>OX940904.1:1222500-2422500 GCA_954871355.1 Cabera pusaria | reverse complement strand
TGGTGCACCACTTAGAAATTATCCATTGAAAATACGTCATTAAATACAATTATAGAGAGAAATCACAGAGAATTTATAGAAATAAATAAACATAGCAATATTAATGATAATAACTATGTACCGCTAGATATAATAACATAACCTGTCAAGATTTAAAACAAGTTTGCTCGATGTCTGTATCAGATATCTAGTAACGAGATACTCTGGATTCCAAATATTTCCGGCGCCCTGTGTTAGAAAACCGGTAAATTCGGTAAAAAATGTCCGCTCGCGTTCTATAGGTTGAGCTTATGCAATGCTATTTAATACTGACTGTGTATTTAATGACAAAACTCAAGAAGTTAAATTAATAAGATTTAGGACCAATTTCACTTGTTAATGTTAGCTCTAATAGGAACTAATCTGACAGATTTTTGACATTCTTATATGGCGACATTTGCCAGAAAACTACATATCTAAAACTTTATCGCGAACCGGTGAAACTGGCCCTTAATAAATGAAATGAAAATTTACAGAGTATCATGTATAAAATAATGGAAAAAACGTATGAGTATTAAATTTGTAATGACAAGTTATTTTCTTACGAATAGGTAGGTAGGTACTTAAATTGAAACAGTATTCAAGACATTTTCTAGTACCCGCCTGGCCAGCTACAACCCTAGAGTCGAAAAATCTGTCAACAAATAATATCGTTTAAAAACTAAAAAAGAACCGACTTCAATGCCGCGCTATTCATTTGCAGTATTTTTTTTTTAGCAATTTTGAGGTGTTTATCTCAATATCTCTGGAGATACTTATCAGACCTCGATAAAATTACCATGGTACCACACTTGGAATATCTCCTTTCCAAAAGAAAATAATAATCAAAATCGGTTCATAAACGACGAAGTTATCCGCGAACAAACATAAAAATATATATATATATATATACGGTCGAATTGCGAAACCTCCTCCTTTTTTTGAAGTCGGTTAAAAATCTAATGTGTTCCTGCAGCTTCCATTTCTTACTAACAGTTGAGATAGTAGTCAAACGCTATAGCTGTATATAATATACGATACAACAATATACATATAAGTACTTATTATAGGTACTATTTACGGTTAATGGTTTTTTCTTGTAACAAGTTTATTTCGACTTAATTTTGACCTAACTTATGGTATAGGCTACGGACATATCAAACCACCTAAATGAGTTGTAAAAAACCGCTGTTACTAAAAAGTTTAAACTATTCGCAACCATCCTCTAAGTATGTAGGTATACCTACAGCCAGTCTGTAATGTGATACTGGCTGTACGAATCACTGGCCGGAGGGCGAGATAAAGACCGTTACAAAAAATAAAAAAATGAAAAACAAAACGTTCGAAATTCAAATATCGCTCCGAGCGAGGGCGTGATTGAAGGAATTCGCTTTTTGATTGCCCGATTGAATATGTATGGAATAATGTTTAACGAATAATGAGGGATTTTGTTACATAAAGCTACATAGTTATTATTTTTATATGAATATGAGTGCTTATATTATGTCGATGTTGAAATTATTGTTTAGTGCCTAAAGAGAGTACTACGTATCATTATCACGGAGTTTTAAAATAAATAGCAATCAACATTATTAAATTGACCTGCCAGAGACTTTTAAATTGTCTTTTAAATAATTCCACATCCATAGATATCTTGTATACCTACCTGTTTCCTCCAAACTTTTTGCTCCAACATACAGGCACGTCAAACTCTAACGTCTTTTTGTCGGATAAAAAACACCGTTAGTTCGATCTGTTTCCGCTTCACTTCGCGCCGAACACAGGTGAAACTTTTTTGAGCTTTTATAATAATTAAAAGTAAAAATTAAAAAAAAGCTCCAGCTCAACTCAAGCACAATAAGATCTCGTTAAGTGCAGGCCTTTTTTTCTTTATTATAATTGTTGGTTTTTTTAGAACAAGTCTCATGTTCTTAATTCATTTTAAAAGCAAATTTTAAGGGTTGTCAGGTAAAAAGGACTGTTTCTAGAAAAAATATAGGTATGCATCAAATGTCCCGATAACGGTTAATGCATTTAAATATAAAAAGCAAGTGGACCGCTATAACGAACAACCTTTACATTACAATTTCCAATATCTTTTTTGATTTATGCTTTTAATATTTTAAATATGGCCGACGGCGGTCACATCGGGTGACGTCGGGTCCTTTCGGTCGGTATTTCGGTCGGTATCGGACGATGATTGGCCGACTCTAGCAGGTTTTATGTAGTCACCGACTGATCCCTAATTACGTTATGTAGCCCGAATCTCTAATACCACTCGCGTTCCTTTTTTACCGGTCCCAAATAATATACGTCCAAAACGGCCAGTTACTCTAACGTATAATTTCCAATTTGGAATTTATATTTTTTTTAATGATATTTTTCCATATGGTAAACCCTTTTCTTTTAAAATATCAGCGTTTCTGTTTAACATTCATTAATTTAAATGTAACAGTACTTATTAATGTTTTATTAAACAGTGTTTGGAAAAGAATAGTAGCAACAAAATCTACGAACAAAACCACCGAATTAGAGTCCAATAGAATAGGCACTAAAAACAAAAATAGTCACAGAGGTGTTATTAAAAACGTTCAAACCTCCTTTCATATTTAGTTGGTTCATAAACTTTATCTGTAACAACGTGGCTAAGTGATTTACGACTCAGGTCAGATTGTTGGTTTACCTCGGACCCCGGTTTATAACGCCCCTAACTTTTACAACTCTTATACAACTCTAATTCTTTGACTGAATTTCTATATTACGTTACGCTACACGTTATATTAATGTTTTGTTTAATTAAATAAATTCTTTACGATCTCACACGTTTAATTGATATTTGCGCAAAAGTGGAATTCAGTGTTGGTTTATTTCTTTTTTTGTTTTAAATGAGTTCTATGTTGATTCAAGTCTATTTTATATCTTTTATTTTTGCATTATCTGTGGGCCGAAGTGAAGTGAGAAGCGATCGTTCTCATTTGAATGTGGAGTGGAATGGACCGGTTGTTTTTTTATTTATAAAAAGAAACAAGTCATTCTCGATGAGTTGGTACTTTGGTGCGTATAGAATGTCGGCTAAAGATGCCGGCCGGTATAACTTTATCTGATATGGGTACCTATACTTTTTGTAGTTATTTGTAGACCTACATATATATCTTACTTTTATTTAGTTTCAATTGGAGGTATTTTCATTAAACGTAGTCATTGTTTAAACTAACATCACTAAGCTTTAAAGCTACTGTAACTTAAGATCTAAAGTGCGTCAAATTTTGGCCAACTTATTATACTTATAAAATAAATCAGCCAACACTAAGACACTAAGTAAATATTAAATAAAAATTAAATTAAAAGAGATTAACTGAAAAACACGTCAATTTAAACACCGAATACGCCCACAGCGCGCATTAGTGAGGAAATGGCGTATTATGAAAAAGACCCTTTTAGCCGAGTCTCAGCCGGCCGTGGCACAGTTACTCTCACGAGTAGGTCTTACATGCAGCCCACACTCCTGGCAACCAATGCCACTTTAAAAACATTCATAACATCTTAACGTGACATCCTACCTACCTGGCTAAATAAAAAAAAAACAACAAAACAGAATTAAAAATAAAATCAACGATCAGAAAAATGCCACAAAGAAACAACTGACAGATCTCAACATTTAAAAACGGCCTAAACCTCCATACGTCAACGAATACCCATTATATCACATTTCATTCCAAATTTAAAAGTTCTGAAACACTCCATATCTCAATCCGTGAGCTCTTTCCAAATTTAAATTTCTGGAAAGAGTTTGATGCTCGGGACGAGTCCCGGAATGCCGTAATATCTCATTAAAAGTATTACCGGTAACTAAACAACGTCGTATCTTAAATATTACCATCGGACTATAACTCTTTGGTCGAAGCAGGACAGCTTACGTTGTCTCCAACGAGTCAACATATCCCCGATTTACGAAGGGGACAGTGATCGGAGTTTAAATCTGAATCACCAAAGAGTTCGAATCACGCCGTCACTATATCGGAAATAGTAACAGAAACGAGAGATTATTTTGAATTCTGACTGTTTACTTTGTCGTCATATAAAAGCCCTCTCAATCAAGATTTTGACATTGACAGTGCTCGAGCGGTAAAGCGGCGTTTATCCGCTCTAGTGTCAATAAAATTCACGCAGTCGTAAATATGAATTTCAACGGTGCGGTTGTAAAATTCAAATTATGATAAACAAACTACGATATTCGGCCACACGGCGTGTTTTACAACCTCACTCTTTTACAATTTTAGAAAAACCTGTCGATTGGGAAATTAGAGTCCCGAAGACATAATTAGCTGTCAACGGCGGGTAGCGCTGTTTCCGCTTCCGTCAGCGCGTTCTATTTTCAAATCCGCTAAGACGATTGGAGCAGCGTGTTGCTTAAACTTTTTTTCACGAGGGTTGCACCTGCCGTTATTTTATTAGTTTTCACCGTGTAAATGTTATCTAAAAATTTCGTTAGTCGTTTTATTGCCTTATGTTAATTTCTAAGGTAATTATGCCTATGAAAATTTATAAGCACAGAATTAATACTCCCCGTCGGGGGTCGTATACTATCGAAGAGCCTGGTGAAAAAATGAGAGGATGTTTTTTTTTTGTTTTGTACAGTTTTACGATTCATTTTGAGTTTTTACAAGTAGAGGGCGACAGTTGGCTCGTGACTCGTTCCGAACGTGTTCTTTGTTTCTATTGTTTTTTTTTTGTGTTTTTTATTTAGCGTAAGGTTAGCGTTCAAAGTCCCGGTGGATACCGGAACCGACTTTAACTGTACTGGTTTGAGTGCTGATGAATATTAATGTAATTAAATTGTAGGCATGATAAGGATAATTTACGTATGCGAATATAGCTTATATGATGATTTGATGACTCGAATATTGTACTAGAACTACTCAAAATCTGAAAATCTTGATGGTAAAACTCCAACGTCTCAGAGCCGTCTTCCAATTCCAGTCAAGCATGATTCTATCTTAGACCGCATCTTCACATAACATCAGATGAGATAACCGTCTAGTGCTTGTTTGTCAGAAATAAAACAAACCTAACAGATTGACTAGGGAGCTTGAAGAGTTCCAATGACAATTGATGGTTTGAAATAAAACGTGCTGTCTGAAAGAGAAAGATGGCTTATGAGCTGATGGGATTATGAGCACCTAAGTTTATATCAAAGCTGTATCTCACCTGATGTTAAATGAAGATGCGGTCTAAAATGGAATCGTGTTTGTTAGATGGATGAGAGCAGTAAGACGAAGCGCTGGACAGCTGACTTTAGTCATATGCTCAGAGCGTAACTATCCCAACCCGTCCTCCATTCTGCCTGCCACCGGACATCATGCCGGAACTCGGGAAATCAATTGACAATACCAAGGACCTTACCGTGGGTGATAATGAATGATCTTTAATTCTGATCCAATGATCATCTGACCTCATCTAGTTTCCAAGGAGTTCCATAAGCGTTCCACTAGCAACATCTGGATTTTAATTTCAATCAATTAATTCAATCAATTCAAAATTTTAATTAAATACATTCAGATTCGGAAGAGTCATTTTGAATTTCGAATATTTATTATTCCGTAAGCTATTTAATCGCGGATTAGAGCAATATGAATTGCAAAGATCTTAGTCGAAAAGGAGGCAGTTTCCGAATCCGAATTTGCTTGCGAGTCATTGCAGAGATTCAGCGGGCTGATGTCTAGTGACGGCATTTGTAGCAACAACCAGTACAACGACAACTTTGTTCCAGGTACACGAGCTGTGCGACAACTTCTGTCACCGCTACATCAGCTGCCTGAAAGGCAAGATGCCGATAGACCTGGTGATCGACGAGCGAGAGTCCGCCCGGCCCCCGGACGCGAACGGCGAGCGCTCGGCGCCCGACTCCAGCCACGACGGCGCCTCCACCCCCGATGTCGTGAGTACCCCCTACAAACCCCATCTCCTGAGGCGTGATCCCCAGCTTGCACCCAACTCTACCACGAGCTACCTCGTTCACCCCTGCTCTTAGTCTGGCCATTGCAAAAACGAAGTATGATAAGGGGGTGCTCGCATTTTAGTTTAATTCCCGCCTCCCTAGCTTTTATTACCGTCCTGTACTTTATTCCAATATCCTTATTTTTAAATACAACTTAACTTTTTTATATTTATTTTTTAAATATTAATATATTATATTAATAATTACGTTTGAAATATTAACAAAGGTTGTATTACGCATCCTTTTATTTTATTTTTAAATTGTACTAAAACTGACCACGTCAGCTTAATGACAAGGTTTTATTAAGCCTTATTCAAGTATTAAAAATTTAATTTTAAAAACAGACTGTCAGATCACTCTGTAAGTTATCTATGATACTACTTTTAAAATTTTAAAATTTGGAATTGGAATAAAGTGCACGCTAGCTTTAACGGTACGCTGTCGAACATTCCGAGGGCTTTGAATAAAAAAAGCCTAAGGAATATTCGCTAGGCTAAGTTCCTTTAGAACAAATCTTCGTTTTTGCAATTGGCCAACCTCTTTACACTGTACGATTCAATTGAATTACAAAGAAATAAAATAATACATAAGTAAAGAGAAATTTAATATTTGAATGATTTCTAAATTATTTTGACATCCACAAACGTTACAGTGAAGGGGTAAAAAAATGGGTGCGAAAAAAATTCAAATCGAAATCTGGACCGTGATTTTTCTCGAGCGTTATTTCTATACCGCTCGAAATATTTCGATTGATTTCTTCGTAGTGTTACGCTTGGACATTTACGCCTATGTTCGATTGTGTTGTTTTGCACCGGAAATTTATGTATACGATTTGAAAAAAACATACGTATAACGTTGATTGTAATATGTGTATACTAATCTAACATTTAAGTAAATTAATGCATTCAAATTTTGAAGCCATCGTTTCTGCCGTGGCAGAATAGCCGCGATTCCTGCGCCGCCGTACAAATATTAAAAAGTTACGGAGCTTAGAATTAAAAAAAACGTTAGATTTATTCGAAAAATACCTATTGGAAAACGAAGTATACGTAAAAATACAACTTTAAACTTGCCTAAGTGAGATAATAAGGAATACTTAAGAAATTTAAATTATTGTAATTGATTTAACGGTGGTAGTTGCTAGAATGTTATTGTTTCGGCTAGTAAATACAATCATATACGTAAATAGTTAATATTTTACGTTTACTAATGGGATAGAAGCACGAAATATAATAAAATTAGTTAGTGAAAAAAAGAAATACGTATTCAGTATACGGTAGGTGTAATTAAGAACCGTGTGTTTTGCTTGCTCGTCATTAATATTTAATTAGTGATCACAGTATGATCATTAATTAGTGATCATGATAGGTATGATGGCTAATTAGTGATCATAGTAAGTGATCGCTAATTACAGACAGTGATGGGAATACGAGCGCTAGAGTATACATAACTAATGTACGTGAATTATTGATAGGTATCTAGATGCTGTACAATTTTTGATTAATCTGCGCGATTTGTTGCTTTTATTTATATATTGAGATAGAATTTCTATTGCTATCAGTGTTGCCATGTTAACGCATTTTAAAAAGAAATTTAATATATTTCACCCTGCAAAAATGTGTATACACATGAAAAGCGCTTGTTCGTTATCAATATAATAGTCCATCCAAAGAAAACTCTGGCCTTTATCGGTCATTTTATAACAAACTAATACATATTTTAAAATGGTCTGGCATGAGAAAAATACGGCCATTTTAATTTAAAAAAAAAAAATTATATCAACTCTCTGGCAACACTGTGCTATATTTTTGTACTGCATTTTATCCTAAATAAATTATTAGTTTTTTTTGACAACACTCTTAAAGATTCCTAGGCATAATATCAACGTACATACGTGTTTCACATAATTTGTTTATATGAGGGATATTTTGGGCGTTGAGACTGAATTGTTTTGTTTGTGTTATATATTATTATTTCCCGCATTTGTTAACATTGAAGCCATAACTAATACGTGATCATTGTTCTAATTTCAAAATGTTAACTGCTGGGGAACGATTAATTTTATTAATCTAAAAATATTAGTTATTTTTTGTCTGTATATGAGTTTTTTTTAACAATTGTGTAGTTGGGTCTTGTATAAGTTAGGTTGTAGAATACGATACGATGTGTAGTTTTCGCGTTGAAAACTTATTTTCTTAAATCTAACTAAACGTAAATGTATATTAATAATGCTATTTGGTGTACGTCCATCTTGTATGTCAATGTGATTAATTTTATAATTTTATTTTCTGAACGGATTAAACAATAAAATGTTCTGTTTGAAATTACAATGGCAGTTTGCTTTACACGACTCTAATAATAATTGCCATAATGATAAATCTGTAGGCAGGTACGAAACAAATGGAAGTAATAACATTGGCCGCCGACAAAAAATCTCAGAGGAAGAAAAAAGTTTTCGCCGAAAATTTTGAATAAAGAACTTCCCACAACGCTGGAATGTCTCGAAAAAAGTTTTAAAAAGAAAACTGCGTAGAATATCGCATTTTTATCATGTGCCAGTATTCTATAAGCGTTTTGGGGCTCCCGGAGCGCGGGAAAGCGCGGGAAAGCCGGAAAATTGTTTCTTTACGGCACCCCGCGCGCTAATCTGCTCCTACCTCCGAAACACGCCGTTTTTACGCGACAATCTGATATTTTATTTATTTTTTATGGTCTGCCATTGACGTTTGATGGATGTAGATTGGGGGAAGGCAGGAATAATTGGTGTGGGTTTAAAAGAATAATGTGGCTTTGATGTTAGACTTTGTAGTGTTTGAGTGGATTAGGTTGGAAAAGTGAGAAGAAAATTGTCAGCTATTGTAACATTAGTATGATGATATAGGAGAACCGAACAACAGTTCATTTTGAGTAATTTTTTTACCGATATTGTAGCGGCAAAAGGTTTTGGTGATTTATTATTATACATATTTAGTCGTATGGGAACTTACCAATTAATATGGAGTTTTAGAAACTTTGAGATTGTTAACATTAAGTAGGAGACCGATGATGAATTGTGCTGTGTGGAATAAAACACAAAAAAAAAATACTGTAAAGTTTGACAAGGAATCAACAATCAGACATGTCATTTATGGTCATCACGGAAGAAAACAAGATTATCGAAGAAACACCTCATAATATCTTAATAATGGACATCTCAACAGCTTGACCGTGACTAATATACTAATACCAATTACGTCCAACATTCGTGCAATGAATATATGGAAGAGAAAAATAATATAGGGGAGATGGGGACAATTGGTACTCTTGGGACAGGGACGGGCCAGGGTAGGACAAAGCCGGGATTTGGGTGATGCGAGACAATTCGTTCCGGATCCGTGTCTGATCCGTCACGGTATGTGACGCTCGCGATTATGTTTCTCAGGAACTTGGTTATATCAGGTCAGTTTTTAGGAAAACATTTGGTAATAATAATAATATTATAGGAGTAGCGAAAGAGGTATGTCATGATCGTAGCATGTGGAAAGTAGTAGTCTCTGCAGTCCCTAACGGGAATAAGGTGTGATTTTATGTATGTTATGCATATATTAAAAATGATGTAGGTTTGTATGATGATCAATCACTAGAAAACGACTGTATTGATTATGGTAAAATTTGACATGAAAATAGTACAAAGAAAGAAGTCGGGGAAATTAACTTTTTATCATGATCGCTATTTCAATGTTGTTCGAGCGAGGGGAGTAGCTAGTTTAGTTAATAAATAAAATTAGGTCACCAATATAACTAGTGCATATTTTACAAACAAATTAGGTCACCAATATAACTAGTGCATATTTTACTGTGATTGTGTGAGGATTCCGATACTGAAATCTAAAGTAAGTACACATATTTTTAATTATTAAAACAATAAGTCGTAAAGTATAAATACCAAAAATACATTTTATGCTATGTATCGCCATGAATTTTATAAAATGAGAATATGAATTTCTTATTAAATTAAACAGCTCGACTGGTTTTGCTGAAATTTCGCACAGGTCTAGCCAGTATGGTAGATTTGGGCATAGGATACTTTTCAACATCATAAAATCAACTGGCACAACTAGTTATTTTATAAAAAGACTCTGTAAGGTTAAGATCTTACATGATTTTATTACTTTACCGCCTTGTTAGGTCCAAGTGAAATCAAGTACAAGTACATTCCAAGTGACGATGTAGGACATAATTTTCCTGGTGCAAAAGTGGTACATCTGATGTCATCGCGCCATCTGGCGGGTCCACCCACGCCAGTTTGAAACTCGCCGTTTTTGTTCGATTTCGAAAATCTGGAATCTGACTTTATCATGTAAAGCTCCTTTTGCTAATTGCGCCTTATAACCTTGGCCCATATTTGATATGTATTCTTTATCCTATTTTATTTGCTATTATTCAATTTTATGTGCAAATGAAAACCGTCATTGTTTAGCCAGGAAGAAGTCTCATAAAAACTGATTTTCGCATTTATAAATGTATACGCTACTATTATAGATACGCCCCATGGCTTCATTCGCGTAAAAACTATACATAATATTCAAAGACCAAATGATTAGCGACCAATAGTACCTCTAGTATTCCAGTCTATTGGCAACAGCAAAATTCTTTATTTAATTTGAAGTATTAGGTACTGGTTGTAAATATCCAATCCATATTGACTATAGGAATTTTTATGACAATTATTTTCTTAGTTCTTACCTAGCATATATATATTTTTATAAAGCTTACTAGCTGCAAAAAATGGCATGCTGGGTTGCAGATTACTCGTAGTCTACTAAGCTAAATATGCTTGTCTGCTAGGCTATTCTGTAAGCTATCTCGACAGCGGAATCCGCGGTGAGATTCAAATTTAGTACTACGAAATTCAATCGTATCACGTTCGTAATACGGTTGAATTTCGTAATACGAAATTCAAATCTCACCGCGGATTCCGCTGTCGAGATAGCTTACAGAATAGCCTAGCCGGACTGATTTCACGTCAATAGTACAATGGGTGGGGATCGAAATCAAGACCTCCCGATCACCAGGCCTTATCCATTAGGCTATTGCCGCTTGCAAAATTTCGAAGATTCTAGATCCAGTGTTTTAAATTGCGTAATGTTTGTTAGTCTGTACGTAAGTATTTAGTGTTATTAATAGTGTTTTTAATTCACTAGCACCTACCTATGTTATAAGTGGTCAGTGGGTTCAAATCTCAATTGCAGCAACATAAACCTTGTAGAGGAAAGTATTGTGTCTATTTTAAGAACTACCCTCTTTTAGATTTACTTTAATCAATTTTACAAAGAAATGAAGACATCGGCGCCCCGCGGACATCAAATGGACCACCTCAAAGGAACAGCAGGATTCCATTATAACCGCACCGAGGATCTTAAGTCGCCCTTTGAAATCTGTAGGTATTGGTGTGTTAAAAATGAAAGCTACAAAAGAAAAAATGGATTATTAAGGCTCGAGAAATAATTTGACGAGGTACACAAATTTTGTTAACATTGAAGAATATAAATTAATATTATTAATATTATCGTTCCGTCTAAGAATTGGAAGAACTCTAATATATTTAGGAAGTCTTTAACTTTATCTAACCACAAACATCTTTAATAAAAGTAAAATATATATAATTTGCTAAACCAAAAATAGAACGCGGTTACAACGGAAATTCAATTTAAGAATTTGCCAAATTTAAAGATCCAACTCCAGTTCAATTCCAATTTCAAAGTTTGCGATTGAGAAAGCAATTTCGCGCGAAAACGTAACGACTTTTTCCTCAGCATGCGAGCGAATAATGATGTTATTCTTATAAAGGAAATAATTACGTAGAACGCAATGATAATAAATTACACGGCGTTTACGACTAATTTATTAATAGAAATTTTGCGAGTAAACCTTAGTACTCGTAAATAAGTAACCGCTGCGCGGCCAATGGGCGGCCATAAAATTTGTCTGCGTCTGCAGATTGGCCGCCTTTGGCCGGTGTTTGGCCAATCGTCCGTTCCAGATTTGAAAGCGACGGTTTACGACTGGCAGGCGGCGTCTTTTTGCTGTTTTGGCGCCAAAATTGACAGGTTTAGGTCTTAAAGTTGGAAAGTTGGTGCATCTCTAATCTAAACGTTATAAACATAATATGCTGGCGTTGGACCAAACTTTATACAAATAGTTGACACGGTCTTATATTTAAATTCACCGTTTAGTTAGACCCTCATTTACAGATCAATTTAAGTTTTATTAATTAAAATTAATTCACTATCAATCAATAAAACAACCTTACGATGGTATCAGAGCAGAAATTAATGCAGTATCTAACACTTTTATTAACATATCAATCAGTTATTTAATATGCATTCGAATTTAATTTTACCAACTAAGATCAAGTCATCATTTTAAAACGACTTCTAAAAAGAAATAGATTCGCAACTCGTCGACATCTCTCAGTTATTTGGAACTTCTAAACTATTTAGAACCAGGCGAAGTGTTTTGTTATTAAAAAAAATCTTATATCACAAGCAGAATTAATTGAAGCGATTTATGTGACGCTAGAACCTACGTTTTAAAATGGAGGACAATTTACAGTGTTATAAAGCAGTCCTGACAGAGGCTAATGAGCATGCGCGAACGCACCTCGGTTGCCGGGAACTGCCACTAGGGGCGACTCTGTGCATAGCAATGTTTCGGTTTTCATATTATAATTGTGACTGTGGATGCAAGGTTATCAGAATTTTGATATGTTTCAGGGAATTTGTATACTTAATTTTATTTAAGGGGTTCTAAGATTAATGGGTATGTACAAAGAATAACGTAAAAGTACAAATAAGTCACAGAAAAAGCTGAAAAACTTTCACTAAGGCAAGAATATGAACTGTGTGAACTCTTTTGAACTTTTTTCAAAATAACGCAGTCACGACATCAAAGCACTTTTAAGCTTAGGCATTGAAAGTGAGAATACATGAAAAAACCTTCTATCTTTTTATTATTAAAAAGATAGATATCTTCTTTATTGAACACCACATAATTACAACAAAACAATACAACACGCTAAAACATGTATTTTATACAGAGAAGTTTCACGAGTATCGTATATTATTTTATTGCAGTTGTTATCAGTGTGACATAAACCCGCACTTTACGTCAAATAGAAGAATATGATATTAAATATACGCCGTGCAATAATCGACTACTTAAGTCACAGAAAAGCGTGCGTAAAGTGCTGGTTTAGGTCACACTGTGCTATAAAAAACAAACACAGATACAGCACACAGAACCCATATTATTAAACCTGATCATCAATTTAAGAAAACTACAGACCTAATACCTTTACTCATATACACTGCCCAAATACTTCAAAAGTAAAGAATTTCCGTTACAAAATGTTATTTCCAAAAAGTTTCCCTTGCTCTTCATAAAATACCGAAAACCCCGTCCCTCATCCCCAGAAAGCATCCTGCCGGAAATTGGATCGGATTTGTGGAAAAAAGCCGCAAATGTTTCCTTGAAGGGCATTGCACGGGATGTAAGGACACTGCGTTTGGAAACCGTTTCCGAGACAGAGGAACAAATCTGTTCTGTTGAATAGAAGGCGTTGCAGCTACACTATTTAGATTATCTAAGTTTATCTGCTGCTTGCAATGATAGGAAATGTCAGTTACTTCGTAAAAAGGTCCAAGGATCAGTAAGAAGGTTTGTCTCCAAAAACAAAATTAGTATTTCAGCTTTAGTTTTGAATATCTTGTAGGTACAATTACCAAAAATCAAGGGTAGTATAAGTTTAAAATTATGAATGCAATGCAACATTTTGTGGTGATCCAGACTTTCCGTACAACCAAATGTCGAGACGGATTGATGTCATGGTTTAGTTTACTTTAGTGTGTAGTTTAAGATATTGCAGAAGCTTACTTGTACCACCACATATCAATCTTTAGGCATATACTCTAGGCTTCTGTGTTTGGTAAAGTTGGACCACCAATATTTAATATTGTCTGATCCAAATTATGCTCTATGGTTTATATTTTAAAATCCAGTTCCACAATCACGTCTTAATAACAATAATTACACAACATCGTAATAATTATGATCCAATATCTGAACAGGTTTTTGTACCGCCATGATAGTATGGGAACCCATCAATGACACAGAAAGCTGTTAATTAGTGTTTTTCGATGAGAACGCCATTCAGAATGCCATTTCACAAATCTAATTTTCAAATCCGAGCAATCAAGAACCGTTAGCTAGCTAAAAGCCTTATTTTCTCACAATAAAAAAAAATAAAAACACTGGCCATAAATACCGATACAGTAACACCAGAAGTGGAAATACTATTTCGAATTTGGAATTTAATTTTTAAAAGTTTAATTATGGATCGGCTTCCGTGGGGCATCGTTTCCTAATTAGCGATTGGTCACGCGCTCGGCCGCTATTCCAAATCAGAATCGAGCAATTTGAATTTGGAACGGTTGCGTTCAGAAAATAACTTAGACAACAGGATTAGTTTTTTATTTCGCTTTTAATTAAGGTAAGTGTCATTAGCATTATTACATCTAATGGCCGATGGAGCTTTTTAAATCAGGAACTTTTTTAGGTCGATTAAATTTTATTGGTCACAGTACATACTATGCTGCTTATAAATGGGCTGATTATGTTAGAATTTAGTAGATTTTTTAGTTAAGGAAAGGTTCTTGACATGACTAGCACTATTCAATATTAAACTTTTAAATAGGAATTTGAGTAAAAATCATATGAAAAATGTAAGAGTATTTTGCTTTTGTTTACGTTGTGTTTTTACTGTAATTAAAAAATAATGAAAATAATACTGAAACAATACTATGTATTCTCACATGTTCTGCAACTACGGACAGTAAAATAATTTACTTAAATCGAACCCTATGAAAGAAAACCAAGCAGTTAAAAGAATTTCGTAAAGATATCGGTCCCGTCATAAACTTTAAGGCTAAGGTTATTTTTTCATCTACCACCTTTAGCTGCAACAAGCTATTATTCCCAACCGTCAAGTAAAGCTAATTAAGTCACAACACGCTTAATGGCAATTAAAGCCAATATCAAGTATTAACAGTCACTGTAAAAGGTTGAACCGTGAGCAAACACATTAATCATAAATGATTATGGCTAACGGAACCTCACAGTACTTTTATAAGGCCCAATTAGTTACATTCCGATTCCAAGTTCAAATGTCGAAATTCGAATTCGAGATTTGAAAAGGAACGTTCGCGGAATTAGATTTTAGTTTAGAGTCATTCTATTCGCGACGCCGTGAGCGTTAGTCGCCTCATTGATTATTATTTTAACGCACAATTAAAATTTGATGGCCTCCTGTACGTACTTTCGTACATCTTCAAGTCTTGGATTTGTTTCAGCTTCTCCAATAACATCGCTTGCATCTGCTATCGAAATTGTATCTCTACCACTTAAAATAAAGCTTAATTTTGAATAGAGTTTTATCACTTAAGACATTTCGTTTCGTATCTTCTCGTATGAGTGTCGTGAGTGAGCGTCAATAAAAATAGTCGTAAAATTTTGTAAGTTTCAATCTCAAATGTATCTTATATAGCGTAAGATAAGACTTAAATTGTCCTTAAAGTTCTTAACTCTGAATATTGGTAAGGAACGTGTGAATAAAAATCATGTGTATGTACACATTCGTTGAGAATTGACACTTATTAAGGGGTATAATTTTTTTAAATTGGACTGACGTCATTGCTTGAGATGTCGGTGTTTGATTAATTACCTTCGCTCGTGTTGACAGTTACATGTTCTTCGACATTTTTATTGATAGAGAATAATTACAAAATATTATAAAACAATCAGGTGCTATTGTGGGATATCATAAAAAAATATCATGAGTTACGTAAAATCTTGTAATATCAATTGAATGACACAAAAGATTTAGAAATTGCCAATAAAAAATCAAGTAACGATAGACTACAAAAATACATAAACCATAAAAACAACCAATAAAACTTTGAACGATCAATTTGAACCACAGACTGTTTTGTTTCTATTCGACATAGAATTTGGCGCCAAGTGGAAAAGCTGCAGAATGTCATCCAATCAGAAGATTGCCTGCATACCTACAGTTATTGTTTAACTCTCAGTGTTGCTAGTGTTATTTCAGTACGTTATAGACTGCCAGTGGCAGGAATGTCTCAGACTCTCAGCACGTGCCCCCGCTATGATAATAATAAAATGTTGGCGCATTATTTATTTATAGTCCGTCTCGCGGCTGTCGCTCGTCCGTCCGTCTGTCCCTACGTGTTATTATATATTTTGTAAATATAGACCGTGTTTCTTTGTCTCGTTAGGGCTTTTTGCTTAGATTTATACGGTTGCGGCTGTTTTCTTGTACATAATTTTCTATAGTTTTATCATTAGCTAGAAGCAGGTGCATTTATTTAACGATCGTCTCAAATTCGTATTTTCCATAGTTTTTCCCGTTGTTATAACAATGTACCCACTGTTTAAGGGTGTTTCGTCAAATATGGCTATTTTCTTTATCGTAAAATGTCATACATTTTTGTCTCATGATTACATTCTTATTATTTTTACTAATAGTTCTTACTCAATTAAATTTTTATTGAGAAATTGATAATCTATCTATTTTATTTAATCTTTTCTTCCTCAATCGGGCTTAGAGTATTCCTTAAAATAATGTTCTAGCGTTAATTCTTTCAACTGTACCTTTCAATGTACCGATTCAATGATACGTTTTAAAACATTTTTAGAAATTGGAATATTAAATTATTTCCAAATTTGAACAGAAACAATTCTGCTCCGTAATATCATACGATCATTGTTTTGCTCTCCGGAGATGGCCGCTATTTGCGGCTGTCTTCCCTACCCCCCACTACCCCCTCACTACGGTATCCGTCTGAACATGAGCTATATTTTATCCCAAGTTGGGGCTACGTAAACTGTCAGAATCGGCTCGAATGAATCTTCAGTGCGTTCAACTTTTACTTCTGATGATTCTGTGGCGTTTGACAGTTTTACTACTTTCTCAGTCTATGGTTTATCAAGTTTACATATTTTGTAATTAGTGAGTTGAATAAGTCGATACATCCGCGATAAAAAATTTACGTTATCGTGTTTTTATTTTGATGATTTCCGTGATGTAGTAACCTGGAAGTCTGTTAACTTTCAAATTCGAATGTATTTATTAGTGTCTAATTATGTTCTTGTTACTCTGGAAACAATGATGTCATCCAAAGAGAATTAACGACTCTCATCCAGAATGCAAATGGACTCGAAGACATAAGGAATGTACCGTGAAAATGTCATTAACAACTATAATTACAATATTATATCACAAACCGCGACGATGCATTGATAAAACGCTCTCTATATCTCAAACAGAATTGAAATATGGCCGCCGTCGGTTCAGACAGCGAGTTGGCGCGATCCAAAACTCGGTTAATACGTGGATGATTGATTTCCGAACTGGCTGTTAAGACTGCTGCCGCCAAATCGTTGCATTTCTATTTCAAAAATATTAGACAATCCCAAACTAAACGTAGAAAAAGCGCGCGAAACAGCGTACGCCAATCTTTTGGAAAAATGCTCAAGACTCAAAGAAAATTAAAAGCTTTTGGATGTTGTATTTAAGAAGCAATTCGTAATTAAAACTTGTTTGCGTCGACTTCACGCAAGACGTTCGCATTTCAAATCTGCTAACTCTCGTCTCAACACAATCTCTTTGTGTCTAAACGGGTACTTGTTTATGGCGTCACGTGTAGTGACATCCGCTACAAACACTATAAATTACATCTCAAATCACATCTGATGCGCATTTCCCTCTCGCAACAAAAAGCTCATGTATCTCACCCGATCTTCACGGAACGACAAATGTGTAACAAATAAATTATAAAATCAACGGCCTCCGTTTTTATACCTCACGTGGTTCGCTCCCTCTCGTTTTCTCTATCATAACTTCTCAATTCCTATCTCACTCGTACGCGAGTTGTCACCACTCGAAGCGCAGTTTATCATCGACTGCCGTCTAATAATGACGTGTCTATTTATCTGTTAGGATTTAGAGCAGTTCACGCAAATTGCATTTTGAAGTATGAGAGTTCAATGTACCTCGTTGTTGTTGTGTTTAATAACTTTTAATTAAGCAAAGTGACGCCTCTTTAACTTTGATTCACCGACATGGTTGTGGACTGATTTAGATATGATATCACCGGCGCTTGCTCTGCTAACGACCGTGCCTTAACTGCCTATCTACCTACTTCTGTCCCTACTCTCGAGTCCAGAGAATTATTACTAAGCTCGGTTTCATCAAGAGAAAATTGTGCTGATGAAAGTACCTACATAACATTATAGTTAGTATACTGTTGATTTTGACAGTTAGTGAAATCGTAGTCATGTAATTGTTAGTGATTCTAAAGAAAGCAAGATAGATTTACTGTATGCATACTGCATACTGTGAATCAACAAAAGACTTAAGTATGAAAATAATGTAAACCATATTTGGTTAAATCCTTTCTTTAAATCTATATATCTAAACTATTATGTACCTGCTTTGCCGTGTCAAATATCTTCATGATATATTTTAACACTGTCTACTGGTACCTCACCTGAATAATTTAACCTGGATATAAAAAGTAGTAGGAGTTAGCACATCCCAATTAATAAAAAAAACTTTAATTAGCCGCTCAAGTGACATGTGATAAATGACTACAAACTCCTGGGATACAGACACATGAACTGTAAATCCACTGAATGGCAGTCTAAACTTTTAAGATTTATCAAATAAAGTAAACGAGTCACATTTGCTTATAAATCCGTTTCCAGAAAAAAATAATGCCTACATTAAAAACTAGGATTATTTCAATATTCTACCTGACTAACTAATCTATCTAAAAGCTACTCAAAAGGTATTGACCACCATCGATGAGAAAATTAACCTAAACTTTACTTTGTTCTGGCAGCATAGCCCTTGAGATTCTGAATCTCATCATTCTTGCTAGGCCTAGCGTGTTTACATTCTTCAACCACATTATTGCTAACCACCAGGAGAAATAGTAGTGGTGCAAATGCTAGCCTATTAGATATAAAAACTAGAAAATTTAATTAAATTTCTGACAAAATATTCTATTAAGAAATTATTGCAGACTTTAAGTATTCATGATTGGTATACACACAACAAGGTAAAGGAAAAACCTTATAAATGATAATTACATAAAATAATAGCTAACAATCGATCAGTCAATCAACAGCACAATTAAGTCCTTATTAACCTAATAATTGAATGAAAATGATATCATTAACATTATACAGTTTCATCAATACGCAAAAATACTAGAAAAATTGTTGCCCCCAAAAATAAAGGTTAAAATAAAAATGAAACCTTGTCTATGCACGCCGCAAACGTCAAAACACTGGCTGCGTTTGAAAAAAAGAACACAGGTCTCAGGAGCGCGGGAAAGTACTTACTAAAAGAAAAAGAAGTTACTTACGAAAAGTGTCCGCCTCATCCCAATTAATTAGTAAGTCTATAATTATCCGTGTGGTGTTCGGGTGACGGGTGACAGATGACTACACACTCCTGGCGCAGCTTTGAACCGGTGGAATGCACCAGAACTGTTAATTAGATAGAAATTTATTTGGCGCGGATCTATCATGTGGATTAGATGTGCCAAGATTTTTTGGAAGAAAAAATCCAAAGCGCATATAGTACAAAAAGAAGAAATATAGCGCAGTAAATAAATACCGCAATATAAGTCTTAATCATAATAAAGAGGTTTAAGTTTACGACATACGTGACAGTAAGTATTAAAAACTAACTATATGCGATGTCGTCTCAAAAATATAGATGGTGCTAAATGAAGTCGCTTCATAAATTATTGTTTAATCAATTATTGCATTAAATGCTTTGATTTAATTGACACAATCAAGACAGTTTACGGGATCGAGACATAAATCACAAACTAAACACAAGAAAGTGTCAATATAAGAATACAGCAACACTGGACTAAAAGTCTCGTCAAACTCGCAGTTGTCTTCAATACCATCTGATAAAATACATTACCAACACTTTACACTTCATAAATTCAAAATTAAACGACCATAAATCTTACACCATTAGTAATAAAGGCGTTTAAGATGACGCTGACGATTTTATAAAGGAAAGTGTGTGTTGGTTCTTTAATTATATGCTTGTCTCGTCCAAAACAGGCGCGCTTTAAACTCGTTTAGTAGCCATTGTTTGTCGCATGTCTCAGGCCACGATTAGTTAAAATGAGAATCATCATTTTATCATCGGATAGCAAAAAAAGATCATTTATATCTATTCATCGCTTAATCGAGAAATCACTATAATTTTCTTACTTCTTGCAAATAGGCGTGTTTTATTATACATTATAAATCTTTTTTGGTAATCATTTGAGAAATTTGTTAAATATGTACATAGTTAAATAACATTAATGTTAGGTACCATAGATTCTTATCTCTTGGTTTTTTTTTTCAAATATATACTTGGAAATACATTTTGTACATGTAATCTAATGATTATATTAAGATAAATAGTGTGTAGAATGGATTAAAGTGATTAATTTTATCTATTTATCTAATTTTTTTGATTAAGGTTTTAGTTGAGATTTAGACATTATTGCATAATCATATCTACTTACTTGATTTAAATAGTTTAATTAATTATGCATAATTAATCAGTGAAACCTATAGACAAAAAATATTTTAAGATAATAATATCGGATTTGAATTTGGAAGGTTAGCACAGATAAGACATCCTGGTCGAAAAGACGCATGAATTTTAAGTTCCCGCGTAGATCCCCGTTGTCTATGCTCGTTGCTTGACATGCGGCGCGCGCAGGTTCCGCGCAAGATTTCGATCGCTTCGTGCACCGCATGCGCTCCAACGCATGCGTACTCGCCACACTTATACCAAATACATTATGGATAAATACATTGAATTCTCTTTGGGAAATTCTCATGGGCTATTTAAATTATTTAGATTCGAAACAAACATAACAATGTGTTGTAAAGAGGGTTTTTTATAAGTCTTGGCTGCCGATCAATGCAATCAATCGATTGTAATGTATTGTACGATAAATAAAGTGATTTCCATTTGAGGCGATTTTAAAATGAGTAGTAAAGTAGAAGACGTTATGTTAGTCTCGATGTTTTGAAGAACAATAATCGATTTGGAATCGATAAGTGCGTTCGAAGCTGTAACAATCGGTTAACCATAGACCACCGGTGGCCGGCACGCCCAGCCAATAAGCTTGTCACTCACTGATAGGATCTGTACGCGGATATTTTTTTAAGCTTGCTACCGCTGTCACCGTGATGGACCTGCTAATAAATCGCCGTTCCTAATTTAGATTGGGGCTTGGTTCCAGTGTAAGAGTCGAGCGGGCAATACCTATACTGTTGTGAATACCTACGTACACTCTTAGGAAATGTGATTATGTGGATCTGTACCTACTTTATTTGAAGTAGTAGGTAGAGTACGTGTAACGTGGCCAATAACAATGAAATATATTTCCGCCAGTCTGTAATGAAGTGCTTAAAATGTATGCAAATGAATGAAATTGAGATCAGCCTTTATTTATTTATGAGCTCTCTTGGACCTTGGAAGACATTACGCCCAGTGGGTGCCCACGTTACTATAGTTTTATCATCAAATGTCCGCTCGGTCAGGCGCCAAGCCTCGAGCGCGTAATTCAAAATGCAAATAATGTGCACTTATAATGTATTTTGTATTCAAGCGGCAGCGATGCAGCTGGCTAAGTCTACGTCTCGCTCAAGTTTTACTGTGGAATCATGTAAAAATACGCCATCTTTATTCTAAACGCGCGCACCTGATTGGCGGTTCCCATGAACTTAATTTTCGCGCTTAAAAAACCATTTTTGTCTATGGCCCGTGAGTGACGGCGGATGCGACGAGAATATCCCGCCGCGTTCCAAATTCAAATTATAAAAAGTAAATTCCTCGTTAGCGGCGATACGTCATTTAGTTATACTCAAGTATGTTTACGAGATAGCGGCGAGGCGACTCCGGCGCAGCTTCTATAAAAAGGTGCTTCGTTACTAATTCCCCCTCTCCCCCTCGCACCGCGGATGTCTAAATTTAACCGGGAAACGAACCCGGGACCGACGCACGTGTGTTCACTTACCACTCGGTAACTTGAATAAACTTTCCTCAAAGTGTTGTTTTTTGTTTTTAAAACTCGACATTCAATTTGAGTTTCGAAATTGGTATATGCCGTTATGGCAAGGATTATGCAAGTAACTTTTTTCAAATCGAAAAAAGGCAACGACTCGAGTCGACGGAAAAAGTTTCGATGTATTCATTCGGGCATCGCATCGAAGGTCAATTCTTCGAGATATAAAATTAAAAAGTATAAGTGGCGTCCGGACGGGTTCCATTTATTAAATTTCAAATATTGCCGGCCAGTATTCGAATTTCAGATTTTTCGTACACTTGACGACAAGTACGGTGAGGTTAGTTTCGGTATTTCTTGTCTATGGATTGGCATCGTGTTGAAAAAACTGACACACGTGGTCTGCTATTCCTTGAATTATACTGTAAGCGGACTATAACTTTGAAACATAAAATGAATTAAATTGTTAAACACAATTCAAAATATTATGTTTCTTTGAAGTGTTTCACACTTTATATTTTTGTAATTGTTATTCCGGAGGTTGCGGGTTCAAGTCCCGTCGGTACGATGAAATTTTGGATTGTGTTTAACAATTTACAATTCAAAATTTCATCGTACCGAAGGGACTTAATTAAAATGAATTGTACCTACTGTTGCAAAATAGGTATATTACTTTTAAATCATTATAACCATACGAGTACTACTGGTTTTAAATAGTTTCTTTAGCTTATTTACTTCTTCCAGCTTTCATACCTTGAATTTTGCCACAAATCCATTAACATTAATTTAGTCCATTGAGCTTCATATAGAAATTAAACTAAGTTGAGTCTCGCAGCTTCGCCTGTATTTCATAGTAAGCTATGTTCTTCCAACCATATTGGATATGCTTTCCAAAATTGTAACCAAACTAGTGGAGCCATCTTTCCTGCAAGACATAACAATACTTACGTAGTAACTAGTATATAATCTGTGACAATACAGACAAAACAATGACCCAACAAACTGACTCTCGCATTTTTATTATTGGTGATGATTACCTACACTTAAACAATAAATTGAAAGTTAAAACCTATTTTAAACACAAGCTTTTTGTAAAGACGTAATCATGTGAAATTACTAATTAAGACAGTTTAAAAACTAAAACTTCTTATTCTTCCACGCCGCGCGAGACAGTTTCAGTAGCAAGTTTGAGACGTTTATCGTCATATCTCTGGAGATACTTATCAAATCTCGATTAAATTACAATGGCACGCACCACCGCTGGAATATCTTCTTTCCATCAAAAAAATAATCATCAAAATCAAAATCGGTTCATAAACGACGAAGTTATCCGCAAACACACTTAAAAAAAATACATACGGTCGAATTGAGAAACCTTCTCCTTTTTTTGAAGGCGGTTGAAAATACTAATCATAGCAATACATAGTAGCCCAAATTCTACTGCCCTACCTTTTTTAAATGATCAGTAGTCACTTAGTCAGTACCCTGATTCTTAATAATTCGAAAGAAAATTCGGATTCGGAAACTGCCTCTCTTTCGACTCAGATCTTTGCAATTTACAAAGTTCTAATCCGCAACTTTTAACATTTCAATTCGAAATAATCAGTGATTTTAATCGGAAAGGTTTTCGCGAGCAAATAGCTCACGGAGTAATAAATATTCGAATTTGAAAGTGACGCTTCCGAATCCGATAGGTTTTCGAATGATTGAGAATGAGGGGGCAGGTCAGCTCGATGATACTATATTATTACATTGTCACCAAAGATTAACAAGTGTTCCAAATTTAAGACCTATCGACAATCAGGACGTGGCTCTAATTTAGATTCAAATATTTAATCAATAATTTAATCCACACAAACCTACATACATAGGTATATCGGATTGTTCTGAAATTAAGCATACAGATATTTTTTTAAGCTGAATTACACATAAGATATCTTTGAAAGCGAGAGAAGCTGCGGAACACAACTAGAATCAATAATTTATGTCTAGATGGCTAGAACACAAATAAGATCGTTTAAAAAACTTAAAGAACCCACTTTAAATGCCGCGCTATTAATTTTCAGTACCAAGTTTCAGATGTTTATCTCCATATCTCTGGAGATACTTATCTCGATGAATGCTATGGTTACCCTACTACTACTACCCTTGGGCCCTTGGGGTATTTCCTTTCTAACAACAAAAGTATCATCAACTTCGGTTCATAAACGACAAAGTTACCCGCGAACAAACTGTAAAAAAATATATAGGGTAAAATTGATAAACCTCCTCCCTATTTGATGTTATTTAAAAAACAACCAGTCTATTCTTCAAGAGCTTGTCACCAAAGAAGTTCTATCCAGCCAGTTGACGTAATCAAACGTTGACTTTCTATTCGAAGTTATCTATGGTCGCCATCTTTGTCCGCTCACGTTCACGACTTCTTATTAACGTGAATTAACGAGATTCACTGACTAGCCAGATTCAGAAATTAACTTAGTTTGATAGGTTCCTAAAGTAAGAGTAATATATTCTAAGTAAACTTAACCTTAAGGGGTTCGATTGAGCTGAAACTTTGCATACATGTGTAAATCGCGTGACAATGCAATATTTTGATGACATGGTGCTGATCTGATGATGGAGCTTGAAGGTGGACAAATGAACTCCTAAACTACACATGTTATACCCGTCGTGTTTGGGCTCGTTGGTTTTTTTTTTAACTTACTCTGGTCCTAGGTTATGTAAAAGCTTGTGTTTAAGAAGGTTTTTTTTAATATTACTTGTTTAAAAAATAGGGTATATATTGTACGTTTTACGACGGGACTCGAATCCACGGCTCCGGGAAATATGCCCAGCGCAGTTCCAACTCAGCTACGATGAAACGAATGGATTGCATTTTTACCATTGGTGGGTGTAAAGTGTAGATAAAAAGAAACATAATATTAAACCAAATTTTATTCAAGAGAGATTCCGAAGAACTATTTTTCCACTGTCCTTTACATCACCGGCAAAGTTTAAGGTACAGACACAAACAGAAATACATTATCAAGCTCAATTTGTTTCAATTTCAATTAGTTTGGTTCCGAACACAAACCGATATCTTGCGAGCTATCTCGAGAATAATTCTCCCTTGTGGAGCCGACCTGCGCTTGCACATTTTCACACGAGATCATTGTTACTAGTAACAAGATAACACCGAGCTTTTTTGATACTTGTCTCCAAAACCATAAGGTTGATTTTTCAATGAATTGTGATCTGATGTACGTTCTTTTGTTTTTAGTTGTGTAAGAATTCAGGCTTAAGAATGACCGCGCGTCGATTTTGAAAATACGACGAGCGAAATTGGAATATCTGATAGGTTTTTGTTGCGGAAGAATATCGTGCGTTAATTATTGCTGCTAATTATGGATGAGGGTTCCGTGGAGAAATCTGGAACAGTTAGTTTGGTGCTGGTCGCGACAAGCAACCTTACTGTCATGATTTAACATATATGCTATACGCATATATGCGTTAGAATAAAGGCGAATGCATTATAATGTAGACGTCTAAGACAGTGAGAATAATGCATATTGTTTGCACCAATGGATTTTTTTATCGAAAATATAGGTGCGCTTTTCACAGTGGCCCTCCGGTGAAGGAAAAACATCGTTAAGAAACCCCCAACCCCCGCATGGTGGTAAGACACTATCTAGTGTCCGCCTGGCCAGCTACCGTCAAGTTAGAAAATCTGTCGCCAAACATCTAATATGTTCTTGCAGCTATTCTTGAGAGCCAGTTCCCATTCTAGCGTGCTTACCATCTTCGATCGCATCATCACTTACCAACAGGTGAGATAGTAGTCAAACGCTAGCCTATAGGATATTTAATAAAAATCTTAGTAGTTACGAGAATACTCAATAAAATGAGAATGCTTACAATAATTGCTATTTCAACTACTTTTGAATTTTATTGTGACAATTAAAACATACTGGCTGATTCAAGACCATGTATTGTCTAACCGAAATGTATATAGATAAGTTATATCGATGTTCCGCCTGACTTGCAACCAAAAAGAAACTTAACACCATCACGGAGAAAATCTGCCGCCATAATCTTACGGTGTTCCGGCAGCACACAGCCCTTGAAGGTCACATATTAGTCAAATATAATACCACTAATAAGTGGTGGTGGAAGGCCTAGCGTGTGCATTTTCTTCAACGTTTTTTATGTAGCCTCAAGACCCTTTCCTTTATTTACGAAATTGGTGAACAAAACTGTACGGAACCTTATGAAGCAAACATTTGCTCCTTCTTTACCAATGCACCTGTATGAAATGTAGTCCAAGAGATAGGAGCGACATTTTACAACTTGTATTAAATTAAAGTCATTAATTAACATTAACGTAGTTATCGTGACCTATAATAAATAAGTAAAGATTTCGGTGCTATTCCAAGTTTTTTTCTTCCTTAGCGCAGGAAACTATGTTAAATTAATTAAGTCAGTTTAAAGTAAGGTTGTGTTTTATCATCATTATTAGTCAGTATTTGTCCACTGTTGGACACAGGCCTCTCCTAGTGAATGCCACTGAGCTCGATCTTCAGCTTTTTGTTTTCAACCGCTGCCAGCTTGCGTAATTCATGTAGGTTTTGTTTACCTATCGGCATTCGGCATTTTGATTGTTACTGAGTAAAATGTTGAAGACTTCTATTTCCTTCTTGAAGTCTCAGTTATTAATTTGCCATCCTTTTAGATTTATCACAGTCTTAAACAATATAAGAATCATCCATTTGGTAAACACAATTTAAGGCACAGGATTTTATGATATTTGATTTGGTTTTAGAATCCTAAGGATGTATTTATTGTGCAACTTCTATTAAGAAAACGTATTCCATTGAGACTGAAGAATATTTCAAGTCTGCCATAAAAATATTGAATATTCCAAGTTATCATCTATGCCTTTTTACTAAATGCATTTATTTCAAAATGTATCTCTATTCCCCAAGATTCTTTGAGGCAGGAAAGGGCGCTTTTATCATGAAAAACTGATGAAAATATCTGAACATTACCAGGCGCGTAGAGCGGCAAGGCGGTCGGTAATGAAGCTATCGGTTACGGAGTCGGGTTGCACTCGTTAGCGGTGACGGAGACACGCTTATTGTCTTCTGGTATCCTGGTACCTACTCGGGAGAAATTGCTACTGATGATGGTAATCTAAAAATAGGAGGAATAAAAACAGGATATCGAAAAATGTCATATATCTTTTCACTAGCATTTTAAATAACATTCGTCACTGAAGAGTTTTGACACCTGTTCTACAAATTGTGTGTTTTCTTATTATATTATATATCTTATACCACATCAAAATAAGTTGAATACAGCGGACCATAATCTTAAGATATGATTATTTGAATCTTCTCTTAACTCATGACAGATAAGTGCCTTCAAAAAAATCTACTTCTTAATCAAACGATTGATACCTAAGGTGCCCATTACGCGATAGGTTATGCTGTAAGTTTGATGGCAGTCAAGGTTATGACTGACGGATAACCTATCGTCTAAATGGCACCCCATTTAGACGATAGGTTATCCGTCGTAAATGACGGTGAATGACCGATATTTAGATATTTTCATTTGGTAAGTCAGTAAACATCAGTCCTGAAAGATATGAAGCAAAACCTATCATGCAATGGACGGCTAACGCCATAACGTATGGTGGCAATGAAACGCATATCTTTCACCATTGCAACTAGGAAGACTGTCACAAGTTTTCATCAAAACAAACTTGAACTTCTGGAATCCCTGTCATCGCAAGCCTGGTGAATGGTAAGACAAAGTGGAGACAGTTGAATGAAGCCCACTCGTCAATTTGTCAGGCCACCAGGACCAACGGAATGAGCGTCGATGACGGCCCAGATATATTGGGCCCCGACGACGATTAGGCTAGCCGCCAAACTCGGTAGAATGCCAGTGGAACAGATACTCGGCAAACCACTGATAATATATTTGAGGCTCAGCTATGATAGCTATGCATGCCAATAGGTAGACAAGAGGAATGGTGTCATTCATATGCTGGAATCTCAGTCACTGCCTTTATCATTTTGATGTTACAGAGCTGTGCTAGATAGGTCTAAAAGCTGATCAAATATTATGTAGAAAAATGTATACAAAACTAAACAACATTGTGCAATTTGAGAAAATATGTAGCTTAAGACGAAAAGACGGAATAATATGGAAGATGAGTTGGGATATTCAGAATCTGCGGATTCAACTAAAGTCAGTACCTCTTCTCACTGCTGCTTTGAAATTCCAGGAAATACGTTTCCATTAGATTAGACCGAATATTCGCTTAAAAAAAGTCATAAATTAACTTGATGTTATCAATGCCAAAAAATATGTTGGTATTATAGAGTCCTTTATCTTTCCATTTTTCTGCTGAGAAATTGTGTTTTGAATTTCGAGGGCATAAAATAAATGTTTACCAGTAATAAATAGTAACAAGACAAGGTCAGGATAAATCTCAGCTAGGCTATGTCTGACACAAAGATGATATTAGACATTCTGGAATCATGATTCAAAAGTAAACTGGTATTCCATTGATACTTGAATCTCAGGATTACGGAGACAGCAATGTACTGCTCATCAGTATTGTGTCTTCATGGAATACTTTTACATTACTCATGAAAGATAAGAGAATCGGCCATGTTGGCTAGGAAAATTATAAATCTGCGACTGTGATACATTTTATACGACTCAAAATACTACCTAAGTTGTCTTTTGTGTAGATGTATATGTTTATGTAATTTATATGTATATTTACATGTATGTTTGTGTATACACGTGTATTTATGTATGTGTATAACTATATAAATAACTAACGATTAAAATATATACACCACCGTTCGTCACAGTCTCGCAATATTACTCTCAGCTTAGTTGTCTGGAAGAAATCGCTTTAAGCGATAAGATCGCCCCTTGCATTACTTAGAACAAGTTTTTTTTTCCTTTAGTATTTTTTCTGTAATTATTGGTGTGCAAATAAAGTGTTTATATATCTATTTAATCATCAAGTCTACTTTTCAAAATTTGAATTCTGTTTCGGTCTTGAAAACGTTATCCATGAAAATGTTTGAAAGAAGGAACATATTATTGAAGTGTTTAAGTTAAGCTTAAGCATGGGTTTGTACTCCAGTAGCACAAATACTAAAAAAAAACACTATGAGGTATTACAGTGCTCGTGGACGCATTATATACATGCTCATTCAAACTCATACACTATTGAAAATACTTATGTCAAATCCTATGTGTTTTTCAATATAATCAGAAATATGGCCGTCGATATATCTGAATTGCAAAGCACTTAATGATATTTATTAAAGAAGATCGCACACGCAATTTGTCGTAAGCTCACCCACTGTCGCCCACCTACAGAGCCGATGATTCACGAACGGGTGAACGAACCAGCCCGAGCGCTGTCAATTGTTTTCTTAAACGGACTCGTGTTAATTCCATGCGGGTTTGAATTTGGAACTGTTACTTCTATTGGATAATTTTGGTACTGGATCAACAAATCAACACGCCAATCAGAATTGACTAAAACTCAGACGTTGATGGAAATCAACCCGTTGACAGCAGTTTTAACGAGATCGTTAACGCGACAGCTGAAAATGTTGATATTCATCAACTTATTTTAGTTCTGAGATCCCTTTTTAACTTTGCTGAGTCTAATTCTTTTATTTTATTCCTGCATTAATACTTAGTCTCTGTATAAGAGCATCAGTTTTATGGTTTGACAAAGTTTACAGTGCAATGAAAAAAACTCTTTAATTTAGAGCAGGTTCATAATAAGCCCACCAGATTTATATGAGTAGATAATTTCCCTCTTAAAGAACTTGAGTGACTATTGCTATTGACCCAAGAAGAGTTGAATTAAGACAATTTAAGCAAAAAAAATAGATAAATATGATGATAGAAATTAGACAGTAGTAACAAATAGCGGCGTCAAATTATTGTTCAAAACAGTGACAACACTGAACACAGCACGTCTCGATTTAGTTCAATAATTGCGAAACTGATTCCTGGCAGCGTGATGACATCGGATTTGTCCATTATTTGGCATCGCTCGCGCACATTCTAGGTCACGATGACCAAGATCACCCTTTTGTCACATCAATGTATTATGTCCAATCAAATGTATACCTTAATTCTTGAAATTTAAGACTTAAATCAGTAAAGGGCTTAGCTGGCACCCTCTGTCTTTCCAATTTGTTTATTATTCGATTCTGTACCTTAATTCTTTGAAGTTAAGGTTTATGTATAATTATTACTCTATTGGATTATAGTAAGCTTTTAAAATGTTCAAAGATCATGTTTTGACCAGTCATTGGAGATAATGCCTGGGCTTATCCTTCTCGTGCGGTTATAATTATTTAAAAGTTTATACTTAAAACTATCTTTATTTATAATCTGGAGTGCGTGGAAGTCCGTTGAGTTGACATTTCTTTATTATAAACAAGCAATTTTAAATATACTGACATTTCATAAGTACAAACACAGCTGTTCGCAAATCGATCATTCTGGACGTTTTCGATTTGTTAAAATCGATTCGCATTCTACATTTGAAATTCAACAGAATGCCCTATGGGTGTCCGTTTGATTTACGAACGCTCGTTATGAGAGCCTTAATGAGTTGCGCGGGCGCATCGACAACCGCCATTTTTAAATTAAGAAAAGTAAAAAACAACGCTTCGTGATGAATAGAACGGTTTAAAATTCTTTTCTATAATTGCTTATTAGTTGGTGCGGCTTTTTGAATGTTTTTGTTCGTTTGTTACAAGAATATGTAAGTATTAAATTACTCGTAGGTGTATTATGTATATGTGGGTATACACGTCTATGGGCATGAAAAATTAGTAACAAAAGACTCAGATCCAATAAAGAGCTGTTTGTTACCTCAATTTTACATTCACGGCCTCATAAACTGCATCAATGTAGTATGTACTAGTACTGACCTTTAATGCAGTTTATGAGTCCGTCAGCGTATATAAAACTATGCTTCAATTACTGAAATAATAAGGTAAAAATAATAATAAAATAATAATAAGGAGTTATTTTACCAACGAGTAATAATCAAATTAGAAAACAGTAAAATGTTGAATATCAAAATAAAATTCATGTTAACTGCAAGCTACCTCATCAAACGAATGATGGTGGACCATTAAACACTACACTAGATATCTCCAAAACAGAAATTAACAACCTCTACGTGCCATCAAACGACGTCAATAAACGAAAGGACCAACCTCCAGTTACAACATAAAGAGTCCCTCAGGGATCTATTCTCGGCCCTCTCTCCTCAATCTCGAAAATATTTTTTTCTCCTCTAAGTGTGGTATTTATAGAAATAGACGGAGCGCGGCTCGATTTCTATTTTGTTTTATCTTTCGGTGAATAAGTAGACTTTTTTTTCGTTTCGAAACTCGAGAACGTATTTTGAGGATTAGTCGAACTACTTTAATCTTTTTAATAACATAAATCTTCCATTAAGCAAATAACGTCTCTATTCACGTTAAAATTCCATACAAATACATAAATTAAGCTGCATACAAGAAGAGCAGAACAAACGCTAATAGAATAAAGGCGTTACAAAACGCACCTGTCTATAAATCATTTGAACTCTTTAATACCAGTGAAAATCATAAATAAGATTTAGAAGGACCCATTCGCAATGAAACAATGCCTATTACCGCCTGTGACTTTCATAACGAAAATTCATTAAGAACCTCTATTAATTTCGTACCACATCGATGCCATTACTCTCGTTCCTTACCAAAACAAACAAATCCTACAGATATTTTAACTAAACAGCATTTCCTTAACACTCTCTTTTATTAATTCAACCTCTACTGCAATAGCAATAAGGTTTACTTCAACTGCAAATGCATTAGCATCTGGAGATTCCTCTGCAGTTCCATTATCAGTAATAACATTGAGAATTTAATCTAAATTCGACCTTAAAACAATGCGCTTAAGCTTCGATACGATTGCATCATCGAGTGATCTCCCCAAATCCATGTCCCCAGAATTGTGAAGATATTGAAAGATTAGCAATGGGTAGCTCAGGATGTCCCATAAATAATACATTGGAGGGGGCCGTGATGGATGGTCTGTCTGTCTATCCAGTTTCTATTAGTCGGAATTCTTAAAGGGTGTAGGGGAGGTTATTATTAGCAAGTACGAATGTTAGCTTACGAAGCGATACCTTGGTATTAATTCTGAGTCCGTGTTCCGAGAGGGTATTATTGTGTCTTGTCTACAGATTTTATATAAATCAGAAGCGTTGTCTCTTTGATCCTATTTAGAAATAGTATCCTTTCTATTTAAAGGCAATGCAATTGCAATAATTTTTTAACAGAAAATTACATGCGTATGCATAGAGATTAAGTAGAAAGTTTACAAATGTAATTTTTTTTAAATGATATATGGAGCTAACAAGCAAACGGCCCGGCCCACACAACCTCAAGTTAGAAAATCTGTCGCCAAACTTGTAATGTGTTCCGGCAGCTATCTTTGAGAGCCATTTTCCATTCTAGGTCTAGCGTGCTTACCATCTTCGACCGCATCATCACTTACCAACAGGTGAGATAGTGGTCAAACACTATCCTATATGATATAAAGCGGTCACCGTCGCTTATGAACACTTGCAGCAATAGAGGTGTTACTTATGCGTTGCCGACCTGTCAAGATTACTTTAACACACCTTTTGAAAGACTCCATGGTGTACTCGTAGCTCTACGGGAAAAAAGCAGACGGCAATTCGTTGCAAATTTTACAGGTATACGAGAGAAATGACCGCTTGAATCGAGATGTATTCGAAGTCCTAGTCTCGATAATATATGGATGAGAGTGTTATCTATGTTATAGTATAAATTATATTTATATATAACGATGTAATGTATGTATGTTTCAGAATAAGACGATTAAGAAATAAAACAAACTAAGCCTTATTTCTCTTTAAGAATGAATGTAACTCACATTCTGCAACCGCAGATATCAATAAAATGGATTTATGAACTCTAACCAATTAATTAAGCGAATTACTCAAATAGACAACATAATTTTAGTATCGTAATAAAGTAAGCCATAAAGTCTGTAATAATTATGCTAAAATCATCGAGAAATCTCGAACTGTTGTTCCAATCTTAATAAATAAGGTAGGATCATAAATCAGAAACATAAAATATAATAATTGTATTAAAGCAAATATTTGATCGTGTAGAGACTATCATGGGAATTTTTGAACTGATATCTAGAAAGATATGGAGAGATAAAGAATATGTCGAAATTTTGCTGACCGATAACGGATTGAAGCGGTTATTGGAAGCACTTCAAATAACTGAGATACGAACATGTAGGAAGAAATGGATGGAGTTAATACATAAGTTGTATGAATGTACAACAAATTGATAAGATTGTATTTGTTAGTGCTAAAGTACCTAAATATTGTTTTTCAATCGACTTCGAAAAAGAAGGAGGTTTTTCAATTCGTCTGTATGTATTTTTTTGTATGTATGTTACCCGAATACTCCGTCAATTGTGAACTGATTCGAATAATTATTTTTCTAATTGGTAGGGTACATTTCCAAGATGGTCCCATTTTAATATCATCGATATCTGATTTCTCCAGAGATATAGAGTTAAACACCTCAAACTTAAATATTATGTTTCTTTGAAGTGTCACACAATTTATATTTTTGTAAATTGTTAAACACAATCCAAAATTTCATCGTACCGACGGGACTCGAACCCGCACCCCCCGGATTACACGTCCAGGTGCTCTGCCAATTAAGCCACGGTTCGATCCATCGATACGACGAAATTAGTGGATTGCATTTGTTAACCCAACTATGCATTGGTGGCGCCATCTATGACAAAGAAATTTGGATTGTGTTTAACAATTTACCTCAAACTTAGTACTGAAAATGACTAGCGCGGCTAGTTGAAGTCGGGTTTTTTTTGTTCTGTATATTATCTTAAATTATGAGCAATCATTTTTAAGGTGATAGGACTCAATCTTTTTATACTTCTGCTAGTCTGTGTTTTCGCTACTTTATTCATTTCAAGTATTCAGCCCTGAAATACTCCCAAATATTTTTGGCCTGTCAACAAAGTAGCTGGTAAAGAACATCTACAAACATATTGGGAGGGATGTATGCTACCGGAATACCTTAAGGATAATTATGACAGCATATTCTCTCCTTGATTGTGTTAAACTACTTTTTGGTAGTAAGCTAGTAGCAACATCACTCTAATATGCACGTACCTGTTGTTGTTAAGTTGCTGTATGTGTCGTTTCTGTTTAAATGCAGGCGTCATTTTATATCATCATACGAGCGTCATAGTCCTTTTTAAACGACTTCACAATAATATCGTTTAAAAACTAAAAAACAACCGACTTCAATGCCGCGCTATTCATTTTCAGTACCAATTTTGAGATGTTTATCTCAATATCTCTGAAGATACTTATCATACCTCGATAAAATTACCATGGTACCACACTTGGGATATCTCCTTTCGAACAAAAAAAGGATAATCGAAATCGGTTCATAAACGACGAAGTTATCCGCGAACAAACATAAAAAAAAAAAAAAAAAAAAAAAAAAAAAAATATATATATATATATATATACGGTCGAATTGAGAAACCTCCTCCTTTTTTTGAAGTCGGTTAAAAAGGTTCTCAATTCGTCGGAATCTTTTTTTATTATCATAATCAATAGGATACAGACGGCTGAAAATACTGTCCATGTAGGCTCCGTCAAATATTTACTGTTAATTCATTAATCGTAGATTTTATCTGATTTCAACCTTAATTTTTCACTATAAGTAATTACTATAGATTCTACATAATTTTTATCCGACTTCACAAAAAAGGAGGGCTTCTCAATTCGTCGGTATCTTCTTGTTTAGGGTTCCGAACCCAAAGGGTACCAACGGAACCCTATTACTGAGACTCCGCTGTCTGTCTGTCTGTCTGTCCGTCTGTCACCAGGCTGTATCTCATGAACCGTGATAGTTAGACGGTTGAAATTTTCACAGATGATGTATTTCTGTTGCCGCTATAACAACAAATACTAAAAACAGAACAAAGTTAAAAATTAAAGGGTGTCCCCATACAAAAAACGTGTTTTTACTAGCGCCATCTATATGAACGATTGTTTAACTTATTAATAAATAATATTAATAACCTACCCTTGTGTTAACGTTCACTTAGTTGGTGTTAGAAGTTCGTTAAATATTCGTTAGATGGCGTTGTAGTTAATAAGCATGTTTGGTATTGACACGGTTATATAATATAATATTATAATTATATATTATTATACTGCGGTTCGGAACCCTCCGTGTGCGAGACAAAAATCTGACTCGCACTTGGCCAGTTTTATTTATGTATGTTCACCGATTACTCGAAGATGCCTGAACTGATTTGGAAAATTCTTTTTTTTGTTTCAAAGTTTACCCTTCCCAGGTGGTCCCATTTAAATTTTTACGAAATCTGTAGAACGCTTTTTAATATTTGTATTACATTGTATTACAACATTTGTATTACGATGCATTTATATACCTAGATGACATGCTACTTACTGCTGGCTACCTTGACTAGCGCGACGTTTGAAGTCGGTTCTTTTAGTTTTTTAAACTATCTTAAATTATTAGGCAGAAGGATTAGATTTAATCACTATCTGAGGAAATGCTAAATCCCAATACCATGACCTAACTTAGAAGATACTTAAGGTTACAGGTTACGGACACACCGCGTCCTGCGTGCGCGATCTAGGCGGCGATCAGATAGCGCAGTAGTATTTGTACTGACAGGTTCACACCAAACGCGATCAGAAAACAATTGAAAAGCACTGAGATCGCGCCCGCAGAACGCAGGACGCCGCGGTATGGTGTGTACCTTAAATCACTCATCATTCGAAGACCCTCAAATTGCGAACAGTAACGAGATATAGATAATGATGAAGCAATAACAAACGTTTTATTGGCAATATTCGTGAAGGAAAGAAAAGTTAGAAACGATTTGGTGTTCCCTGTCACCTGTTATTTTTATTATTCCGGCGTCCCTTTGAAAAGTTTCCAAGTGTTGGGTATTATTTAGGATGCTTTTGGGTCGTTTGTGGAAGCAAAAGATAGAGTCTGTGCAAAAAGAGAACTGTCGTAGAAATTGAGGGCGCGCGTGTTGATGGTTCTAATTTACTGTTTTTGTTGCGTTGACAACATTGCTCTGTCATTGCCAATATGACAAAAAGTATTTGATATCTTGGTAAGTACCTACTCTTATCATTATCGTGTGGTACTAGGTGGGTATGTACCTTCTTTCCTTTCCTTTGAATGTTAGTTCATTGTAAAGCCACGACGGTTCTCTTTTTGCACAGACTCCATTGGAGATATATTTTTTTATCGATAATAACCAGCTGTATGATATAATAATGAAGCTGAAGGATTTATTCCTCTGTATTAAAATTCAGTATTTTTAACCGACTTCAAAAAAGGAGGATGTTTCTCAATTTGACCGTTTTTTTTTTTTTTTTTTTTAATGTTTATTCGCGGATAACTTAGTCGTTTATGAACCGATTTTTGAACCGATCTTTTAAGGATCCCAATATCCCAAGTGTGGTACCATGGTAATTTTATCGAGGTCTGATAAGTATCTCCAGAGATATTGAGATAAACATCTCAAAATTGGTACTGAAAATGAATAGCGCGGCATTGAAGTCGGTTCTTTTTTAGTTTTTAAACGATATTATTTCATTTCTTATAGGCTAGCGTTTTACCACTATCTCGCCTGGTAAGCGATGATGTGTAGTAGAAGATGGTGAACACGCTGGGCCTAGAATACTCTGACTCTCTCTCTCAGAACCGTGATAGTTAGACGGTTGAAATTTTTACAGGTGATGTATTTCTGTTGCCGCTATAACAAAAAATACTAAGAACAGAACAAAGTTAAAAATTAAAGGGTTTAAAACAAAAAACGTGTTTATTACGATACGATACGATACGAAATTAATTATCTTCGACGTAGCTAGATGACAGCACAGGAAAAATTAGCACGCGCAAGCGTTTCATTTGTTAAATTTGTGGGCCTCGGTCGACTTGTTTACTTAGTTGAGGTTTACTTGCACACATGTAGTGTACGGTATTGAATAATATATCCACAATTATAGTACTTGAAGAGCTTCATTTAGTTAAAATCTGTAGAATGTTAGTCGTACGAACACTCGGTCTTCCAGATATTTAATTATATTAATTACCTTTGTTTGTAATTTGTATTAATACTTACTTATTAAATACTTAGTTGGTGTTAGAAGTTCGTGGCTTTCGGACTTCGGAAATTCGGAACCCTCCGTGTGCGGGACAAAAGTCTGACTCGCACTTGGCCAGTTTTATTGGTAGTAAGTCAGGCAAAACATCAAATACTCCTACGACCTGTGAGTTAGAACAATTTGGGAATATGTTTCATTCGGGTCTGTCTCATTGAATTTTTACCATTAAATACATTCAGTCATCAACGTTTGATTGCAAATGACGATGCACTCTTAATATTTTTTTACCGCCTGTTCACATATGTCGTGTGTCGGATGCGATATTTAATCAAAACCAATGACAGAATCGGGCCGATAAGTGTGAAAAGCTACATATAAAATGTTCTTCCACTAGATCATTCGATTAAAAATCGGATCCTTCTTCTTCTTTCTTCTTTCTCCTGGCTATTATTCCCAATTTATTTGGGGTTAGCCCTCCTAGTAAATCTGCGCCACTTCGCACGGTTGTAGCTTGTCACATCTGTTGCATTCAAAGTTTTAAGTTCGTTCTGTATTGTCTTCATCCAGGTAACAGGGGGTCGACCGCGGCCTCTCCTTCCTTCGAGGTTTAGTACGGATTTTGTCATGTGGTCATAATTCCGTCTCATCACATGGCCATACCAACGCATTCTGTTCTTTTTTTAATTTCTCGTGTATGTCTGTTACTTTGAATGTACCGCGGATGTGCTCTTTTCTGATTCGATTAAAAATCGGATCTGACTCACGATAAATGTGGACAAGCAGTTACCTTCTTAACTTCTAATACTGTGCTACTTACTACACAACATTTTTCTCAAATATCTACGTCAATTTACATAATAACTTGAAATAAAAAGGCGACGACATGATAACTTACAATAACACTCTTCTGGATTTAAACTTCCACCAAACTTTATACAACCAACTTTTTATTATTGAAAGTATTATATTATTTCACTTTATCTCCTCTGTTTCCCAAAGTTTAGGCTTAATACACTTAGGGACGTGTCCCAAACTTTGCCATGTTTGTTTCAATCATACATTTTGTCTCCGATAACCGAAAGTTTTTCTTTTTATATGTTTAAGTACAGTTTCCTTTTAGAAGACAAGGTTTCTACATTCAGAATATTAAGATTGTCAATATCTTTGATGATTTCATGCTGGGGATTGTTTGGATCGTTAAGACTTTTGATCTTTTTATTTGTATATTTTTGTCTTCCTCTGAGAAATTGTGTACTTTCTATTAGAACCGACCCAAAAAGAAGGATGTTCTCAATTCGTCTGTATGTTTTTTATTTTTTATAATGTTTTATTATGTACTCGTATGTTACGCGATTACTCCGTCAATTGTGAATCAATTTGAATGATTCTTTTTTTAATCGGTAGGGTACGTTTTCGAGGTAGTTCCATTGTAATTTAATCAAGATCTGACAAGTATCTCCAGAGATATGACGATAAACGTCTCAAATTTGCTACTGAAATTGACTCGCGGGGCATGGAAGCCGGTTTTTTTAAGTTTTTATACTATTTTACACACAGTACAGTACACTAGCTGATACCCGCAAGTTCATTCACGTACACTAAAAATGTAGTGGCTTATATTCATCATCATGATATAAAGTATCTCCTTGTTACATATCAGTAGGATCGGATCAGGATTGATTAGGTAACAAACAGACAGAGTGACAGAGTTACAAACGTTTTTTATAAACTGGACTCTGGTTAATATCGAATGACTGCTGCATCACCTGTTGGTTAGAGACCATGTGGTCAAAGACGGTAGCTCGCTAGGCCTTACATGGGATCTGGCGCTCAATATCTTTCAATCTAATCTTTCTACTATAAAAAAAATCAATGAGCCAGACCAGCTCATTGATATATAACATATTGATATCAAAACAGACATATTAGCCATAGATCCGTTAAATTTGGGGTAGTCTGAATTCTGCGGCACTCTTAGTGAAGTGATCATTGTAAGGTAGCCAGCAAGAGCTGGATGGAAGTTGCCGATATTGCACTTTGATGGACATCTAGCACTAGATGAGATGCTATAAGATGATGACTAAAATGTTTCATTATCTAAAATATCTGATTTGTGAGAAAGGCAATATTAAATTGCCAATAATGTGTCATGCGGATTTGGTATTCAATCAGATTACGTCTTTGGAAATTCTATATTTAAATAGACATTTATCTTTCTGTACATCCCATCTTACATAAAATTCTTGTGATTTCTTGTCGTATCTTCAACTGACGTCATTTTCTGAGTATTTTTGCTATTGTGTTATTGCAGTATAGTAGTCGTAATAAATTACTCATTTTCTGGGATTTTCATGACATTTGTGTACTTTGACGCCAATTTCACGTAAATGAGATTTACTTTTACCTAATTCAACAATGTTTTATGTTGTTGTTTAATCATTGTCGTAAGTGTAGACAATTTAAGGATTTACATTATAAATAATAATTAATGTCAATGCTACATTAGTAAAACTTAAAGTAAATAACTATTTACTATTGTAGTATTATTATCTTTTCTATGCTATTGCTAAAAAAATCTTATTTAAAGAGACTTCAAGCAAATCTATAAATTCATAGCGAACCATCCAGATATAACCGTGTCAGCAAGTCACCGCCTTACATATTTTTTTATTATTGTTTGATGATGCCAAAAGCTAATAAGTCTTTAAAGAAAACAAACAAGTATTGTCTACTCACACAAAAACCTATGTTTTAACAAACTTTGCACTTGCAACGTTTAAATTAAGTGTTCACCTTGACTCTGCCAAATATAACTTTCCAGTATCCCTGGTTACAACAAAAAGTTTTAAAAGACCCATTTCCAAAAACAAAAAGCTTTCTCTAAAGCTTATGTTTGGAGTACAATAATCGAGCCCTAACCTACATTTTGAAAGCGAAAGGTTTGAATAAAAACCACAGATGAATTTAACAGTTATGCTCATAGTCATTTGATATGTGGGGGAGGACAATGTAGTATCAGGTTACGAAATATGCACGACGCTGACGCAGATGGAAGGGAAAATCGGTTGTTTATGTGGGATTCTGTATGGATGTGGAAAATACTAGGTTATAATCTGGTAAATGATTCACCTAGGTACATGTTATCAGGTTATTGCTTCGAGCATTTACCAATGGAGATGTTAACGCAAGGCGTACCCCTCTGCTGGCCATATAGCCATTATTGGCCATATGAGCGTGCGTAACTACGCTGTATTTTTAATACTGTGTGCGTGTTTCAAACTAGTGTGCGGGATCGTTAAAGTGAGTGATTTGTGTGTGTGCAATGCGTGTTTACCTCGTCCCCCGTAAGTATCGGCATAAAAAATGTTTGCGGATTACAACGTTAACATCTCCATTGGTAAATGCTCGAAGGGTTATTGTCACTGACATCTGCGACTATAGTCTCAGATTTTAATCCCTGCGCATGATTCTTGGATGGTGCTAAGACCTAAAATTAATATTTCAGTTTAAAGGAGAGACACGAATTTATCATGATAATAAGCTAGAGACTCCAAAGTTTTGAGTTTTTTTTTTTTATACGTTTTGGAGAGTGTTCTATCCAACTGCATGAACTAATTAATACCGTCATCCCCATTTTTTATCGGAGAACCAGACGTACTGTAGGGCTATTCTGTAAGCTAGTTTACGCATCTTGCAAGCGATACAAAATTCAACCGTATTACAATTTGAATTTCGTAGTACGACTCACCGCGGATTCCGCTTGCGAGATGCGTAAACTAGCTTACAGAATAGCCCTACTGATACTAATATGCGACACTGCTATAAGTTGGACATTCTATCAATACGCACAAAGCGATATACTTCTACATTTTTCATAAAAACTGTCATGGAATACCTTGCCTCAGTCTGTCTTGCCAGATTTAATAATTACCGTCTAGGGGTTTTTAATTTTGTGTTTTGTAAACGATATAAAATTACATAATGCAAAGAAAACTAAAATATGATGGGTTTATTTATGTGTAATCTTTTATATTTGGTAATAAACTTATTAAACTAAACTAAAACTATACATGGAGGCCTTCAAGTCGCGCGTGAATATATATCTTCTAGGCAAGTGTGCTAAAACTTAAACCACATATGTGAGGTAATGATTGATTGCTTGCCTATTCAGCTTTAAAAAAAATTATCTACATATGTATTCTACTTTTTATTTGCTATCAATGAAGTCAATACCAACTGAGCTATCAAGCAAGGTTAAGACGAAGCCAGTGCTGGATGCCAGTGAAACTGGCAGCAACACTGACTTGATCTAAACCTTGCTTTATTGTGATTGTTTTGTACAAGTATCTCCTAAGCACATTAAAACGATTCGCAAAGCAATGAAAACAACAACTCGGCCTCTTCTGGCTGTGATGAAAGCAAACCCCGTCATTGTTGGCACACAGTCATTACCAACTACCATGTGTATCTTGCAATTTCTTTATTTTCCCTACCAAATTAAGGGTGTACACCCTCAACCCCCTGACAGGCGACAGAAGTAATCTCGCCTCTGCATTGTAGAACCGGCACCCCCAGTCTATGGCAACTACTATTGAACAATCGGCCCTCTCCAGCGCTTCGTGTTCCCCATTGTGGTAGCCGCACTCCCCTAACGATTTTTCCTCTTATTTGTTTTTGTTCAGTAATTACTGTTTGGTTTTCCTGTAAATTGCTTGCGGTGGAAATAAGCTTCAATAAAGACGGCTTAGCATTACGCGTGGGTGATCCTGACCTTTTGGATAAAAATGGACGAGTACTGTTGATTTTTTTTTGTTGCGAAAGTGAGAAACGATCTGATGGTATCTAGACGTACAAGGCGTGAGGTATGCCACTTTTGAATTGATAATTGCGCTTCGCTAATGGCGGCGGAATGTCAAAGTTTTTTTTATATGTTTGAGTGATTAGTAACATGATCATTGTGTTTGATCATTTAATTATTTTGATGGGTTATGCTTCACAATTTATTGCCGTCATGTTCGACTTGGAATTATACATATTAAATGAATGAATGAATTGTAATAAACAGTAAATTATTTTCAGACACGGAAAATGATTAGCTGTGATGACAGTGACTATTACAAAACAATAATCTGAGGAAAAAAATAGTAATCTCAACTTTATCTTCATCATCGTCTCGTTATTGAAACATTCAATCAAAACTGCATTAAACAATGTTCCGCGAACAGTCATTAACTCACCACAATCCAATCGCTCAACAATCCGCAATTTCAATAAGAATGAATAATAGCGGTCCCAGAACAGCGCCTTGTGAGACTCCGACACGTGTTCCGCGGCTTAACTGCACTTACAATTAAGAATTAAACTCGGTTAATTAAACTCAGGCTTTATTGTCGCTAGAAACCCTTTAAGTCCACAATGAAAGGCCTCAGTGAAAAAATCCTATTGAAAATCCCATGGTCCCCTCTGTCGGACGCTTAAGCCAAGTCCAATAGAGGTTTGACATTGTAAATAGGATTTAAATATTTGATTGAAATGTCACGCGGTTTCCGTTGTTGATTTTGATTGGTTTTAAATGCAAATGTTTATAGCCATCACATGTAATATAGGAAAGCATAGGGAGATTGGCAAAGACGCGAGCCCGTTACATGGTTAATTTATTATTTTTGTGTTAATCAAAGTTAGACGCAAAATTGGGTCAAACTAATGAAAATTTTACATTAGGTTTTTTTTAAAACGCATCAGAATTTGTCTTGTTTAGTGATTATAAGTCCGTTTTCTTAAATCTAACATTTGCGTTGAAATACATTAATTAGACACTTAATGAACGTATTGAACAGTTATTGAAATGCCATTTCTTTGACAAGATTTCAATAATTGTCCAATAAAAGTTCTATAATAAAATAATCATGTTAAGGAAAGCAATGACAATAATATATTCAACAATAACTAATGCATTGTGCTTCTAAGATACGCATTATAATGTATTATATGCAGACATAAGTATCGTCAGACTAATTGATCATACATAATAAATAATACATATTGTATGTAGATTCAAGCGAATCGAAAAGTTTAACGGTTTGAATTTAGATTGATTTAAATGAGATGCAAAATAAATTGAACGTTGAGCTTAATTTTTAAGAGATAAATAAGTTTGGTTTAAAGAGTCTTTGATGTTAATTTTACACGTGAACGTAAAATGTCTGAATAGTTCTTAAATCTTCTTTAGAAGTCACGAACCGATTTTTTAGTTAAATTAATACATACATAGCTACTCGTAATATTAAATTTACTTTGGCAAAACATTTTATTACTTAGAAACCAAATTTGTCACACAGACCATGTGTGTGTATCGAACTGCCTTGATTAAAAAAACTGTTTTATTATGACACAACTCTTTATAATGGATCTTTGCAAACGCACAAAATGTTGGTATTTATTATCATGATCATCATCAATAGCATCTAGCAATTTACTGACAGCTTTTACATCGCTCTCAAATCCCACTATCAAAGAACTGCACTTCTTGTCTATCCCATATCCGATCCACTAGTTCCATCACTTACCAACACACTTGCCAATTCAACTGCCATTACAAATAATAATGCAGACGGATCGCAGACATCGAACATTAATATTAACACAACTAAAAGTGAATATTCAGAGACAGACCATTAGGCATTCAGCGTAACGGAACGAAGGGCATCAATTATGCAGGGCCCGTTGTTGGTCAGCTCTTGGTTGTGGGCTTCCTGACTTCCGGAGCTATTTTTAATCTATTGTTCTGTAATTGTGATGTGATTATCGTTGCTGCTTAGGTTTCTCAATGATTAGGTTGTTAGTTTCTTTGGTACGTCTTGGATTTGGAACAGTAATAAAGTTATTATCACCAAAATAGTTATTTGTGTCTGTGTGCTTATATCACAGACTGGTTGATTAAGTAATTTGGATAGTATTGCAAATTGTATGTAACAAATCATTTTTTAAAATTGATTTAATGAAATTTGTGAAATATGTAATGCAAGACCGCTAATGCACATCAAACTCTAATGACGGCGTGACATTTTTTTAATGTGTTTTGAGATAATTTGGGGTCAAAAATCTACCTTTTCAGTCTGGACATCTATATGGACTGTCAATTATACATATATCAAAATAATCAAGAGTTTCGCCGTCTGTGGTGACAAATAGCGCCATCTCTGCGGAGAAGACCATTAACTGGTCTGTCTGTTGGGTGGATATCACAAATTGTGGAAGAAGCAATGACTGGTGTCCATATAGTTCATAGCAATTAATGATTACTGTCATTATCTCACAGGAACACTTCTTTACCTTACGCAAATCTACCAACGCGGTAGATTTGACCCCAAATACAAACGAAATCAACCCTATATCTCCCAAAAATCCCACACGTTCCCACAACTAGAGCACAGTCAAATTCATCTATTGAAAGAGTAACCAATGTTGCCATATCGGGTGGAATCCCAGTTTCTATAGCTAATCAGGAGTAATTGTGTTCGATATAATGCCACACCACAATGGAGGGCGGGCCTTTGTTTAGCAACCAGTGTGCACACGCCTTAGGCATAGAATAGTTAGCAGTAGCTAGGGGGGACGTGCGAAGGAAAACATATTTTGGAATGTTTGTTGGGATAAGTATGGTAGGAAAACAAGGTGTGTCGAATATGGTGCGTGAGAAATAAATGTTGATTCTAATTCTAATAGCTCGCGGTATCTTGTACAAACGAATATTTTAAATGCGAAAGTAACTGCCAGTCTGCTATCTATTCACGGGTAATCAGCTTCACCGATTAAAATGAAATTGTGTAGCGGAACAGCTAATCTGGTAAAGTTCATAGGATACTTGTGATATTATATGTAAATTTGGGGTGATTTTTGGGTGCATCGTATACGACCATAAAGCAGCAAATAAACATGCGGTCCACCTGATGGTAAGTCGTTGCCGCTGCCTCTTCACACCTGTAAATCAGGCAATACTAGAAAGACTTAGCAGTTAAAATGATGTGTAAGACAACAAACACACTCTACTACTCTCTTTTATAAAATCTATTTATATCAATAATTAATTAATTAAAAGTACTAGGGCGGCAGAAATGCAAGGAGTTGTTCGATGAGGCATTATGTAGATCGTACTGATAGCACAGAAAGGACACCTTGATGGAACGGACCGGACAGCGGAGATAAGGAAGGTTCTCTATTAGCATATTTAATGAGCCCGTATTAATTTTCAAGTCTAGCTTTGTTAACAAGAAATTCCAGAGACTAGGTGCGGGATCTAGGATTACTTGTTGTTCTTGTTTGGTAACGTTCCTTGGAGGATACAATCTTTTCCAATCTAAAACTATAATGAAACTCTCGATACCTTTACTTTAGTATTTCCAAATAACTTCGAAGTGTTTGTTGAACACTTTGTTTTTTCTGTAGTGTTCAGGCTGTCAAATGTCTTATACACAAAGTCATGCAAATTTCATGATGATAATTGTGTAGCTTGATAATGATATTAAAATTGTGTTTTTTGTGCATATTTTAGGTGTAAATTAAATATTAAAAGATGTACAGTTTAGATTTGCAGTAACAAAAGAGAACTGATTTATATCCTTTGCAGATTTCGTGAAATTTTACTTTAAATTGTGTATTGCCGTAGGAACTGACGAGTCTTTCATTAATACATAAGTATGGGAACTGTAATGGAAAAATGGCGGACGTACCAGTTAGTCCATAAAGATTGCTTAATCAATTTAATGATAAAAGTTAACTCCCAATTATCCTGTCCTAACAAAAAAAAAACTGCCATTTAGTCATAAACACGCAATCCTAATCAAACTTCTTATAGATATATACCTAGCTGATACCCGTGACTTCGTTCACGTACACCAACGATTTTGTCACTGTAAAGCTCTATCATGATCTGAGTTATATATACAGTCCGGCAAGTATAACTTGGCGTGCCTGTGCGCCACTGTGCTTTTACTTTGTACTTTGATAACAGTTTCTCTTAAACCACTTTTAATTACTTTTGGCATTATTGAACTATTTTAATGTAGCAGATTTATCAACAATAATGTCGCGGTAATCTCTCAAACGCCAAACTCACAGTTTCAATTAAAAGAATTAGTTCCAAAAACCACCACCGCCAAGTTATACTTGTGGCACTGTATCTGAGTTATTTAAGTTACCTATGAGTAAAAATCATGATTTTATTTTCACAAAAAGTAGGCCTATGTTCATCCTCATGCTATAAAGCATCTCATTTTTAAATTTCAGTAAGATCGAGTCGTCCGTTTAGGCGTTATTAGGTAACAAACAGACAGAGTGACAGAGTTACAAACGTTTTTGTAATATTAGTCTGGGTGATATAAACATTGATAGTAAAGTTAATTTCAACGACAGACATAAATAGCATCCTTAACGAGTCGTAACTTTCTATAAAAGCTTAGCGTTAACGTTCATTTTTATTTATTTAATTAAACAGTTCATTTAGAATGCATACCTCTAAAGATCTACGTATAAAATCGTTAACTGACCATCTAAGGTCTGTTCGCACTTAGCTCAGTTTGCCGTTTGTATTTTTTTCTGGGAAATTCTGGGACGCTGATGTTTTGTGTGCACTTTCTACTCTGCAGGTTCTCGGTGTCACTATTTTTTTTTTTTAAGTTATGCTTAGCAAGGCGATGCATTGCTTGTTGTCTTTAAAGTCAGATAATTGAAAATGCGTCATAATAATGTTTTTATTGTAGTGGTAGGACTTCTGCTAGTCCGCCTGGGGCGGTACCAACACTTTGCCAATTAATGTTCAGCCGAAAAATAGGAATGTATTTCGGCTGAAATGGCAAGGTGTCCAGTGAAATTACAGGGCATGTGAGACTCAACATCCTTGATTTAAGGTAACAGGCGCAGTGCAGTGACATTCAATGACAGACAATTCTGGCAGTCCAGAATTTTGCATGCCGCTGTAACTGTAAAGGAAAGGTAGACGTCATCGCTTACCATCAGGCGAGCGTCGTGCTTGTCTTCTAACCATATATCATTAAAAAAAAAACAGTACCTACTGTAGAAAAATTTACAGCGCTGTAGCGCTGATTTTAGAATTTGCATCGTATCCTTGCTACGTTAGCAACGTTCAGTTAGGCACGCTTTCAGTAATGCAGATGTTCATGCATTTTTTATTCGTTTGCTATAAGCAGTCGTTTCTTTGCTTTCATCACATTCAATAAACCTACTTTGTGTAGGTACTCCCATTGGGTAGTTGGTAGTTTGATAGTATACAATTAACTCACAGTTGTCTCGAAGATATCGCTGCTTAGTGATAAGACCACTGAAAAAACTATATTCAAATACCTATCGTATACTACACTTTTTTATGAGCATAATAAAGCATATTTACTTGTTCCACTCCAAAACTCACATTCCTAAATTCCAAATACAAACTCATGAAATTGCAAGCGTCGGTGTCTTAAAAATAATTCGATTTTCAAAATCATGAGTTTAATTCTTGTAATAATCAGCCAGCTATCAGCGTCATTTAAGCTTAGTATGAACATACCCTTAGCACCTTTCGCCTGCGGTCCTAGTACCATGTACAGTATACGGTTGATTTTACTTTGCGCCTGGTAGTTTTCTTCTACACGGTTTTGCGCCCCTGGTATTTAGTTTATTTATTCAGGTTATTTTGCATGGCACTAAATTGCGTTCGTTAATTAAGCCGTGGTGTTGGAATAGTTGGTGTTGATATTTATTAAAATGAGGTTAACGTTTAGACTTATATAAGTGTATTCTCAGATATACCATAAATGGATAGAAAATCAAATAATTTATGATCGTACAAAACGAAAAAACCGACTTCACATGCCGCGATAGTGAAAATATCCACTAGCCATAATCATGTCATCGAGGTATCAAATTGGTTTATATTGTTTATCCTCATATCTCCGGAGATAATTATCAGATCTCGATAAAATTTTAATTGGACCATACGAGAAGCGTACTCCTATACTGTATCGAAAATAAAAATAATTTATAAAATCGGTTTAGATTTAACGGAGTTTTGAGGTAACAAACATAAAAAATAAGAAAAAAATACAGTCGAATTGAGAACCTCTTCCTTCTTTGTGAAGACAGTTAAAAAATAAACTAACCAAGTGCAAGTCAGACTCGCTCTCGTAGGGTTCCGTACCACACTACAGTATTTTATAAGATTGAGCAAAAAATACCACAATCATTTTTCGCCAGCAAAAAATAATAATTAATAAACAATTTATTTCTAATAACGTCATCCAACGTGTAACAAAGGTGTTAGGGATCGAAATTTCAATATAACGCTATCTATGGGACGTTTACCTAACTAAGCGTTCATAGATGGCGAAAAATGCCGAAAAAAACACTTTTCTTGTATGGGGATTATTTTTAACTTTATTCTGTTTTTAGTATTTATTGTTATAGCGGCAACAGAAATACATCATCTGTGAAAATGCTACTGTCTAACTATCACGGTTCATGAAATACAGCCTGGTGACAGACGGACAGACAGACAGACGGACAGACAGACAGACAGACAGACAGACGGAGAGACAGACAGACAGACAGACGGACAGCGGAGTCTTAGTAATAGGGTCCCGTTTTACCCTTTGGGTACGGAACCCTAAAAACAAGTCAACAGCTATAAACACCCGATCAAGAAAATCTTCGCCAAATATTAGTCCAAGCATTAGGACACGTAAAAATCATTACACACACTTGCCCGATATGCGAATGATAACCCTTATCTACGTCTAGTTGTATTTTGAACCCTGCCCCCTTGTAATAAGGGTTACTTGCATAATGGATCAAGTCACGCAGCAATAGTTCTCATGACGGTCGATGACATTTTATTGGTTGTAAATTCTTTATGGCAATAAATTTTAATGTTACTTTTACACGTAGTAACTATTATGTAATCTGTGCCTTTACGCTATGAGAATAAATAGGTGTAGAACTTTTTAGCTGACTACAAAAAAGGAGAACGTTCTATGTTTGACTGTAACTTTTTTATGTCCCTACTTTTACCGATTACTCGAAGACGCCTGAACCGATTTGGAAAATTTCGTTTTTGAAGTGAAAAGTTCTTTAGCGGATTTGTGCACTTTTCGTGGGATGGGAAAAATTTTTTAAACTTGCGTTAGGTCACGTGTCCTTATGAAAAATTCGTAAGACGGAGCGCAGGGCGCTTGCGCGAGGTGTCATTCAGAAATATTCAAATATGACGTGTTTAACTACTGCCGGCACTCCCGGAGTGCAGCCCGTTGTTTTTTTTATTTGAAAGGGTATATATACTTCTAAGGACGTCTCATTTAAATTTCATCGAGATATGTTCAGTATCTCCAGAGATATGAAGATAAACACCTCAAACTTATAAATAATAATAACTTATAGTACTGAAAATTAATAGCGCGACTTTTGAAGTCGGTTCTTTTAGTTTTTTAAACGATCTTAATTCATATTGAGTTGATAATTTATTCTTTGCGTGCTATAATTTATGACTCGTGTTCGCCATCTTTGATGACAACATCGCTTACAACCAGGCGAGATAGTAAACATCGCTTACAACCAGGCGAGATAGTAAACATCGCTTACAACCAGGCGAGATAGTAAACAAACGCTAGCCTATCAGAATTTAATAAATAATAGTTTAAAAAAACTAAAAAACACGCTTTTTACAGAAAACCGAACTAAAAAATAGAAAATAAATTTTTATAAATTTAAATTAAGAATAGTGTTAAACATTTCAATAAATATAAATTAATAATAGTGTGAATAAAAAATATATATTTTATTTAAAAAAAAGCGTGAGGTGCATGGTGTCAATAGTTATAAATATTTTATTGACAGATATGAGTAGAGTGATTATCATTATGATAATATCTTAAAAGCACCCCACGCTTTTTTTTAAATATTTTTTTTTATTCACACTATTATTAGTTTATATTTATTGAAATTTTTAACCCTATTCTTAATTTAAATTTATTAAAATTTATTTTCTATTTTTTAGTTCGGTTTTCTATAAAAAGCGTGTTTTTTAGTTTTTTTTTAAACCATTATTTAATTTCTACTTTTTTGGTTGAAATATGGAATATTTTTTTATGAAATAAGTGTATTGTCATCGGTCCTCGATAAATCTACAAAGTTTGAACGAAATCTGGCCGTTTAAAGTGGGTCAAAATCGCGCCCAAAGAAGTCGGTTACAAACATACAAACATACAGGTGAAGCTAATAAAAAGCTAATTATAATAAAAAGAGATGATTAATAATGTATCAATTAACCTCTTTTGTGTGACTATTGCTAAACTTAAGAAACGCCTAAGATTTAAAAATATCTTAATTAAAGCAACATCGGGAATCAAAATGCGGCAATAGCCCAATGGCTAAGGGGTCGGCCTGGCGATCGAGAGATCGTGAGTTCGATCCCCGCCAATTGCACTATTGCCACCCCAGATACAAGCATATTTAGCTTAGTTGGAGGGGTTAAAATACTACTAGTGATGTGCAACACACATTGCTAGTAATCTTTAAAAAAAAAAATGCAAAAATATAAATGAAAAATATAAAATTATATCTTGCAGATAGGCTAATGATCCTATATTTATATATATTTTGAGATTTTGGTAGCCGGATTTGTTTATTTTGTGATATTTTGTCAAGCTAAGGCGATTCTTAAGTTTAGTGCAAACGGGCATATTATGACCCTTAAGCAGGCAAGCAATAAATAATAGTACTTCGTACCTTACGTCTTGTTTTAAACCGACTTCTAAAAAGCAGGTTTCAATTCGACTACCTATTTAAAAAAATTTTTGTTCCTCACAACCCCGTCAATGATTTAATTTTTTTTTTGTGTTCGGGAGAATCCTTCCCGTTTCCCATTCTAATTTTATCGAGGTCTGATAAGTATCTCCAGAGATATTAACATAAATACTTCAAACTTGGTTCTGAAATAGACTCGTGCAGCATTTGATGTCGGTTGTGTGCAATCATTATAATCAGCCAGTGTCAGTCCACAGCTGGACGTAGGCCTCTCCCAAGACGCGTCACTGAGCCCGATCTACGGCTCATTATGCCCTAATCACCACGCTGGGCAGGCGGGTTGGCGAACGCAGGACGTAGCTCCTCGCACCGGTGACACTGCTGCCCGTCACCGGCCTGTAGTATTTAGTTAAGTCATATTTTGAAATGGTTATATCGCCATGTGTCGGTCGCCAGAGCCTCGTTGGTTTGTCAGCAGGATGCACCACGGGCAGGTGAGGTTGGCTGGGTGCACTGATTTGTACTGCCTTACATCCCTGTCCTCCCTTAAGTCCCAATAAAGTGTTCATAAATCTATCACTCAGTGACTTAGCCTACCAATGAACTATCAAAATTTTAAATCCGAAACAACGAACATAACTCTAATTCTACTAAACAATACCCACGCGCAGCAAGTAGCATCCAAACGACACCATAAACAAAAAAAAGCTCATAGATGTCACTGACCACTGAAAATGCATACAATTTCCACATTAAGCAGTATTACAACGTATACGTTGGCGCCACGATCATGTATGACACTCACGGACGCCATAAACCCTGCGCGGACGCATAGATTAAAAAACAATAAAAGTTAACCTTGGAACGGGAAATAACTGCATAATTGATCAATTATAATAAGTTTTGTCAAAGACTTTTTTGGTACTGTTTAATGAGCTAGTGAAGATAGGTAAAAAATAGCTCTACGCCTTTTTCCCGTTTACGTAGTCAGAGACTACTTCTTTCCACATGCTACGATCCTGACATACCTCCTCCGCGGCACATTCACACTCGTATTATAAATCTGCTTCGTAATTCTTAAAAAAAATTGCTCTATTGCGATAAGAGACCAAAACTAACAAATAAATGTAAAGTTAAACTTAAACTTTCTTAAGCTCAGGCTAGGTAAAGACTTTTTCTACTCAAATTTTATTGTCCTACTATTTGCCATTACATAGTTCCAGTCTCTATAGCCCGGTTCCTTCATCAGGTTAGCTTGATGGTAACATATTATTGCATTGTCACCCAACTTACATAAGTATGACAATGTTTATAAATTTTGGTGCACTAACATCAAAATGTCATAGTGTTTAGGCGTAAAGCAAGGCAGTTAGTTAAGTTTCATGAGATGTTTTTATTCTCATTTAGAAAAACCTATAAACAAACAAAGAAATATTCAGTTAGAAGCATGAAAACTTGCAATTAAAGCATTTTTACAAACAAACTTATAAAAATAATTGATTGAATATTAATTCAGCAAGCTTGGCATTTTGGCAGAGGTGAGACAATAGAATGGTGGCATGACTTGGGAGAGGCCTATGTCCAGCAGTGGACTGATACCGGCTGATTATGATGAGACAATACTTCACACCGGGACAGTTGCTCAATCTTTACGAAGCACAAGTCCGAGCGTGCATGGAGTACTGTTCTCACCTTTAGGATGGTTCTGCCACATACCAGCTGGAGACACTGGAAGCCATTGAGAGGAGAGCCAAGAAACTCATTGGTGACGATCTACTAGTAAGCAAGAGACTCCAGAGTCTCGCGCATCGCCGCAAAGTCGCTTGTTTGTCGGTTTTCTATCGGTTACATTTACATGGAGAGTGTGCTATGGAACTGCATAATTTGATTCCACCTTCCCCATTTTAGTATCGGACATCCAGAGACACTAAAAGGCGCCACCGTTTTATGGTGGATATACCATCTACTCGAACGAAGCAACTTGCTTCTTCGTTCATCATGCGACCCCCGCCAGGGAATGGAATGCTCTGCCTGAATCTGTGTTTCCGGCTAAATACAATATGGGGGTCTTCAAATCGCGAATAAGTAGGTATCATGTGGGTAAGCTCGCTCCATCACCGACCGCATCATCACTTAACATCAGGTGAGATTGTGGTCAAGTGCTTCCCAGTTCTATGTAAAAAAAGCACCCAATATTATACCCTTAGCTAAATCACCTTTCAAAAACAACCCACTTATAAAAATCGGCCCATTTACTCAACAAAAGCAATTACTTCAGGAACGGCTTTCAAGTACCTACATTTAACTACAAATCAATAAACATACGTCCCACACAAATGGGGTTAACTTAACACTCACAAGAAGTGGTCTAAAAGACCCCAATAACGGGAGAGACCCCAACCCGTCAAATGCAGAACAACATAAAAGAACAATATAAGGGGTTAGAACAAAGGTTTCAATGTTGGTACAAAATGCGGCGCGTGCGCAAAGGGTTGGATTACGGGCCAGGTGACGTCATATGAAAATAAGCGGAAGTATTTTCAATTTTGAAAAATAAAACAATTGTACTTATATTATTTTCTTTTTTCAACCGACTACCAAAAAGAAGGAGGTTCTCAATTCGTCTGTATGTTTTTTTGTGTATGTTACGCGATTACTCCGTCAATTGTGAACCGATTCGAATGATTATTTTTGTAAACGGTAGGGTACGTTTTCGAGGTGGTCCCATTGTAATTTCATCGAGATCTGATTAGTATCTCCAGAGATATGACGATAAACGTTTCAAACTTGCTACTGAAATTGACTCGCGGGGGCATTGAAGTCGGATGTTTTAGTTTTTAAACTATCTTAATTATTTGTTGTATGGGTCCTCGAAATCTTCTACAGTAAACCAAACTTCAGTGGTTTGTAATTAGAGATTTGACGCTTGACCACTAAGTATCTCTCCTCTTTTGTTTGCAGATCTAGGGTTGCCTATTACGACGGTATTATGCAGCTGATAGACGGACAATTAGTTCCATTCAGAATATGATTTGTACTGCGATTAGTTTGCGTTTTATTTATTTATTGTGTATCATTATTTTACAATTTTTTGATTAAATATTGTCTGAAGTTCTCAAACATGCATTGGTTGTGCACGCAATAGTATGGTTGGCAACCCTACATTAATCAGGGGATTTAAACATTTTTAGGGTTCCGTACCCAAAGGGTAAAACGGGACCCTGTTACTAAGACTCCGCTGTCCGTCTGTCTGTCTGTCTGTCTGTCTATCTGTCTGTCACCAGGATATAGCTCATTAACCGTGATAGTGAGACAGTTGAAATTTTCACAGATGGTGTATTTCTGTTGCCGCTAGAACAACAAATACTAAAAACAAAATAAAGTTGAAAATTAAAGGGGGTCCCCACACAATAAACGTGTTTTTAAACGCCATCTACCTAATTAGATTCGGCAAAATGACATAGATGGCGCTAGTAAACAAGCCCCGTCTTTCTAGATCGCGACCAAACCAAATATTCTTGGTAATATCAATTAATCAAATATATGAGGTTGAAATTCTGTTGTTTCGTATTGTACGGAACCCTCCCTAAGTGTGCGATAAGAGACGCGATGCCGACGCGCACTTGGCCAGTTTTATTTAAGTGTGACGTTCGACGTTTTGGTGATAGCTGAATGGCTCGATATCTTTGATTTTTTTTTTTTGTAAATTCAAAGCAATTATATGTTATGTTTCTGTTATATTTATAATAATTACGTTTAACGTAGTATAAGTAGTAGGTAAGAAATACTTAATATGTACTTCAAATCGTCTTATATAATGCTATTGTTCAAAAGTAATTCCAAAGTCAGAGCTAAGGCGGGGCTGCCAATTCCCGGCTTCGATTCCCGGTAGAGGCGTGGTTGGCATTAGTGAGGAACTTTTACTGCTCTCTCAGTGTGAGAAAAAAATACTATTTGACACGTGGTCCATTGCCCTTTGAAATTTGATCGGTTTGGCAAAAAAAAACTGACAGCTGGTGTTGCCATTTTGAGGCTTTGTCGAATTTGTAGACAAAATGTGACGATGAGACAGTTTTCATAATAATAATAATTATTCTTCTTTCTTCTTTCGTTAATTACATTAAAAGTGGCAACAGTCTATTGGCTAAGGAGTCAGCCTGGCGATCGAAAGGTTGTGAGTTCGATCTCGATATAAACATATTTAGCTTAGTTGGAGGGGTTAACAACACTACTAGTAATGTGCAACCCACATTGCTAGACGATTAAAAAAAAACAAAGTTCACACCGCAACGCGACGCGACGCGATACAACGTGACGAGGCTTTTGGTTTAGCGCGGCGCAGCGCGGCGCAACAAAACGCGCAACGCCACCAAATTATCTCAATGCAATGTGTATCTTATTGTGTAGTTAATAAAGTTCAATTGTTTATCACGCGGCGGTTTACCGCGCGGTGAAGCGCGGTGCAGCGGGAAGCCGCCGAACTAACTCAATGAATCTTTTTGTGTAGTAAATAAAGTTATTTTTTGTATCACTCTCTTCTTAATAAGTGCGCGCCGCGTCGCGTCGCGGTCTGAACTGACCTAAGTAATAAGTAACTGCGGCTGCTAAGAGCTAGATAAAGTATATTCTGAGATATGGAGATAAATACTTCAAACTTGGCACTGAAAATGACTGCCGCGGCATTTGAAGTCGATTCTTATAGTTTACGATCTTAAATTATTCAGTCACAAACTCAAACTTACTTTAAATCTAAATACTAAACACGTAAACCTCTAAACTCAACCTTTGTCCCTCAAGAACTCAGCTTCAGTTAACGCGTAAAGGTTAAAGAAAAAACCTATGTCCTTCTAAAAAAAGCACTAAGACCTTATGAAGACGCATTACCCCCCAAGATGACACGGTACTAAACTTTCATTTGGTCGAATTAACGGTAATGGAAAAGTCAGGTCACACCCCCCACCCCTTGCAGAGGGGGACATATGTCTTTATCTATGGGCTGTAAGGTGTTAGGTTTTTGCGGGTAGTTTGTAGAAAATCTGAATAAAATGTTTTGTTATTCACGTCTTTCCTTTACACATGATAACGGGGTTACGTATACGAAGATATTTTATGATTAAAATTACACATTTATTACCAACTATAAGCTTCGCCCCGCGGCTTTGCCCGCGTTTTAGCCTGATAATAAACTTTCCTCTTGAATCACTCTATCTTTTGCTGAAAACTGCATTAATATCCGTTGTTTAGTTTAAACGTACAGAGACGTGAGCGATATTGTTCATACTATGTAATAAGATCGTTTAAAAAACTAAAAGAACCGACTTCAAATGCCGCGCTATTAATTTTCAGTTCCAGATTTGAGGTGCTTATCTCCATATCTCTGGAGATACTTATCAGATCTCAATGAAATTAGAATGGAACCATTCTTAGAATATCTTCTTTCCAACGAAATATGAATCATAACAATTGGTTAATAAACGACGAAGTTGTCCGCAAACAAATATAAAAAAGAATTGAGAAACCTCCTTGTTTTTAAAGTCGGTTAATAAAGATGAGTTGTATTGAGTAGCTTGTCTAGAAATCTGTTCGAACTGTTTTTGTTAAATTCAAAATTACATTCAAAAATACGATTGCAAAGCAAGGTTAAAATCGATACATTCCCAACTCTATTTTCATCCAACTTAATCGAATAAAAACTCGCGAAATTTAATAACTATAATGCAATTAAAATGCACACCCTCGCAAACAGAGCGATTACGCGAATAATGGCTCGTTCACACGGGCCACAGCGAGCGACAGTGGCGCGACAGTCGCGTGGCCGGTGTCGTATATCGTGAGAATGCGACGCCCCGGCTAATTGTGGATTTTTGCAACGTTATTAGCTGATGAAAAATGATAAACCATTAAAATTATATATAACTAAATATTACTAATTTCAATATTTGTATGCTTGTGTGTGTGTATGTTTCTCAATCACAAAAAATGCTGAAAAGATTTTCTCATATCTGATAGGTTAGCGTTTGACCACTATCTCGCCTGGTGGTAAGCGATGATGTGTTCAAAATTATGAACACGTTTGAATAGCCTTGAATGGTCTGGCTGCCGGAACACCTTACGGTGTTCTAAATTTAAAAACCTACCGCCATAACTGTAAGGCTATTTTTCGATAATCTTTTTGATGGTGATAAGCCACTTTTTGGTAACAAGTCAGGCAGAACATCAATATAATGCTCCTATCACTTAAGAGGGAACGCGGGGTGCACTTTTCCATACAAATGTATTCCCGTTTTCTCCCTGGAAAATGCTTCTAGAGCAAAATTTGTTTCTACACAATATCAAGGTCTGCTGTAGCTACGCCCCTATTATTTGCTTTTTTTGACCAACCACATTCACATACGATACTTTTTAACGCGATCGAAGCTGAGGGAATGGATAGTACCACAGTTTTACGTAAACTGTGATAGTAAATACCTATAAAAACCGTTTAGTGTAGTATTATTATCTTTTCTATGGTTTAGTCACATGAGTAAAGAAGGTACAGAGACAAAGACAAAGCTTCATACAACTGCGCTGTGATGATGACGTAGACGCACGTGTGTGCGTGAGCACCAGCGGCCTGTGTGCCGCCTGTCACGTACGGAGTGAAACCGGTTTATAGTGGCTGAGCTGGTGCTTTAATTTAGGGCTGTCGCTCGCGACGCGTCACTTCATATTATTATTTTTTTCATCACATCTATTCGAAAAGTGATGGTTGGCTCCTGGATAAGTGCGCGCAAAGTAGGTCTTTTCCGCCCTATGGTGGGAAAGTGATTTTTATTTTTTGGCATATGAATTATCTTTTATAGTGCCCTGTCTAAGGAGGTTCAATGAAATTCCTTGACATTTCATAACATTTCGTGACATTTCATGAAATTTCGTGACATATCATGATATTTTGTCACATTTCATGACATTTCGTGGCATTTCGTGACATTTCAAGACATAAAATTACATATTATGAAATTTCGTGACATTTCATGACACTTAGTTACTTTTCATGACATTTTGTGACATTTTATGACATTTCATTAAATTTTATGACATTTTGTGACATGTCATGACATTGAATTATATTTCATGACATTTTGAGACATTTATGACATTTTATGACATATCATGACATTTTATAACATTTCGTGACACTTCATGACATTTCGTGACATTTCATGATATTAATGACATATCATGACATTGAAAAATAAAAAAGCGGGTCATGTTTACTTGAAGGAGGATTTTATTACGATGAAGATTTTACTTGTTTTTTTTTGTACCAACCCTACAAGAATAGGTAAACATTTTGTCTGTTCCTTAGAAGGTTTTTCTCTGTTCCTTCTTTACACATGTGGTTTAGTCCCGAAGTTATAGAGCATTCTTGCTCAAACCTAGGAAAAAAATATTGCTTGCAAACATTTATAAATCATTGAATGTTTATTCATTAAATGTATATATTAAAAATATTATGCGGTATTTATAAGCAACTGTGAAGTGATTTAACAATTTATAAATACCGCATTATATGTTTTTAATTAGCAATCACTGTTACTATTATTATAGATAACGCTCCAGGCGAACTCGAAGTTGATATCTCGTTTTATAATAATATTTTTAAATTAAATTAAATGCCAAAGACTACATAAATACCGACACCAATGAATAAATATTTTAATGTTAACTAAATTACTAGGCCGATAAATCGAAAATTTAAAAATTATATTGTTAGAAAAAATAACAATCCGTTTATCCCTAATCAAGCAAAAAGCTGTTATTCGACAGGTGTCTATAGAAATTACGGTGAATGTTTGTCTGTCGGGTGTGAAATCGCGTGTCAGCGCCATTTTTTATTTTATTTGATCAAAGTATTGACCGGCTGTCGCAGAGGTGTTGTCGTTAGCACCGGTGCAGTGTAATTTGATTGAGGGTAGGCGTGCTAACTTGAAAGGTGGTAAATTTAATGACGGTAACAAGACATATATTGTTTTTAGTTTTTGGGACTTAGTGGAACTGTAAATGCTAGATCGATAAATAGGTAGAGACCGCAGAAGTAGGTAGACACTAGACAGATTTTTTATCGCTATTAAAATCGAAATATTCTTCTTATCATCCAGATTACTTGGGTTAGGGCTTGGAGTATTTTAAGATGACGTCAGACTAATGAAACCACCAACATCTTCTAGTTAAAAACAATTTTACCTATTTAGATTTTGCTTGCTACATTTGCTTTGAGCGATTTTCCATATTATATAAGCCATAGCATTGAATTAAAAAGTCCACAACATTCTACTAAGTTACATTCAAAATAACAATTTCACTAACCACAATTCGCAAATTAATACCAATAACATAATAACGTATTTTACAATAAACACACAAAGCCACGAAGAAAAAACTAACAACCGATTCGCTAACGACAAAATGAATGCCACCTCTGAACAAAATTACAATAATAAAATACAAACAAAATGCTGAATGCGGAGGACGAAGTAAGTCATTCCGAATTATTTTGAACTTCGAATTCTAACATATGGTGTGAACGGAACGCATTAGTGGACACACTTCCTGCCAGAAAAAAAAAGAATAAAAAAACTAGAGTTGAGCTCGAGTAACGAGTTCGCCTAATGTGTTTCTATGTAGTCGATGTTTCGAATATTGTTTTCACAGACTAAAATAATATCGAACCGAGAAGGAAACAGATCATTTCTTAGAGCCAGTCCCAATTTTAGTCCTATTTTACTATACTTACCGCATCATCACTTACCAACAGGTGCGATAGTGCCACTGATAGTGGTCACACGTTAGCCTAAGATACGATGTAAAAAAGAAATGTACTTGTTGTTATGTTTTTATTAGAAATATAGTGAATCATGTTACATGATTATAGTTGCATTGATGCTGATGCATTTTTGACCGACTTCAAAAAGGAAGAAGTTTCTCAGATTTAATTACGTTTGTTATTTAGCTCAGAACTTTATTAAACGATTTAAAAATTTCCTGTTGTACGATTCATAGAAAACTGGTAGGTATCTCCTGAGATATGGAGATAAATACCTCAAACTTGCTACTGTAAATCACAAGCAAATCAAAAGTCGGTTTTTCGGTTTTGAACGATATGTATTATTTAATACATAATACTTCATAAAAATATAAATTATCCCTATGACCTTATTAAAAGACGTACACTTTAAAACGTCAACTTTCAATCTAATAAAACAGATCCCAATAACATCAAAGAGTCACTGTGCTGTCACTAACCCAAACAAGCGATTCCACAATTCGATTAACAAAGTAATCGATTCGACTAATCTTTCAATCGCGCACCTCTAATAGACTTAATTTGAAAATAGAACACATTCGAACGTTCTAAAACAGAGTTAGATTGAGAGAAAGGGATTCAAAATTCAAAAGGTCCTTGTAAACTTTGTTAAGGTGTATACTCAATAGATTAAGAAAAATACAACAAATACTTTGGAGTATATTTTTATAAGTATGTTTGTAGTATTTTTTATTCACATGTTTAATGTACAAAAATGGAATCAATTTTTGGGTCTGTTCTATCTAAAAAATTCACTGTCCCGACCAATTAGCACCCTAATATAAATGCAAACGTCAGTTTGTTTGTTTGTGATATTAGGTATTGCACATTATGGTAGGATTTAACAAAGGGTATTAGTACCGTAATTGTTAAATATATGTAATATATTACTGTTTCAATGATTCCTTTTCCCGTTAATTGATAACCACTAAAAATAATTTTAAAAAAATGTGAATAATGTTATTTTCCCAACAACATTGTGTACAACTTTGTTAGGTACTGTAGGTGACTTTCTCAGTGAGATGTGGTTATAACAATGTTGCTCGTTTTCATTTGCTCACTCGATAAGTATCATGAGAAAATTATATTAAATTATCTGTAATTCCTGCCCTTAAAATTTAAAGAGTCTTGTTTGTAAAATTGAGGTGTTTCTCGTTTTTGGATCTCGATATTGTTATAGTTTTTGGCTTGTGCAAATCATTTTACAAGCCATACTTCACGTCTTTTTGCAGTTGTAGTTTTTGTAGTGGGAATAACTGGTTTAGTAGATATGACTGTCGTATCAGATATACCATTTTAATGCAGTCATATCATAAAGATAATGTTTTGATTATATCTTTATAATGATGAGTATTATCGTGAAAAATGTCCGTGGCCATTTTTTCAACCAATGTACACTGTTCTCAAGATATCTGCCCATCGTCTACAAACTACGAGTAATTGAGAGCGGCAACGGACATCTGTTCCAAATTCAAATCATCTGTTCCAAATTCGAATTCAAATTCGCCGTCTGTTCGATTTCTTTAACGGTTATTGAAATTGGCGAGCGTTGCGTTCTATTTTCGAACGTTATGATTTCTGTCTGTGAGCTAATTATGTTTCGAAACGCAGGTATATTTGCCGTTTGCGTGCTTTGTCTTGCCTTCGTCAGAGAAAGTCCTTGTGCTTTATGGTAGGACTTGTTTGTGACGTGTACATTTATCGACGAAGCAAGTGCATCTTAGTACTAACATCGTAGAAAAAATATCGTTGGCGCGATGTAGAGTCTCATACATCGAGGCAACACTTACAAGGAGATCGGGTCAAATTGCTTTAGCGCCATCTAGATACTCTTATATTCAGTTAGGAGGGAACGCGGGGTGCGCTTTTTCATACAAATGTATTCCGCCGTTCTCTGCCTAGAAAATGCTTCTACAGAAAAATTTGTTTCTACAAAAATCACGGTCAGCTGTAGCTACGCCCCTATCATTTTCTTTATTTGACCAACCAATTGCAAATAGAATATGACCCTTCAAAAATCTTAAAGAGGAGATAAGAATGCTTATATTCCTTTTTGCAATTGACTGGTCAAAAAAAGGAAATTACGGCCTACCTTGATTATTTGTAGAAACAAATTTTGCGCTAGAAGCATTTTCCAGGGAGGAAACGAGGGAATACATTTGTATGGGAAAGTGCACCCTGCGTTCCCTCTTAACTTTGAGTATGGATGGATGGATGGGTGTTTGTAACTATTTCACACTAAAACGCTTGAACTGATTTAGATTAAATTTGACACACAGATACGTACTTAGTTTTACAAAGGATTATTTTTACGGGAACCTGCGAGCGCAGCTCTTTTATATTGACGATTATGATTTTATTTTCGAACTAAATATTCACTTAAGGAAGCAGAAACTTAAGCTAAGTTACTAATTATTGTAAGTGCATCATTTATTTCATCATCTACTGAGGTTTTACGACAAGCTATAAAAATAATTGCTTTGATAGAGCACGCAATTTCTTTACGCAAATCATAGACAATGTAGTAATTTTTAGGATTCCGTACCTCAAACAGAACAAAAGTAACCCTATTAGGATCACTTTTTTGTCCGTCTGTCTGTGTGTCCGGCTGTCAAGACCACTTTTTCTCAGGAACGCGTAGAGATGTCAAGTTGGAAATTTATAAAATACTCGGGTCCATGAAGTCTATATATGGTCTCTTTCGGCTGTGGAAAAATTAAACTTGTAAGTCAACTCAATCAAAAGATATGACCGTTTATGTCGGATATTTTCGCATATTTTGCGATGTCACGCGGGAATCAAAACCTATAGGGTACTTCCCGTTGATCTAGAATCATGAAATTTGGCAAGAAGCACGGTCTTGAAGCATTTATATAGAAATAATTCTGAAAACCGTAATTATGTAGTTTAATAACGAAAAAAGTGAATTTAATATTACAAACTTTATCATTTGCGGTTGGTGCAATAGATTTTCTATGAATTGAATTGCAAAATTAAATTTGTCCCAGCTTGACAAATTTGAACGGAAGCCTCGGTGCGTGAGTCCTACTCGCACTTGGCCGTTTTTTTAAAGTAATGTATATGTTAGTTATGTATATTTGTGGGTACATGAAATTTTTCCGACATTTTGATTGATATCCTTCCATTAGTGTTTAATTGCCGAAAAAACTGAGCAGTGATAAGTAAGTCCGGTCGTTAGGTGCTGCTGAATAATGGACTCAATAATTACTACATCGTGATTTAAATACGTAACTACTTATTAGTTAGAACAATCTGTCTTTTTGTTTTATTTTTAACCGACTACCAAAAAGAATTGAGAACCTCTTTGGTTCTCAATTCGACAATGTATTTCGAAGTTATACTTCTTTTAGCGCGATAGAGAAAAATGATGAGAGTGAATTTTTACGATGCGCGCGCACACCGACACCTAAATTTAACATCGTGAAGTTAGTTCTAGGTGGTACGATGCGCGCGCACACCGACACCTAAATTCTACACCGTGAAGTTAGTTCTAGGTGGCATGACTATGTTCAAGTTGTATATGTCATATTTAACGTCATATTTTTACGTTAATTAAACCTTTTTTATTTAAATAAAATATTTTTGATTAATTTTAATATTTATCGTTATTCACTACTGCATTGTAGTTTTTTTTTTCCATACGCCACAGAAGTATAACTTCTAACGCGTGTACATAAGTACACACACTCTTTTTTAATTTTAAGTGTGTACCTATGTTACGCAATTACGCCACCATTAAAATAGTAATTTTAATTAGTCCGTAATTTCGATTATCATAAAATATTAAACACGTTTTTTTTTATTTTACAAATCAATACAAATTGACTAAGATAAAGAGCGTCAAAGCTCGGGAGTGGGGGCTCGTGACGTCACTAACCGCTAGAAAGTAGTACGGTTTGTGACGTCACGCGGAATTTTAACGCTCTATATCTTTGTCATTTTTTGTTTAATCGAAAAAATATGTATCTAATATTTTTTGATAATGTAAATGATAGACTAAAAATATTTTTTAGTAAACTAGCCTGTTATGCCTTAAGAAACAGGGCATTACTTAAAAAAAATGACTACGAATCCTATACAGACGACATTGTGTGTAATAAATATAATATGTATGTCCATAAGATTTAAAAAACTAAAAGAACCGACTTCAAATGCCGCGCTATTATTTATCAGTATCAAGTTTGAGGTGTTAATATCCATATCTCTAGAGATACTTATTAGATCTCAATGAAATTACTATGATACCACCCTTGGGACTCCTTGGGGATCAAAATCGGTTCGTAAACGACGAAATTATGTGAGAACACAGTTAAAAAAAAAAAGATTGGTAAAATTGAGATACCTGCTCCTTTTTGAAGTCGGATAAAAAACGAACATTCGACTGATAAGTCACAGTTTAGTTTTAGAAATTACTCATGTAGCAACTGGACTGCCAGAATTTTGCATGTCACCGCCTGTTACCTCGAGACTTAAAAATTTAAGTCTGGCATTCCCTGTAACTTCACATGTTTGTCAAAATTTTCATGAATGCTTTTTTTTTATACCTAACTGGGTAGCACTTGATCACTATCTCACCTGATGTTAAGTGATAATGCGATCGATGATGTAGCGTGCTTACCCAGAAGATACCTATTCACTCGCGATTTGAAGACCCCCATATTGTACTTAACCGGAAACACAGACTCAGGCAGGGTATTCCATTCTTTGGCGGTTCGTATGATGAACGAAGAAGCACATCGCTTCGTTCGGGTAGATGGTATATCCACCATATGCCGATAGTATCTGCCATCGTCTTGTCATCATTATGTCTTTCCTCTAAAATATAACCTAGAAACTAGTGAAAAGGTACTACTACCTAATCAAGCGTGCTGCATCTTCGGCTAAATCGTCAATTAACATCAAGTGAGATTGTAGCCAAACGATTGCTTAGTCGTAAATTTAAAAAAAATGTCCGTGCAAGTACTGCCATCATTTTAATCCCATGAGATTTTAGTTAAGTGCGTGTCCGCCTTCAATTAAATTTCAAGCAATCAATGTCGACTGGAGCCTTTAAAGCTTTAAAGCTCGTCCGTGAGCAATCTTTCAAAGAAGGATATGTCTTTCCAAGATGGCGGCGATTATACAAGTTGATTTGAATTAAATCCGCTTCACAGGCTATTTGCAGAACTCACGTTCTTAGAGTTAGCTTAACTTAGTTCCTACTCCAATTCTAAGATGTCAACGAAGTCCAGATTCTTGGAAATTTGATTTCTGATTCTAATCCAACTAATATATAAATTAATTAATTTCTGATTTGTTAAAATTAATTGCTGTGACAGTTGATACACGAGGCTGTTTTCATATTAATATAAATAGTTTAAGATAAGATCGTTTACAAATTGAAAAAAAAACGACTTCACATGCCGCGATAGTCAGTAGTATCATGTCGTCAAAGTATTTAATGTGTTTGAGATGTTTATCTCTATATCTCCGGAGATAATTGTCATACCTCAATAAAATTTGAATGGTACCAATTAGGTGGCATAATACCTCAAATATATATATATTTTTTGAAATCGGTTAAGATTTGACGGAGTTCTGAAGTAACAAACATTAAAAAAACAGTTGAATTGAGAACCTCCTCCTTTTTTGTGAAGTCAGTTAAAAATTAATATATTGCCGTGTGCGTATGTTATAATGCAATTTATGCAATGCAAGTAATTTCATGAAATGAAGTAAATTATTTTTGCCATTTCCTTATTGTAAGGCATTTTAACTAAAGCAAGGGTTGCTGTGCACTATACCTAGTAAACAGATAAATTAAATTAACCAATTTACTTAGACTACAAGATATATATATAAAAAGTGTTGTTTTAATAAATAGTACGTTTTTAATTTATAAATCCTGGACTTAAAAATTTATGTAATACTCTTATTATTTCATAATAGATGAAAATATATCGCAGTAATCAGAATGAAGGTTGTAAAATTTACTTTTCACCGAATTCTAAAAAGTAGTAGGTTCTCAATGCGTCTCTATGTTTTTTGTATTTTTTTTTTTGTATGTTTGTTACGGGATTACTCCGCCAACTGAGAACCGATTTGAATGATTATTTTTATTACAGGTAGGGTTCACCTCCAAAGTAGTCACATTTAAATTTTATCGAGGACTGATAAGTATCTTCAGAGATATGATGATAAACGTCTTAAACTTGCTACTGAAACTGACTCGCGCGATATGTAAGTCGGTTGTTTTAGTTTTAAAACTATCTGAATTATTTGGATATTCAATATTGTTATTTTAGTTTATAGTTGCATTTTATGAATTGTACCAAACATAGTTTATCCATAGCATCTCTTATTCGACAAAAATAACATATTGGTTAAAAAGCAATCCAATCTGGTTCAAAACTTCAGACATGACCGTACTAGTGCGTGACGACCCGACCAGGTGTAATGATGTATGGTAACGACTGAGTAGCGTGCACTGCTCATTACACTATTACCCGCTTCCTAAGTGTTACATCAAACTATCCGCGCTAACCATTCACCACACAATAGCTAGCTATTGTTTGGTGACTATTTGGCATGGAGAGCCCAGCCTTATTTTGCCTTATCCTTATTTAGATGTTATCTATGACAGTTTTTGACCTATAGTTTAGGTATAATTGAGAGTCACGAGTATTCTAGACCTAGCGTGTTCACCATCTTTGACCACATCTTAAGTTACGGCCATACCGCGGCGTCCTTCGATCTGCGGGCGCGACCTCAGTACTTTGCAATTGTTTTCTGATCGCGTTTGGTGTGAACCAGTCGGTACAAATACTACTGCGATATATGATAGCCGCCTAGATCACGCACGCAGGACGTCGCGAAATGTTTGTACCTTTGCGTTTACTATCAGGCGAGATAGTGGTCAAACTCCAGCCTTTAAAATATTTATAAAAATAAGGTTACATAATTCGTGTCAATATGTTACTTTTTTAACGATTCCTAATGATAATTGAAATAAGTGGAAGAAGTTGATGTTGTTTTAATTTATTTGCAAGCGACTTCCAAAGAGAGGAGAGATTCTCAATTCGACTGTACCTATGTTTTTTATGCTTGTTACGCGATATAGAGATTTAAATCTGAAGTAATTTACATCTGAAAATCTGGAAATCTTTGACTAGCTTCTATTAATTGAATATACAAATAACAAACTGACAATATCCCAAACAAATGCTGTTCCGTGAGCTTACTTTAGAGCAGACCACGTATAACCGACCGTTTGAAAAGCAGTTCTCCCTTAGTCTACCCATGTTAAATCAAGATTTATGATTATGGCAGTGATGATTCGAGAATATTTTTTTACAAAGCATACATTTCTACCTGTATATATATTCTATACTTCTATATAAACTTATCGAAATCAAATAAAATATATCTTCATTACAACGTGACTATAATATATGCCTATCGCGACATGTGCATTAAGTCAGACCTTTGTAAAACTTTTTAGCGATATAATATGATGATTGCACGTAGAACATTTCTATGATTGTTTATCAAATTATCAATTAAACGGTTAATTTAATTCTGCTGTGCTATGAAGCGAAACACCAGCTGTGACCAGCCGCCCGTGTCGCTACAAAACTAGACATGTCCGTGTAAGGTCTATCAAGGGTATACTCGTACTGTAGGGTCATTGTACCTTTACTGACGAAACAATTTCGAGAAGCAAGCCCGCAGAAGAATACAGCTGGGATGGCCAGTATTTACAAAACTTAGTGAAGTCTTTTCATCGCCGATACCGCAAAGCCTAAACACCAAGTGCGTCCTACCTGTAATAGATATTATTATACATAGATAGTGGCCCTCCAATAATTTCAAGCACAAGAATTGCCTTTGTGAACGAAGCTGGAGACTATATGGAGTAAATTGGGACGTCAAAGCTGGCTGTCAAGTGCTGGCTGAACTGCAGATTTGGTCATATTCCTGGTCTCGGTTTTGTCTACTCTTCTTTTCATCTCTAGAACAACAAATTTTTGGGCATTAATTTGTAACTATAAAAAAAGGTTTCTCGAACTTAATTTTTGTTTTGGTGTAGGTAGTCAGGAGTCGAATATGTATCGAGAACAAAGACAATTTTGATGTGTAATTCTTTTTCGTACAGCACAGGTACATTTTGACTAAATATTAACTCTAGATTATCATCACTAAATATTATAAAACAAAGTCCCCCGCCGCGTCTGTCTGTCTGTTCGCGATAAACTACTGAAGGGATTTTCAGGCGCTTTTCTCCAATAGACAGAATGATTCATGAAGAAGGTTTATGTGTGTGTGTAATCCGTTAAGTTTTTGTGTAAGTTGGTTGAAATATGACGATGATTGTTGAAGACGTTAATTCATACCTACTCAACGCATCAAACTGATGCAATAAATGCAGGCATGTTTCTCTACGAAGCCGGGACTGATCGCTAGTCTTAATCAAAACTATAAAATCATAAAGAGGAAAGAATTTGATTTTTGTTTTCTGTTCGGATTTAGATCAAAAACTACTGGACCGATTTAAAAAAATCTTCCACTAATGGAAAGCTACATTATCAGCGGGTAAGATAGGCTATATTTTATTCCCGTATTCTCACGGGTACAGGAACTACGTGGCGCTGCTTGTATACATACAAAAAGAAACTTATTCATGGTTACAAAGTTGAAATAAAATCAACATAACCCTGCCGTAGTTAGTAGAAAGAAGTAAAAAGCAAGCTGGGGAACCAAAATTCTTGAAAACTTTCTCTCCGAAAGTACCAGGCTACCAGGCGTCCATGACTAACAAGTAGATATATTGTTACAGAGGCCACCTTCCTCATCGTTATCGTACGGCGGAGCGGTGAACGATGACGTCAGATCACCAGGGTCAGGCGGGACCCCGGGACCCCTCAGTCAGCCCCCGCCGCAGACCCTAGACGCGACGGATCCAGGTATGTACCCATAGCTTAGAAAAATTAACTTATTTGTGAGATTTTGATGGAATCCTTGCCAATTTAACAAAAAGAAAAAGCGTCAGTGTCAGTCCACCGACTGATACTGACGGACACTGTGAAGTGTCCGCCTGGCCAGCTTCACCTTCAAGAATCGCTAAAACATCTACCTAATGTGTTTTGGCAGCTATCCTTGAGAGCCAGTTCCCATTGTAGGCCGTGCTACCATCCTCGACCGCATCATCACTTACAACCGGTGAAATACTGGTCAAACGCGAACGCCTTTACGATGAAAAAAAAACATTTCTTGGTCAGCTTTGTACTTAATCAAACCTAATGGCTTCCCTTTGCAGCAATTTCAAATGCTAATAGAACAATTATCACGTTTCTAAACAAACACCTTCATCAGAAGGAAACAGTCAATCTTTATTAGTATCAAAACTTCGCGTTTAGCGAACTAATCTCACTTATCCTAAACTTAAACGTATTAAGTAATCATCGAAAACTTGCATTAATTACGAAGGTGCGAAATTTGCCGATCCGCGGTCTATACTATAAAACCAGTCTGCAAACGTAGAGTATGACGCCTTGTGACCAGGTGGAGCGACGACATTCGCAAAGCTGTTGGCAGTGATTGAAAACTAAGAACCGAAGATCAGGCTCAGTGGCGTGTCTTGGGTGAGGCCTATGTCCAGCTGTGGACTGATACAGGCTGATTATATGATAATGATGTATTTAAGGTAATAAGTTCATGGTTAAATACAATACAGATAACCTTAATAGATGCCGTATGCATAGCACCGAAAATGCTACACATCTTTTGCGCATTTCGCAAGTAATACAGGCATATTATATTGACGATCCGCCTGACTTGCTACCAAAAAGCATCAACAACGGCAATCGCCCAATGGTTAAGGCGTCGGTCGGCCTGGCGATCGAGTGGTCATGAGTTCGATCCCCACCCATAGCACTATTAAAGTGAACCCACTCCAAAAAAAAACACGACCTCATCATCGCTTATAACCAGGCTAGAAAGTGGCCAATTTTCAGCTCTAAGCCCCTTCATCCAAAAGATTCTTCTGTCAAAAATACGATGACAGTGACAGAGAAATCGGATTGTTTTTTTTTCTGTAAACACCTCACTATAATACAAAATTACCCAATTTACTATGAAACGCCGCTAGCGTATTTTCAAAGCCTATATCAGTTTCGCTTCGCCAATTCTCAGCTCAACAATGTTGCTCGTCGATACGAGTACGGTAGTATTGTTCATTATTCTGTGATACTAGTTAGTTAGTCGTAGGACATGTACCTAGTCAATTAATGATGGTATCTTTGCTATCATGTTTCAGAAAACATTTTTATGCTCGACTGACTTGTTTAAAAATTGTAAAGGTTGCAGATTTATATCTATAATTATGTGGGTAGTTCTACAAGAATTAAAATTAAAATGCGATAAGTATTTTATTAACGTTTGTTTTTAGTGAGGTGCCTTTAGTCTTTAAGTAAAACGGTAGTAAATAATCTATGATTAACTTAGGTATATAAAGGATGAGAATGTCAAAATTGTTTAGTAGAAAATAGTGGAAATTTAAATCTTTGGTAAATTTGCAGGTAATCAAAAATCCACGTATGCTTGGTTCTATGAGAAACTTTAAGCAGTCTAAAATATTTAAAACTATGACTTTTTTTATCGTTTACTGCACTTTGCAGACCAAAGATTCCACTTTGAAAATATCGGTACCTATGTAAAAAAAGAGGGTGCGTAGAAAGCTACGCGTTAAGAACTACGAAGTGAAACCTCCTTCACTTTTTCTCACACCGATTGACGCGTACGTCACTTCCGTTGGATTCATCCGTGACGAAGTTAAATTTTACCCCAAAGCACATAAGAAGTTTCACTTTAAAAAATCTATGTTATAGCTATCACATGGTCAATTGAACCTGCAATTTAAGGTTCGATTAGAATAAAATAGGGTAGTTAAATCACCAAATATTATATATCCCCCTAGAGGTCTCGTCAACACCCACACTCATACGAACAATTAACATGTCCGCACATCAGATCCGTCCAAGATACGTCATCACCTCTCAACGACCGATTCAGAAATGACAGGATTGACAGACTCCCATCAGCCGCTTGTCACATTCTCCAGACGGTTTTGAAAAAAGAACGCATCAAGTTGTTTACCTTTGTCATCGCTCAGGCGACCGTCGAGGGCACCTATCACTCGGCGAACACATATGACGTTCCAACACCAGATATATTGTCATGTATCCATTCACAGAATGACTGATGAGTGCGCGTAGACCACGCACTTGTGACGTTTCGCTTCAGACAATGCAACAATACCTATTGAAGACGCAATCGCTTCAGATTATCTCTCCAGCGTAGGACGATTTAAATAAGATATACGCGTTTATTATTCAAATACATACATTTTACCGCTATTGATGTTTTACCGTTTCAAATGTCTCTAAAAAAGTGCGAGTTACCGACTACAAAAGACGCAATCAATGGCGTGAGCGTTTGACAGCTGTCAAAAATGGCCGACTCGTTGGCGCGAAAACTAACAAAGCGTCATCACGCGGACGTGTTTTATGCACATTTCCACGTAGTTTTTGTGGAAAAATTATGTTTTCCATCCACGTATGTGTAATTGTTTGGTTTGTCGCCCGGTTTCAGAGCGAGCGCGAAATGCCGGCTAAATTGAATTTTGGTGAGCCGCGGCAGACATGCCGATATGTGTAACTAGGCAACACTTTTTCTTTTTTTTTTTATGGCAAATGTAATACTTTTTATTCAGCCAGAAAAAATGCGCCATAGTTTGCTATCGTTGCTTTAATTAAGGGCTGTGTCTTGAAGCGATGTCTCTAGATATGGAAAATGTTAAATAAAATTTCCGCTTGCTATCACTGGGTAAAGGTCAACAGTTATTGCACTCTCATTATTGGACTTACTATATTAAAATGAGGTAATAAGTAATAACGATGTCTAATAAATCATTATTGCAATCACATAAATTACTTCAAATATAAATAAAACTAAAGATAGCGAAGTGATCCAGAACGAGTCAACATATTTTTTTAATTCGACCATATTTTTTAAAAAGTTGACGGATCTTATAAGCTATTGAAAAATAATTAAACCCTAAAATACGTGCGCGAACCTCGATTACCCCAAGTGCCATAAAGGGCCAACTCGCGTTTCTGAATAATTCAAAATTCAAAATTTCCCTATAATTCAATCAGACCGGTCGCCCCCTCCCAGGGGAGGCGGGAGGGCGGGGGCGATTATTTCCGAATTTAATATTAATTAACTGACGCGCTCGGTGGCAGTAATTACGTTTTTCAATTATCAACTGACAATTATGCGATGAAATTCGGATGAGCCGAGATGAGTCGTCCAATTGTCAATCTGGGAGCTTGGATTTTTTGCATGGAAACCCTGCGTGACGTCATATTTTTCGAGGTTTAATCCGTTTGGTTGATTCCGTTGATGTTTGCTTAAACTGGCGCGGGAAATTTTATTTAGTTTTGCGAGTGACATTGTTGTGACCGATTCATATTACATGCAGAAGATCAAATCAATTACAAATTGATTGCAGGCTATTTTGAGAACGTTTCTGTGTAAAGATAAAGACAATGTCCATATAAGGTTATCCCAAATAAACTACCTAGTCCAATGCTGATATAAGCAAACTTTATACTGTTTTACGCAAAAATTAGTTTATATGTATAATATTTAGAATAAAATAGAATGAAAATATATATAACGTAAAAGTACTTATAAATAACTTATTCATAGCTACCTACCTATTTCTTAAGTTTTAATTAAATCTATATAATATTACCGTATATAGTATTTGTTTATATTTATCTTATTATACCCATATATATTAGTATATTTTATTTTGTGCATGTATTAGAATCTGTAGAAATTTCAATTGCAAACAAAACTAAATTGTACTAAAGTAGGCATTAGTTTTTATTTTTTATTGTACACCGCCGTCCATTATTACTACTCTTGTCCGTCTAAGGTAGTCTGGAAGAGATCGCTGTTAGCGATAAGACCGCCGATTGTATTACCTGAATATTGTTATTATACTTTAAGTTGTTTTTTTCTTCTTGGTAATCAATAAAGAGTTATTGTATTGTATTGTATAGTAATATTTTTATACATTGTGGTATAATATTAATATTGTCTCTTTCTTCGTTGTTTTTTTATACAAAAGCGATCATAATAAAAGTTGTCATTCGATATTTATTCGCAATTCATCAACGGAATACTTTTACACCACAAATTAATGTAACCCGACGCCCTAATTCGTCAAAAATATGACGATTATTACATTATACGCCCCGGGGTAGAACTCGAAATAGAATTACCTTGCCCCCGCCCCTGTTGGGTCGTATTCTCGTCAGCCCCCCCGAGTCCGTCCTCTGATGGAGGTACTTGTAGATTCTTCTCACGGAACAACTGACCGCTGAGTGGTCACAACTGTGTCTTGAATTCGCTAAATGACCGGTCCTTTGCGATTCAGTTGTGTGGTACAGATATAAATCATATCCTTGTAAAAACTTAAAATAAGGTCTTCACAACGCAACGCAACGGTTTTCTTTATCAGACAAGAATTTGACCACTGTATATTCTTATTTTTTTTTAATTATTTTATATCGTATAGACTAGCATGTGACCACTATTTCACTTGTTGGTAAATGATGATGCGGTCGAGGATGGTAGCACGCTAGGCCTAGAATGGGAACTGGCTCTCAAGGATAGCTGCCGGAACACATTTTCTAACTTGAACGTTTGATGTTTGACAGATTTTTGTACTTGACGGTGGTAACTGGCGCTATACAGTGTCCTACCACCAAGCTTTTTTTTATTGTATTTATTTGCTTTACTGGATCTTATTTGATGTTAGGTAACGATATGTGATCAATTACCTATCGTGCATGTTTGGAATCGGCTGTCGGTAGTAAGGAAAAGGTGCGTGTCGGGCCACGCGCTGTGTAGTGTTCCGTAGTAGCCCGTTATTCAATGCAAGTCTTTACCTGTTATAAACAAGCAACAACTTCATTAGTCACTTAAAAGGATTTATTTTAGAGATCTTGTGTTTGGTACAAAATTATCCAACACCCAAGTTCAACTATCAAATATTATTATTGTTATATACCGGCTGTAATTCACGTACCTTTTGTCGAATTTTTTCGAGCTAGGTTTCGAGCGAGTCAGTCGCTCTTCCTCGGGAGTGAGGTCACGCGGTGAGATCGCGATGTTCGAGGTGCTAGGTCGAGAAAATTCTACTAAAGGTACGTGAATTACAGCCGGTATATAACAATAATAATGTTACAAATTCACGATAATTTAAAAATAAAAAAAACTATCAAATAATTGGAATTATTCAAGTAAAGTTAAAATAAAACTAAATTAAATGTAGTCCGAGTGTTGTGCAAACTTTTTTCTATATTTTTTAAATATGATAGATACCATCAAGACAATAGATATAAAAATATAATTATTTTTATCATACAATACAGAAAAACCAGAAATCCGCGTCCAACTAGTAAGCAACTCTCTGTGTCCAAAAACTGATAAATCTACGCTATGCTTTATTGGCGTGTGACAGGATAGTACTAAGCCTATACTTATTTAAAGAAAATACTCAAATAATGTAAACCCCCTCTCTGACCTAAATCCAAAACTCCCAAAAAGGCATAAAACCATAAATAACTAGGACCCAAAGCAATATCGCAGTACAGCAATCGTTAGCCGCAAATACCAAGTAGCTCGCAAGTTAACCAATAAACCGACTTAGGGGTCCGCCTTATCAATATTTCAAGCACAAAATTGAAAATTACCGGAACCCCAGAGAGTGTTACATAACTCAAACCTATCGAAATCAATAAAATATGAACTGGTAGCATTTTCCCGCCATTTTTCACTGGGCACTCTGCTTGCGTATCACGTCTAGCGGCACTTACACTCAATGCTAAATGTAATCATAAAATTGGTTCTTAATAATTCATGTAAGAGCGAGAGCACGCTATACGTTGGATAAGGACAGCGACTAGGTGCGGGAGGAGAGATTATTAAATTTTGTGAATGTTCACTTTGTATCTAATATCCGAATGTGTTTAATATTAGATTAGTCGGGGCTTCGGTTTTCCCGAGGCGTGGTTCCATCGTGATAGATTCCCGTTACGGACTTTTCCCGCATTATGATTGGTTGTCGCTCATTTCGAAATGGGAAATTTTGGAGTTGGGACCTTTTGTTTTTTGCTTGCGGGTGGGGCGTCTTGGGATAGGTTAGCTGTGAAGGTAGATTAAAACGTTTGTAACTCTGTCACTCTGTCTTTACTGAAAGTTAACAAGGGGACACCATATAGCATGAGGATGAACATGGGCTACGTAATTCTTGGTCAGATCAATCAGATATATTTTTTTAATGTCTTATAGGCTAGCGTTTGACCACTAACTCACCTATTGGTAAGTGATGATGCAGTCAAATATGGTAAGCACGCTAGGCCTAGAATGGGAACTGGCTCAAGGATAGCTTCCGGAACACGTTAGATGTTTGGCGACAGATTTTCTAACTTAAGGGTGATAGCTGGCCAGGCGGACACTAGACAGTATCCTACCACCATGCGGATGCACCATTCTTTCACCGGAGGGCCACTGTGAAAAGCGCACATACATTTTTCGATAGAAAAAACCATTGGTGCACGGCGGGGATTGGACTCGGTACCTCTGGCTTCAAAGCTGACCGTTCTCTGAAATACACCACCGGGCCCTCATAATAAAAACAATTTTTTTTCTTTTCCTTCTAAAGGTCGATTCACACATATCAGTGAACCCACAGTTCCTTTACTTCCTTCTTTTGTACAGTTGGTCAGCTCCACAATAAAGTAATATGATAGGGGGTGGCTTCCTTCCTCTCTGTGGTCACAGGACGATAGTCTTTTATAATTAGACACGAGTTTTGATGTAACATTATAACTAGCTAAGTTTTGAGGTAACTTGGTTACAGGCTTCGATGTACCTGATTATATTCACTTAAATTGTTACAAAATTTGGTAAATTTAATATACTTTAGGTTTTTAGTAACTGGGCGTCCGAGCTTTGCATAGTATTTTGTATAAAATAGCGTTTTTACAACTGTGCCTATAAGTAAATTTAAAAAGCAAAGCCTTATTTCAAATCGTTAGAGCTGTTAGCAAGTTACAAAATATGTAAATGTACGAGTAAAAATTGTGTCAATTTGAAATAGGAGAAATGTAAATCGATTTTAGCATTCCTTATGTTCTGTTTTGAGGTTTTATTTTATGGGTGTGAAAAACTCTATTCCTAATTTGTCTCAGGTTTTAATTCGTAGAGTGGGTTCGTTGATTCCGAAACTTTTAAAAACATTGCATTAAAGTAGGAATTCTAGGTTTCTTCGGCTGTCATTAAAATATAGTCTGTCTACAAATAATCCCTAGGCCATTATTGAATCTTTTCCAGAAGATTCTCCCAACTTTCCAACCCTACACCGCCAAAACTGTTATCCTTACAATTACAAAACTAAGCTCCAAAAAAATATCAAAAGGGTTAACACAATACAATCACACAGCATTTTGACTCCATTGTAGTTTGTCTATGGAAACTAATACTTTTGTATCTGTGCGTTCTTTTTACTCTATAGTTAAAATCAAGATGGCGGAAACATCCGAACATGACGCCAATAGAAACAACTAACAAGTTGTTTCTATTGGCGTCATGTTTGATTATTGTAAGTTAGTCAAAATGGAAATTTGAGGTAATGTGTGATACTAACAAGACAAGCTAGGCACTCGCCTGATGGTAAGCGATGACGTCTGCCTTTAACAGAAATACACGCAAAACTATAAATTGCCATAATTTTGTTTTTCTTGATACTAGGATATAGTTTCGTAACCCATGTTCGGTAAAATTACAGGTCACATTATATCCAATACACATAGAGCAGCCTGTCTCAACCTTATACAGATTTTAGATAAGTTTTTTTTTTTAAAGTCAATTTGTTTATTTAACATGTATGGAGTACTTGGTATCTTGCAAGTTTACAACAAAGTTAATTAAATAAATAACCATCGTTAAAGTAATGTACAAAAATAGTTCATATTAGTTTGCCTCCAATCCCTTGTAAAGATGAATAAAATTATTCGCCATTATCACGGCCGCCTGCACAGAACATGAAAAGGGTGCGAATAACATTTGACAGAACAAAAAGCTGTCAAAATGACAAAGTGATTCGTCATAGAGATGACAGCTGTGCGTGTGAAAGGGAGAGCACAGTGCGCTACGAATGGGAGAACAAATCGACAATTAAAACGATGCGTGCGCGCAACCAGCCCGAAAATATTTTCATTTTATTGTTGTAGTTTTGACGATTGTGTTTGTGTTGGAATAATATCTAAAAAATCAAACAAGCAAAATTGCATAATACATCATGCATCAGTAAGTTTTAAATTGTCTGTATTAAATAACGCAAGTTAGTTAACTTTTTTAGTTTAATTAAGGCTTAACGCGATGAGTGTATTTAGCCAGTGTCAAGTATTAAATTGATTCAGATTCGTATTTGATAGGCAATTTCATCTCAAATTCTCGCCCAAGTCGAGTTGATAGTCACAGATCAGTCCAAGTCATGCTCAGTGAATGTAGGTATTTCTCGAAGGCTTTCAGTAACGTGTTAGAAAGACAAAACGACACGTTTTTATATTATGCTACTACCATTTATCTACACTCTAAAACATACACTGACACTTAATGGGTAATAATCAACATTTATTACAATTTAACTACACTTTTCTGCAGAAGAACACAACGTTTAGAAAAAAAATCAACAAGACCACACGCACATTTTCATATTACAGTCCTCGCTTGACTATTTTTAAATCACTTTCCATAGACTTAGCTCGTGCCATTGACAGCTGTCATACTTTACAAAATACCGTTAACAAGCCCATAGACAATTCAAAACTACAGTGGCGCCTGCACTCATTATGCATTACCAAAATTTGAGCATGGACAATGCAAGTCTATAATATAACAATGTAATGAAGAAAAAACTTTTGTCTTTTATTCAAGTAGCTTTTCAAACTAATTATCGTATTTAACTAATCAATATTCAGCCACAAATGCACTGGTTCATCAACATACAAGCCATACAATATCTCATTAAGACTTGCTACCGTATATCTCAAACCTTAAAAGGCATTCCTAGACAAACCAACCTAACCTGAGCCCTAACTTTCCTTCACATCCTGTTGAGACTCTACATTTTACTTAGGTCGGATATACATGAGGGGTCAAGTGTGTTGGCTTGTATGAATTAGCATTTTTCGCTTGAAATATGTATTTAAGATGCTATTTGTGATTGTTTGTAATGCGTCTGGAGGGACGATGATAAATTATGTTATTAAATGAAAAAAGTGGATATAATGGCTTGATTAAGCCTTTTGCATATACATATAAACCACATTTAAACCGACTTTTGTGGCTATGATCTCAGATAATATAGAAAATATTTGGGATTTATCCCAAACTAACATTGACGTAACATTGAATATGACATTTTATTTTTATTACAGCTTGACAGCTGTCATGAGGACCATTTTACTCAGTGTTGCCACTTGGTAATCAGAAAAACGGTAGCACTAATTGTCAAGCGCCTTGTCTCACTGCAATCTTCTGCTCCCTGACAAAAATTACTTTGACTATTTAGTATAAAATTTTAATGACAACTTAAACCGACTTTTCTAAACCTTAAACACCTACAGTTAGAGTTCATTTCCCCATTTGAATTCTTAATACAATCTAGGTATGCGCAAAGTAGGTACCATTTCATGTGCAGGGAATTCGCCAACTTTCGGACTGGACTCAAAATAATCTGCATTCAGACTGCCACGGCGTTAGGTTTTAGCACCAACGGGAATGTAATTTTCCTAGACGTTGTAAGTATTCAGGGCGCTCCTCGGGGCATTCCGCTCATTCCGCTCATTTCGCTCGTTTCGCTCGTTCCGCTCGCTCGTTTCGCTCGAGTTTGTCGCTGCATTTGGAATTAGGTTAGATTGTGTGCTATGGCCGAATTACGGAGTTGGAAGCACCTCAACAATGTATACTTTAGGTATGCTACAGTTCTAGGTTTGCAACTAGCTTTTTTTTACGTATCTACAACTAGCTGTGCCGCACGATTTCAATCAAAAATGTAAGTATCATATGATTTAATCTAGGTTATAAACTACCAGTGTGTCATATTTCATCAAAATCCGTTGTTCTGTTTTTAACTGTTAGAGTAACAAACACACCCAACATTTTATATGTATAATAACAATAATTAAATACTTAACTATAAGTAAGTACATATTGCAACATTTGCAACATTCCTCGTTCCTTTATATCTATTTCTTGGCTTTTTCTAAACCCGTACTTAACTTTAATTAGTGCTACAATTATTTCTTAAACAAAGCCGTAACTGTCACACGTCAAAAATAAAGTTATACTTTCTTTTAATTCAACGATATCCTTTGAGAATACAAACGGCAAACAAAAATAACTTTTTAAATGCAACGCCACTATACAATTATCAAGTAGAATAATTTTACTTTTGTATAAAATTATGTATAATATATGAATACAACTTCGCTAGCACATCTAGGGTGGCAATGGAATCAAAAATCATCGGACATTCTAAAAAAATTCGAAATTTCCTCCTCATGTATGTACACGTCAAGCCGTGACCAATCACAGCCAATTACCATTTATGCTTGTCTATAGTCTATGCCATGCATCTTTATTTATGTACATAATTTTATGGCTTTTAGCCGCGTATACATTACATTGGCAACTTTTGTTCAGGCGCTATTGTTTTTGGATGTTGTATTAATTGCTCAGCTATTGTTTTTTTTCGTCGTTTTGTCTCAACGACGTTTTCAGGTTAATTTCTTTGTAAGTGCGAGATTTATAGGTATGTGGGATTCAGGTCGCTTGTTCTAGTGGAAACTGCCGGAACGAATGGAGACATTGTAATGATTTGTGCTTCTATTTTTAAAATAAAGGAACGTCTTAAGTAGTTGGTTTAGCGGAGTTTTGGTGGTCTTTGTAACTTTATTTATTCTATGGATTTAAATTTTAGCCTAACTAATAGGTTTTTAAGAAACAGTAAAATTATATGTTTAATATTTCAACAGAAACTGATAAATAAATATCAAGCATTCGACGATTGAAAAAAATTTGCCAATAACAAAAAAAAATTACAAATTCCAACAAAACAAGGGAAAACAAAGACTTAAACAATGACCATACACATTTTAATCCATAAAATAACCTCTTTAATATTTACAAAGCATAAAGACAAATTACAATGGCTAGGTATTAAGAATTCTCACTTTTTACCGATGCAAACTTTTGGTGGTCTTCCATTATCTTTAACACAATGTCTTCATTAAAAATTCGAGACATGATCGTTAAGCATCCATCGGACTATTAAAGCTTGTTTGATGTAGGTAATAGAGGTTATATAGCAATGACGTATTCAACATGAGTTATTGCGTAATTCTATTTGAATTATTCGCAATGTACTATAATTTATAGTATAACATACTGTCTACTGACACTGACTGTCAATTGAGACCATGAGCGCCTACTGATAATGATAATTAAGTATTATACACATCTTGTAAGGAACTGTGAAATATTACACCTCAACATTATAATAAACACCAAAATGATAAATGAGAAAGTCAATTTGTACATTTCAAACGGCTCGACCGATATAGCTGAAATTTTTCAAAATATAGCAAATAAGATAGACGATAAAAGAGTAATAGAATACTGTTTAACATAGGCAAAGCCTTGGGGCGCAGTTAGTATTATAAATGTGAAAGTAAGATTTTTTATTTGTTACCTCTTCACAGTCATTTCAATGAAATTTGCACAGAAATAACCGGTATGATGGAATAGGACAATATACTGTTTAATGCAGTCGGAGCCGCAAAGCCGCAAGGTAAAAAGTTAGCAAATATAAAAGTCATAATATTTCATTGTTAAAAGATTGCGATTTATAAAATAATGTGAATTTAACAATATTGCAAAGGTTTTTTTTTGCTTAACTCAAAATGGGCACAACAGTACAAAAAGTCATGAATCGACGTTCTGTTCTATAACAAGTACTTAAACAACTTTATAATAGCTACCTACGTCTTTGGAAACAAATAATTAAGTTTTCTGTCTTAATTTTATATGAGCCTTCAACTGTAGAAACTTGTAAACTTTTAACTACACAAGTTATTTACTAGCTAATCATAGACAATTATTATCTTAAAATAGACAAGTCTGCAAATAGCTGCTGTCCAATTATTATTCTTACTAGCTTTACACAACGTAGATAAACAAGAAGAATACACACATCCTATCGAAATTAAAATAATATTAATATTTGGTATAACAGTACACGCACCAGAAGCTCGTCCTTCAACATTATCTAACTCAAAATACACCACAGAATACAAAACAAAACTAAAATTAATACATAAAGTTTTCATTGTTACCACAATTCCTAAATCCAACTACTACAAACATAAAGAAGCATGTACCAGAGATTTGCATAACACGTATTAAGTGATCACAACAAACAATAAATTCGATAAATTTAGCATTAAAAATAAATTGCATTGAAACGAGCGGAAGAATGAAAACAGCCATTATTGTAAGTTGTAAATTATTATAAATCTGGATACGTCATAAATCTACCGCAATGTTTGAAAGATTGAACGTTACGCTTTTTATATTGTAAATGGTGGATCGATGAGTAATATAGTTATTGAAATCTTTACGTAAAGCTGCTTCATCGTAATACCTAAATGTTAGAACTAAATTCCTATATGAATCTAGTGACTCTACTTTTTGCCTTCGCTGATAATAAGCGTAGGTTGTTCATTTTATTTGGTAAAAGTATAATCCTGGATCTGAATTTTGGCGAGCTACTCATTTTATTCAACAATTTTATGATATTCTTAGTCTCCCAGCGTTCGTATGTTTTTAGTACCTAATGTGATCATAGTGTGTATATTTCCTTTAAATTTAAGAACATCTTTATTTGTTTGATGAGGACATAATTAGTAGCGATCAGACAAGCATCTTGATTTATGTCATCATAATTATCACTCCGCTTACTATCAACCAGTGTCTACTGATGGACATAGGCCTCTTCCAAACACTAATGATAACGCTAAGTTCCATCTTCAAAAAAAATCTTCATTTTGTTGCATAAATAAAAGAATTACATAAAAAGATGTGATATATTTGTAATTCTTGTACGATATACATTAATCTGTGATAAGACATATCTAGAACTTAATTATACATATGTGTCAAATATTTCTTTTTTACTATAGCCAATATTGTCTTTTTATTATGAAATGGCAATCTCGTGTCTTGTCTCATAAAAGAAAGACACGATGACATTATTTCATACAGATAATTCTCATTTAATTCATCTCATATGAATTTTGTCTGTAATTTAACTTGCTATACATTTCTTGGACATATTAATGACGTTTTGTTTAGATAATTTGTTAGTTTACGAGTTAGGATTTTTATTAGTAATAGAAAACGTAATTGATAGTTACATTTTGCGAGTTACCCGCATCATCTGTAATTTAGAGTACTATATACCCTTTTCATAGATGTAGAGAAATGTATTATGAATAATATACAAAAAGTATTTAGTTCTTTAGTCATGAATAGAATATTAATACTTAAGTCTTCTTGTGTTTTTGCAACCGACTTCCCAAAAAGAAGGAGGTTCTCAATTCATCTGTATGTTTTTTTTTGTATGTTACGCGTTTACTCCGTCAATTGTGAACCGATTGGAATGATTCTTTTTTTAATCGGTAGGATTCGTTTCCGAATGGGACCGCCCATTGTAATGTTAATGAGATCTGATGATAAATGTCTCCAACTTGCTACTGAAACTGACATGCGGGGCATGGCAGTCGATTGTTTTAGTTTTTAAACTTAAAGAAATCTTAATTATTATTTGGTATGATTTAGAGAGAAAATGGAAAAGGGAAGAGACTAATAGAAAATATGCTAAACGATAACTAAAAATGCAGAAAAAAATGCCTTGTACAGACTCCTGACCAAACAAATTATGATTGTAAAACTGTGATACTACATATTATATATCACAAGTTTGACACATACACTATGCGTCCATCTGAAAGCATAACCCATCACGACTTAACTTGTGTCACCATCTGACAATAGATAAATTAACAACAGCGCATCAGAAAAGGGGACGGAAAAATATTTTGATTAAAAATGTATTCCACCAGCCAAAAATATGGGGTCACATATACCCTCAGTACGCAACGGTATGGGGTCAGGCCCCAGCCACTGACAGATGTCAATCTGACGTCTATAATGCAAAGGGATGCTGGTTTTTAACACGACTAAGAAGAGATAACGATTATATGCAAGCATTTTTGGATAACAATAGGCGATTTTATTTGTTAGTTGTTTTAAGCGTTGTCAAAAGTTAAAATCATAATAATGTGTTACTGCATTGCACAGACGATAAATAAATAAAAAATGGCTCTTACAATCTACCATTAAGATGATTTGCAATAGTTTTCCATATTAATCATTATATGATGACATGATAATTTGTACCATCTTTCCATAGTTCGTCATATTTTCCCATCAATAGACAATAATTTTATAATAAGTTAATATATCGTAAAGGGCCTCTTAACGTTGGATTCAGCAACTGTCAATGCCTTCCAAAGTACCGGGCGTCTTACGACCCGAGATATTACATTCAATAATTACATCGAATAAAAGGACATTGATAAGTGTAAATAACATTAAATTAAATACTGATTATTACAGTGAATGGTTATTAAATGTTAAATTAATTAATGGAAAAGTGTTATACAACTACTAATAAACTTACCTTAATAAAACACCTACAACTAATTAAATGAAATTGCATCAGAACATTACAAAATGTTTGTTTTTATTTTATTGTTTCCACGTTTATTTTATCTTAGGGTCATAAACTAAGCGATTTTATCAAAGGTAACGTAATAAAAATAAAATTATTTGTTATTTTATTAAAAAAACTGACGACACCTTTCATAAGCGGGTTACATTTTATAGCCGATCAATTTTTAAAGCTTTTTCCAAAATATAAAAAGGCAATTAAATTTATACTAACACGAAATGCAATAAAAATAAACATAAAATTATGTAGTCAGTGCAAACAAATTGGTGATAAAAAAAAGTATTTTCAGGAATAATTTTAGAGTTATAATAAAAATAGAGTTAAAATTTGTATATATATTTTATTGGACAGTAAAATTTCTCTTTTTTACCAAAATGTATGTCAAGATTTAGCATAAATATTGTATTCTGCGAAACAGCTATCGCCATTTTTTATTACAACAATCATAAAATATTTTGATAGAATAATAGAATTGAAACGTCAATTAAGGAAGAAGACGGCCGGCTTATTGGCGTAAAGAATATAAATGGCTTGACTTTTAAGCGGGAAGACGCAGGTTCAAATCCTAGGACGGATATTCGTTAACAGGTGTAAGGAGCAGTATATTGATGTTCCGCCTGACTTGCTACTATAAAAGTAGCATACCACCATCAAGGAAAAAATCTGCTGCCATAACCTTACGGAGTTCCGGCGGTTGACACAGCCCTTGAGAGTCAAAGTATTCTAGGTCTAGCGTATTCACCATTTTCGACCACATCATCGTTTACCACCAGGCAAGATAGTGGTGAAACGCTGATCGTAGTAAGATTGATTTAGTGGTAAATTCGATAGAGCTTGTAAAAGCTTATCCCATCAAATCTTACATGACAGTCACCCTAGTACAATGACAGTTGCGCTTAGCAAAAGGTGCTCACATTCAGAATGCATTACAATAATTGCATATGACATACATATAAATATTAATAATGTCTGTCTGTAGGGGATGTAAATCGACTGCATAGTATTACAATTTATTTATTTTTATTTACTTTATGCACATCTTTTAATAAGTAAAGTAATAAAATCGGCAAAAGGACAGAGAAGTCTCAGTAATAGAGTTCCTATCCTATGTATTCCTTATAAACAATAAAATAATAATTTTAAACTCTATGCCTGTACCTGTGTATCTTAAGGACTAGAGTTTTAAGTACATCATCTCAAAGAAAACACGAAATTTTTTCAAAAAACTAAGAGAGACCCTTCGTCCCTTGAAGGTACGTAGTACAAAGGGAAAACTATTGCGTCATATATTTTGGGAATATGCAGGCCCTCGGATACATGGCAAGGGTCACAAAGGTACCTATGTTATTTTTTTACCGACTTTTCAAAAGTAGGAGGATACAAGACTAGTTTGTTTTTTGAATGTTGACAGTTTCTTTATTGTTTTTTGTGTCTTATAGGTTAGCGTTTGACCACTATCTCAAGTGGTAGGTAGTAAGAGATATAAATAATATATAATATCGTTTAAAAACTAAAAAAGAACCGACTTCAATGCCGCGCTATTCATTTTCAGTACCAATTTTGAGATGTTTATCTCAATATATCTGGAGATACTTTTCAATCCTCGATAAAATTACCATGGTACCACACTTGGGATCTCTCCTTTCAAACAAAAAAATAATAATCAAAATCGGTTCATAAACGACGAAGTTATACGCGAACAAACATTAAAAAAATAAAATATATATATACGGTCGAATTGAGAAACCTCCTCCTTTTTTTGAAGTCGGTTGATAAAATTACGCCTTTTTCCCGCTGGGGTTGGCACTGTTGGCACCACGGACGTACCACCAGTACGTCCGTGGTTGGCAGAGACTACTTCCTCATGCTACGATCCTGACATACCTCTTTCGCTTCTTCCATTTTCATGAGCGCCTTCATATTATTGTAATTTCATCGATGTCTGGTAAGTATATCTAGAGATATGTCGATAAACTTGCTACTGAAACTGACTCGCACGGCATGGAAGTCAGATGTTGTAGTCTTTAAACTATCTTCATTATAATGTTTAAAAAAATCGTGAGTTTTCCCAGTTAGCTTCAAACTTTTATCCATTTATAAAAATGTATATTTTTTAATTTTGTTGCAGGTAAGAAATTGTAAAGACGAGATTATTATTACGACAACTGAAAAGAATACTGGTAAGCTTTTTCCAATTGACTTTAGGTATCACTGGATATTAGTGGCGTTTTTATATTGTCTATAAAACTTATTAAAATAAAACTGGCCAAGTGCGAGTCAGCATCGCGTCTCTTATCGCACACTTAGGGAGGGTTCCGTACAATACGAAACATAACAGAGTTTCAACCGAGACAACAGAGTTTCATATATTTGATTAATTGATATTACCAAGAATATTTGGTTTGGTCGCGATTTAGAAAGACGGGGCTCGTTTACTAGCGCCATCTATGTCATTTTGCCGAAACTAATTAGATAGATGGCGTTTAAAAACACGTTTTTTTGTATGGGGACCCCCTTTAATTTTTTATTTTATTTTGTTTTTAGTATTTGTTGTTCTAGCGGCAACAGAAATACACCATCTGTGAAAATTTCAACTGTCTAACTATCACGGTTAATGAGCTATAGCCTGGTGACAGACGGACAGACAGACAGACAGACAGACGGACAGCGGAGTCTTAGTAATAGGGTCCCGTTTTACCCTTTTGGGTACGGAACCCTGAAAAAATGAAATATATAAGCACCTATTAACAAAATTATATTTTTAACCTACATCAACAAACGAGCATGTTAAATGTAAATAAACTATGATAAAAATGTAAATGTTTTTAGTAAAATGTAAAGCATTTTTTTTCATATAGGAACCAAAATCCATATTGACCTATAGCAAAACGACTCTTCAAGTAATTTTTTAACCGACTTCACAAAAAAGGTGGAGGTTCTCAATTCGACTGTTTTTTTAACATTTAAAAAAAACAGTCGTATTGAGAACCTCAGAACTCCGTCAAATCTTAACCGATTTGAAAAAATCTTTTTTTGTTTGAGAGTTTATGCCTCCCGTTTGGCCCCATTAAATAAAAAATCACATTTTATCGAGATCTGATAATTGTCTCCAGAGACATGAACATAAACAATATAAGCAAATTTGTATACCTTGATGACATGCTTATAACTGGCTACTAGCTACTTTGACTATCGTGGCATGTGAAGTCGGTTTTTTTTTCGTTTTGTAAACAATCTTAAATAAAAGTCGATTTTTAGTAAAAATTATTTACATTTAAAGTTGCCTAAGAATATGAAAGCGAAGAAAGCGGTACCGACTGCTATTTATTCTATGTCTGTAGACCGGTAGCCGTTACGAACTAGATAGACTTATCTCACGATAATCTGAGCTAGTTTACTGCCTAAATGAAAATAGAATTTATTACCAACCTTATCAGGTACGCAGGTCAAAGCTTCGTGATAAATAATACAAAAAGATAAATGTTGTGAACTTTCAAAGCCACGAAAAGAGTGCATATTTGTCTTTGGTTTTTATTTGGCTTCACGCAATGAACGTAGGGTAACAATTAAGATAGTTTAAAAACTAAAACAACCGACTACCATGTCGCGTGAGTTAGTTTCAGTAGCGAGTTTGAGACGTTTATTGCCATATCTCAAGAGATACGCATCAGATCTCGATGAAATTGTAATGGCCACCTTGAAAATGTTCCCTCACAATTAAATTCGATTCACAATTGACGGAGTAATCGCATAACATACATACAAAAAAAACATACAGACGAATTGAGCACCTCCTCTTTTAGAAAAGTCGGTTGAAAATACCAAATTTTTTTGCCAAGTATTACAATATGCCTAGGAATTTGTTTTGCATATGATTGTATTACCTACAGGTACTAAATACAAAATCATGCAGAATTAATAACTTATAGATTGAACTAGTTCCATTTGTTCTTTTTAACCGACTTCAAAAAAGGAGGAGGTTTCTCAATTCGAACGTATTTTTTTTTTATGTTTGTTCGCAGATAACTTTGTCGTTTATGAACCTATTTTGATTTATTTTTTGTTGGAAAGGAGATATCCCAAGTTTGGTACCATAGTAATTTTATCGAGGTCTGATTAGTATCTCCGGAGATATGGAGATAAACACCTCAAAATTGGTACTGAAAATTAATAGCGTGGCATTGAATTCGGTTCTGTTTAGTTTTTTAAACGATCTTATTACCCTATTTATTAAACTAGCGTTATTTTTTTTTTAGTTTAATGATAATTATTCTGAATACAGAAGTATTCTAATGGTAATTAAATTAAAATTGAAACAAAAAGACTCAATTCTATTTTTAAAATGTTTCAAATTTTAATCACGACGACTATTTGATAGATTCCAAATTTAAAAGCAAACAATTGATCGTTTCAGCACAGGGCCGTATTAGGGCACAAATTAAATGAAACGTTCTCATAAACATGTGCCATACGCAAGTGTCACTGACTCGGCCGTAAATCATGTCGCCAAACAAATTACTTTGATTCTTCCGCTATAAACATCAAGTAGGCATTAGAGGAATTAAGCTCCATTCTTTATTATTCTTATCACGTGCCCCTGTCTCCTGGTTGGCGACATTTTATTTAATCAAGAACACTTTTTAAAATTCCTGCAGCGCGCCCACAATATTTCTTTGGCCGTGAAAAATATATAAAAATAAGACTTCCGGGTTCATTACACAGAATTTTTACAGCTTAAATGACTGCAGACTAAGTTTATGAAATTAAAATTAACCTTTATGTAAAAAAAACTATAAGTATACTTTTTGGTAATTTTTTTTTAGTTTAACAGGCTTTTATAGAATTTATGACTCTTTATAGAAAGTGGATCGAAATCCGACATCGTAAATTAATATTAATACCAGCGATTGTATGGAATAAGTTGGAAATAAAAAAATTTTTTTTTTGAAAATGCGTTGCAAGGACAAGGCGATTTGCAACAGACAGACATATTTTAACACGCCTGCGCTATTATGTTCCTCGACGAAAGTTTTCATAGCATCCATTAAAAGAAAATCATCTTTCTTAATTTCCATCACAATAATCATAAAAATACGTTAATTAAAATGGATTTTCCCGAATTATCCCGCGTCCACGCTCTAAGCATTTTTACGGCGTCGTAAAATAATCTTTTTTTACTCTCGTCCTGCGTTCGCGAGCATAAATTTAAGATTTTGTCAGATTTATTAAGTAGGTCTTGTGTGAATTTGTCGTAAACGTCCGATAGTATTTTACTGCCGTAAGATTATTACGTTTTTCGTCCAAAAAAATAAACACCTTGTCGCGACGGTGGACATTTTTAAATCTGGAACCTTTTTTGATCGTTAAAAATTTGGACTTTAAGATCTTAGGGTCAATTAGACCTATTCTAACAATGGCCGTAAGAAGTTTTTCATTCAAAAAATTTATGGTGTCATAAAATTTTTAATCGTAATAAATATTTTTGAACAGTTTTACGTCTTCACCGATGATGGGACGGTCGTATCATAAACTGTTATAGGAAATAAAACCTATTCGGATGGATTAAATGAGGTTCTAAATATATATTTAATTGTAATTACATAATTTGGTCGCAGCTTATGCTTTTCGGTTGGAATGAAGTCGACTAGTTACGAGCGGAACCAATGTGCATAGATTTATTTTTATGTTGTTTCTAAGACGCATGGCCGCTTCTAGGTTATGAGCCTAAATGGATATTCTATGCATCACGAATCACATCATACACATAGAAATGTCTCTGATAAGTTATTTTATCACGCTACAGACATAATTATTAAGTGTGACGAATAATATCAATTTAGTTATTTTTATTGTAATAGCTCAGTCATCAGGTAACATTACCATATTGATTTACAATAACGATCAAAATGGAAAATAGAATCACAAACTAAAGTTTCAAATGGAGAAGTGCTTCGAAAGTTCGAAGCCAATATTAAAAATGCATTTGGCTGCATTTCCCGGAGTTTTCTCGAACGTTCCTTAATGACCCCGAGCATTAGTTATCTTTAAATTACGTCTCCTAGACCCCAGAGGGTCGAGGAGACCCCAGATTGAAGCCAATACCAGGGTGGCGGTGTGATAACGGATTCAAAATAGGGTCTCTTATCTCACAGATAGTCAGAAAAAAGTAATTATGTTTTTTTTTTCGTCTGGAGAAATTAGATTTGGAATTGGAACGTTTTTAATGTGTTTGTGATGTTCTCTTTTAATTATAAGATTGTGCATCTTCAGCTTTGTTTGAAGTCGTTTGCGTGTTAATTTTTGTTTTTGGAGAGGTTTGTTAATTTAACTTTTATTCGTGATGATTTTACTTACTGGAGTGTGCATTTGAGATAGCGGGTTCTGCCATATTTTTTCGGATTCCTCTTGATTCGTATTTTTATTTGCCGACTTAAATAAGGAAAAGGTTCTTAGTTCGTCTGTATGTTTTTTATTTTTATTTTTTTATGTACTTAATAGGTTTTAAAATTATCGTGCATTTGTAACATTATTATTGTTATATACCGGCTGTGTGAACATCGCGATCTCACCGCGTGACCTCACTCCCGAGGAACAGCGACTGACTCGCTCGAAACCTAGGTCGAGAAAATTCGACTAAAGGTACGTGAATTACAGCCGGTATATAACAATAATAATACTTAATAGGTACCTACCCTATGTTTACTGATTACTCTGTCAATGGTTTTTATTTTCTCAGTTTTTTAAATTCTTTTTTTATTTAAAGGAGTATACTCTCCCATTGTAAATTTACTTCTTGACGGTGGAGGAAAGACACTTTTTGGTAGCAAGTCAGGCGGGACATCGATATAATGCTCTTACCATCTGTGGAAACAGTCGTCTCTGTTGAATGGCCAATTTATTTGCAATATGTTTATGCAAATGCGAAATTTGTGAATGTAATTAATTTTTATTACTTTATTACATACTTACTTACTTTATTAGTACTTAAATGATCTTTCACGTCGCAAAGCGTCTGGACGGATTTAGATGAATTTGGAGTAGCGATAGCTAACTCTCATTAATCAACAAACACCTAATTTTTATCCAAAGCCCCTGGAGGTAACTGAAGTCGTAAAATGTTATTGTATTTCTCTTAAACGTATATATTACAATGAGATACTATCGTTCAGTGACGCTAATAAAAATTAAAGAAAAAGGAAAATTGTATTGTTCCAAAGCATTTTCAAAGACAGTTTTAATTTCCCGAAGGTAATTTATCACGTGGCGTTTACTGGCAACATCATCGATTTTTGTCTCTCTCGAGGGGCGCGAGTCCCCGCCACGGTTTTAAATTTAGAATCATATTTTTGAAATTATGGAATATCTTTGCGGGTGGGATAGGAACCAACATTTTTATATTTAAAAATTCCCGCATGATGTATCTTTTTGACATATAACTAAATTCTAATACGAGTTAAATTTTTGTGCTTTGTGGCCCACGTATATCATTTAAATGAAATTAATACTTTTACACTTCGAACTGTACACTTCAAATGCCCAAGATTTGGCGGTAGGATACTATCTAGTGTCCGTCTGGCCAGCTCTTAAGCTAGAAAATCTGTCGCCAAAACATCTAATGTGTTCCAGCAGCTATCCTTGAGAGCCAGTTCACATTATAGGCCTAGCGTGCTTACCATCTTCGACCGTATCATCACTTACCAACAGGTGAGATAGTGGTGATAAAAAAAAGATGCACCGGCCTAGGCGAGTTTGGGACCAATAGTAAATGTATGTTTAATGTACCATAGTATGGCAATAAATACATTATATTAACAATAATTGGAACGTAGTTCTGATATCAACAGCTATTTGGTTAGCATCTAACTATTAATTATTATTATTATAGGTACTGACGTCTAGCTAGCAGTGTGTTAAATAATGTGTTTTATTGATAATGTATTTTAATTTTCCTGTCTAATTTTAATGATACAGCGCCAATCAAATGAGAATTCTAACGTCCTTTTATTCATCACGTGGGCTGAATGCAAGCGACGACACGAGCCGCGATCACCATACAATCGTCACGGCGTCTCTGTTTGCAAATCGAGGCGGGAAAACGCCATTGTGGGATTAGCATTTTTTTAAATAGTGTTCCAAATTCGAACATGGCGGCAAATGCTGGTGGTCTTGTTTAGGTTTTATTTTAACATGACAGCTCGAGTATGACAGCTATAAATAGGGATGGGTCACAAAATCGCGTCAGTGACCATAAGTGGTACCTAGTATAACTATATTTTATGTAAGTACTAAAATTATTAAGTTAGGTATAGGTACCGACCCCGTATCGGTTTTATGCAATTTCTTCTTTTCCATTACACTTCTTTGCCTATAATGATAAAAGCACTCGTCCAATTCTCTTCTTATCTTTATGATTTATGTTTGTGTGTTTTTACTGATGTTTTTTTTTGGTAAATAAGTAACTAGTAGTTGTAGCGTATTAATAGTTTTACCTATTAACAAAGCCATGGAACGGCCGCATATAACAGACTAGTTAGTAACGTCACGTGGCTTTGCCCGCGTTAAAAAGTATCCCATTTCCTACTCAACTACAAAGGCTATCACAATCTAGTGAAATTGGACATGAGATACATTTCCGTGCAAATTTCAAAATTTCTGTAAAATCGCACTCTCCTCGTAATTGTTATAACGTAGCGAGCGTTATTTTCCCATTTCTAATATTGAGTTACATTAGTTATATAGTACGGATTCATAGTCATGCAGTTTTTATTCCATTAAATTTATTTATTGCGAAATTTCAATAGCTTTACAAATATATCTGCCGAAGAAAGTTTGCAATATAAACTGTGACGTATACAATAATCACACAAAACTTTTAATCTTTCTGATGTGGCAAATTAAACGCATGACGCCATGTACAAAGTTTAGGATAAGTTTGCGCGCTTTTAAAGTAAATACAAAGAGGCTTTCGTGAAGCTTTCGCGGTTCGCTTGCGATGCTGTAGATGGCGCTTTACTGTCAAAACGATTTTGTACACACTCTTGAGATGATGGTTTAGATGTATTTTACAAAATGCAGTAGGGAATTAGAACTGGAGCTACAAACAACGTGTTATTGCGGCCCGTGACTTTGCCCGCGTTAACAGTATCGGTCCAGTCGTTGAACATAAGAGGTCACAAACAAATAAACAAACTTTCTCATATAAGTAGAGTCTAGTCTAGTCTAGAGTATTGGCGATGATAATTTTTAATTTGAAGCGGTTGGGTTCTCAAATATAACAGTACATCATAGTACCTACACCATAGTGATTATTAAAATTTTAATAATAACTATACCTACGTAGCAATAAATTGGATGGTTAAACTAAACTCCGACATGGGGCAATGACGTCAAATGGTACCTACTTTACTACTAGGTTCTCTACTGAAACGATAAAAACTACAATTAAAAAAAGTGGATTAAATGTAGTACAAGCCATAACATTTTCATCGAAACATCATCGAAGCATGACATAAACGACATGATCAATCTAAAGTATTCTATAGAAAATATCGTGTGTTTTACGACTTTTTTTGATCATAGCTCGTATCAGTCGGCCTTTCATTTAGCTCGCGGTTTCAATCGCGGCTGGATTTACGAGCTGCATATTTGAGCTACTTGCCGTCGAATCGATAATTAAAGCGCACTTTAATGTCGATATATCGATAATAAAGACTCGCGGTAAATCACCGACGACGCCCCGCACTAGCGGTAATGATGGGAAAAATTACGCGATTAATTTTAATAACGGATTACTAGGGATGCATCCATGTTCGCTTAAAAAACATTTATTTCGGGCGTTATAAACCAATAATAGATTTTATGCACTTTATTATGTTTTCTACGTATTGAAGAATATTTTGTGAGAGACAAGACGATATTAATGATTTAATTATAAGTATTCGTTGAAACAAAGTAAACCTGAGCATACAAAGCCGGTCGAATGATTTGTAGGGATAGATTATATTTACCACATCAATTAAAAAACAATTTAGCTGATGTTTTATTACGCTTTCCTGAGTATCTACGCAATCTACTTAGCCAATGCGGTTAGGAAATTACACATAAAAAAGCTCGTTTGAACTATACGGTAATTAAACAAGCAACCGCAAGTATCTACAAAAATATATTGTTAGTATACCAGGCTTACATAAAGGGTAAAGAGTTAAAGAGTCACAGGTGTATTCCACATTTGCATAGCGGAGACAAAGGCGAGGGAATGCGCGACCGCTGCGCGCTTCTGTTGCCCTGGTACTATTGTCATAATGCTAATGAATATTAGGAATTTAAAAAAACAATTAGGGATCTTGTTTATATTTAAAAGCGGCTTGTAAAATTTATAGTGTCCATTCAGTAGAGTTGTCTGTAGCACAGAATAAATAATAGCACAAGTAGTTGTAGCTATTTAAAGTATCTCACAATTCTGCAACAAAAGTAATCTAAACGTACTAAACGTAGTACGAACAAAACTATTCATCCCATTAATCTTCGCAAAACCACTGTCAAATAAAACCAAAGTTAATCTAGGCAAAGGCAGTCTCATCCAGGCTAACTATTATCGAGATATAACATTGCTAACATCTCATTAACATGTAAATTAGTAACAGCCCACAACAATAACGCAACCTAACCGGAGAGGGAACAAAAACAGTTTTAAACGATCATAATGAACACCGCAGAAAACGTAGGATTTTAATTAGAGCCGTTGGTGCCTCTGGCGACCGCAGCCCGTAAACTGCTCGACTCACCTTTCCGTGCTGGCTTTTATGTTACCTACTCCATTCCATTTTCGAAATTCATAATATTTTGTTCACTGGCTCAACACAAGTTCTAATGATTCCCCGCTATTTTTTTTTATTAATGAGACGCTTAGTTCGTTCGTTGCACCTACTACCTAGTATTTTATTTCTAATCTAAGCCTGACAGTGACGTCCCATACTACTCATATTCTTGGTGGGACTTTACAGCAATATAATTTAGCCAAGAGATTTAGTAAATATTTTACACATGAACTGGCTAAGGCTAAGGATTTTCAAAATTGGTTTTAAAATTTAATTGTGAATAGACAGTATTTTCCATTAGTATCTGAAGTAGAAAATGTATGCCTTTTGTTGTTATTGTGTATATTAAATCACTATTTATAGCTAAGGAAATGAGATTTGCGCACAGGAAAATTGGGAAAAAAAATATCCCCGGTCCCTCATAAGAAATGCTGACCCGCGGAAACGTAGAGCAGGATTCCTTCCGCATAAGAACGACAATATTTGACCGTATAATAATCCCGCGTATTTCTCCCACTTTGTACGGTATTTTCGCAAGAGGGTAACTCGGCCGTTTGTCATCCCCATGCACAGATTTACCCCAGAAACAAGACCCGAATCTCCATAGGAATTGTTTGCGGGCAAATATCAGAGGTTCAGTTTTATCATACGAATGGCTGGACCTAAATAACGGCACCCCTATTACCATACATTCGGCCGTGCCAAGCCGCGATGCGCACCTTTCTTCTATGAGTTCCACTCACGAAAAAACCCCAAGTATTTCAGTTATTAGAAGTTCTAGTCTCGTATATAGCGGCGCGGCGTCCAATGGCGCGCGAGTAAATAGGGGCGAGGGTAGAAACCGAAAAACCGCAAGACAATCCCGAAATTCATTACACGCACTACGAGACCATCCTCGGAATTCACAATATTGAAATCCTTCCCTCCCCTCGCGCCTCACCCCCTTTCCGTTAGATATTACTAAACCTATGTAAGCCGCCATCGCAAACTAACACGAAAGTAAATCGTTTTGCATAACTCGGGGAAATCCGATTTCGCTTTTTCGCTAACATTACTACGTCACTCGTTAACATTGCATATCATAAAACAATTTATCCGGTAATCTAGCCGTAATTTATGGCCAGTAATATCGAGGAGAATCAGTGTTAAATCATAAAAGAGCACTTATCCGATGTATTAGCTAACACGGGCAGCTGATTTAATAACTATTATTATAACTCTTGACGAAATTCCCCGATACTAAAAGTGAAGAGCTCGCGGCTGCTTCCGACCGCGGACGTTCCTTACTTAAATATGGTTTTTAACGCGCCTATGATTTTACGACTGGCAATACCGCCGGTTATAATAAACGGCCACTTTAAGCTCCCGGTGTTTACTTAGTTTCGCTCGGCTCGCTCATTTCGCTCGCTTCGTTTTCCACGAGTTCGATATTCGAACATGCTAAGAGTTTTCCAGTTGATTTGGACGGCGTGATACACTCGCGGCAGATAAAAATGTATCATCCGTTCTTTTTACGGGCGCGCCAATCGTAAAGAGTGCATCAGTTAGGTCGCGCCGGCCGCGCCGCCCGAACATGTGTCGTAAAGAGACCTCTTCGGCTAACAATTTCCTGATGGTCTGTAAATAGTAAGTTTATTGTCTTTTTATGAGGTACTCGGACCGTAAAAAGGAAATAAAAGAGCACCGCCGATGGTGATAATAAAAAAAATAATTTTCGACTCATCTTCGTGATTATCTCGCTCTGTTTTACGAGATCTGTACGCGTGCGAGCGGGACGCACGCTTTACGGCGTGTCGTACCGATGTGACCCTTTCGACTCGATGGGGGTAAAGGTCGTAAAATGGGAGCATAAGGATAATGTTTTGGGTTTCCTATACTGCGTTTCATTCATGATTTCATTTTAGTACTCCGTCGGTAGACATGTAAATCCGATTGCTTTCACGACGTCGATACTCGTACGAATCGACATTTCACCCCATTATGTGTGTATTACATCCTTAATAGAAAAAAGAAGCTATTTCCGCTCCCGTTTTCAATCCTGGCCGTATATTTAAAAGTTAATTTAAAAGTAGAACGTATTAGCGAGCCAAAATCCGAGCGAATTCAAATTCAGAACAGCGTGATAACAGCAGCTTTAATTGCGCTTAGGGATGGGACAGTGGTGCGTTGTACGGACGTATCCGGACCGCGGATGAGTTCCGAAGTTCCAACACTCCATTTGTTCGGCTCGAGTGAACCTGACGGAGACGGGACGCATCCTAATTCTTAAAGGGCCATCACCAGACCTTTATGCGTTAATAAAGTTGCGATATAAAAAGAATGGAGGCGTCCGAGGGTGAACACGGAAGGGTACGAGTTAAGTGCGCGTTTAAGACGATCTTGAGGGCGTGCGAATTTGTCAGACCATAGACTGTGACGATTCAATTGTGATTAAATAAAGACAAGAGATCTTCCGCCATTGTTATGAGGTTCCGTTTTATTTTGGGCGTTAAATGGTTATTGCTTGTAAAACAAAGCTTATTTCACTAAAGTATACTGTAAAATCTAATTTCAGTTTACGCGTAAATAATGGCTACCGATATAAAATGAAATAGATGTTAGAATGGCTCTACATACATTAGTCTGATGATATATTTTGTATCATAAATATTGTTATATTGCCAACAATTTCAATACACCATAACAATACATATTAGTATTTTAATCAATCCCTAACCCGTTTACCAAACAATCATGATTCAGTAACGTCTACAGCCGTAAACTCTATGCCATAAACTAAAACCCATAAAAACTTAATTGCCGCCGCAAAAATGTATCCAAAGATAAACTGTAATCGCGACTAGGCCCTTGTTAGCTCTAAACAGAGATAGAGGCAGGGTTGCCAGCATATTTATAAAAAATCCATATGATATTAAAAAAATTACAATGATTGTTTTTTTTACTTAAAAACAAAATCAGATAAGTTTTATTATTCTGCAAAATTTTCACCGAACTGTTCTCTTATACTTGATGAAAAAATAAAAGCAAAAAAGTTGGCCAAACAAATATATAAATACTTATTGACAGTAATATTATCTTTATTCCCAATATAATATCTTGTTGGCAACGTCAATATTAAGCTAAGCTGTACACGCACTTAGCTATTTAGGTGGCATTACTGGTATTACAGTAGGTTTTATTATCCCAGGGCTGGCAGCCCTTGTCGTAAAGACTACGGGAGTGTTTTATAGGCCGTAAGGGTTTATTTAACGCTCATACAGATTTTATACATCGGCGTCTCGTCGTCTGACGAGCGATCTAAGGGGCCCTTAGACCCCTGTGATGGTGCTGTAGTCAAAATGTCAGTTATCGACAAGAGAACAAGCAACAACCGTGTACGGTGGTTGCTTCTACTGCTTCGGTCAAATTTTATAGCATAGACAACATGTGGCTTTTGAATAATTTAAAAAAGTGTTATTTTAATATTCCAGTTATTTGTAATTTAAATGTATCCTATGTCAGTGTGAAAGTGATACTATTAACGGATATTTTTTCAGAGGTAGGTAAGCTAACTTTGATCCCGATATGTTAGATGATGGAAAGTATAATGTTTAATTATTGAGTTGACATAGTTTAAAAACTAAAACAACCGACTTCCATGCCAATTTCAATTTGCACGAGTCAATTTCAGTAGCTAGTTTGAGACGTTTATCGTCATATCTTTGGATATTACTTATGATGAAATTGAAATGGGACTGAGTCGAACACATACCCTACCGATTAAAAAAAAGAATCTTTCAAATCGTTCACACTTGACGCATAACCATCATACAAAAAAAAACATACAGACGAATTGAGATTCTCCTCCTTTTTGGAAGTCGGTTGAAAAGATGGAATAGTGACTGGAATTTAGAACATGAGATACATAACTAGATTATAGTCCTCGTAGCGCATTTGCGCATCGACATTCAACAATTGTAATTATTATAGCAGTGCTATATTCATATTTATACAAACATTAATGTCATATTTGCAAATGTTTTATGTTTTTCATTGTTACATGGTGGATATTGCATCTTCTCTTGCTTGAAGCTTGCTTTCAGAAAAAAGACAAGTAATATTTTAAAAAACCTTTTTAAACAAAAGCTTTTACATAACCTAGGACCAGAGTAAGTCAAGACATATCCAACGAGCCCAAGCACGACGGGTATAACATGTGTAGTTTAGGAGTTCCTTTGGCCACCTTCCAGCTCCATCATCAGATCAGCACCATGTCATCATAATATTGCATTGTCACGCGATTTACACATGGATGCAACATTTCAGCTCAATCGAACCCCTGGAAGTCGCTTTAAAATCGATCGCAAGATTTGTGACGGACAAATAAATTCGCCGTGAAGTAGAGATAAAGTTTGTTAAAAGAATCAGTTTTCTTATTTTCTGATGAGTACAATCCAGTGAACAAGGTATCTTCTAGGCAAGCGTCCTACATCATTGATCTTAACAAAAGGATCAACAGGTAATAAATCAAACGCCTGCATACCAGATAAAAAAATATATATTGCTGTTTATTTTTTGTAAGTAATTAATAATTCCTTTACAGTAAAAAGTACAAACATAACCTTGGTACAAATTAAATGTTTTGGTGGTTGCAAACTCTTCAATACAAATCGAGAAGAGTCCGAAACAAAAGGCTTGTTTATAGAGGGTGAGATCGTTGATGGAATGTCTCGAGAGGGATGTAAGGACCTTGTAATTAAACATGGGGTGCTTTCCTAAGATGGTGTGAAGATTTCTGAGCAGAAAAGAAAATATTGTACGTTGTGATTATTATTCTGTAAAGGGGAACGTTTGAGCTAAGTTCTTAGAATATTTGAAATTACAAATGCGATAAAAAGAGTGCTAGTGCTGTAAAATATAGTTTGATTTAACTCTCGCAATATCAGAAATAGCACTTCTAATATAATCTTTGTATCCTTGAAATTGAGAGTCAGAGTATTCTAAGCTTAGGCTTAGCATGCTCACCCATCAATATATATAAAAAAATAAAACTGGCCAAGTGCGAGTCAGCATCGCGTCTCTTATCGCACACTTAGGGAGGGTTCCGTGCAATACGAAACATAACAGAGTTTCAACCTCATATATTTGATTAATAAATAAATAATAAATTGTATGGGGATCCCCTTTAATTTTTAACTTTATTTTGTTTTTAGTATTTGTTGTTCTAGCGGCAACAGAAATACACCATCTGTGAAAATTTCAACTGTCTAACTATCACGGTTAATGAGCTATAGCCTGGTGACAGACGGACAGACAGACAAACAGACAGACAGACAGACAGACGGACAGCGGATCTTAGTAATAGGGTCCCGTTTTACCCTTTGGGTACGGAACCCTAAAAAAGGAAGATAAGGGACCCCGCTCTTCAATGTGGACCGTATGAATTAGGTTCGCGAACATAATTTCACCTTAGTCACAGTCGAACTGGCGTTTATGTAGCACGTATAGAATTACATGTGCAATTATCGCAGATCCATTTAAATAGTTAGCAGCAATTCCTTCCTCTGCTCTTCATGTACATCAAGCTCGACATTAGAAATTAGTGTTTTCATGTAGTTGTTTCTAGTTCCATTATGTTTACGTGGCATAGGAGTGAGTACTGCATCTACCTTTTTATATCGATGGTGTCACCATATTCGACCAAATCATTGCTTACCACCACAAACACACCTTTAAGATATGTATAAGGAAATAAATAAATCTTTTTTGGGTGTTTTTCAGAGACGAATTGGTACTAGTAGTGAAAAAATACCTATCAGTTTCATATTTTGAGGAGTCGAGCTGAAACTCTGAAGTATCAATATTTTGTTTTAGTACATATTTCAATTGGTCATTGTGGATGCTAATTTGTAAAGCAATGTTTGCAACTTTTATCTATAGAATTCAGTGTCTGTAATATACTGGTATTTCTGCATTTAGGTATTGTTGCCAGCCCATCCACGTAGGAATAAAGGTATTCTCATAAATAAACACACGAGTTGCGTCATCCTATTTTCGCAAGATTTCTTAGTAAAACTAAGTCTGACATTTAATTCATCCGTGCCAGTTTTCGTTTTCTAAGAACATGAAGAATTTAATTCTGTTTATATAACACTGAGAAAATAATCTCAGGCCTTTAGCAGAACGCAATCTTAACAAACGACCGTAATACGCTCTTATCTTTGAAATAATCACCTGATCTCCTTGTCTATGGAAAGTAACCGCCGACCGCCGTAGGACATTTGAATTTAGAACTGAGAAAACATATCAGGAATTTAAATTGACCTCATGCGAGCCCAGTGACCTTGGCGTCGTGTCAATCACCTAAAAGTCCCCAAAAAGATCTAACCTCAAAACTGTCGACGACACTTACGCATTGTAATCGAATAATCGAGCACTCGAGCAAAACGCGTTAAGTTATTTAGAATCGAGTCCCCTCACTAGTCTGTAATCGAATCGGAGACCGCCACTTGGTGACACTTGAGCCGAGTGTTACTTTGTTAGCCGATTTTTGCGAGGGACGCCGCTGAAGCCCCGAGGGTATACCAGATTATGCAAAAGTATCCGACAACTTCACACTCTACTTTATGGCGTCTGAGAATTTGACGCCTTACTTCGGAATCGCTTTGTTTTACACACAGGTTTTACATAACTGAAGTTCCGATGCGACAAATAACAAGATCTCAAGATTAAATCCTTATCTGCAGATTCCAGCGCATCCTGCAGCAAAAACTAACATCGCGCTCCGACGTGCTGAAGCGCGCTAACAAATTAATCGAAGCAAAACCAGAAAAACACTGATTAAAAAAGTTGTCCATTCCGATTAATATTCACCTCATTCAAGTCGATAGATCGGACACGAAAAAATGAACACTGCAAACAGTCACAAACAATGCAAAATAATCGATTCAGAAACGATACTAGATCCGTCTAACACATTGTAAACGAGTCAAATCTGACTCGATTCATTGCGTATTCCGATGACGAGACACAATTCAATTTGAATATTTTGACGTGAGCGTCGAATACTAATACGGACGACAGTTTAGCAAATTGTATCTTATAGTGCGAGTTTTATGTTTTATTTATGATACATGCGCTTGTAAATTTAATTTGTGCCGGGATACGCATTTCGGGCATTCACTGTGTATATTCGAGTGAAACCAATTTCGTTTCGATACAGAATCTGTAATCAACGTTCGTTCCGGAGCTGACTTTTGACGTTACACACTGGGTCCTGGTGAATGACAGTGCTGTGATGAGACATTCTCATTTAAGTTGCATCCCATTCATACAGCTCTTTATGCTTCGAGGGTTCTATTCTAACTTTCACTGAGTCAGTTGATATTAATGAACAGTCAGCTCGGAAGACGACATGAGTTTTGGCATCGTCTCATGAAAAACTTTAAGTATCGGAAATAGAAACGGATGAGTAATGACGCGATATACGTAATGAACGTCGTGTGAGACGTCGCTCTAGTTAATTAATGTTGTGCTGTTTCCACGCAGCCTTTCCACGGAGCTTATTATGTTTTGTAATAGCATAGACATGGATTGACATTTGTTTATCATTATTTTTGTTGTCTAATCCAACTAAAATGCTTTGACGTTCTTTTGAAAGGACTCTTAGATCTAACGAATGAATGGCGATGGCACTCTGTTAGTTACAACGGCATTTTGTTAAATTGATACATTTTATTTAACGCGGATGTCGGAATTCCGTGTCGTGAGAAAGGTTAACAGTCGACATTTGTCACTGTTTAATTTCTAAATACAAAGTCTCAAGTAGTGTTGGGACGTACCGGATACAGAGATAAAGCACTCGACGTCAAGATTAGATTTTTCTAAATAAATATAAAACGTTGAGCGTTATTTACCGAGGCAGCACAAGAGGTCCCCTGTTCTCGACTCAATGGTGTTTGTTTAAAACCACTTAAAAACTCAATGGGGTCGACAAATACGTAACTTCAGTAATCTGTAGTAACAATACTTGAGGCTGTGTACGCAGTGTCATTTCGTAAATGTTAACACATTTATGTTTAACTTTTAACCCTTAAGATTTTCAAGCAGATATCTCGAGAACAGCATCGATGGTTAGACATATCAATTCAAATTAAATTTTTACTTTTCATTGTATTTCTTTATAAAATGCAGATTTTACGACACTTGAGAGTCAAAAGTCACGATAACCTCGGCGCCAGAAGAATGTTATCTTGTCTCGAAAAGGCCGTAGTACTAACTTTCGATACACAAACCTTGGCGTATCTCGGTGAACATCATCCACGCCTCCACAAACACTGACCGTAGATTAGATAACGCCGGATGCTGAGATCTGAGTCGTCTGGATATAGGCGCAGATTACGCAAGAGTCACCTATTACAGTGTTTGTTTAAAGCTACCGAATGATAACACGGGATCTTTCCATCCGAAAATAAGCAAAATCGGATACAGAATGCGTAGCGTCACAGCACTATAGCAGTAACAAACAAAATCTGCCACCAAATTTGAAAAATAGAACGCTTCAGTTCTGCGTTCTAAACATTTATTTCACATTTTATTTTTAATCATGCAACGAAAACGGCCAGCACCATATGTTGAAGAATAAACAAAAAAGGTGTTGTAATGATGTTTTGAGGTGCGAATGATTTTTTTCTCATTTGAAAATTATCGGTAACGCACCGATAATGTGCCAAATTGGAATTACTGAGCGGAACATAATTGCTGATCACACGCGAAGTGTCTATCAAAATTATTTTTGTATGGGGTGGGGTCTTTTTTTGGGGTTAGTGGGGACCCCTTGAGTTACTGAGGGATCCTCTCACCTCACGCAACGTCAATACACATAATTGTTTCATTATTCTTCCATTAACTCTAGTGGAGCGTCCATTTGTCTATGCCATCCTCCTTTCAGATGCATTTTGGTTTTGCAGATTTTTTATTGACCGTACAAAGCGAAGGTCTCCGTTTTAGCTTGGGCAAACTGATTTTGTATGTCTGTCTGGAATCTGGATGTCTGTTCTCTTCTACAGGTCGTATTTAGTGAGCAGGTTTAATAATTTTATAGATTTTATTGTCTATTCAGTTTTTGTTTTTTTTTCCAAATGGCGGAGATATGGAAATGACTCTCAAGGGCTGTGTGCTGCAGGAACACCGTAAGGTTATAGCGGCATATTTTCTCCTTGTAGTGGTAAACTACTTTTTAGTAGCAAGTCAGGCGGAAAATCGATAAAATACTCTTACCACCTGGCGGCGAAAACCCATAAATATACATTGGAAATATCATTGGTGCAAGAAAATTCCATAGGATTTCAACCGGCAACCTCCCCGTTCGTAGGCAAGCTTTCTATCCCTTAAGCCAACAGGCCGTCAAAATTGGAGTGGTTAAGTAAGTACTAAGTTAGCTACGCCTTAATATGTAGCAACAGACAACGATATAGATAGATAGATAGAAACACCTTATTAAAAAAACAGAGTATTACCTTATGGCTGAAAGCGATCTCTTCCAGACAACCTTTACGATATAATTTCAATGCAAGAAATTCCGCTTTCATACTGTCGAACTTATTCCTCTGCAGAAGCTTTAAAGAAAGATTTTAAGGGTATACATTCCTTTGACAGACGGACGGATGGACAGCGAAGTCTCAGTAATAGGGTTCCGTACCCAAAGGGTACCAACGAAACTGAACTAAAAAAAAACTGGCCAAGTGCGAATCAGCATCGCGTCTCTTATCGCACACTTAGGGAGGGTTCCGTACAATACGAAACATAACAGAGTTTCAACCTCATATATTTGATTAATTGATATTACCAAGAATATTTGGTTTGGTCGCGATCTAGAAAGACGGGGCTCGTTTCCTAGCGCCATCTATGTCATTTTGCCGAAACTAATTAGATATATGGCGTTTAGAAACACGTTTATTGTATGGGGACCCCTTTAATTTTTAACTTTATTTTGTTTTTAGTATTTGTTGTCCTAGCGGCAACAGAAATACATCATCTGTGAAAATTTCAACTGTCTAACTATCACGGTTAATGAGCTATAGCCTGGTGACTGACGGACAGACAGACAGACAGACAGACAGACAGATAGACAGACAGACGGACAGCGGAGTCTTAGTTATAGGGTCCCGTTTTACCCTTTGGGTACGGAACCCTAAAAATTATGCTGTTTAAATTATTTCTAACTAACTGCACCTCGCTATTTTGCCTGCGTTGAAAATACATATTCTATATTCTACACAACTTATAGCCTACCCCTGTGCAAAATTTCAACCAAATCAGCCGTTTAGACCCAACAAACAAACAAACATACCTACAAGCTGTCTCTCATTCATTAATAATGGATGTGGCAAAGAAGAACAGATTTCAAGATGAAGACTTAACGTACAGAAGGGCCTAGACAAAATGAGTAGCATAAAATGAGTGCTAATAAAGACAGGTCGGACGGTAAAACGCAGGGCGGATCGCCACGCCCCGCGCCAGTTTACTGCACCACTTTACGACTCTGTACTCAGAATTAGCTGTCTCTAATGTTAGGTAGCTTTTTACGGATTGACAGGTCTGTGCGATGTTTCATCACTTTGTGCTATTTGAATGTAGGTATTTTAACATTTTTAACACGTTTATATTAGTTTTGTTTTAATGGGTGTAAGAAATTGCTGAGGATTTTACAGTTGATTAAAGTTGTCTTGTCTGCTTTTCCGGGTTCCGTACCCGAAGGGTACTGAGTATTTACCAACGGAACCCTCAGTAATAGAGACCAGGCTGTCCGTTCGTCCGTTCGATATGTATTATTATAGTTACTACCCCCGGCATGACGGTAGGACGATGTCTACAATGCAATCCACTAATTTCGTCGCATCGATGGATCGAACCGTGGCTTAATTGGCAGAGCACCTGGACGTGTAATCCGGGGGGTGCGGGTTCGAGTCCCGTCGGTACGATGAAATTTTGGATTGTGTTTAACAATTTACAAAAAAAAATATATAAAGTGTGAGACACTTCAAAGAAACATAATATTTAATCTAGAGGTCGTTAGTTCGTTCCCCACTCATTACTCTATTGACGAGAACCCATTCCAGACACAAGCATATCTAGCTCAGTTGGAGGTTAACAAGACTACTAGTAATGTGCAACCCACATTACTAGTAAGCTTTATAAAAAATAAAAAAAACTTACCAACAGGTAAGATAGTGCTTAAACGCTAGCCTATACATTACAAAAAAAAAAACGTTGTTTGGGTACCTTTTGACGGTCAAAGGGCTTGACCGGTTTAGCTGAAATTTTGCGTAGGCGTAGCTAGTATGGTGAGATGGGACATAGGATATTTTTAACGCAAGCTGATAGTTAGCTTAAAAGTGAATTGTGCCTTAAAATGTTCTTTAAGTGTCATAAAATGTTGTTTTTGACCCAAGTAGAGTTCGCCCGTCCTCTCCCATCTGCTGTTTTCCCGCAGAACTACAACATGGAGTCGTTCAAAAGGGACGTTATAAGAATCTTTTTGTTTTATATGTTATAGGCTAGCGTTTGACCACTATCTCACCTGTTGAGATGCGGTCGAAGATGGTAAGCACGCTAGGCCTATAATGGGAACTGGCTCTCAAGGATAGCTGCCGGAACACATTAGATGTTAGGCGACAGATTTTCTAGCTTGAGGATGGTAACTGGCCAGGCGAACACTAGGTAGTGCCCTACCACCATGCGGGGATTGGGGGTTTTCCTTCACCGGAGGAAGGGGGCCAATGTGAAAAGCGGACATACATTGTTCTATAGAAAAATCCATTGGTGCACGGCGGAGATTGAACTCGGTACCACTGGCATTAAAGCCGGCCATTCTCCCACTACACCACCGGGCCCTCAAAACAACTTGACAGGTCGGTAACGCATGAGTGACACCTCTAGTGCTGCAAGTGTTCATATAGGCATTAGGCAACGGTGACCACTTCTCATCAGCTGGTGGGCCGTTTGCTCGTTTGCATAGACGTAATATAAACGGATGGTGCTCTGCAGATGTTTTGACAAATTCAATTTTATCTGTATGCTCTAACAATAAGGTTGTAATTGCCTTGTAGAACAAAACGGCCCAAACGAAAGGCACCCGGGTGGGAGTGTGTCCTTGTCTAACAACCTGCTAGTGCTATATATGTTCTATACTATATGTATAGTATAAATATATATATAGAAGTCGTCCACACAAAAGAAAGGGACAAACTCCATTCAAGGTCGGTCTCATCAGGGCCGATTTGCGCAGTCGAGTTAATCAATAGAAGGCCTTTGCTCGTTTGCTACCTTCATTACAAAAAAAGTTCTACAAACTTTTATAGCTATCCAATACGAGGCGTTAGTTTTCCGCCCATTTTCAACTCGTGCTACCCTCTATTCGCTGATTAATTAGTTATTTTAGCGAGTGGGGGTGAAACGAATTAGATGTATGCACGCGAGGCCAAGGGATGGTCTAGTGTATGGAATTGAACGGAAAGTCCCTAAACGTAGACAGAGTCTTTGTGTTCTGTGGTCATTGAAATTCACTCGTATGTTTTTATGTATTTTAACCGACTTCAAAAAAGGAGGAGGTCCTTATTTTTTATGTTTTTTCCTCATAACTCCGTTATTTATTTTTAGAAAAGTTTGAATAATCCTTTTTTGTTTAAGAGAGTATAGTTTCCATTTGGATCAACGCACTGTACAAATTCATTCAGCTCTGATGAATAGCTCCAGAGATAGCCTATTAGAAACATATCTGTTAGATAGACTACAACTTGTCTCAATTAATCTGAAAATTATCAAGCACCAGAGAAGAACAAACGTAAATAAAGGTGACCTTAAATCGCTAAAAAAGTATTAATTATCAAAAAAGCTTAGCCGTCCATCAGAAAAAGAGCGCTGTCACCAGGCTCACATACTCGACTAAGAGCTCTTTGATCGCTAATTAATGTGTTTGCTGCGCTCTCATTGCATCCTGGTTTTTCTGGTTGAACTCGTCAGACGACGACTCTGTTTGCTGAATAATAGTTATTTTGCAAGCGGTGGTTGGTTGCCTTGATCTTGATGTCTTGCCAATACGATATATGTATAGTCGAGGCCTTCGATTGTGTGTCTCACGAAGTACTGATAAACAAACTTCAACATTGTGGCGTCAGGAATGAGGAATTAGCCGTCTTCCAATCATATTTACAAAATAGGTCTCAAGTAACAGAAATGCATGGCTGTAGATCAGAGGTTAAGCCTCTTACATTAGGTGTCCCTCAGGGGTCAATATTAGGACCACTCTTATTCATTATTTACGTTAATGATATTACAGCAATTATTAATGATGCAAATGTAGTCTTATTTGCAGATGACACAAGTTTAATAGTTAAAGACAAATCTGAAAAGGATGCTAGTATTAAAAAAGTTAAATCATTACTCGATGTTAAAAATTGGTTATCTTCTAATAACATGATTTTAAATGTAGACAAGACTCATATAGTAAGTACTCATTAGTAGTACTCATTTTAAGTTAGGATCGCACTACAAAAGTAATTTAAACACGTGTGTCCAAAATACATTATGTGAACTCAATCTTACCTTATCTAAAGAAGTAAAATTCTTGGGAGTCTTAGTGGACAATAAACTCACGTGGGGATTGACCAATTGACAAAGAAACTATGTTCTGCTACTTATGTAATTAAGAAGATAAAAGAGTGAGGAGGCCAAAAAGCTGCAAGAGATATTTATTTTGCCTATTTTCATTCTCTGATGACCTATGGAATTTTGTTTTGGGGAACAGCCGAATTTGCCGAATCAAATCGAATATTTATACTACAGAAACGAGCAATTAGATACATCTTAGGTCTAAAGCAAATTGAAACATGCAGAGACAAATTGAAATTAATTAATATATTGACAATGACAGGTGAATTCATGTATCAAAGTATTCTCTATGTAAGAGAAAACATAAATTCAAAATTAACTTTTGCATATGTACATGATTACTATACTAGGCATAGAAATCGGTTAGTTACCCCACATACAAGACTAGCAAAAATAAGGAAAAGTTTTTATTGTTATGGTATAACATTTTATAATAAAATTCCAACTACGATAAAAAATAAGAATAACCAGGACTTCTGCAAGCTTATTAAAAAAAAGCTTGATCCAAAAAGCTATTATACAATTAGTGAGGCCATAGAAGATAAAACTATGTTTAATGACTTAATATTATAACATTAATTAATTAATTATTTTTACTATATAATATTTATTTTTAGTTAGTTGTCGTTTCTAACACGTTGATAACGTGTCAAAAATGACAACTGTGTAACTTTTATTTTCTATTTTATTCCTATTAATTTATTGACATTGGAATTGATTATTTTATTTTACAATTTTGGCGATGCTATTGCAGATACTTTCTTTCGATCAAATGTTGTTCTCTCATGATGACATAAAAATGTTTGTGAAACTCAGGTAAAAGTGCATTGTGTCTATGGATAAATAAATGAATTGAATAGTCAAGTCGTATTGGCGACGTACTTAGGAGCAAAAGCAAGTAGCTAGCCCACCAGTTTAAAGGACACCACATCATTTACTTCTCTTGAAATGAAAGTAAAATCAATCGTTTAACGAATTTCACGATACTCAGGGAGTATTTATTATCTTTTCTATGCTCAGGGCCAGTTCCTAAAAGAATGGTTGAATTTATCTGCAAGATAAACTACAACTTGTATAAGGCGTTATCTGTCAAATATCAATCTAAAACTTTATCAGGAACTAGTGAAACTGGTTCTAAATAAAGGTGACCTAAAAACTGGGCTAAAAATCTTATCAAAAAAGCTTAGCTGTCCATCACAGAAGAGCTGTCACCAGGCTCACATACCCGGCGAGGAGCTCTTTGATCGCTAATTGATGTATCTGCTGCGCTCTCATTGCACCCTGGTATTTCTGGTTCATGTCGTGTCGAGATTCGTGACAGCACCGTGACGTGTTGACATGATGTTGTGGTATTTTTGAAGATAATTAAATCTTTGAAGTTAAGATGGTTGCCACGGTATTACTCAAATAAAATACTAAAAACGTTTCAAATTGGAACATATTTTAATATAATATTACAGTATTTACCACATAAGTAAATAAACGGAATGTCTCATGTAGTATTTACCTAGGTTTCTAAAATGCGTAGAACCGCATTATTTTATTGTGTGCCACAAATAAAAAAAAAGCCGTAGATCGCGTTTGGTGTGAATCAGTCAGTAAAAATACTACTGCGCTATCTGATCGCCGCTTAGATCGCGCACGCAGGACGTTGCGGTGTAGCCGCACCTTAAAAAGCCCAGTGGTACAGTGGGACAAAGGGCTTTAAAGCCAGAGGTAGTTCAAATGGATTCTCCAGAGGTAGTTCGGGCACCAATAGCTTTTCTGTTAAAATAAACTGGCCAAGTACAAGTCGGACTCGCACTAGTAGGGTTCCGTACCACACTACAGTATTTTATAAGATCGAGCAAAAAATTCCACTATCATTTTTCGCCAGCAAAAAATAATAATTAATAAACATTGTATTTCTTATAACGCCATCTAACGTCTGTCTAACAAAGATGTTAGGGATCGACATTTCAATATAACGCCATCTATGGGACGTTTACCTAACTAAGTGTTCATAGATGGCGTGAAATGCCGAAAAGAACACGTTTCTTGTATGGGGACCCTCTATTATTTTTAACTTTATTCTGTTTTTAGTATTTGTTGTTATAGCGGCAACAGAAATACATCATCTGTAAAAATTTCAACTGTCTAACTATCACGGTTCATGAGATACAGCCTGGTGACAGACAGACAGACAGACAGACAGACAGACAGATAGACAGACAGACAGACAGACGGACAGCGGAGTCTTAGTAATAGAGTCCCGTTTCACCCTTTGGGTACGGAACCCTAAAAATGATCTGCGCAATACACAGCGGCGTGGTAGGACACTATCTAGTGACCACCTGGCCAGCTACCACCCTTAAGTTCGAAAATCTACCACCAAAACATGTAACGTGTTCTGGCATCTGTCTTTCAAAGCCAGTCCCCATTCTAGGTCTAGTGTGCTACCATCCTCAATAACATCATCATTTATCAACAGGTAAGATGGTGGTCAAACGCAAGCATATCCTTATTAATATTATCAACGTGTAAGTTTGTATGGAAGGATGTTTGCTACTCTTTTACGATGATACTACTGAACCGATTGAGCTGAAGTTTGGTACCTATGTAGATAGCCTAGACCCTGGAATAACACAAAAGATACTTTTTATCCCGATATTCCCAAGGAAACGAACGTCTACGCGGGTAAAACCGCGGGACACAGCTAGTACGATATAAAAACAAGTATATCAGCGTGTAATCAAGAATTTAAAAAAAGCCTAACTTTTTTCGGCTTCCAAAATATCTCTGTTATCTTTTATTTACGCTTGCAATTCGAGTAGCCGGTTATCTGTTCTCTTGACTTCATCTCACTAACTCCAGTAATATAATGTATAAACTGGGCTTAGACATGATATGTTTCAATCTTTGTCGCCAACTGAATTACATTTACATTGTAGCTCATGAGAAATAATATCCATTTATAATTAAAATGTCAGTGAGACATGGTGCTGAAAAACTGATTTTAGTTCTTTCTATGCAGATAGCAGTCTTCGGGGGAAGACGGGAATAAACCAATATTATGCATTAGTTGTCCTATTTGCCGGCATCCGCATATTTAAATGATCTGGAGTGGACTAGACTTCATCTTGACTCGACTTTATGAATTGTTAAACACAATCCATAATTTAATCGTACCGACGGGACTTGAACCCGCAACTTCCTGGATAACATGCTCAGGTGCTTTGCCAATTAAGCCACAGTGCGATGTATCGTTACGACGAAATTAGTGGATTGCATTTGTAAACCCAATTATGTATTGGTGGCGCCATCTATGACTACTTATTACGTAAGTTAATAATTCGGAAGAAATCATTACAGTTTTCAAATCCGACGAGAGAAGTTGCACTGCGTAAATCTAATATTATGTTTCTTTGAAGTGTTACACACTTTATATTTTTGTAAATTGTTAAACACAAGCCAAAATTTCATCGTACCGACGGGTCGATTTAATCGTAACGATACATCGCACTGTGGCTTAATTGGCAAAGCACCGGAACTTGTTATTCAGGAGGTTGCGGGTTCAAGTCCCGTCGGTACGATGAAATTTTGGATTGTGTTTAACAATTTACAAAAATATAAAGTGTGTAACACTTCAAAGAAACATAATATTCGACTTTATGACCTGTTGAATTGATACAAAATATTAAATCTCTGACAAGCATACTGACACTGGCTGAACATACTAATCGTGTGGAGCCATAACAAAAAAGTTGACATCTCAATTCTTGACACTAAACTGACAGATAGTGCAAACAAGACAAACAACTGACAAATGAAGTTTGACATACATTTGATATTATAAAAGATACAATTCAATTTCCCGTAAATTACCTAAAAAACAACAATGGTTTGTTGATAAAAAAAATATTTTTCATGTATTTCAGTAAACAATACGAACGGCGGAGACGGAAATGCATGTAACAAAGCTACGGAACTATTTCTCGGAACACGCTTCAACCATCCTTTGATTCAGCTCTAACAATAAATACCGCTTTCTGACGCTTCCGCCCTGGTAGTTGCGTTTAAAAATACTGACATTTCAGAATGGTTTTAATTAATAATTTAGATTTTCTGTTTGAAAATTAAACCTGCAAATAATTTACGTAGGCAGTTGGAATAAAAATATAAATGTTACTAGTTTTGAAAAAGTGACAATTAAGTTCTTTTTATATCGGTAGTATTTTATATGATTGGATAGCTGAATAAACTAGGCTGGATAGCGATGAAGCCTTCCTCTGACAGATACATGACAGATACACGTAAAAATGTGAATTATAGTTAAAAAAATTATGTTCAGATTTTTGTGCGTTAACGAACAAGAATTTGTTATCTGCTCTATACCTATCCTAAAAATGGAGAATTTATTTTTAAATAAGATACATTTCCAGCTAGATATTCTTACTTATTAAAGTATCAGGAAATAATTTACGATGTTAAAAGCAAGCTTATTTCAAATACTAGAGATCTCTGAAACAGCCAATTTCACATGAAATTAAATAATAATGAACTAATCACGTTCGCCCTACGAACAAAGGCTGTTAATTTGTGCCCTTTGTCCGCTCGAATAGAAAATTTCATGTTCAACCGACACTCGAAATGGCGGCGTTCTCATTTTATTGCCAGAGTTTTAAATGTAAATCACCCAGCTTTGTATTGAGATGCCGAGACGAGACTACCCACTTTAACGCGAAATTACACGTGGGAAATTTCAAATACGATATTTTACCCATTCAGATATTTCTAATTTAAATATGTACTTATCTAAAGAATGTTCAAAGCCAGGAAAAAATAAATGAGTAAGGAGTATTTTAGCGATTGCGAAGAACTTTTTGAAATAACACAAAACCCCAATTTCAAAATTGGAACGAAATTATGAAAAACTTGTCTTGTCACCTGTCTGTCGGCGACACGTGAGTGACGTTAAAAAAAATAGTTTTATTTTTAAAAGCTCAGTTACTAGGAAGATAATTTCGGTCCGTTTGATAGAAGTCGCTTACAGCATTGCTCAGAATCGAATGTTTGTTTGGCTTTAAAACTGTTAGGAATCGTAAACGATCGTGTGTGGTCAGCCCTTACGACGAAATCTGAACAGATGGGTGTAGATCAAAGCACTGGCCGGTGATAAAAACGTTGATGTGAATTAAAAGTAACAACTTAGTAAAACGGTTCGGGGAGATTCGGGTGTTTTCTTACGGCGGTGTAGCTATTTGGTTTCAGGGAAGATAATTTAGGGATTAGCTTTTGAAGCATAGGTTTACATGAGATTTTCAGGCAATAGAAACACCAATAACTAACTGGTAGTTGGTAACTGGTAGTACAGGTAACTGGTAGTACTTATTCGATTTTCAAAATACTAACATTTAAAAAGGCTATAACTTTATTTCTTCTAATCTATTGTTTCGCAAGGTAGCCTCTCATTTTAACTTCCAAATAGTATAGGTATATGACGTGCTCACCGAGCGTTATTAATTTTATTTATAGCGTATCGAATCCGGGGAAAGGCCCCCTGAATCCGTCCCCCTTTCCATTTCCCAGGTATTTTCCTCACTCCATATTGGTAGGATTTGTCGCGCGCAATCATTAGCCGCGCAATCTTCTCTAGTCGTATGAGACCCTGGTACCTTCGGGAACCATAGGCGAATTTTCCGGGGTTTTTCGCGGCATTTTCTTTCTTATTTTCCCGCGCTTTTCAGTAAAACAACAAGGGGTTCGTGTTTTTGTGCAAACAGCACTTAGATTGTACTGGCTGGTTGGAGGATATATTCAGTGAACACATGTTGTTCTCTCATTTGTTTAAATTGAGAATGTATAATTTGTTTTACTACGGTTTAGGTAAATTTTAAAGTAGGTAACTTTTTAGGCCGCTACTTTTATTTCGTATTTTAAATTTGTATACAGTGTAACCTTTTAAGCAAGGAGCTGCAGTCTATATAGGTATCAGTTATAGATGGTTTGGGGAAAAGGATATCACATCGGAAACACACTACTAAAATTGTATGATAGTTATTGTTTTGTAGTAAGGTACATCTCTTTTGGTGAGCAGCAAAAAAATTCGATACTGCTCCGAATGCTCATGGCCATTCCATAGCATCCCAATTTCCCAAATGCTAAACAGTAGTTTCTTGATCGAGAAGGGACAACAAACAAATTTGGTATAGAATTGACTTACCTACGCATATATAGCATTGATGTTGTTTCAGTCAGAGTTACCTCTATGTATTGAAATTAATGATCGAGCAAGAATTACTTAACTGAACGTGTGAATACCTCGCATTCCATCCCAATAGATGTAAACCACAAACTGATCCAGAAAACAGGCAACTTTCCATTGTCCCAAACTTGAAGATGTCGTCAAACAAAAGGCGTCAAATTACTCGAACGACCGCTTCCTCCATCAATGGTTAATAATAACCAGGCAATTATAACTCCGGCTAATGCTCCATTATCAGACGAAGACGACACGCCCGGATCCCGGGCGTTATTAACCGGGATTACCGGCTCCGGCCCGCCCGGATACGGGGATTTGCTCCCGGATCGGGGAACAGTCCAAATGATAAAAGATATGTGGGGATATAGAAACCGTACCTTTAAAGATATTCCTCGTAAAATTCGAGATTCTTGAAAATCCCCCGGGAATGGGGGAAAAGTATGAAATAATTCGAGATTTTCACTCCGGGGATGGGATAAGAAAAAAAGTAATGAACAAGTCGTGTCACCGGAGTCGAAGTACCAGGGTAGCAAAGCGCGAGGTGGGTTGAATCCCGGCGGTATCGGGGTACAAGCGATCGCACTTAGCCGCGTCACTCGTATCATATCATATCGGTCGCGCTGCATCGCTATCACTCAGCGTCGCCGTCGCCCGGCGCATTAGCCGCGGAGCCGGCGCGATAAATTACAAGGGACACCTTCTCGCCTCTCTGCCCGCCTGGTCACTTCGATTAATGTGCTATATTTAAATATGCCTTGTTTGTCTGTAATCGTGGATGACCCTGCTATCTGCAGCGTTGGGAAGATAAATCATGCCTTTACTCTCCATCTCGTGAGATATTGAATACTTTGTAACCAAATGTGCCTTCCTTGTCTTTTCTGTTCAAACCTAGGGCCAATGACACCAACATTTTTCAACATCAAAATCAAATTCAAATTTCATTGATTAAACCCTTGATTCAGTTCTAAATCACTCATAGTTGCGGCAAGGAAAACGCAATGCCTATATAAAATTGCTTCACATTACAAATGCGAACTGGTTCAAAAATGTGTTGTCCACACATAATGTCGTCTACATCCTAGAATAGCAGTAGATCGTACGGCCGCGGTACGTATGCACCAGTATACGGCGCGTTATTAAGACTCCTACTCGGTCGCACGCAAGCCCTACCGCGGTGGATTACATGCGGCGCGTTTGTTGTATTCTCTGTATTTTAATGTTAGCTCTAAAGGCTTGGATCAGTTGAATCATATATACATAACAGTAGCCAAGTTTCTTTAGCTCGTTTTTTCTTTTAAGTAAATGATAATGCAGTCAAACTTTCACCTAAGTTCACGGTAACATCCCGTTATTATAAATTTAAGCAGCCATAATATACCTTATTGATGATTCGAATAATATTTCTCTAATGTTCAAGCCTCAAAAATATAAGTCACAGATTCGAATCTCGAAACATAAAGTATTTTTACAAACAGATATTAAAATCTGGTCAAAATGATATACATAATATATATGAAAATTTTTGGATTAATACATTTTATGAAGTTTAAAGTGTTATCATTGATAATTAATACATAATTAATTCGATAATCATAATAGACGAACTTAAATCACGTATAATATTACTTTAAATATCATATATATGCATGCTGCTGATGCTACCAGCAAACAGCATCGCTTACTCATATTTTAGACTTATTAATCAAAATATAGAAAATAAGTTTAAATTAAAATCGATCAAAATTATGCTAGCTTTTTTAAAGGCATACCGACATTTCAATTCTACAACATTTGAAATCGCCACTGCACTTAATTACTCTTGTAATTTGTAATTTGAAAGCTCCATGTAAACCAGTCAGCAGCAGTAAGTGGAATCATACGTACGTTTCCAAGTATGGGCGCGTCACACGCCGGCCCTACTCTACGGGGAAGGGTTACGTGAGGATAACCGGTCGATTACTCTCTTTGGGATGAGGGGACAACATTGAACTAACAGAACTGAGTAGTAGCAGTAATTTTGATTGAACTTTCTGTTTAATTCTTTAATATTTGTGTGTTAAGTTATTTGTAACATATGAGTACGTATAAATTTTGTTATGAATTAAATGTAGGAACCTAACTTTAAAGAAATTGCCAGTAACAAAATTAATATGCCTTATTAACCTTATTTATTCGGCTTGATAAAATGATAAGACTAACTTATCGTAGTGTACAAAAGAAGAATTTGGCTTATAGAAAAATCCTCATTATGATTTATGTGTAATAATGGCATTGATAATAAGACATTAGGAGAGCCACTGATTATTACTTATTTTGCAGTGTTATAACTAGAAATCTACCAGTTTTGACTATTTGCATTATATTTAAAAAAAGTGAACTAATAAAACCGTTGTCAAACTAATTTCAGATCGATTAAAAAACAAAAAAAAAACTATTTCAAATGCTGCATTAGATATTTTCAGTGGCAAGTTTGAGGTGTTTATATCCATATATAAGAGATGCGGATTACATCTCGATAAATTTAAAATTGAACCACATCAGGTAATAGATACTCTTATGCATAAAAAATGTAACAAATCAGTCCACAATTGACAGATAAATCGGTATCATCAATCGGTACATAAAAAATACATACAGACGAACTAAAAACATCCTCTTTTCCGAAATATAATAAGAAAGACACCCTCATTATGAATTCTTGTACCTACTCTATAAAATACAAACTACCAATTTTACCATAATCTTTCTTATCAAAATAATATTATTTATCTTTTAACCCTAGACCAAAATCACTACTTTGGATTGACAACTTCTGTTCAACAAAAAACAGTAGTAGTCAATTAAACCACCGTTTAACTCTTTTGCAGTAACAGACCCTAGCGTGCTCAGTCGGGAATGTAAATAGAATTACAACGGCGCAGGCAACCACGGTCGTGCTAGACCAGACGTGTACGAGCGAAAAGGCATTTTTAATTACATTGCACGATTTCTACCGAGCTCATGGTATATACACAGTATGCAGCCAGTATTGAGTGTTGAGGCTTGTGGAAAAATTGCGTCGGCATTTATCGGAGTAGGAACTGTAGAACTCCCAGCGTTTAAGTACCTAGTATAGAAACGTTCTCTAATTACGTTTCATGATTTCTTTAAAGCTTAAGTTTTGAATCTGGAAGATCGTTGGAAGATGGAAAATAGAGTATTAAAAGTAATCATAATTTAACATATTTTAAAAAACTAAAAGAACCGACTTCAAACGTCGCGCTAGTCAAATTTTATTAGTCAGTAGCAAGTCATCTACGTTTATAAATGCATCGTAATACAAATGTTGATTTATTAAAAATTGCTCGACCAATTTCGTTAAAATTTAAATGGGAAGGGTGCCCTTTAAAACAAAAAAGATTTTTTCAAATCGGTTCAGGCATCTTCAAGTAATCATAGGTGAACATACATAAAATATAAAATAAATAAATAAAAAAAGATTTCGACGAATTGAGAACCGCCTCCTTTATGGGAAGTCGGTTAAAAAGGTTTTACTTATACAAATATACGTAAATTAATACTTACGCATTCAATAAAAACAAACTTTACGCGCACAACTAGAGCGATGAGCGATTACCGCCACTCACCTGTCAAACTGTCAAACTATCAGCTGTCAAAACGTCAAATCCGTCAAGATAGCCAATAGCACGTAGCTCCTTGAAGTATTGATAGAGGTGATAATCTAGATTTGGGAAATACTACCATTATCTTATCTGTGCTGAATTTATTTAGAAATTTCGTGAGATTACGGAACAAAGTATACGTTTCAAACAACACTTCTTTGGTTTCAAAACACGTAATTAATTAAAAATGTATTTAGCGTAATATTTTACGCATTAGGATAAATAAACTTCAGTCATAGTTACGTTTATTTTCAACTGACATCATAAAAGGAGGGGGTTTTCAATTCAGTAGGTACTTTGTAATTTATCAACCAATTTGAAGTTTTTTTTTGTTTGAGAGAGTATGCTTCCCGTTTCATCCGATTGTAATTTTATCGAGATCTGATGGGTATCTCCAGAGATATGGAGATAAACATCTCAAACTTGGTACTAAAAATGACTACCACGGCATTTGAAGTCGGTTTTATTCGGTTTGTAACGATCTTATATATTAAATTTCTTAGTTATCGTGAGTCTCTGAATCTAAATCGAATAATTTAACATCGTGATATAAACTATCGACTGTTATACTCACAACTGTTTTTTGTCGACTGTCTCGACCTAGGTTTTGTGCATGTTCGATGTAATTCCTCGGGAGTTTACGTAGCGAGATCGCGACAAACACTGATCACAAACCTATATCGAGAACACAGGTCGAGACGTTGACCAACAAACAGTATAATAGTCGGTTGTTTATAATTTTTTTTATATTTTATAGGCTAGCGTTTGACCATCTCACCTGTTGGTAAGTAATAATCACGGTTTTAAATTAGTCCATTTAGATTCAGAGACTTTAGTGTAAACAAATTTCATTATATTCATAACACTGTTCATTCTACTTTTTCCACAATAGTTCATTCGCCTTTTTTGTAAAATACTCTGGTAACTCTTGGGTAGGAGTTTTGGCGGGAAAGTGGAAAAGTGTGTGTGATCTCATTGTATTTTTTCCTAAAACTTGTGTTCTTCCGCGAGTTAATTGTGTAATAAATGTGGATTATTAACCATTAAAGGGAAACAGTGTGAATGTTGAAGAACATGCTATTTGTTTAAAATTCCACTGAAAATCTTCAGTAAACACCACATCTTTACTGAAGGTATGACTTAGACTAGACTTTTACTTGAAAACTGACCTGAAATGTGACTTTGACCCATCTCTACAACTAAAATTTATAAAAACTTAAAAAATGTCAATACTTGACACTGGCTAAATACACTAATCGTGTGGAGCTATAAAGAAACTAAAAAAAAAAAAAAACTCTTGGGTAGCTTCGCTTAACTTAATTGATTAAATAAAATAAAAAAAATTACCTTATCTACCAAATTTAATATTTTTAAGTTATCGAAAATAAAATGCTACTTTGTGCAACTTATTTCAACTCTTCAATGGTAATAATAATGCAATATGTACCAAGCAAATAAATGTCACACAAAACTGTTGTGTAAATTCTTCTCAAATTTTTATTTTTCCCACAACTCATGCATCTTATTCAAAACTAATAAAAAACTCCTAATTAAAGCCATATTTAACGTGACACTGTGGGGTTATAGGATGTCTCGACTTTTTCAAAGTCCCGAGATTAATGTCAGTCTAAGGTTAAAGTTCCTATATTTAAAGAAAAAAGTAGTTAATAGGAATAGTCATTGTTATAAAAATACCAATGTAGATACTTATGATATCCTTACTATATTCTTTCATTTTACACCTAACAAGGGACAATTTTGGTAGAATTTGTTTTTGTGTAACTAACATCTACCAACAATTTTTCCATGTAAATTCACGAATATGAACCAAATTTATTTCACTTCATTACTGTATGATGGTTACAACATTATTTCACATACAAAGTTTTCTCAAGTCTCACGAATCAGGAATATTGATTTAAAAGTTCCGGGACTCGAGACGAAAATCCCGGTAAAACGCGAAGCGTCCTAAGACTTCTTACCCTAGTGACACATTTTTAACCAATTTTTTTTTTAATTGTTTCAGATGCGATGGGTGAGTATGGCCACAGACAGCACTGGCATTCAGCCACATGTGAGTCAGGACTACAGGAAGCGTCATAAATCAAACCTTCAGTAAAAAGATCATGTTAACAAAAATTCCAATCTTCATAAAACCGGAGAAATAATTACTTTGGTGGCGTTTTTTTACGCACAATAAGTCAATCGGCAACACTAGGAGTCCCGGGATTCGCCGCGCGTCATAAACTTTGATTAGGTCATTAAAGAACGCTAATTTATCGACGTTCGAACTCTCATTTGCCATAAACATGCGAGAATGACTCATAAAACACGGGCGTTAAAGCACATTTCGCTTTGGATTCGTGAACGTGTTTTATGACCTTTAGAAGCGCCAGTTTTCGCGTGTAATCGAAAACAACCTTAGTGTTATTATACTTGTTGCTATAGAACAATTGTTAAATTATGTGGTTTTTAAAATATTCTTGGTAGGTAAAGGTACCTGTAATTATCAATGTGGAATTGTTTCAGTAGACCATGATATGAAAATCTATTCCAAAATATCTTTACCATTCATTTTTATATTCTAAGTAGAATGTATGTTTATGCAATTTTAAAATTCTTCATGTGAGAATATTTAAACCTCATTGACTTTAATATTTCCTCTATCAGGTTTAAACCAAAGGTCAAATAAAATCAGTTGTGTATTACTAGCAGAAGTAAGCCCAGCACAAAAAATCCATTCCATCGATTTTCCAATTTCAAAATTTACAACGTTCCATTTAATTCATAAAAAAGTATACATTTGGATACCTATGAGCCAAATATTCATTCTTCGCAAACTCCAACCATTGCATAAAATAAATTAAATTCAAACAATATCAATCGGACACGGGAACACACTCAGTTCGTTTTGCTATTTATCATAAAATACCGACTAAAATTGAAGCGTTTCATCTCGTTCACTCCCAATGGGTCAGAGAGAGACGGTCGTATGTTTCTTTTTCTTTGTTTCAAATTCGTGTTATCGACTTGTCCGTCTGTATGTTGATTTGTTCGTCGGTATCGACTCACAATATTAATTACTGAGAGAATGAGCTTTGTTTCTTTCCGAGCTGATTGCGATCTGCATATTTCTGGTTTAAAAAAATCCCGGGTTCCGTATGCTAATGAACTCTTTAAACCCACTCGCGATTTTGACTTAAATCTTAACGTTTTGTATCCAATATCATTTGATTACTGATAAAAAACTATTTAAAACTTCCGTTCCGTTACGATTGGTATCGAATTGATTCTAATTTTAAAATTTAAATCGTTTTATAACCATTTTAGATTGTGGGAGATCCGATGATGGTGTCTAGGTATCGGTTATGATTAGTCTCATTAGCATTTTATAGAGCTTTAATATGTTATGTTATGATATTGAATCGGAAACATTTAAATGTTTAAACTTTATAACGAGTGAAATAATAAGTGGTCTTTATTTCGTAACTCGCACAGAAAAATGGTATGTAAGTACTGACAAAAAAAAGTTTCAAACTTTAGAAAATTATCTAAACCACCAAATTCTGAACTAGAAGATTTAAGTTTTCTCTAAGATTAGAATATTTAGAATATTTAATCTAAAGGCAAAAAACAGGAAACTGTACCTACCTACCCACCATACCTCAGCTGGTATAATCTTTCCAGTATCTCACTAGCTCAGGAAGATGGATGATTTTTGAAATAAAGCTAGCAGAGCTGGATTGCAGCAGTTTTGGATAGCTGCTAAGTGCAACCAAAGAATCCAAACCCCAGGACTGGAGTATTAAAAGCTGATGTAAATAACAAGGTCCCTTGCCAATGCCATTTGCCAGAGCCAGATATACGTAACCTATTGAAAAGTAACGTTAAACGTTAGGTGAATGACCCGCAGATCCATTACCAAATTCATAAAGTTTCTTCCTCAGATGAACCCAACATAAAAAATCCTACAAATATTATCAAGCCGAAAGTTTGTGACTGTATAAGTATGTTTCTTGGGTACTTCTTTACGCTAAAACTACTCAACCGATTGAGCTGAAATTTGATATATAGATAGCCTAGACCTTGGAATAACGCATAGGGTACTTTTTATCCCGATATACTCACGTGAACGATGTCTACGCGGGTTAAACCGCAAAGCATAGCTGGTATTAAATAAACCCACGGATCCCTAAAAATGATTAATGATCCAGCACAGCACTGAGCGCGCCGCAAAGCCTCTGATTGTATCTTTGTTAATAATACTACTTGTTAATAAGTACGATGGATTGGTCAGATTCGATATTCTGGCTATTGTCTTGTACAATATCTGCTATCCATACTCTAAGGTAGTTAGTATAAGTACTTTGAAATAAAATTCAAGATTTACTTGATTTAGGTTGATTTTTGGTTCAAACTTATTCAGGCATGGTCATTATAAGTTATCATAGTTAAACTGCACCATTCTGTCACGGAAAGAAAACGCGAGCAAAAAGTACAAAGTGAAACATATTTGTACATTTAGTAAGTAAGTTTGTCACATCACCATAATTAATATAACCTTTTATATCATCAGTGAATATTTCCATAAAACCTTGAACTAGTAATTAATACAAAAATGTATAATTTATGACGGCGTTCTTCTTTTCTTTCTTTAAGATACGGAACTCTAAAATACTTTTTATAAGTATAATCACGCCATACCATACATATATCTCAGTAATATATTATTACAAATAAGGCCGGTTACTAACATTTTAATGTTCGGAACCCTGAAAATAAAAATGTGGCGTCAGTCTGTATAAAATTAAGATATTATGTCTAACCGGAAAAAAACAATAATCCAACCAATACATTATTTAAAAAACATAAATTGCAGCCCCTTCATAAATCAAAAAGTAAACATACAAAATGGCCCAATAACTAGCGCAAATTAAATATAATAATTACCTACTAACCACAGTCATAATTACTCAAACGAAGTGATTTGTGTAATTCTATAATTGCAACTCCAGATGGTAGATAGCGTTGCAGTCGCACTGTTTTGTTTTTGATGAAGCGACCGTGAAAACGCTGTCATTGTGCATTAACCATAGACTAAATGAGACACTAAACGCTAGGGTGCTAACTATGTGTATATTTTTAAGTAGCAATCTTGTTGTAGCTATGATTTATTATTCCAACGTGAACTTGGAGGAGCTTGGAAGGTAAAGCGCAAAGTAAAAGTCAAACTACATTTTATCTTTTTTAAAGTCAAAAGAGAGACGTCTCATTCTACAACAAATTAAATTTTCCCGCTAAAACGACCACAAACACACAGAAACGAACCAATCGAACTCAGATTCAAATTTCGAACGTTCAGCTCAAGATGGCGACCTTCGCAGGCCATATATCAATCGTGATTTACGAACGAACAGCCGAGGTCGACGACCGACCGAATTTCGTTCAGAAATGCACTCCGCAAGTAATTTATTTGTTACCATCTATTATTTTGTAGACTCACAAGGTCCTAAACACAGCTGACATTAATATATCATTTTACGCGACGACGGGTCGCTTCCTGTCTCACTTACTCCCGCAGGGTAGCCGTAAGTGGAAGAGGAACAGAATATAGGGGCAGAGTGGTTTGCGTTTTCACTTTTTATAGTAGCAATATATTAGATCAGCTGATCGCCGTGACGTTTACTGCTCGCTAGTGCGTAATGTTTTTCATAATTTATATTGTAGCGTTTTTTTAAGCGTCGGGTAGGTCGCGGTTTATTTATAATGCTGAATATTCATCTAATTTTCGCGATTGTGGTCTTCGCCGATAAATTTTACGACGTGGTTTTTGGTTATTTGCGTTTATAATAAATTTGTAAAACATGACACTATAATTTACACGATAATTTAAATAAATTGTTGTTTTTAGACAGTTATGTAATTTAGTTTAATCGGCGTGGTGACATGTTGTATGAACTCGGCCAAAGTTATGGGTTATCGATAGTTTGGTGTTGCTGTTATAAAATATTAACAATTTATTAAATTGTTTATGATTCAAAATTATTGAATTATATTGATTAGAAATACAACTTTAGTTGATATATTTATAACATTTACTATGCAGTTTAATCGATTCGATGTTTAATATCAAGGCTCTGACTTTTATTAACCTTAATGTCTAAGAGCCAGTTTCACCAGTTCCTGATATGAAGCGCTAATATGAAGAAATCAGACATATTTTTGACAGCTTTTATATGGCAACATGTGTCAGATAACTATCTAACGCATTATCAGGAACCGGTGAAACTGGCCCTAAGTATAGCAATAAATAGCATAAAATTAATAGATCCACTAACTATCATTTTGAACCCGCATCAGTAGTCTAGTTAAACGCTGAAAATCAAAGAAACCTTTTTGGCGTTTCTTAGAAAAAAATATCACCCTTTCTAAAATTAAAACACATTACCGGTGAGCAATAAATAACATTATAAAGGCGCGTACACACTGTATACGAACTCGGCACGCACGTGGTCCTGGTAAATATTTTTGGAAGCAATCGATTTCCGAAATCCATTCTGTGCCCTCGACGCGGCAACGCTGCGCTCTGATATGTTAGTGTGGATACGACACGGGTAAATTTTGATCCGGTTTTTTTAAAGAGAATATGTCAGTTGTGAAGTAAAAGCGTTTTTGCTTTTTGAAATAAAAGCTTTGATGCTGCAAATAAAATAATTATTTAAAAATCGCAAGGACCAGGTATTCATGCCCCATGTAACGGCCCTGTGCTACTTGTGTTTCTGTTTTCCGGAAAGGTACCATCTAGAGGTCTTCAATTCGCGAGTTAGTAGAAATCTTGTGGTTATATTGACGGTTTCTTTACCTGCTTTACTATATATAATATTATAGTTATAAAATATTAACACTTACTGACTGACAGACAACAAAGGCTTTATTTTCTAATTATACAAAACTATTCAAGCACCATTGCTTTTCCCACTTTTAACAATTATGCTTTCTTCTATTTTTATATTCCGGACAGACAAGCTTTTGACCACTATCTCACCTGATGTTAATTGATGATACGGTCTAAGATGGATTCGTATTTGTTTGGAAATGCAAGACGGCCGTAAGACGAGGCATTAGACAGCTGACTTTAGTCTATTTCACAGAGTGCAACTATTCCAACCCATTATCCATTCTGGATGGCACCGAAAATTATGCCAAAACTCAGTGAACCGATTTGTAACATGATATTTGTGGGTCAAGCCACGGCCGAAGCCTACCTACCTACTAGTGGTCACCTAGTTTTTAGTAGTGGTTACTACCACCCGTGGATCACATAGTAAATTAAGGTCTAAGCATTCGAACGCCAAAATGCAAGAATGACCCTCTCGTGGGTTGATAATGACCTATATCTAGTTTATTTTTTTTATGATAAAAGGTAACAGGACAAGCACGACGCTCGCTTGATGGTAAGCGATGACGTCTACCTATGACAGATACAGTGGCATGCAAAGTTCTGGCATTACAGAATGTTGCATGTCACTGCACTGCGCCTGTTACCTTGAGACATAAAGATGTTGAGATTCGCATGCCCTGTAATTTCACTGGACACCTTGCCATTTTAACCGAAAAACATTCCTATTTCACGGCTGAAAATTAATTTAATAAAATAAAGTTAATAAATTAAAGTGATGGTACCGCCCCAGGCGGACTAGCAGAAGTCCTACCACTACAAAATTATGTCATACTAGCTGTCCTTGTACAAAATTTCAGCCAAATTGATTGAGAATTGATTCATGTCGTAAAAATGTTTCAAAGAAATAGAAATAATACTAGTATAGATATTCCATAGAAGTTTGTGTAAGAGATTAAAAATCTACATTTTCAAAAATTAAGTCCTTAATTATTTATTCTGATTTCAAAAATACCGGCATATCCACACTAAGCTATAGGCATTAGCGCGTATCGCTCGGGCTGGCATCATTAATCTACGTGACAGTTGAAAATTTAGTTACAGAGGGTCCCGACCCGCCCCCCTCCCCCCCCCCCCCGGTACAATGTTGCAAGTTTTTGAGGGATACCTACATACGACTCTAGTTTTACTATGATCGCTAAAGTTAAGACGTATATATGCGTGTGGATGGAGCTTTAGCGAGCACTTTTAAAATTATAATTAAGATAGTTTAAAAACTAAAACAACCAACTTCCATGCCTCGCGAGTCAATTTCAGTAGCAAGTTTGAGACGTTTATCGTCATATCTCTGAAGACACTTATCAGATCTCGATGAAATTACAATGGGACCACCTCGGAAACGTACCCTACCGATTACAAAAATAATCATTCGAGTCGGTTCAGAATTGACGGAGTAATCGCGTAACATACACACAAAAACAAAACATACAGACGAACTGATAACCTCCTCCTTTTTTGTGAAGGTTAAAAAACGACTTCACATGCCGCGATAGTCAAAATAGTCAGTAGTATCGTGTCGTCAAGGTATACAAATGCATATGTAGTCAAGGTATGTAATGTGTTTGAAATGTTTATCTCTATATCTCCGGAGATAATTGTCATACCTCGAAAAAATTTGAATGGGACCAATCGGGAGGCAAAATCTTTCAATCGAAAAAAGATTGATTGAAATCGGTCAAGATTTGACGGAGTTCTGAGGTGATAAACATAAAAAAATATATTATATAGTCGTATTGAGAACCTCCTCCTTTTTTGTGAAGTCGGTTAAAAATAACTTGTTTTATCCTAATATTAGCATAGTGTGGACATTTTTGTTGTTATTAATCAAAAAAGGGGTTTTGTTTAAGCACACAATAAGGCTGACTTGCACCAGTTAACTTTAACCACAGAATAGACAATAATTAATACTACGTACTTTAACTATAACAAACGTCAAAAATCATTCATACTCCATACAAACACCGGTTATAGTTACGGTTAAAGTAAGACGCTGCAACTCAGGCTAAGCACAAAATAATGAATAGGTAGTACAAGGCCTAAGTTTAGATCTGTCCAAAATAAGATGATGTTTGACCACTTTCTCGCGTGGTGGTAAGTGATGATGCGGTTGAAGATGATTTACGATTTTTACTATATAGAGCAAAACGCAGCCTTGTTGTCAATTCGACGTTAATTAAAAACGAAGTTTCGTTCATTATTTCTAGTGGCAGCGATATACATTAGGTTTTGTTTAATAAAGCTCTTGGTACGAAAAAAAAAACACATAGACGAACATAGAACCTTCTCCTTTTTAGAAGTCGGTTAAAAAGGCGATCCAGTAAACACAATCGCCTCAGAAATCCAATTTATTTGGTCATAAGATATATCATAACCTAAAGGTACGGTCACACCGCGGCGTCCTGCGGGCGCAATCTCAGTACTTATCAATTGTTTTCTGATCGCGTTTGGTGTGAACCAGTAGATACAAATACTACTGCGCTATCTGATCGCCACTTAGATCACGCACAAAGGACGCTGCGGTGTGTCCGTACCTTAAGTCATAAGTCATAAGTTTAGTCATCGTTCGATCAAGGAAACCTCCGACTATAGTCAGAACTCCACAAGACTTATTCCTGAATCCTACACATGACCTGGATAAGCATGGATGAATCTTCTATCCATTTAGAACTACTCAGGCAAGCAAGTTGTCTACCCTTATTAGAGAGCACTCTCATTACTCTTCGTTTGAAGCTACCATGATGTCTCTGGAAAGGTTTCAGATGGAAGCTTAGTGGTTCGGTTTTCAACAAGAAAAAATATCTTGTCCATTTCTTTCTTAGGCTGACTTAGCTGGCAGAAGATAAATTCCTCTCATCATCATGAAGTATTCTCTATTTTTTAGTTATAGCGATAATTATTCATATTTGATGTGAACGTACCTACCAGCTTTTTCCCGAGTTGTTTAACCTGAAGGCTTATCACAAAGTTCAATATGATGGGATTTAAATTAACGAAATGACAGAGATGCAGCTCTACACCCTACATAGCTGCGTCCCCGTCATTTAGCACATTTTGTTTATTCAATAGTTAACTGTCAAAGTTGTCAAATACGGGGGCAGGTCGGAAATAAATACAAGACGAGAAAAACGCTGGTTACGTTCACATTAAATATTAACCACTGGACCCATAGCTCCATGCCATGGTTCCATGACTCCCATGCACCAATGTTCCACTAGCCCCAAGCCCAGCATAGTCCCAACTAAGGCCTACAACCCATAAGCCACCTAACCCTGTAATATTTCTCCGAGTCCGCATGAATAATCAAATTTTTCTATACGTTCCGCATTTATTCGGGGCCCGATCAACGGCACCCTCGGTAAACAATGAAAATCAGACCTTAATACTGAAACGATAAAGTCCCGTTTTAAGTGGGGGCCTTTAGGGCTGTGAAATTTATGAAAATGATGGGCTTGTATGCTACAAACCCTCGTGACTGGCACAATTTCGTATCGGAGTGTATTTTTGCTTTTTTTATTACACAGCAATGCCATATTTATGCTTGTAGAGGAGTAGAGTAGATGTTTTATTAGAAGGATGTGTGTGATGGCGATGAGGTATTTGAATAACGACAGTTAATGTATTTATTTGGGAACCCTAGTGTGAGGGTTAGGTCTTAGGTTCCGTAAACGGTACATTTGAGATGTATGCTTACTTACTTACTAAGTTCATTTGGTTTTTAACGGACTTCAGAAAGGTGGAGATTCTAGTGGTAGGTCTCCTACTTGTTGTGGTAGGACTTCTGTTTGTAGTGGTAGGACATCTGCTAGGGCGCCTGGGGCGGTACCACCACTTTGCCTATTAATCTTCAGCTGTGAAATAGGAATGGTTTTCGGATGAAATGGCAAAGTGTCCAGTGAAATTACAGGGCATGTGAGACTCAACAACCTTATGACTCAAGGTAACAGGCGCAGTGCAGTGATCTGTAATAGGTAGACGTCATCGCTTACCATCAGGCGAACGTCGTGCTTGTCCTGTTACCTTTTATAAAAAAGGAAAGATTTTTAGTTCGTGTGTACGTTTTTTTAATTACCTACTAGCTGTGCCCTGCGGTTTTACTCGCGTAGACACAATTCCCGTGGAAATATCGGGATAAAAAATACTTTCTAAAAAGGCGAAAGTTGGTGTTAATGTTTGTTACGGTTTCACGCTAAAACTACTGAGCTGATTTAGCTGAAATTTGGTACGTAGATAGCTTAGATCCTGGAATAACACAAAGGATACTTTTTATCCCCATATTTCCACTGTAACGATAGCTACGCGGGTAAAACCGTGGGGCACAGTTTTTCATAAAATGTAAGCACCATTGACACGCAATCTACAGTGAATTCTTCCTAAATTGTAAAACGAATCGTACAGGCGTTTGTCAGTATTGTAGGTGGGTGGTATAAAGTATCATCGCTTATCATCAGGAATCGGCTCATAAACCGTATTCGATACAGTCCGGGTTGGCAACTCATCACGTTCCAATCGTCATTGTTGCAGACAGTCGAGATTACAATCTATCTTATGTACTGGGTAAAGTCAAATACCATGTGTATTTGAATTTACGAGAAAAGTCGGGGCTTCCGCTTAGGCTATGAAGCAGTTAATTCAATTACTTTATGACAGACAGACAGACAGTTGACAGTCCCGTTGGCATAAAGGATAGATGGATAGACTTCTAAACGAGCGGTTGTCGGTTCCAATCCTAGCACGGGTGTTTGTGAGAGGTAGGAGCATATTATATCGATGTTCCGCTTGACTTGCTACCAAAAAAGTAGCTTGCCACCATCAAGGAATAAATCTGCCGGCATAACCTGTGTTCCGGCAGCACACAGCCCTTGAGAGTCAGAGTATTCTAGGCCTAGCGTGTTCACCATCTTTGATCATATCATGACTTACTACCAGACGAGTTGGTGGTCAAACGCTAGCCTATCTATACCAATATTGTAGAGAGAAATATTTTAAGAGTTCACATTTTAAGATGTTTGATGACATGCATCGGGTTCCAACCTCGCAGAAAATATCGTTTGCGCGTTGCAGGATCTCATACATTTAGGCAATATTTACAAAGATAGAGGCGGCGATAGCCCAATGGATAGGGTGTCGAACTGGCGATCGAGAGGTCGTGAGTTCGATCCCTATTACACCCATTGCACTATTGACGTGAACCCACTCCAGACACAAGCATAGTTGGAGGGGTTAACAAGAATACTGGTAATGTGCAACCCATATTGCGAGTAATCTTTTTCTTTAAAAAAAAATGACAAATAGAGCTATTCGACCTACTCTAACGCCATCTAGATATTATTACCTTATCTAATATTGTAATGAGGAAAGATTAGATTTTTTGTTTGTTTCAATTTAACTCAAAATATACTGGACCGATTTTGAAAATTCTTTCACTAATGGAAAGCTACATTATCCGTGAGTAACATAAGCTATATTTTATTCCTGTATTCTCACGGGAACGTGAACTACGCGAGTGAAACCGCGAGGCGCTGCTAGTAAGATATATATTTTTAAAAAGTTGGAATACTTGGCTTCAATAGTTGTTGTTGAATGGGTTGAAGCCAGTTGTCCTGAGTCTTTTCTCATAACTGTCTTCTATTTACAGACAAGCATGGTTCCATCTTAGACCGCATCGTCATTTATCATCAGGTGAGATAGTGGTCAAATGCAAAAAAATGACAGTGGAAGTTTTGTGGGCATAGGGTGACCACTTTTATATCAATCGTTTAATGAACTAAAACAACCGACTTCACACGCGGCGCGCGTCAGTTTCAGTAGCAAGTTTGAGGTATAATATATCTCCATATCTCAGGAGACTACTCAGATCTCATTAATCATACAATGGAATCAAACAATAACTTATACCCTCTAGAACAAAAGAACAATTTTCTATATCGGTAAATATATTAAATGACGGAGTTCTAAGGTACGTACCTAAAAACACTAAAAAAATATATAATTATATTTACAAGCAAATTAAGAACCTCCTCCTATTTTGAAGTTGGTTAAAAATAATTGTCGTTTCAGCGTGAAGGAGCAATAAGCATTCACATAGGTAAAACACAATACTTTCGTATTTATAATGATTAAGTCACCGACTTTATTAAGTAGGCACGAGTTGTTTCTTTTTAACCGACTTCAAAAAAAGGAGGAGGTTTCTCAATTCGACCGTATATATATATATATATATATATATTTTTTTTTTTTTTTTTTTTTTTTTTTATGTTTGTTCGCGGATAACTTCGTCGTTTATGAACCGATTTCGATTATTCTTTTTTTGTTCGAAAGTAGATATTCCAAGTGTGGTACCATGGTAATTTTATCGAGGTATGATAAGTATCTCCAGAGATATTGAGATAAACATCTCAAAATTGGTACTGAAAATGAATAGCGCGTCATTGAAGTCGGTTGTTTTTTAGTTTTTAAACGATATTATTAATTTAAAACCACCCCCGATTGATTTAATGAGTTGACTATAATTAGTTCTTTGACACTATTCCAGCTCTGCTGTAAGTAGGTGAAGATTTGAGTATTCAGCAGATTCTAGGAGAAGCACCAGCCAGCATCAGGTCAATGCTACCACGTTCTTACAATATCGTTGAAGTAAGAGGATACCGAATTACAAATTGATCAGACCTTTAAAATTGATTTTATAGATTTATAAATTGATTTTGAGGGCCCGGTGGCGTAATCGGGAGAGCGGCTTTGATGCCAGAGGTACCGAGTTCAAATCCCCGCCGTGCACTAATAGATTTTTCTATCGAAAAATGTATGTGCGCTTTTAACAGTGGCCCTCCGGTGCAGGAAAAACTCTTTAAGAAACCAACAACCCCTGCATGGTGGTAGGACATTATCTAGTGTCCGCCTGGCCAGCCTTACCTGACCTTCAAGTTAGAAAATCTGTCGCCAAAACATCTAATATGTTCCGGCAGCTATCCTTGAGAGCCAGTTCCCATTCTAGGCCTAGCGTGCTTACCATCTTTGACCGCATCATCACTTAGCTATATCGTCATCAGCTAGAAAAAATCTCATAGTCTTAAAACGGCTGAACCAATTTTCATGAATCAAAGCTAAGAACACTCTAAATTAAGACACCTATCAAACAAACACAAACCAAATCAAAATCGGTTCATCCGTTTGGCCGCTACGATGCTACAGACAGACACACACAGATCATACACACGTCAAACTTATAACACCCTTTCTTTTTGCGTCGAGGGTTAAAAACGCAAAATATAGCGAGTTTGATGGTTACGAAAAAGTTTAAAAGCTCCATGGTATTGCCACCCCTAGGCGGGTGACAACGCACATAATTTGCAGGTCATCGCTCACTACATCTGTACAGTCAGCCTTCCCGGTCATCATTGATGTGTCATTACCACACCCCCGCTTTTTTATTCATTGCCGAGGTAGGGCAAGTGGAGTTAACCGATGATGTGATCGAAGTTATGGGCTAGTGCACGGTGAGAAAAGTTCTGATTGTTGTGGTTAAAAACAACCCAAATCGATGTGGTCCTATGATATCTAATAATTAAAAAAAAGCTTAATGAATGAAATTGGATAGTAAAACGATATTTTTTAATAGATGTACCTCAAATTATACGTTAGTTAGGCTTCATTTTAATCGTATAATAGACGATATTATTGCTAAATAGACTAATACCTACTTGTACTGATGCAGTAAAATATTGGCTCTACCATTTCATTGCAACAATCGCAATATTTATGTAATACTTATATGTAATATTGCCTTAAGCCAGACGCATTAAAATCATGCAAAAAAGCCAGTGTCTTCACTAAATTTTGCAAAATCCTTCAACCATCAATGAGCATCAAACCACATACTCTCGACGCTTCAATAGGTCAATAACGTACCGAAATAACGACAATGACTTCATAGTGACAAACATTAGGCAGCCAATTTACAAACGACTAGATTAGATAATAGCACAAATACACCAGAGTCCATGACCTGGAGAATTGACCCACTGACGTCACCACGCAAGACGTATCGCTCCGTGATCGATGACGAACTGTCAGCTTTCAACCGCTGCCAATGTCAAGGCCGCACTTGACAGCTGTCAGATCTGACAGCCGCTGTCAGTGCTCGGGTGGTGAAAAACGCGCGCCGTCGGACGTAATGGATGGGCTTCCGGGGCGGCCATGTTGCTCGCTAGGTCGACGAACTCTTTATTTTTTTATTGTAAAATGGTTTGATTGATGTATTTATCTATTCACTTGTTGTACCTGCTCCCGCTTTTGTGGTCTCCAAGATTTATTGATGTGGGGCGGCCATTTGCAAGCGTGTTCGTAATGATACTCGAAGGAGTCCGGTTGTGTCAGAGACAATGTTAGATTTTGGAAGCCATTGATCATTAATTTGCAAAAAGTTCTAGTTTCGTTTATGAATGTGACCGTTAGTTTGAATGAGCGATTCATCACAAATGATGGACATGATTCATTCACTCACTCTTAGCTCCTGTCGTGTTGTAGCTAATTAACTGTTTATCTTTAGAAACTAGGTAAACAGTTAAGATTGATTGAAGCCTAGTGTCAAAAACCGAAAGCATAACTGTTTTAAATTCGAATTGTTTATAGTTAAACGCCATCTTAAATTCCGTTAAACTTATCTCAAGGCACAATAGAGTTGTATAAAGTTCAAATTGTTTAATAATGGAACGCAAAGCAATTCACTAGCCATTCCCAAGTGTAGAGCAGTAAAAACCATAGTAGTTAGCACCCATTAGACAAGCATTGGAAGCCAAAACAAGGCTCCAAAACAAACAGTACGTACTTATAGGTACACTATCGATCTGGCACGAACGACGGATGATATACGTCACAGAGCCCACCCCTAGCTGCCAACGACCCTTAGATAGAAAACCAGCTTACGCCCTATTCCTATACAGAGAAGATACATTTTCCTTTGAAAACGCGAGTTTTTCTTAGGACATTTCCAAGTCTGCAATAAGTTCTGAAAGCAAGAAGACAGTGCTTTCCGCCCAAGCGAATATATGTTCTATGGTTTTGTGTTTAGATGTAGTTATAGGGCGGCCCCGCCTTTCCTTGGGCGGGAGCAAGAATTTCTTTTTAAAAATGCAGCTTTTTTCGTTTTCTCGTTATTATTGTTTTCTGAAGGATGGCTGTAACTGCGAGCTATTTTCGGAGGGTAGGAGTTACTTTTTGTATTGGTTTGATAGTGAAAATTGAATTCGTATAAAACCTTCTTTTAAAGAGTTAAAACCTATCTCAAGATGAGTATGATCTGTGCATCTTTGTAGGCATTTTGTGTCTTCTATTATAGAGTAAGGCTCTTCGGAGGTTTTTACTTTTATGAGAGAGTCATTTAATTAAACCGATATAAGTAACCCTTCTTCAACGTTAAGTATTTAATGGTGAAAAGTTTCATTATAAAGGCATTTATGCTTAGAATCAAAACATTATAGTTCTAAAATCAGCACAAATTATATAAGTCTTGAACTGAAATGTTGCGGCACTTAAAGAGTCTATCTCACCGGGTGCTAAGCGATAAAGTGGTCTAAGATGGTGAACAGGCTAGGCCTAGAATACTCAGACTCTCAAGGGCTGTATGCTGCCGTAACACAATAAGGTTATACCGGCAGATTTTCGCCTTGATGGTGGAAAGCTACTTTATGGTAGCAAGTAAATCGTAACAAACATAAAATAATACAGCTAGATTGAAAGCCTACTGTTTACTCGAAATTGGTTGGAAAACCTACACCACACAAAATCTTCAAAATATCGACCAATTTCAAATAAAACTTTTCACCGCAGTTTTACATATGGATTGTAAAACTTTGTTCTTCATACACTGAAAACCTCCAAAGCGGGCAAAGTCGCGTTCTCAACTAGTGTTCTCAACAAACGGCAGAGTCGATCGATCGGGGTTCGGCAGTTAGATGTAGCCATTAAGGAAATTGCTTTATGTAAGACTATACTTATGTAGGTACATATGTCTGGGAACTCTGTTTCGGTCAGACATTTAGTTTTCATGCTATTTATACCTATACACTATAGCTACGCCCCACGGCTTTGCCCGCGTTGAAATGTATCCTTTGTGCTAATCCCGATCATAAACTATCTGTGTGTCAAATTTCGGCTAATTCCGTACATCTGTTTTTGTGTGAAAGAGTAACAAACTTAGATCCAATCATACTCACAAATTTTCGCATTTAATAGATTACTATCTGTGCCCCGTGGCTTCGTCTGCGTTTCTATACAGTAAAATTGAAAGCCTACTGCTTATTTGATGTTGGTTGAAAAACCTACACCACACAAAATCTTTATACTATCGTCCAATTTCAATGAAAATATTCACTCACTGAATACCTTCAAAGCGAGCAAAGACGTGATCTTTATGGGACAATTACAACGCAACAAAAAAAATGAATTTGAAAAATCGGTCCATCCGTTCTCAAGTTATGGCTTGACCAGGGGAAATAGGGATTCATTTTTGTATAGGATATATATGTATTATATAGATTAGATTATATTGATCAGGGCCTTAGATCTTAATATAAAGATACATAACAAGCTTGTATCACAGTAATAACGTTCTGCATGGTGGTAAGACAATGTCTAGTGTCCGCCTGGCCAACTACCACCGTCAAGCTGGAAAATCTGTCGCCAAACATCTAATGTGTTCCGGCAGCTATCCTTGAGAGCCAGTTCCCAATCTAGGCCTAGTGTACCTTCCGTCCTTGACCGCATCATCACATACTAACAGTTGAAATAGAGGTCAAATGCTAGGTTATAGACAGCAAAAATATATCAAGAGCTGAAGCATAGGATAAAGCTAATTCAATTCTCCCATAACATTTAGGTAATTCTTCGATGATATAAGCACACGCGCAGAACAGCTAAAGCTTACTTAGAATATTCTGTGTTTTTTTAAATAATAGTAGGTAACAGGACAAGCACGACGCTCACGTGATGGTAAGCGATGACATCGTAGATATTACAGATACAGTGGCAAAATTCTGGCAGTCCAGAATTTTGCATGTCACTGCACTACGCCTGTTACCTTGAGACATAAAGATGTTAAGTCTCATATGCCCTGTAATTTCACTGGACACTGCTATTAAAACCGAAAAACATACACCACTCCAGACAAGCAGTAATTTTATGTTTTTTTTTACATCGAACTGGGTAGCACTTGACCACTTACTCACCTGATGTTAAGTGATGATGCGGTCGATGATGGAGCGCGCTTACCCAGAAGATACCTATTCACTCGCGATTTTAAGACCCCCATATTGTATTTAGCAGGAAACTCAGATTCAGGCAGGGCATTCCATTCCCTGGCGGTTCGTATGATGTCTAGCTTACTTTCTGAGGTAATTCGTTACATATCTCTGATTTTTAATATATTTTGATAACATTGAAATTAAAAAACCCAGTCATACCTTATCAAATAGAAAATAACGATCAAAAAGATTATTCTGGAAATATATGCGTTGTCATCATAGCTTTTAAGAAAATGAAAAAAACATATCGTTTTGAGTACCTCTTAATTTTGTGATATCTGTCATATTACGAGTCATTGTACTAGGTATATACCATTATTGTGAAGGTGCGTCATCATCATAATCAGCCGGTATCAGTCCACTGCTGGACATAGGCCTCTCCCAAGTCATGCCACTGAGCCCGATCTTCGGCTCTTTGTTTCCAGTCAGTGAAGGTGCGTACATGACATATAACATGTTTTATAACATTCCGTGTCCACATTATCTGAAACATGTTAAATAACAATGTTATAACATGTTATGTTACACAGTCTGTACGCAGCCTTAGGATAACAAGAGTATCTATCTTATATTATTATTAGGATATTCACCTTGTTGCCTATAGTAAGGGTTCGTAGATAGGTACATTACCTTTTCTTCAATTAAATAACAATCACATCTAATTTATCAATTCTGTTGATCATTGCACATCACTGGTGTTGTAGAGTGAAAGAGTTACTCACTTTCTGTAAGAAAGAACTACTTGTACTACATCTTGCATTAAAGATATCATCATCAGCCTATACTAGTCCACTGCTGGACATAGGACTCTCCAGCTGCACGTCACTGAGCACGATCCTCGGCTACCCTCATCCAGCTCTTGCCAGCCACCTTGCGAACATCATCGCTCCACCTAGTCTGAGGACGTCTTACGCTACGTTTGCCTTTTTTGCGGTTTTTCGTTTTTTTTTTACTCGCGGTCTCCTCTCAAAAACTCGTTTACCCCAGCGGTTGTCGGTTCTACGGCTAAGGTGGCCAGCCCATTGCCACTTCAGCTTACTAATTCGATGGGCTATGTTGATGTCTTTAGTTCTCTGACGGATCACCATATAAAGATATATTTCATAGTATTTTATTTAGTTTCATTTCTTGTCTTTTAATTTAATTTAATTTCCATAACACTCCAAACTCTTTAAGATGACTTCAGATCAAGCCATAAACCATGAGCTTTTTTGTCTGTGATGACTCTTTTTTTTTTGTACCTACCCTCAATTCAATATGTTTAATGGTACCCTACGACGGTAACTCTCCGCCTCCTATAAATAAACTGGCCAAGTGCAACTCGCACTAGTAGGGTTCCGTACCACACTACAGTATTTTATAAGATCGAGCAAAAAATACCACTATCATTTTTCGCCAGCAAAAAAATTAATAAACATTTTATTTCTTATAACGCCATCTATCATCTAACAAAGGTGTTAGGGATCGACATTTCAATATAACGCCATCTATAGGACATTTACCTAACTAAGCGTTCATAGATGGCGTGAAATGCCGAAAAAAACACGTTTCTTGTAAGGGGACCCTCTATTATTTTTTATTTTATTCTGTTTTTAGTATTTGTTGTTATAGCGGCAACAGAAATACATTATCTGTGAAAATTTCAACTGTCTAACTATCACGGTTCATGAGATACAGCCTGGTGACAGACGGACGGACAGACAGACAGACAGACGGACAGCGGAGTCTTAGTAATAGGGTCCCGTTTTACCCTTTGGGTACGGAACCCTAAAAACAAACCATTCCAATTGCTACTAATGTAAAAATCCACATGTGATACTTACTTGAACAAAAAACCAACTACATTAAGATCTTCCCGCCTTTCTAATGGATACCAACTCTCCCAGGACCTTAGCGTCATTACGCAAAAAAGAAAAAAACTCAGAAAAAACATCTAACACCTCCTGGGAGACCAAAGGTGCTGCCACCCTCATTCTTACCCTAAAATAGGGGGAGGCAATATCATACACCATTAGCAATTTCGCTCTTTTTTAACGGTGTCACACTGCATAAATATATTATTACGTGACACGGCAAATGTATTGCAAAAATACAATTTTTAAATGGATATAACTTTTTGTAAAGTGAATATAGAAACTGTGCGGCTACAAAACAAAACTTGTTATAAAATTAAAAAATAAATATAACAAAAGCTTGCGATGCGTTTTTGAATTCTTTAATTGAATTACAATTATGTTCCGGTGCAATAAGTACAACGGGCAACACAGCGGGGGGCTCCAAATTCAAATTTTTAAACAGAACGCAACCACCATAATTTTCTCTCACGTTATGTTCCTTTTTCGAAATTCGTAATTCGAACAAAAGCGCGTGCGGCGCAATGGTGCATGCATGATTGATAGCGGAGCAATGACGCCGCGTCGAAATGAACATTCGATTTTCGAAAAATAAAAAGCCCTTGACCTCCGATCGCAGACAGGAATGACAACTATTTCATTAACTGGCTTAATGCATAAAACGTGCATGCCGAAATGTATAAAGAAAAGGACAAATGTCTCATCCCCGACGCGTTTATAGCCAATTTGCGTTTTGTTCCCGCCAAAAATGGGAAACTTAAACTGGCTGGCATAAAGTAAAATTACATCGGCGGCAGAACGCGAAAATTGCCCTATCGGGGTGAGAGTTGCCATAAACAAATACTAAAAAATCTTGTAACCGAAATAAGGTGCACTCTAAATAAGAATTAAAGTAGAATTGCTGAGGTGTAACTCCCCGTAGACGGAGGGTGTTGACGATATTCATAATGCGAAAAATTGTAATAACCTGGTGTATTCGAGGAGGTGGCAAGTTCCAAGGGCTCGCCCCCAGAGGGATTTGTCGAGGAAATTGTCTTAATATGCCCTTACGGTGACTCTGTATGGTAATAGCAACATGCATGCAAACAGGATGCGCAGATCGTAAAGAAATATATTGGCAAATGTATGCCATTTTTATGCTAATTTTAATATGGTATCACTATGACCTTTGAATAACGCGTACGTGGATATGAGAAAAAGTTTACGAAATAACGACATTATACTTTTTATGTCCCAATGCATTTTAACTCGTCACTGTTACTAACAACTGTTATTTTTGTTACCTTAACAACATTTGCTGTTAGTTTTTAAATTTCTAATAGACTATTAGACATTTCATCCACAATTCCGTAACCAATGATTAAATCCCAATTTAAAAAAGTAAAAACTCCCCGAAACAATGGTAACGTTTCACGTTAAACATGGCAATTAACATACATAATTCTTTTTTCAAAATTAAAACAATTGGTACCTACGAAAACTGTTTTGATTCTATCATTCAGTATCTAATGATAGTTTGTCGAATCGAGCCGTGGATCTTTGGGGCATCATTTGGTAACGTACAATTATTTTTACGGAATAACTATTAATTATTGTTTTAAATCGGTGTTGCCAGGTTGAGGATTCAAATTGGAGGATTGGTGTTTTGTTAATTTGTTTATTTCGATTTGAATTAAGATTCAGGGTAGATAATTGCTTCGAAACATTGGCAAATTTTACCGTGAAGGCGTATTTTATTTAACTACCTATTTCAAAACTCTACGATATAATGGTCAAATAATTTAAAAAGGTGTAGTTTAGTGTAGGTGAAAATGTTCCTACATATCTCTTACATTTTAATTTATCAGGTATTTAAGTATGTCTGCTAAATTATACAATAGCCACAAATTACAATATGTAAATCATAAAAGGACAGTAAGTAGTTTTATACGTATAAATGTATTCTTCTGTTAAAAAAACATATACAGTGATACCAAATAATAAAACTTGTCTTGAATAACTCGCATATATAATTGAAAATTGGCTTTACCATTTATCTATTCAAGTAATACTTATTATACTACTTGTAATTATAAGTTTAACAAATTTTTGGGACCCCACCTGCTATACCTGAGTCCCGATGTCCCCGTTCTCACATAAATCTATTTTTTTTTATATCTGGATCTCCCGCGTCGGTCCCGACTCGTCTGGTATCCTCTACTTTTTATGGGGTATTTTTTTTAGCAGGCAATAATTCAAGAAGAAGATCTGCTATAGCGTTTTAAAATGTTATTGTCTAGTTAAGAAATGGGGCCGTGTATTTGTACCTACGGTTACAATGAAAGTAGGTAATTCGTTTTATAAGTATTTTTAAATAAAATACCTACTTTTTTATAAGTGAAGGTACTACACTATTATATTATTGGCAAGATATTTATATATATAACCTATTTTTATACATGAGTTTATTATTTTAGAGGGTCTTCCTTATACAGTTTGTGGAGGTTGTTTCTAAAGTAAATTGTACAAATACGTCACGCTATCCGAGCCTATGTGCGAGTGAACTATCTGTTACCTTAGTAATGTCATGTAAAGATGTATGGTATTGTTTAAAAAATCATAAGTACCATAAATCATACATATCAGGCGCTTCTGTGATTTAAACTATACATAAATATGCATAGGAGTTTAGTAGGTATCTATATAGTTTGCAGTCTGTAAGTCCGTGTTAGTCTATTTAGTTTTGAATAACTTTACAAAGTAAGGCTACTCCTTTCGTGGCTTTTTTATGTATCATCATCATCCACAGCCTTTGTTAGTCCACTGCTGGACATAGGACTCTCCTAATGCTCGCCAGTTTTTATGTATGTTACTCCAGAACTCAAGCAAAGGGTACAGCTGCAGGCAGCTTGCTTCTCTATCTATACACGTTTTATTAAGATCTGTGTTTCCTTCTAGGTACTACAATCCGGGGTCTTTAAATCGTGAATGAACAGGTATCTTCAAGGCAAGCGTGCTACATCGTCGCTAAATCGTCAAATATCTTCACTTAACACACGGTGAGATAGTGGTCAAACGCTTGCTGACCTACTATAAAAAAAAAGATCTATGATATGGAAAGAAACAATTCCACTTCCAACTGAAACTGACTTAGGAAATTAGTATTTTTGAATGATTTTAAATTAAGTAGTGACGTCATAAACATTATATTTCTAACAAATCTTCTTATTTCCAGGCAAATGGTGTCCGTCAAGGCGTGAATGGTCGTCACCGCCGGACGTAGCGCGGCGGGTCTACTCCTCCGTGTTCTTGGGCAGCCCGGGTGAGTACCCAGGTACGTAACATGGAACGGGAGCGAAGGGCGTTTGCGTTTTGATGTGCCTATAGCCAAGAAATTTGGTTTGCAAATTTTTAGTAGTAAAATTTTATGAAAAGTTAAAACGTCTTAAAGAGTTATTTGTCTAAAAACTTATTACGTCTAAATTAGTTTATTTGTCAGAACGTAAATAAACATAAATTAAATTACTTGTGTAAATGTAAAATACTTAAATTACTTACAGGCCGAAATGTTATTGCAGATACAATTACTAGACACATTCTGAGCCATCAAGCAAACAAAAATATATTTATAAACAATATTACATATTTATTATTTTGAAACAATCATTTCAAAATTTAAATTGTGATAAATCCTTGAGGGTGGTAAGCTACTTTTTTTTGGTAGCAAGTCAGCCGGAACATCGATATAATATGCTCCTACCACCTGTTGAAAACTCTCAACGACTTTTGTGAGTTAAAAAGTATGAAATTATTTATACTGTTACCAAATCTTAAATTATTTGAATCATAAATCATATTAAAAATGTTTATTAATGTATACAAATTTCTACAACAAAAATAATTTATTTACTTAGTAAAAACCAGGTCAATGTCCTCTTAAAACTGTATATTTATTAAAAATGCTGCGAATTAATGAAACTAGTCACACCGAGGAAAAATTACTACAACACAGATGCTTTGAAAAATAATTGGTTGCCATTAATCAAACAAATGCATATTAAAAACAGTCAAAGCTCAGTTTGTGGATTAAAAAATTTGCTCACGCTTCATTCGTAAACACCTCACGCTTAAAATGACTATAATTCATCAGGAGTAAAATTCATATTTTTTATTTTATATTTTGTTTCCAATTTTCTGCACTAAATGTTATGTCAAAACGCAAGTAACTTGCTTAATAGTAAAGTCCTTTATTTTTTATTTTCAGAAGATTGATTTTTTATGTATCTACATACCTATAGGTAGGTCACGGTTACTTTTTACATTCATTCATAGAGGAAGATATTGTTGGCGATCGAAAAATTTTGCGTGACCAGTCCTAACGTAAATTAATGTGTTATTTTCAACACTTTTACTAAAACCTATTTGGTTTGTAGGTAGTTAGGTACACGGTACATTGTACTGTACAAAACTACAAATAGGTATAAAAATCTAAGCACTTATTTTTGCCACCGTCATTTATAAAGAAATACAGAGCAAATAACATTCTTAAATTAAATCCCAACTAACCAGTATCAATAAAAACATTCGGCAAACATTTTAAAATAAGAATCACTCAAAATGAAGATAAATTCCAACCAGCCAGCAAGCAACATTTGAAATTTGAAATTTGTTTGTAGCAGCCAGCTGAAGCGCTGGCTACGTCACGCGGGAAAATGGCGTCCATCTATCACTGTGACGGCATGGAACCGGCAAGGTCATGTACCGCAGGGTGTGATACTGTGATAGATATGAGTTTTATTTTACGGTTTTGAATCGAATATCTGAAATATTAATTTGTGAACATTGATACATTAGTGATAGGATCGATATATCGAGGTTACTTACTAATAAATAAATCAAAATTAAATCTAGTAGTGTAAGCAAAACTTTTAAATGTGAACTTATTGTATGGGAACTTAAAAAGACTTTTCGCCTTATCTAAGGAGTGCCTAAATATTCCTAGATATAGATTTCCTTCTTAATCTAACTCAGTACTTAGGTTTTATTAGTGCCGTTTTCGGTTAAACGATCCTGAACTTGATAGGAAGAAAGGTGGGTAACTATTACCTATTTTATCGTTATCTAATTGTGTGGATAAATAAGATTTTACTCATATTCGATCATACACAGTGTGTGTACCTACCTATGTATCTGGCCTATATCTACCATGGATTTGTACGTCTATTTATTTGATACACCTATTTACAAAAATATAAACATCAAACCAAAACTGGGCCACAAAAACAGCACAAACAATGAAGGCAGGCCCTTCATTGTCGTGTGACGTAATATCGATACAGTAACGAGTGCGAGTATCGAGTCAAGTACCGAGTATCGACTGGTATCGAGTGAGCAGGCGCAAGTGACAGCGCGATCAATCAGCGCTATCTCTCATCTCAGTGTTGCAAGGTCACTGGAAATATATTGCGTAAAAAACGTAGGGGAGTTTTAGCGATAGGAAAATAAGGAATAAAAATCTACATTAAGAGTAAAACAGTATATTAATGATCTTCTTCAACAATGTTGCAAAATTATTTTGAAGTAGACTTCTTACAGTAATTTGACATTTTTATTTCGTAAAATAGTACGTACATTTTTAATTATGTTATTTTTCTAAAATTAAGTGGGTAAGTGCTTGCTTTTATGGCGAAACAGATGACTTTATGATATGAAACATCGTATTATTGTATGAATTATTTTAATTAGTTAGCCATCCTGCGATTTTGCATGAAATATTTTAAGATCAAAAAAACAATTATCTTAAATGTCGACATAGTAACGCCATCTATCGATCCAACGGAGCACATTCGGCTCTCAGTGCTGTCATTACTTTGAATTACGTTCTACCGCGTCCGCATAAAGTTCCAATTACCCTGACACGAGAATGCACTTGCACCGTTATAGGATACGTAACTATCCATCTCGCTCTGATCCAAACATTGACGCCCGTCGGTCTCTCTCTGTTTTAACACGTCAGCGTCATTGCCCGTTTCCATTACACTATATCAATTACCGACTCGGCGCGTTCCGCGCGCTTCGATTACCCTTCTATTTTTAAAACCGAAACTATTCCGTTTTCGAAACTGTATACAATCTTTTTAGACTTTACTCCTATTTGTAGATACAACGGAGAAAAATAAATTGAATCCGAAAAATTGCAGTCGATTTATTTCAAGGCAACGATTTCGATTTTTATCTAACGCTACGAAACACCGAAGACGGATTAACAATGGATTGAGGCAACGGGAAGACAACAAAAAGTGCGACGGAAAGAGAAGCTCAAACGACTCGTGTCCGTCTTCAGTGAGAAAGGAGCTAGCGCAAGCGAGACGGCTCGACGTCGTCTTTACGACGTGCGAAAGAGATAAAACAATTCCTTATGTCGCTATTCTTAGGTCGTTCGCTCGTTCAAAACGGCACTTTACTTGCAGACGTTAAGGTCGCAGTTTCATTGTTATGATTGGGCATCGACGATTGTGCGGTGACATAACGGAATGTTATAACTTCATTTATCTGTCTTCCGAATTAGGTCCTTGAATCGTAAAAAATAAGGTCGTTGTTCGTTTGCGGGTGTCGCGTGCGATGTGCGGCGCGAGGGTTGCCATGACAACGGGTGCGCTGGAATGCTCGCAGGCGGGAGAGCCTGGGTTGCCCACTCCAACGGTGTTTTTACCTAAATTAGTAACAAAAACAATGCTCTCCGCTCCCGATAATGAGTTATGGATGTGTGCGATGGGACGCATGGACGCGCGACCGGTTGCCTGTTTTATTTATGTCGACATATTGAAAATTATTGTAGGAATGCTCTCCGGTTATGACATAATCACGATGGTTACGAACTGTACTTTATACTCGGCGCACTTTATTATATTTTACTTTATAGTAATGAGAACATATGAAACTTTATTTGCTAATAAAGCATTTATTTGTTATTCGAGTAGTATCTAAGTAGAAAGTCCGACAGTAAATCTTTAACGCTGACTGAAACCTTACAACCTGGCTCTTTGAGCTTATACAGGCGCCGGACAACAAAGTTATTGCTTATTACAAATTTGTTTTACTTCCAACTAAGAACAACGAACCAATTTAATATTCTCATTTAAAATTCACATTCGGAAATTAGACAGCGACAGAGATGGCAAGCGAGCGATACGTGAGAGCGAACGAGCGAGCACTAAATTGCTCAATTTGTGCTTCGGCTCATGAGGTGCCGTTCGGTTCTTTTTAAAAAATCCAATGAGATCGATCGTTCGCCATGTCCGCAAATTAGAGAGGGAATCGTTGTTCGTTAGCGATCACTCCGGACTGAAAGATCGCAAGTCTCTCTCCGAGCGGTTCTAATTCCATTTTTACCGCGACCATGTTCGATCCACCTTCTCTCGAGCCGCTTAATCTTAATCTACGTTCGCGAAGTCAAAGCTCACCGACTGCAGAAATGCATTTCAGTATTGCCAGTCTCGAGGCGCTCATATTCTTTAAAGAACCGAGGTCATGCTCGTGCGAAAATTGCACTCGTGGCATCATTAAGTCCGGTACAATGACCAGCAGTTTATATACTTTATTATATTGGCGTACGGCGCTATTAACTCAAGTGTATCTATTCTCCGAGGATCGTAACAGATACAAGAGATGAGATAGCGCGCGAATTTCACTCGCAAACCAGTTTTTCTCCAGTTAAATGACTCTCGGCTCTCGAGCAATTTAAATAACAGCCTGTGATTCGTTGTGGCGTCTAAACGAGCGTTAAAACATTACTTTGTAATGAGTATTCGATCGGGAATAGATACCGATATCAAGTGTCTACCGATATTCTACTACCTCGTTATGCGAGTTCTGTTATTAACATCCTTGTTTCTTCATAGTCAGAAAAACAGAATCGATTACTGCGTCTTCCGATTCACAGCCTTACCTAGTTTACGAGTAACATTTTATTGGCATACATTTTATCGTTTTCATTGGACTATTTACTGTGCAATCAACCGTAAAATACGTGTCGCAGCACAACATGGTAACTCAATAAACGCTGCCTCACGGAAGTGGAGTAAGCAGAACGTCGCGGTCGTAAAAAGCTCGTAAAACTGGCAATATTAATAATGAGTATCCATTCCGTTGATATCTCCTTATGAAGCATTGAAAAATGTGAGTGCGGTGGCGGTGCGGTCGCAATTAATCGATCGCGGAATTTGTGCGTTTATCTTAATTTTAGTGCGGTTCGCGCGGTGGTCGTCGCGTGAGAATGCAATTTGTTCGTTCGCTCGGCGCCGTGACCTGCGACCCGACCATTCGGCCCGCCTGCCGCTCCTCGATTATATGCTAATACACGAATAAACTTTCGTTTATGTAAACGAGTACGGAATGAAATTCCCATAACGTTCGATGTTTATAGCGGCGTCTATGACTAACGTAATCTCGGACCGGCTCGCCGCGGACGGCTATCTCGGCATCACCGGAGGTGTATCGCCGATCCTCGCCGCCATTATCGACAGCCTTGAACGCATAAAAGCGCAATTCAGTAAAACGCAGCACACCCACGTCTTCATTAAAAGCGCTGGCTTATCGATAAAATCGATCTTGTTACGAACAATGAAACGCGTCGAAACAAAAACCGGCCGAGCGGTAAACGAATACGAGAAACGTAATCGGGCCGAACGTCGCACCGAATAAAATAAAACCTCAATCAAAAATCTAAAGGCATTCGGTATCATAACCGGAGCGGTGCGTCGACCCGGCCGCCATATGAAAACACGAACCGTGTGGGTTACACGCCCGAGAACAAAAAAACAAAGGAGTAATAATGTAACGCACTAAGTATCCGTCTTAAAAATACGCCTCGATCTCTGTTGCGCGCGTCGCAGCATTAACGCGTCGCGGCCGTGCGGGTCCACGCTGAAACAGACTTAGGGCCGTCGGACGAAGGTCGAGAGTGAGCGAGGCAGTCGTCGCGGTGGAGGGCCAGAGGGCGGCGAGCGGGCGCGCGCGGGGTGAGGCATGATGGATGGCCCAATCAGGCGGCGTGGCGGTGCCGGCCGCGCTAATCGAGCAGTGCGCCCCGAGAGCCGGACGCACACAGGCGCGCACCGCACACAGCCCGCGGCACCCGCGATCTCGCCCGACCGATACCGCCGCCGATTACGCCTAAAAGCGCATCGAGAACCTTTTCGGAGATAATACCCTCGCTCCGAGGGCCGCCGGCCCGTCCCGGCCCGGGTCCGACGGGAAATCGATGAAAAACAGTCGAGACGACAAAATCGGGGGCGGCGGGCGAGCAGAACGGGCTTTCGATGAATAACGCCGTATTTACGTCTATATCCGGCGGATCGATAGCCACCAACTGTTGTAAACAAGAGTACAAGAGCCGGAAAAAACGGCGAGCCTCCCCCGCGGGACTATTAACGGCCACGTGACTAATTTCGGGAGCTGTCACCGGCAGCCACCACGTGGCCGCGCACAATGCCGCACGCGCCGGCCCGCCTCTGACCTCGCCACAATACACATCCTTGCACTGCACCACTCACAATTACATGCCAATTCGATTTCTTTAAACCGATCCGATCACCTGCCACGAAAACAGATAGATCACAGCGCACGATTAATTATGTCCCGCCGGCCGACGAAAAGGATCTTTATAAATCAACGGACATCGCATTTTATCCTTAAGACCTTTCTCGCACTAATCCCGACAGAATTGAAACGAATCTAATGAAACGGGGATACGTTGAAAAAAAACACGCTACATCTCGATGCCCTACAATCATTTTAACTTTTTTCCAACGTTCGCTCTCGAGGCGTATTTTTTTATTATTTTTAATTCTGTCTCTGGACTCGTGTTTCTTTTCTTTTTTGTTACCTTTTCATAAATATTTTAAAATCGGATTCAGTCGGGGACAGCCGAGGCGAATGGATTAGGATTTAGATATTTTCGGGCGAGTAATTTATGCCCCTCTTTGTTGAGATATGAATAATGAGAGAGAAAGATAAATCTTTAGTTTGCCATCGGCGGGTGTAGATAGTGATGCGGCCGCTCTCATACTATCCGCCGAAGCTTGCCTATCTACATGAAGCTAGTATCCCCCTAGCCAAACGGCATTCATCTATCTACCTATTATTATTGTCTTCCTATATTTGAGAGGCTCGCCTGATCGTTCGAGTGTCGAGATTGCCTCACGGTATTCCCCAATTTTATTGTAATCCAATTTTAAAATGGTCTCATTTAAATTCCTATACAAATGATCTCGACCATAAAGTACCGGCAGCTATTCCAAATATGTTCCTCGTTTAAAAAGCCCTTAACGAAATTATTAATGTAAGTAACAAAAAAGGGTCAAGTCGATGATTTACCGACGTCAATTTTGACAGCTCGTAGTTTTGTTTGACCAAAATTATAGTAATTTTGATGAAATACCCATCTACTTAAAATAAACGCCGTTTGAAAAACTTTATGATGGAAACGGGCGTTTTATAATAGGTATAGAATGCGAGGAATGCGTCGATTCGAGTTACCCGGGTTGTGCGATCGAGGCATACGTTTTATTTTCGCAAGGATCTTAACTCGCTCGTAACTAGTAAAAACCGTTTTAATTCCAATAAGATACCGGGTGATATTTATTTTTATTGTATTCCCAGGTATGAAGAACGCAATCGCATATTATTTCGCTTATTATATGATTTTATATCGGCGATAAAAAGGCCGCGCGCCTACGTCGGCTCGGCTCGCTCACTTTTTGCCGGCTAACAATATTTTTGCATCAAAATAAAGTCAACTTTTTATTCATAAGCGGTCGTTTCGACCGTTCAAAAATAATAATTAGTTGGATATAAAAATCGCGAATTTATATCGGGTCTCCGCGGGACCCGGTGACTTTAATATGATTTCTTATAGCGAGAAGTCCTTATTAAATAAACTTTGAAACGAAAATTATGTCCCCGTACTCGGCTCGGCCGATCACAATAAAAATGGGGATTTGACAAGATTAAAATTGTAATTCAAGTTATTTCTGACGTGCGTCTTATTGCTTTTTCGCTACGGTATACGTTTGTTATTACTTTTTGTGTGAGCAGCTTCAATTCTGTAAGACTTAATCCTGACAGGGACATTCGGAATGGTTAAAATGTAATGATGTACTTATTAGTACAGTGGTTACAATAAAAATACATTGTGTATTAAAAATCTTACACGTTCAGGTACTGTTAGTCATTTTCGTGACAAAACACACTTAGGTATTTCTTATACTTTTTATTGGCACTTTTAGAGTTATCAAAAACATGAATTACTGTTAAAACGACAGATTTAAGCAAACAAAAAATTGGTGCTACTTTTGGCTGTCAAAATAAGAGTGTTTTGATACACATACAAAATAAATGAACTTGTCTATTCATTTATCTTTCTATAACATCAAGTCAATCTCCAATAGTAATCAATACTAATCAAAACCTTATTATATACTTATGTACAATAATTTGAAATCAATTGGCACCTCACGGCACAGTACGTAAACTCCCGTAATTCTCCCACATTGGTGGGAGCGGCCGTTAGCTGGCAACACCGCTATTACAGCAGATTACCTCTAATGTGATGTAGCGGTGATTTGAAATAATCGCACGGATAATACTGTACTGTACTTACCTATCGATGGGTTAACGGTTACAATTCTATTCCTAATATTTATTACTTGAATTTAGAATTGTTTGGTACGCTTGAGTGACTGAGCGTAACGATTTCAAAATTAAAACAAGTATTATGTACCTACCTACTTATCTATCTTATATTTTATTTAAAGAAGCTTTGTGTTAAGTCTCTCGTCATCATGCTTATATATTTTGTGCCTCAAGTTGTAAAATCAGTTGCCAAAACATCCAATGTAATCCAGCAGCTGTCCTTGAGAGCCAGTTTCCATTAAAGGCTTAGTTTGTTACCATCCTCGACTTCATCGCTTATCACCATGTGAGATAGTGTTCAAACGCAAGCCTACCTATACGATATAAAAAAATAAGTTAAAAAGATCCGTGACAATGGTACTTACAGTATAAAGTTGATCTGACAGTGAAACAATGGATGTAGAACCTATTGCTGAAACTTCCAGATTGTCTAGTGCGTGTTTCTTAAGATTTGTATGGAATTTAAAAAGCGCCATCTAGTGAGCATAATACGCAGCATTGTAATTTCCATAAAAACATGCGTATATATACATATTTTGACGTGATTGAGTAAGTAAAAAATCGAAGTTAAATAGGGTGTAAGCATTCAGTTATGGTACAGTGTAGGCTTGATTTTGCCCGTTTAAAAAAAGACCATAATAATTAAGATAGTTTAAAAACTAAAACAACCGACTTTCATGCTCCGCGAGCCAATTTCAGTACCTACGCAAGTTTGAGACGTTTATCGTCATATCTCTGGAGATACTTATCAGATCTCGATGAAATTACAATGGGACCACCTCGGCAACGTACCCTACCGATTACAAAGAGAATTCGAATCAGTTGTCAATTGACGGAGTAATCGCGTAACATACACACAAAAAAAACACATACAGACGAATTGAGAACCTCCTTCGTTTCGGAAGTCGGTTGATTATTATAGTATTTGTTCGAATTTTGTATAAAAATTTCATCCAAACCGGTTGATCATTTCTATCCTACAAAGGTACTAACTTTCACATATTTGGATCATTTATACGTGAATAATTATAAATATTTTGTTATAGATGGTACAGAGCTTTAGAATAATGTCCGACTTAGTGTAACACAGACTTTAAACTTTGACGGGATACTAAATGACATTTATTAGGAACGCTTCAAAATGACCGCAAGTCCTACGTCAACTCTGCGGTCACGCGTTGTCTATATACTTGCAGTAAAAACAACAATAAATCTGTAATAATAAATCATGAGGCAACGAGCACTAGAAAATCATCATAAAGGAACGAAAATTGAAAATTGGAAAACCACAAAATGAGAAAAAAAATCAAAGATACCCTCTTTGCATTAGCAGTTGCTTATATTTTGAAAGAGCCTCACAGTTTGATTATAACCTTAAAAGGAATACAATTTTAACCGACTTAAAAGAAAATGTTTCTCAATTCGACAGTATATATTTTTTATTTTGTGTGTTCGTGGATAACTTAGTCGTTTATTAGCCGATTTTGATGATTCTTTTTTTAATCGGTAGGTGGACCCATTGTAATTTAATCGAGATCTGCAAAATATCTTCAGAGATATGACGATAAACGTCTCAATCTTGCTACTGAAACTGACTCGCGGAGCATGGAGGTCGGTTGTTTTTAGTTTTTAAATTACCTTAATTTTTTTATAGATTCATTAGCATTTGACTTATCTATAATGCTAATATTGAAGGTTTATCTCACCTGATGTCAAAAGATGATCAACGTCATCATCATTTGTCTGTGGATGGAGAGATATTATGGAAAACCATAAAAAGATGGGATATTATGGTTTAGTAATAATTATAAAAATTAAATTACCCACAAACAATGATAATTAAACCTACATTGTTTTAATTTCTTATTTCAATGGGAACAAGGCCCTGGCTGGACCTACACCACTCTGGCAGGGTTATTCTGAATAATTCGGAAGCAAATTCGGATTCGAAAACTGCCTTTACTTCTACTTGGATCTTTGCAATTTACAATGCTCCGATCGGTTATTTTTGATACTACAAATTAAGAAAAAATCAGTAACATCAAAAAATCAGAGGGCTAGTGGGTGAGATTGGTGCTTTTCACCCAAACACTTCTCATTCTGTGAAGCCAAAGATTCTGTTGTAAGGATTACTGATACCTTTTTTTAATACCGAACTGGGTAGCACTTGACTATTATCTCACCTGATGTTAAATGATGATGCGATCGATGATGGAGCGTGCTTACCCAGAAGATACCTATTACCTGATTATTATTACCAAAAGCTTGGAAAGTCTAACAAAGCAAACCTGCGGGCAGTTCAACTAGCTTATTATGAAATTCTCTTTAATCTCTGGGTTGTTCGATATTTAAATTATCGCCCCAGGTGGCGGTAGTTGGCGATACGAACAGTTAATTATTTCAAATCGATTTCATTTGCTAGTACCGCTACTTGACGGTAGATGGCGCTGATTGATAACTTACTATTATGGGCAATTTAGAGTTTTATTGTTTTCGCGATTGATTTATGTTTTTCGTAACTGTTTATTGGAAATGATTAAAACAGTATTAATAATTTCCTGTATTAGGAAATAGATAAGCATGTAAGTACCTGTAGGTAACTAATACATTTTATGATAATAAAGATAGTTTAAAAACTAAAACAACCGGCTTCCATGCCCCGCGAGTCAGTTTCAGCAGCAAGTTTGAGCCGTTTATCGACTTATCTCTGGATATTCTTATCAGATCTCAATGAAATTATAATACTACCACCCTTGTGGTATCTTCTTTTCAACAAAAAAAATCATTAAAATTGGTCCATAAACGACGAAGTTATCCGCGAACACACATAAAAAATATATATACGGTCGAATTGAGAAAACTTCCTCCTTTTTTGAAGTCGGCTAAAAATGCACACAACACACAAATGCGCTGGTGGAAAACTTTTATCTTTCTATCGCCTTTCGATCATCATCAGCAAGCAGCAGTTTCCCTACACTGGTGACATCTCCCTGCATCTAAGTCTTAGATCATGGTCAAAAGCTTGCCTGAATAAAAAAAACCCTTGCTTTCTGAATTTAAGGAGTTTTTCCGTATTTTTTTTGCTCGATATTATTAAATATTGTACAAGTAGTACGGAACCCTTCGTGTGCGGTTCCGACTAGCACTTAGCCGGTTAATTAACTCAGATTACATTGTGGGACGCAACTAGTAATATTATAACTGTCTATTTAAATAACATTTAGCTTAACCTAAGATATAAAACAATTCAATGATTACCATAATAATGAAATACCATCGAGTTAATTTACAAGCGCCTGGGGCTTGGCTAACGTTGATTAGTTCGGAGCGAGGTCTATTTTGGAATAAATGATACACAGGACCTTAGTTTGATGGTAAGCGATGTTGTTATTTTCCAAAGTATTTGTGTTATGATTATTTTTAATCGGTTTCACAAAAATGAGAACTGTGTTATAATTTTTGTTTTCATGTTTGTTAACTTCAGATTACTTCATTTATTACCAACGATTTGAAAAATTATTTTTGTGTTTGAGAGAATATGGTTACTGTTTGGTCCCATTGTAATTTTATAGAGATTTGAGAAGTATCTCAGGAAATGTGGAGATGATACACACTTCAAACCCGATACTGAAAATGACTAGCACGGCATTTGAAGTCGGCTTTTTTGGATTTGTAAACGATGTTAAGCAATGATGCGGTCGTAGATGAGTCGTACATGTCTCAAGTGAAGTGAAGTTTTTTTAAGTTTAAGAAACTGACGTTAAACACTTTCGGTAATTCTAGTATCATAGTATACAATCTAGTGATACAATTATATAAGTACAAAATAATAAAATTTACTTGAATAATTGCTAATAACTTAGTTACTTAATTACTGTTAAAAATTATTAATAAAATTATTAGAATTATCAATTATAAACTATTATACAATTATTAGAGTAAGGTATTTTATCAACCGATCATGATTAAAAAGAAGGGTTATTATAATCTAATATTTTTAGGTTTGTAACCTAAATCTAAATCATAGTCTCGAGAAAAAAAATGTCTCATATTGAATTCGCAAAATAATAAATAACTTATATTGTAAATTAAACACAAATGGAATGACAAAAATATTTTAAACCCATTTAACTATGTCGTTAAGATTTAAATTAATGCTGAATCTAGAAGATTTACGATCTCGTCTAACGTACAGCTTCGTCGAAACTCTAACTGGGTGTTAACCGACCTCACAGATAAAGATCTTTCTAATTATTTGTACATCTATTTTTAACTAACATGGCAAATCTGGGCATATGTAATTTAAAGTATTATTTATCTATAAGTCTATCTTATATATTGCAAGAAAGTTTATATTCCAAAAGCTGAACTCTGTGAGCCTTGTGGGTGTAAATACGCTTGACTTCTAAGAGAGGTCACCGGTTCACATCCTAGCACGGGTGTTCGTCGACAGATGGAAGGAGAATAACATCGATGTTCCACCTGACTTGCTACCAAAAAGTAGTTTGCAACCATCAAGGAGAAAATCTGCCGCCATAACCTTACGGTGTTCCGGTAGCACACAGCCCTTGACAGTCAGAGTATTCTAGGTCTAGCGTGTTCACCATCTTCGACCACATCATCGCTTACCACCAGGTGAGATAGTGGTCAAATGCTAATCTATAAGATATATAAAAGAAGCAACTCTATATTTTCTCTATGGCTTTGTCTCCTTGGTACATTTTCACGACTAAATTTTATTATATTATTAAATGTTACACTGTAATAGCTGGCAGAATAATAATAAATAATTATGTTTCAACGCGAGCCGAGCTGCGGGGCACAGCTATAGTACTAGTACATAAATGTTATTATGATGTAGTATTATAAATAATATAATAATCATAAATTTAAATGTGAGTTTCTCTGTTTGTTAAAGATCACAAACAGAGTGATGGAAAACTGACTTGAGTACAAGATTTTGACCGATTTGGCTAAAATTTTCCTTACTGATAGCCATGCGCAAAAAATACCTGAGAGGATAAAGGTGGTTGCTCGTCCTGAGCTAACCACAACAGTGCCAATAGATGGCGCTGATACATTAATTTGACGGATTTTATCAATCAATCAATTTGTTTATTGAGAATACAGGCATTAAGCAAAATGATCGTTTTACGATGATTTAACAAGTCCTCTGTACTTAGCCATACAGACAATCAATAACAGTTATTCAGTAGTTTTCATAGCGGCATAATTTCTATTTACATTACTGATTAAAATAATAATAATAACATAATTATTGTTATATACCGGCTGTAATTCACGTACCTTTAGTCGAATTTTCTCGACCTAGGTTTCGAGCGAGTCAGTCGCTCTTCCTCGGGAGTGAGGTCACGCGGTGAGATCGCGATGTTTTAAAATTAAAATAATAACATAGACTAAACTTGCAATATAAATCACAATATTTATGTTTTTTTAACGCAGTTCAAACTATACATATATAAATATTGCAGTTGAAACTGTACGTATTTTGATGAAATTAATTGAAATGCAAAACAATTTGTGATGTTGCTGTTAAGTATCTGTACGGGTTAATAACATTTCTCACAAAGTTTAGATGAAACGAGTCACAGAGGATTGATCGGCCGTAACTTGAGAACTTTACAAATAAAACTTAACAAAGTAAGTCCTTAAATTCCATCTTTTTGATATCAAGAAACCTCATCGAGGTACCATTGAGAATGGACAGTACAATATATAACAGTACGTAAGGTTTGCTAGTTTAAGTTTTATTTATTTATTTAAATTATTTTTATTTTATTCATTTTTGGGAAACTTACTGCTAACAATTATACAAATTAAAACTTAAATTTGAAGGCAATTTACAAATATCCACTAATTAATTTTATGGAGGTAGATTTAGTACCTAGGTAGATTTTTGCTAGTCCGCCTGGGGTGGTGATTCTACCTTCCTTGGTGGTAATTTAAGAGCAATCGTGGGGTCTATTTTCCATAAAAATGTATTCCCCTTTTACTTCCTGGAAAATGCTTCTAGAGCAAAGTTTGTTTCTACAAAATATCTAGATCTGGTGTAGCTACGCCCCCTATCATTTGTTTTTTTGGACAAACCAATTGCAAATGGAAATATGTATGATCCTTCAAAAATCTTAAAGAGGAGATTAGCAGGCTTATATTTTCTTTTTGCACCTGGTTGGTCAAAAAATGCAAATGATAGGGGGCGTAGCTACAGCAGACCTTGATTTTTTGTAGAAACAAATTTTGCTCTAGAAGCATTATCCAGGGAGGAAACGGGGGAATACGTTTGTATGGAAAAGTGCACCCCGCGTTACCAAGAGGTAACGCGGGGTGCAGTAACTAAGAAGTTAGATTTTTTTGGATTAAAGGACAAAGCCTCCAGTGATATTAAAGTGCATATAAGATCAGTAGATCAGATTTTTTTTGAATGATATAAGGTAACAGGACAAGCACGACGCTCGCCTGATGGTAAGCGATGACGTCTACCTATTACAGACATAGCGGTATGCAAAATGCTGGACTGCCAGAATTTTGCATGTCACTACACTGCGCCTGTTACCTTGAGACATACAGCTGTTGAGTCTCACATGCCCTGTAAATTTCACTGGACACCTTGCCATTTCAACCGTAAAACATTCCTATTTCACGGCTGAAAATTAGTTGGCAAAGTGGTGGTACCGCCCCAGGCGGACTAGCAGAAGTCCTACTGTAACATGCAATCCACTACAATACCTATACTGTAACATGCTTTGGGGTGCGTGTAATGTACGTGTACGGTTGGCAATCCTTTTGTTTATAAGTTTTCTAGCAATGTGGGTTGCACATTACTAGTAGTGTTGTTAACCCCTCCAACTAAGCTAAATATATTATGTTTCTTTGAAGTGTTAGACACTTTATATTTTTGTAAATTATTACTTCGCACCATGGCTTAATTAGCAAAGCACCGGAACATGTTATTCCGGAGGTTGCGGGTTCAAGTCCCGTCGGTACGATGAAATTTTGGATTGTGTATAATAATTTAAGCTAAATATGTTTGTGTCTGGAGTGGGTTCACGTCAATAGTGCAATGGGTGGGGATCAAACTCACGACCTCTCGATCGCCAGGCCGCTTTAAACTACTTTTCAACCGACTTCCCAAAAAGAAGGAGGTTCTCAATTCGTCTGTATATTTTTTGTGTGTATGTTACGCGATTACTCCGTCAATTGTGAATCGATTTGAATGATTATTTTTTTAATCGGTAGGGTTGGTTTACGAAGTGGTCCTATTGTAATTTTATCGAATTCTGATAAGTATCTCTAGAGATATGACGATAAACATCTCAAACTTGCTACTGAAATTGACTCACGGAGCATGGAAGTCGGTTGTTTTAGTTTTTAAACTATCTTTGTTATGTATGTAATATGTAACACATTTTTTGGTTTGAGAAGCTTATATGCTTCCCGTTTGGTTGTTTTGTAATTTTATAGAGATCTGAAAAGTACCTCCAGCATCTCCAGAAATATGGAGAACTCCTCAAACTTAGTACTGAACATGACTAGCGCGGCATTTGATATCGTTTTTTTAGGGTTCCGTACCCAAAGGGTAAAACGGGACCCTATTACTAAGACTCCGCGGTCCGTCTGTCTGTCTGTCCGTCAGTCACCAGGCTATAGCTCATTAACCGTGATAGTTAGATAGTTGAAATTTTCACAGATGGTGTATTTCTGTTGCCGCTAGAACAACAAATACTAAAAACAAAATAAAGTTAAATATTAAAGGTGGTCCCCATACAAAAAACGTGTTTTTAAACGCCATCTATCTAATAAGTTTCGGCAAAATGACATAGATGGCGCTAGTAAACGAGCCCCGTCTTTCTAGATCGCGACCAAACCAAATATTCTTGGTAATATCAATTAATCAAATATATGAGGTTGAAACTCTGTTATATTTCGTATTGTACGGAACCCTCCCTAAGTGTGCGATAAGAGACGCAATGCTGACTCGCACTTGGCCAGTTTTATTTTGATTTGGCAAATTACTCTAAATTATTCTTAAAACATAACCTACTGCAAATAACTTATACAATACCGGTCTAACTACATATCTCGCAGCGTAAATTAATACCTAACAGAAACAAAACGAGCGTATATTTATCAAAAAAGCGCGCAGTGTCATCGGCCCTTACGAACATTCGATACTGCCCGCGCCGGCGCATGATACTATCTTTTGACAACTACTACTTTAAAACATACAAATTTAGACTCTAAGACTAGTTAATTATGGTGGAAATTGGTTTAAAATAGTTTTAAATGTTGTTTTTTGTTTTTACAGTTTTTTTTGGAAATGATTGGTCAATCAATATATAAGATAAATATCTTGTTTAAATGCGTAATTAAAGGTAAACACTTTAAAATCTTTAGATTTTTCTCGAATCTCATAACGACTACATTACTGAAACAATCATCATCATCAGCCGATGTCAGTCCACTGCTGGACGTAGGCCTCTCCCAAGATGCGCCACTGAGCCCGATCTTCGGCTCTTCTTTTCCAGTCACTGCCCACCGCTTTGCGTATGACGTCGCTCCACCTGGTCACAGGACGTCCTACGCTACGTTTGCCGATTCGCGGTCTCCACGCTAGGACAAATTTGAAACAAATTTAATGGAAATGTTTAGACGTATTTGTGCAAAATAAATAGTCACTCACGCAAACTAAAGGTACGGACACACCGTAGCGTCCTGCGTGAGCGATCTAGGCGGCGATCAGATAGCGCAGTAGTATTTGTACCGACTGGTTCACACCAAACGCGATCAGAAAACAATTGAAAAGTACTGAGATCGCGTCCGTAGATCGCAGGTAGCCGCGATGAGGCCGTACCTTAAGAAAGAAAAGAGTTTCATGCCAAAGTGTCTATTATTGGCATTGACGTCATTGCTTACTATCAGGCGATCGTCTTGCTTGATCTTATATAACCTTTTTTCCCTACATAAAACAAACGTTTATTTTACGCTTTGCTTCATGCCAAAGTGTCTATTATTGGCATTGACGTCATTGCTTACTATCAGGCGATCGTCTTGCTTAATCTTATATAACCTTTTTTCCCTACATAAAACAAACGCTTATTTTACGCTTTGCTTCATGCCAAAGTGTCTATTATTGGCATTGACGTCATTGCTTACTATCAGGCGATCGTCTTGCTTAATCTTATATAACCTTTTTTCCCTACATAAAACAAACGCTTATTTTACGCTTTGCTTCTACATTCCTCATACGCACTGCCAAGGAATGGAATTCTTCGCCCGAGTCTGTGTTTCCCTAAACCTACCACCTGGGGGTCTTCAAGCCGCGAGTGAATAGGTATCTTCTAGATCAGTTCCGCGCCACTGCATACATAATTAAATAACTAAGAATTATGAACGTATTTTGTACCAACCAACGCTGCAAAAAAATGATAAGCATAATACCACAGATTATATAATAGTTACAACGTAAATAATACTTTCCGATGTTAGGTTGGCTACACAGTGCTTTTATAATTCGGGTATCAACAATGTAGGGAAGTGCCAACTCTTATAACGTAGTAGAGTGATTCAGTACTCTGTGTTCTAGACAAACGGGCTACATCTTGGACCACATGGTTGCGTAACAACAGGTGAGATAGTGGTCAATCGCTTGCCTATTGGGCATAAAAAAACCAATTTCGGAATTATATTAAACCCACAATCAAATACAAAATAAATATTCCGTTATAATTTAATTATTTGGAAATTCATCAGCTGTATGTTATTGGTGTGAATGCACTTTAAATTTGTCTAAACGAACGTAGAATAAAAATAAGATTCAAAATATACAGTAATTCGCGTAAATCTTGCTAATAACCTGCGTGATCGTACTTAGAATTAGGTGTCTTGTTTGAATACTAATATTTTGAAACCTAGATTTTTTATGTTGATTTTTGTATAGAAGTATCTAATATATACGCGATTTTTGGGGATGCAGCAATGTCAAACATGGTATGTGTCAATGGTAATAATATTTGAAATATTATGATCACTAAAACCTTGAAATTATTAGGTGTATTCGTTTAATATAGGTAATATAACCTATTGCTTTAAGGTTTATACAAAATTAACGTTCACATTTCACTTTAAACATTTAGGTATTACTTACTCTAAAGTAATAAAAAATTTAATACATTGGAGGGTTTTTAAACAACTCATAGCTTACATTACCACGACCGACCTCTAATATACACAATTTTGATAAAATCCTTTATGTTCTATATTCAGAATTCTTTTTTTCATGTAGCAAGACTAAACATACTGGCAGCTAACACTTTTGGCGCCAATAGCCGTGGCGCAGCTGTCATTGCGTGTCAAATGTCAAATTTAAATCTGGAATCAGGATGCGTTCGAACTTCGAAATGTAATTGAAATGTGCCAGTGGAGATGGCTTGGACTATAAAATAAGGTTTTTATGATACTTGCTAGCGCTGAATAGCTTAGTGCATTTTAGCGTGATACATATAGTTAATCTTTGACGCATTTTGAACTAAAAGTACAGTGCCAAGATTCTGGACGTTTAGAATAATTTTATACGTTTATACGAATGATAATATAATACGACCGAACACATTTAAATGATAGTGCTAAAAGTGACACCTTATCAACATTTTCAATGATTAATTTTAACTGCCAATGGAATGTTTTATTGGCATAATGGCATTATTAAAACGTTTATTATTAAGTTAAACATAATTTTTAAAATAATTTCAAGTTCAAACTAGATCCATCGCCCAGTTATTATTTATGCTAAATATGATAGTTTAGACATATCCAAGAAAATTATAATAAGTATACTTAAGGTATGGCCACACCGCGGCGTCCTGCGATCTGCGGGTGCGATCTCAGTACTTTTCAATTGTTTTCTGATCGCGTTTGGTGTGAACCAGTCGGTACAAATACTATTGCGCTATCTGAACGCCGCCTAGATCTCGCACGCAGGACGCTGCGGTGTGTCCATACATTTACAGTGAATTTGTATTTAAATAAGATTTATAAATATAAGATACATTTAAAATACTTAAACAGTATTAACGACTTAGTTACAAAAATATTTCAATAACAAAATCACATATATTTTCAAGCTCAAATATGTGCTTTAAATGAAATATCCTGTCATAATATAATAAGCATTTCTGAGAACTTTTTTGCTGCACTTTATGATATATATCTTCCTTCAAATATTGTAAATTTAAATGATTGTATGTTTATATTTTTGTTGCTCATTCTCGCAAAAACGGCCAATAATTTCGAAATGAAAACATTTTGATGACATTTGGCACACAGACATATCTTATTATTTTAGACTAGCTGTGCCCCGCGGCTTTGCCCGCGTTTAATCCTGTTTAACTGTAAAAGTTTGAGATCTTTCTCGTCATATCATTGGAGATGCTTATCCAATCTCAATGAATTGCATAATGACATTACCGTGAAAAGGTACTATACTAATGAAAAAATAATCAATCGAATAATTTCACGATAAACGCGGGAAAATCTGTAGGGAACAGCTAATCCGAACTAATAATTATAAAACATTTGTAACTCTGTCAGTCTGTCTGTTTGTTACCTAATCACGCTTAAACGGGCGAATATAGGCTACATACGAATGTAGGATAAAATAAAATCATTCAATGATTTTCACACATAGCTCAAATAACTCAAATCACACAAATGTTTATTGACAGATCTTTACAACTTGACAACATTCTTGGTAAACGTGAACGAGGTCGCGGGTATCAGCTAGTATTACATAAATCAGGTGAAACGAAAATATACCGTCAGTCTGCGCGTCATACGCGTGGCATGCGACCGTTCTCAGCTAAAATAAGCGCACGCGCATAAATGCACTTCGCGCGAATAATCCCGGATTAAGTGCGGATGGATGTCACCACGTATTTGGCGCGTCTCGTGCGCATAAATATGCGAATAAATGCACCGTAAAATTAGACCTTGTAATGAGACGGGTTGATAATAAACGACGTCATATATTGATATAATATTACTTATACATACTATTTATTATCCATACATACTTAATATTATATTAAACTGGCCAAGTGCAAGTCGGACTCGCACTAGTAGGGTTCCGTACCAGACTACGGTATTTTATAAGATCGAGCAAATAATACCACTATCATTTTTCGCCAGCAAAACATAATAATTAATAAACATTTTATTTCTTATAACGCCATCTAACGTCTAACAAAGGAGTTATGGACATTATATATATATCGACATTTCAATATAACGCCATCTATGGGACGTTTACCTAACTATGCGTTCATATATGGCGTGAAATGCCGAAAAAACACGTTTCTTGTATGGGGAGGGTCCCCATACAAGAAACGTGTTTTTTCGGCATTTCACGCCATATATGAACGCCTATTATTTTTAACTTTATTCTGTTTTATAGTATTTGTTGTTATAGCGGCAACAAAAATACATTATCTGTGAAAATTTCAACAGTCTAACTATCACGGTTCATGAGATACAGCCTGGTGACAGACGGACAGACAGACAGACAGACAGACAGACAGACAGACAGACAGACGGACAGCGGAGTCGTGAACGAAGTCGCGGGTATTAGCTAGTATAGTATATATAAAGCACAAAAATATTTCTGCCTATGTCCGTTATATACTTTGAAACTATCCAACCGATGTGCCTCAATCCGGTTTCATTAATAAGCCAATAATGCGAAGATGACAAACACTAAAACAAACTACACACAGACTAAAACAATGCATTAGGTACATTTAGTCACATTTCTTTTAGGGCCAGTTTCACGGGTTCATAATAACGCTTATATGAAGTAATTTGATAGATTTTGACAGCTTGGCAAAATAGAGTAGAAATAAATAGGGGCGCCACTATCGCGTGTAGTAGTAGTACTAGTAGCCCCGATAGCAGAGGGAGTGGCGGTAAACTTTAAAAATAACTTCTTTAGTGGAACTACGGATAGTCTTATCCACGTTAAAACGTGTCGCGTAGATTACGGTGAATATAAAATACTACTGTTAAGCTGAATACAAAAAAAAATTGTTTTCAAATTTTCAGTCCCTGACCACAGTTAACATAGAAAATTTTATCACAGATTAGACTATTGCCAGGCTTGAAAAAAAAGTTCCGTTTCAAGACGTTTTTGCCAACCTGTATATGGTCCCATGTGTCTGATAACTATTTAACGCATTATCAGGAACCGGTGAAACTGGCCCTTGGCGTAGTAGCACACGCCGGGTTTCTTCTAGTTATTTTAATTGTCGATCCTTAATTATTGGTGAAGGAAGTGATAAGACCGCCGCTAACGTCCTGCTTGAAGTCTATTGGACATACGCATCTTGGCTGAACATATTATTATCAGCCGAACCGACAACCGTTAAGGTAAACGAGTTCTTGAGTGGAGAGTAAGCGTAGCGTAAGATGCCGTCAAACTATTTACTGTTTTAAAACAAATTCCTAGAAACACTGTTTAATCATAAAAAAAAATCATTGACACAGCACCTAAAAAAACACTTACCTTTTTAATTCCAGTATCTTACGTCACATATTCTATACAACCTTCTTTTTGCGTTTCATAAAGAGTACAAGCAGTCGCCCACGCTACCAGGCGTTCTGATATTAATCCGAGTACCAGAGCCACAGATATTAATCCCCGCCGTGTGAGGCCGCCAGCTGTTTATGTATATGCTCGCCTGGTAGAATTACTCGCTTACACGTGATTTATTCAAGAAGAATTTAAAAAAATGTTTGGGGGGAAAAACTTAACTGACTTTAAATAAAACTGGCCAAGTGCGCGTCAGCATCGCGTCTCTTATCGCACACTTAGGGAGGGTTCCGTACAATACGAAACATAACAGAGTTTCAATTTAATTTAATATTTGGTTTGGTCGCGATCTAGAAAGACGGGGCTCGTTTACTAGCGCCATCTATGTCATTTTGCCGAAACTAATTAGATAGATGGCTTTTAAAACACGTTCTTTGTATAAGGACCCCCCTTTAATTTTTAACTTTATTTTGTTTTTAGTATTTGTTGTTCTAGCGGCAATAGAAATACACCATCTGTGAAAATTTCAACTGTCTAACTCTTATCACGGTTAATGAGCTATAGCCTGGTGACAGACGGACAGACAGACAGACAGACAGACAGACAGACAGACAGACAGACAGACAGACAGACTGACAGACAAACAGACAGACAGACGGACAGCCGAGTCTTAGTAATAGGGTCCCGTTTTACCCTTTGGGTACGGAACCCTAAAAACTATGGAGGTTCTCAAATTATCGAAACTTTTTTATCCGCGCTGATAATGAAGAAAATTGATGATCACGATTTTAATGAATGCAGGTTTTATTATTTTCGTAGTTTCGCATGCAAAAAATAATCTAGTAAAAAATAATTGTAGATGGGCTACGAATTGTAGCAGTAGTCGTAGAAGGTCTACGCGCCGAAATTTAACATGACCAAATTGCAGCAATAATTTGATTTTAGTATATAAAGTTCCGTACTCAATGAGTGAAAACGGGGCCCTATTACTGAGCTGTCCGTCCATCCGTCTGTCACAGGGCTATATCTTCTGAACCGTAGTAGGTAGACATAAGAAATGTTCACAAAGTGCGCATTAGGTACTTTAATAATTACAAAATAGAGTTAAAAATTAATGACAGACATGATTATCATTTTTACTCCATCTTATTACATGAGAATGAGCGAGACCAACTCGCATTTGGCCGGTCTATTTCTTTAAATTATCTGTGGATATGTTTGAATAAAAAAACCATGGCAATAATAGACAATACCAGAGATGTATAGAGTAGGCCCGACCACAGCCCATCACAATTACTTCGGTTAGTACGCCATGAAACACTCGAAAGGCCCTAAAGCAAGCTTTATATCGTCGTATTTATTTTATTACTCTCGATAGATAATAAAACATTTTTCACGTCTTGTACCATCCTTGATCCCTGTGCAATCAGATATAGGGTTGGCGACGATTTGATTTTTGAAAGAAAGAAAGAAAGAAATATATTTTAAGGTTCCGTATCTTAAAAGGAAAAAAAGGAACCCTTATAGTATCACTTTGTTGTCCGTCTGTCCGTCTGTCCGTCTGTCCGTCTGTCCGTCTGTCCGTCTGTCCGTCTGTCCGTCTGTCCGTCTGTCTGTCTGTCCGTCTGTCCGTCTGTCCGTCTGTCCGTCTGTCCGTCTTTCAAGACCCGTACCTCCGGAATGCGTAAAGGTATCAATTTCAACTTGATTTATCAAAATACTTGAGTTTACGGTATCTTTTGGCTGTGAAAATATCAAAACTATAAGTTAACGTGATCAAAATTTAGGAAAGAACTGAAAACTTGGCTTCTAAGTAAAATGTTTTACACAATTGATGACATGTTTTGACACAAAAAAATTGACATTTGTATTAATATATTAATTATGACAATCGTAGTATTATTATTAATATTTGTAATTATTTAAATAACCTATTAATTTAATCTCGACATGGTAATTTAATCTCAAATTTGTTAGTATTCCTATTATATATGTAATTTGAAAAGTTGTTGCTATTGGTTTAATTCATTTATTTTAATATTGTGTTCTTTCACATGCCATAACATGGTGAAATAGATGGTCTTGTATAATTTTACTATCTTTTGTACTCTATTTCATGTGAAATAAATAATTTCATTTCATTTCAAAAGATATGACCGATTATGTCGCATATTTGCGCATATTTTGCGATTTTACAATCAAAACCTATAGGGTATTTCCCATTGACCTAGAATCATAAAATTTGGCAAGATGTATTGAAGCACTTATGTAGGAATAAATCTGAAAACTGTAAATATGTAGTTTAATAACAAAAAAAAGTGAATTTACTATAACAGACTTATTGTACGGTTGGTGCAATACATTTTCTATGGATCGAACTGCAAGGTTAAGTTTGTTCCTTAACCTAGTTTGAGAAGTTGGTACGGAAGCTTCGGTGGGAGAGTCCAACTCGACTTGGCCGGTTTTATCATTTATTTTTAACCGATTTCACAAAAAAGGAGGAGGTTCTCAATTCGCCGGAATCTTTTTTTTAGGGTTCCGTACCCAAAGGGTAAAACGGGACCCTATTACTAAGACTCCGCTGTCCGTCTGTCTGCCTGTCTGTCTGTCCGTCTGTCACCAGGCTATAGCTCATTAACCGTGATAGTAAGTTAATAAGTAAGTTAAAATTTTCACAGATGGTGTATTTCTGTTGCCGCTAGAACAACAAATACTAAAAACAAAATAAAGTTAAAAATTAAAGGGGGTCCCCATACAAAAAACGTGTTTATAAACGCGATCTATCTAATTAGTTTCGGCAAAATGACATAGATGGCGCTAGTAAACGAGCCCCGTCTTTCTAGATCGCGACCAAACCAAATATTCTTGGTAATATCAATTAATCAAATATATGAGGTTGAAACTCTGTTATGTTTCGTATTGTACGGAACCCTCCCTAAGTGTGCGATAAGAGACGCGATGCTGACGCGCACTTGATCTTAAATTATTATTAGAAGCCATTTACGAATTTCTACCATTTTACGTAATAGCTGGCAACCCTATCCCGCAAGATTCCTACTGAGAGATGTACACAGAGCGGTTTGACCCCCCGCGGTACTTTTATCGTCGATTCGTCCGCCACTTCTACAGATTTACTCATCATTTGATTACCTCGAATCAAGATATTATTAGAACAATCTAAAATCAACATTTTAAAACTTTAATTACGTTTTTAATTGCCTAAAACGAGGTTTGATTCGTCGTCGACTTGTAATTTATGTATTTATTTATCAACGGGTGATAAAAATGATTAGCTTGTGATTTAGAGATGCTATAGCAGGTACGATGGCCGATCTTATGATTTTTATTCAAATACTAGAAGTCCCCCGCGGCTACGCCCGCGTTAAAAACTCCTTTTATTTACTTAAAACTTTTCTTTTGTAAAAACGATTCTATCATTAAAGACATCAAATAAAAATTAGCCAAATTGGTTCACCTATTTTCATGTTATCGCGTGACTAAGACAAATCAGGATTCATATTTTTAAAACCCGAAAACCCAATAAAGCGCAATCCGAAACTATATTGATTTTCAGACTTTTTTACCCCAGTTCACTCTTTTAGGGTGGCATTTTGAAAAAGTCTGAAACTCGTATTTACTTATTTATTTACAGAAGTACTTGTGTGAAATGTCGAATAAAATGACTATCCAAAATTTGAGCCCTGCTTCATCCCTTGAAGAGTAAATTTTGAAAAATCCTTTCTCAGCGGATACCTACGTCAAAATTTCTATCTGGATGCAAAATATCAGCGCAATCCGAAACAATATTGATTTCAGACATTGTTACTCCACTTCACCCTTTTAGGAATAGAATTTCAAAAAGCCTGAAACACGTATTTACTCATTTATTTACTAAACTACTTGTGTGAAGTTTCGAATATAAGAGACAATCAATTCTTGTTTCTCCATACAAACTTTGAACCCTCGCTTCATCCTCTTCAGGGATGAATTTTGGAAAACCTTTCTCAGAGGGAACTAACGTCGTAATTAATAACTATCTGCATGCCAAATTTCAGCGCAATCCGAAACAATATTGATTTTTACACTTTATTACCCCATTTCACCCTCTTAGGGGTGGAATTACAAAAAAACCTGAAACACGTCTTTACTTATTTTTTTACTGAAGCACTTATGTGAAGTTTCGGATAGAAAAGACGATCTAATCTTGTTTCTCCATACAAACTTTCAACCCCCGTTTCATCCCCTTCGAGGGTTAATTTTAGGAAATCCTTTCAAAGAGGGATCTAACGTCGTAATAACTATCTGCATGCCAAATTTCAGCGCAATCTGAAACAATATTGATTTTACACTTTATTACCCCATTTCACCCTCTTAGGGGTGGAATTACAAAAAAACCTGAAACACGTGTTTACTTATTTTTTTACTGAAGCACTTGTGTGAAGTTTCGGATAGAAAAGACTATCTAATCTTGTTTCTCCATATAAACTTTGAACCCCCGTTTCATCCCCTTAGAGGGTTAATTTTGGAAAATCCTTTCTTAGAGGGAATTAACGTCGTAATAACTATCTGCATGCCAAATTTCAGCGCAATCCGAAACAATATTGATTTTTACACTTTATTACCCCATTTCACCCTCTTAGGGGTGGAATTACAAAAAAACCTGAAACACGTCTTTACTTATTTTTTTACTGAAGCACTTATGTGAAGTTTCGGATAGAAAAGACGATCTAATCTTGTTTCTCCATACAAACTTTGAACCCCCGTTTCATCCCCTTCGAGGGTCAATTTTGGAAAATCCTTTTTCAGAGGGAACTAACGTCGTAATAACTATCTGCATGCCAAATTTCAGCGCAATCCGAAACAATATTGATTTTACACTTTATTACCCCATTTCACCCTCTTAGGGGTGGAATTCCAAAAAAACCTGAAACACGTCTTTACTTATGTTTTTATTGAAGCATTTATGTGAAGTTTCGGATAGAAAAGACGATCTAATCTTGTTTCTCCATACAAACTTTGAACCCCCATTTCATCCCCTTAAGGGGTGAATTTTGGAAAATCCTTTCTTAGTACACCTTTACGTACTAAGACAAATATACCCTCCAAATTTCAAGTCTCTACGACCAGCGGTTTAGGCTGTGCGTTGTCTGTCAGTGAGTCAGTGAGTCAGTGAGTCAGTCAGTATGTCAGGACAAAGATTCTTATAGTATTAGATGGCGAAGGAAAAAGAAAAACTTAGGGCGTGTATGATGTATTCATGGTAGTTCTAGGGTTTTGTCGCGCATATTATCTTTTTAACCAACTTCATAAAAAGGAGGAGGTTCTCAATTCGAATGTATTTTTTTTTAATGTTTGTTACCTCAATACTCCGTCAAATTTTGACCGATTTCAAAAATTATTTTTTCGTTTGAGAGATTATGCTTCCCGATTGATCCCTTTCAAATGTTATCGAGGTATGACAATTATCTCCAGAGATATAGATATAAACATCTCAAACACATTACATACCTTAACGACATATGCATTTGTATACCTTGACGACATGATACTACTGGCTTTATTTTGTCTATCGCGGCATGTGAAGTCGTTTTTTTTTCATTTTGCAAACGAATTTTTGGCCAATCTCGAAACTAATACGCTTCGCTTGCTCTGTCAATTAAGGTTTTCCTTATTTTGCAATAAGACATTCACAAACTCAATATTCGTCTATAATGACGCATATTTGGAAGCTCAGACTCCCTGAAGAGACGAAACCGAGATGATAATTTAATTCGTATACATATGAAATTTAAATGAAAATGGTTATCAACAAGCAAAATTATTCACCCTTGACGGTGACTATTACCTAATCCAAAAATATTCACCGCAGATTTGCATAACGTTTGCAAATCAAAATCGCATCAAGAACAGTTGATCACAGAGTCACTTACCACCAGTGTTCCCCCCTTCCCCCTCTCAAATGCCCCTGACTTCCCATTTGAGCTGTTTAACCCCATTTAAGCTGTGGCGTCATCTGCTCAAAAACTAATGCATATTTTTATGTCTGCAACTTGATTAAAGTGCGTACTGCTGGAAAATTACGTGTAATTTTTTGTGGTTATTTTTATCTCTTGTTATTTAATTGTAGATTAATGATGGTGATTTTTATTCGCTACAGAGACACCATTTTTAGGTAATAATATTGAGTTAGTAACTCCATTAAAATACTGTTTTTGGTGATTTCTACCTCATTAAATATTGTAACTCATACCAATCTTGATATAACTACAAGATAGCGATGATACTGGAAGCTTTAAATCGTGTTTAACGTCCACCAAAGCTCATTCCAGCTCTCAAAATTAAGGAAACTCGATAACAAGGCGCTTCTAATTAAATTGAAACGAGCGACGGAAACATCAAATAAACATGCCAACTAAAAATCTCTATGGCACAATCTCTTAGCAAGCGCAATTTTAAGACGGTACGGAATGGACCGAGCCAAGGATAAGCAATAAAATACGACACCTATCTTGCCGTATCGGCTTTAATGAAAACCGCCCGACTATCTCCGACAATCCGGCCCTCTCTTAGTCTGTTAATATATGCGATTTTTATCAGTCCCACCCGGCCCCAAACGGCAGGGACAGGGTTAAAAATATGCAAAAATCAGCGCTCGGGGTGAATATTAAGCAATGTAATTTTGTAATATTCCACAATTAAAATTTAAATTGAAATCAATGCGCGGGTGAATGGTTGTGCCGTGATTTTTGGGTTTATGGCTGAGGGTTGACCGTTTTTATGTGCTCTTTTTACACTTTGTTTGTTAATACCAGCTGACCCACCCTAGATCGCTTGGACTATGATAGTAAAGATAAAACTTTGAATCTTTACCTCATTCATATGTATGAGTATCTCCAGAGATATGGAGATAAACACCTCAAACTTGGTACTGTGTGTACTAGTATACATCTCCAATAATATATATAAGAGAGCAATCAAAAAATTATCAATCAAATCGGTTATTAATTGGCAGAGTAATCGCGATCACAGCCCAATTGAAAACCTCCTCCTTTTAGGAAGTCGGTTAAAAATGTAAAAGGTAGATGAAGAGCACAGCACTTAGACATATACCATTCAAACGGTCGCCTCGTATAGTCATTAAAAACTTAAATTAACCTGGTCTGATCCATCCCCATCTCGTTGTCAGCGTCATATTACAAGCCATTAAAACATGAACAACTCTTAAATTTGAGTACGTTTTCATAACGTTTCTATATCGTAAAACGACAGTGTTTCTAATGGCACCTTTACACTAAAATGTTTGTCGGAATCGACTCAACTTAATCCTCCTTACTTCATATTAGCAACATTAATCAATGTATTATAAATGCGAAAGTCAGTTTGTATAGTTCGTTTGTTTGGGACTTCTTCACGGTCAAACGGCTGGATCGATTTAGCTGAAATTAAACACAGGGATAGCCCTTATCATGGATTAGGCTATAGGATACTTGTTAACGTGGGCGAAGCCGCAGGGCACATATAGTAATATTATAAAAGCTCAAGTTTGTGAGTGTGTAAGTATTGTTTGTTATTTCTTCACGCTAAAACTACTTAGCCGATTGAGCTGATATTCGGTATGTAGGTAGATAACTTAGAGCCTGGAATTACACATAGGGTACTTTTAATCCCGATGTTTCCACGGAAACGATATTTGCGCGGGTAAAACCGCGGGACACAGCTAGTAAATAAATAAATGTAAAAATAGTTCTTATATAATAAAAATAAAATGCAGTCATCGTCTATCAGATTTCAACCGAATTCAAAACGAGAGTTTTGCGTTCGATTGTATTTTTTATGCTTGTTACCTTAATCAAAAATTTGTTAGAACTCAGAAGTCGTCATTATTAACTGAATTGGAAAATTCTTATTTTATTAGAGATGGTATACTTTCTGTTTGGTCCCACTATACAATTCATCGAGATCTGATTGTCTCTCCAGAGATATGGAGTTATAATCATCTCAAAATTGTTATTAATAATTAAGATACTCGTAGTTTAAAAACTAAAACAACCGACTTCCATGCCCCGCGAGTCAATGTCAGTAGCAAGTTTGAGACGTTTATCGTCATATCTTTAGAGATACTAATCAGATCTCGATGAAATTACAATGGGACCACTTCGGAAACGAACCCTACCGATTAAAAAAAGAATCATTCAAATCGGTTCACAATTCACGGAGAAATTGCGTAACATACACACAAAAAAAACATACAGACGAATTTAGAACCTCTTTCTTTTTGGGAAGTTGGTTGAAAATGACTCTCGCGGCAGATCGTAACAATAAATTTAAATGTCTTTATTTATTTATGAATCGCTATTTGCAATATTAGGATTTATAATGAATTTTTAATCTATATTTATAATCAATATCGAGATGTCAGTGATTTATTTTAACACAACATAAATTAACTTAAAAATAAAACAAATACAATTAAAAACAATTACCTACTGACAATATTAAAATTATATAAAGCAAAATATATTATAATACCTAAATTATAAATAAAAGACAGAACCTGCTGAACCTGCCAGAAAAAATTAAATTAAATTAAAATCTAAAATATATATTTTTTATATCTTAAAGGCTAGCGTTTGACCTCTATCTCACCTGTTGGTAAGTGATGATGCGGTCGAACATGGTAAGCACATATTACTGAACATTAAAAATAGAAATATGTATCAAGTTTAATTTCCGAATCGTAACCATATCGTATGATCGGTAAGTGTGTAGCGGCTTTTAGACGCGTATCGTTGTAACTTTGAACATTTAGTGTGTACAAAATATTCGTGAATCGTCTCAAAGTAACGACACAGTTAATGGTCTATAAAGCCACCCCATAACTTGGCTATCTGTAGGATCATTCCGAGTGTTATTCCCTCTTAATTGGCCGTTCCGTCCGGAATCGTCAATTTCAGATATTAAACTAATTTTCAATGGTATGTAATCGCGGAGACGTGATCCGTTTGCCTCTTCAAAAGGGTTGTTCTTAAAATATTCGATGCTGTTTATATGCAATACTTTCGGATTTTAAACGGAGTTTTACGATTATTATATATAATATATGTATATTTATATATTATATATAATATGTTTTGTTGATGTTTTGAGTCGATATTAATTAATTAAAATTAGTCGTATAGACGTGTCGATTCTTAGTTTAATGACTGCTTGTGTGAAGTATGACAGCTTTTCTTTTACCCCATCTAGTTGATGAAATGAAAACCTTTCTCTTAGTCGATATTTGTAGTCAAGCTTGCAACATACGTTTATATTAAATAATAATTAGTAATACGGTCCCGTTTCTCACCCTTTTTTTTAGATAATGATGACAGCCGTGTACTGTTTTATTTTTCCCCGTTAATGACATCGTATCTTTTAAATAACCAAATGATGACTTATTATTGAAATAGAAAAATAAACCTTAATTTGCCTTCTTCAGCTTCACTTTTGAAAATTAAGTGATGTTATTGATGAATGTCTAATACTATACTATGTATACATACATACAATCATGCCTTTTCCCGTTGGGGTAGGCAGAGCCTAATACAGTAATACTCCTAATAAGTGGATCCTAACCACAAAATAACAAAAAGAACTTCGTATCTTGACTCATCACTCCAGAACCTCGAACCCACCTATCACAGGTGGCAAGGCAGCTTCACTTTCCAAGTGAAGTTAAATATAATATTAATGACACTCGCTGGTGTACAAACGTCACAATCCTCTCAAATTTAGACGACAGGTGTACTTAACAATAATTCTGTTTGACGCCGTTGCAACGGAATAGCAAACGAAGCTTATTATAGCATCGCATGACATCGCATCGCGTCGCAGCGGTAATTAAGCGAACGCAGCTTTACAGGGGGTTTCAACCGCTCTGCAGATATCCGGATCATTAAACGTATTTCTGGATCATTATTGGTTGACGATTCTGACGTTTACTTGACAGTTATATTGTGATAAGTGTAGTGGTAGGACTTCTGCTGGTCCAAATAGGGCGTTACTACTTATTTATTCTTCAATAAATTAAAAGTATTTTTTTAAACACAAGCTTTCGTAAAGACGTTGTCATGTGTAATAAATAATGCTAGTTAACTAAAATTTATTGACAATTCACGTATCAAATCAGCTTCATTAGTTAATTTTAAAAGACACCTCAGTCGATTCTCATAAGCTTTACCATTACTTCACGCAATCTAATGCAATTTTTACAATCTGCTTTTGTAGTAACAACTCTATATATATTGCTATAAAGTTGACAATTCCAAAAACATCTCGTCGCCAGTGTTTTTGCTGCAGAAATATAGACTTTACTAAATTGCGTTAAGGTTTATGAGGAATCTGCCAATTTTAATTAGCCCTCCCCGTCAGATAAGGGTGTTTGCAAATAGGAGGGCCTGAAGAAGCCAATCCATCAAATTGGCGAACGCATTACGACGCCACGGTTGTCGCTCTGTAGGGTGATGTGGAGTCGATGTCGATGGCGGTGGGGAAATGTCGAAATCGATGTTTTTATCGATTAAAATTGTCGTGGTGGATTGACATTAGAAAATGAAATTCAAATGTTACCGAAATAGAGAAGACGATTAAAAGTTATCCACATTCAAATATTCCTTGCCTTAAATTTATGTAATATTCAAAGATTTTTAAAAGTTACCTCTCTTCAGTTAAGTCAACACCTTTGCTGAGGCTATAGCTTGGACTAGACTTTGACATCAACTTAACATGAAATGTTACTTTGACTTGAGTTTACTTAAGCGTGAACAATTTGATTACTTTGATACTGGCGATATACACTAATCGTGTGGAGCCATAATCAAATAAAAAAGTCTTACTCCAGATAATACTTCTTCATTTTATAATCAAAACATAATATTAATTGTAAAAAAACTTAAATGAAATTAGTGAATGACAAACAATTAACAAATCTCAAAAACATCCATCGACACCAAACAATAGTGATTGTAAGCACTACGCACTCCGCTGATTGGCGTAACTCGATACGCTGCACTCATTTGCGCCCTGCACTACCGATAAATCTCGCGGTGTCAATGCCAGAGCTTCTTAAAACTTGTCTCTAATGACATGGGGTGCAGCAATGACGAATACAATGGATTAGAAGGTATTACGCAAATGCGTAGCTTTTGTCGTTGACAGCGAGACATTTCTTTTCTTTACCATTTTAGCTTTCACTGATCGTTTGAAGCTCCTATTATATTTTTTGGCTTCTTAACTGTTTCTGACTAAAACATCCTTATACCAAGACAAACATAATAAATTTACTATATAGATAATGACAATTCATAATTTGTCTATTCTCTATTATATTTACTAGTAAACTGTTTTGGCCAAAATATATATTTTTAGGTGCTGCGCTATTAATTAATGACATAATAAGTACTCTTTTTACTGTAAAGAAAATTATAAATTCATACGTTGTTGGCAGTTAAATAATAAGATTAATAAAAGAACTAAAATATAAGGTTAGTGAATTTGGCATCTGTAAAAGCTTGTATTTCATACACGTTAATATCAACTTCGACCTTATCACGTGAATAGTTTACCGGATAAATATCAACAATGTAATCCATACATCTAAGAATTATATTTGTCTCTTCACGACTTAAAATCTACCGCTACCTTCATATAAAAAAAAAAACACCACAAATGAAACCCGAATCCAATAGATTAGATAACCATAGACTAAAGAAGCCAACCCTTGTTTTCCTAGCCAATTATATCAGAAACTCAAAAGGCACTCGCGTGCCCTCACAACTGGTGTCGAGTTGCCAATCGGCTTACAACGTGAGACCATGGGCTGTGGTACCATGGGAGTATGTGGGGATTATTTGCTATTTCTACTAATGAGCATTTTTTGTGAAACTGTAGTTCTTAAAAAAAAAAAACGTTTTTATGCTTTTCTACACCTAACTTAGTCCAATTCACAAAAGGCCATATTATTGATCTGATGCAATTCTCAGTATATATTAGTACTCTGAATCTAAGACAACCTTTTTTTTACTGTACACAGATAATCAGACCATAATATTACCAGGTATTACGTGGCGCTTGATAACCCATACTTTGTACTATCCACGTAGCGTAATTGTCTCGATCCATCTTCCGATTATAATATATTTGAATCAAACATCATGCCAGAAATCAGCAAATCGATCAGTGACATGTCGTTGTTTATTTGGTTATTTATTAGGGCTACCTTCAAAACCTACGACTAATAGTGCCTATTAAATTACTGGACATACTTTTAAGGTATGTATGGCATAGATTTCGTCCGACTAGAGATTGCGTTTGCCACGAAAATATATAGAAGTAATGTCAAAATTCAATGTCCAGTTGGAGAATATTCGTATAGATCGTATATTGAAACAGGCTGTTGGTCTTCAATAAGCTCCTCATTATTCATATACTATAATTCTCTCTCTCTCTCTCATTCTCATCGACTCTCCCACTATCAAGCATCATGGACCTCCCAACTGTACATTATCAGTGCGTTCTTGACTTTTCGCACGCAACTGTTTATGCAGGTCCATTTGGGGTGTATTAGTGAGCATTAGGGTGGTTGTGTGCGTGCCGAGGAGATGAATTAGGGGATTACAACTGCAGCACTGCACTCTGATTTCAACGTATACAGGGTGACGCTAATTATGACAGTTAAATGTTTAAACAAAATAATAAATATTTAGGTAAATTATCAATGATTAAAAATGTATGTCAAAGACATCCATTTTTACCGTCTTTAAATGATTTTTTTTATTAAAATTTTAACAAAACGTGCGAGTTAAACTTACTACAATATACTACCATAAGTTTCAATTCACTATTCTAAAAGCACTATCAAAATTAAATGCATAATTTTTTTATTTCCATAATTATTTTCATCCTCAGGTTTTCATTATAAGCATCGGGAATCTTGATGTGTATTAGTAAATCAGTTATCTAAAACATTAGCACATGCAACAAATCATAGATGTTGTACGGCAAACGATAATAATCACAGAGAAGAGAACTAATTGTATTGAATTTTCCAAATGAAACACAAAGTACCGGGTGACCGTGTTAAAAAGAAGACTTAAAAAGACTTAAATCTCTGTACACGTATAAAACAATTACACAGACAATAATCCCTATGTTTTCGTCGAAGTGTAACCATTTTATTGTGTCTCCTACACCCTATATTGCAGGGGTGCGCCGAGGGGGTTGGGTAATGGTCTAAAAGTAATTTTATTACTTTGCCCCCATTACCATGACAATGCACGCCACCGGTCGGATGAGATACGACGTTGCGTATCGATATATGTTACGTACTGGTGTATCGCTTGCCCATCACTAGTGGACATCATTTGTGATGACGTCGTTGAAATTAGAAACATTCAAATAATTTTACACATTAATTCCATCTAAAAATTTACGTCGTAGGTTTATTACACTTAGGGCCAGATTCACCGGTTCCTGATAGCACTAAAATGAAGAAATCTGACAGATTTTTGACAGCTTTTATATGTTGTAATGTGTCAGATAACTCTCTAACGCATTACCAGGAACCGGTTACACTGGCCCTTAAAATTAAATTATAAATTATTTAATAATTAAAACATAGGTGTAGTGTTTGTACTCAAAAGTGCGGTTTGATCAAAATCTAACAAATTATGTCGCTGTACACTAAGCTTTCGAATTTCTATATATTGCTTAGGTCCTAATGTTGCCAGGTAAATTTATTAGCGAATTTTTCAAGTAAATTTATTTCTACGACTTGACGTAGTTCCTTTGAGTATTCACCACAATTATACTCAAAGCGTAGTGTCCTTATGCCATCTTATACAAAGGTCTGATTTTCTTGCTAATGACAAAATTTACCATTCAACAGCTTAAAAAAAATCCTTAAAAACATCCTTAGAATACAATAAAGAAAATCGTGCTAGTATTTTATTAACGACATACCAGCAGCACAGAAATAAGACGGAGCTCACACCCGCCAACTGATTCGATTTGTTCCTGCTTCGATGAATATTTGATACGGCTCAGTGCACACTAATTTGTTTATCGTGTACGTCCTGCACGCCTGGTACCCGAATTCTATGTGAATTATTTACGAATCATTCTGTTAACGAACGCTTGTAACTTGTCTGGATTTTCTCAAGAGTAGAAAAGCTTTTTATTTCACTTGCCAACTTTTATGGAAACTTTCACCGAATAAAAACAAAATGGTAAAACTTACTGTCCAATAAATACTACCTACGAGGCTACGATATACTTTTGTTTGTGGCTTATTTATTAACTACTAGCAGCCCGCCCCGGCTTCGCACGGGTAGAACATATATGCCTACAAAATTTGCATCAGTTTGTTGCATTGAATATAAAATATGAACATATTTAACAATCATCGTCATATTTCATCCAATTTACACAAAACCTTAACGAATTATGTACCTAAACCTTCCTCATCAACACTCTGGCTATTGGTGAAAACCGTATGATAATCCATTCAGTAGCTATTGAGATTATTGCGAACAGACAGACAGACGCAGTGATGGACTTTGTTTTATAATACTTACGTAGTGATATTGGACGGCCCTATGGCGTAAAGGATAGTTACCCTGATTCTGACCCGACGGTCGTAGGTTCTAATCCTAGCTATATACCTACCAATGAAAGTTTTATGTGCATTCATGAATCATAAGTTTTCGTACAGTGGTAGTGGGATCATTAAATCTACCAAAAAGTAGCTTACCACCTAGGAGAACATCTGCCGCCGTAACCTTACGGCGTTCCCCGACGCAAAATGTAGGGGTAATATACGTTTAACGTGTGTATCTGTGTGTCTGTCTGTAGCATCTTAGCACCTAACCGGATGAACCGATTTTGTTTTTATTATTTATAGTTTTTTTTTGTTTGATAGATGTCTTCATCGAGAATTTTCTTAGCTTTAATTCATGAAAATTCGTTCAATCGTTATAAAACTATGAACTTTTTTCTAGTTAATTGCGCTATGAAATCAACTTTCATAGGTCTGATCAATTCGAAAATCTTCTTCTTCAACGATATTGTAAGAACATGGAACCTGACCTGATGCTGGGACATCTCCTGGACTCTACGGAATACTCAAATCCTCACCAACTTACAGCTCAGATTTTAAATGTTGTGTTTAGAGTAATTGGAATGCTTTTAATGAAAAGACTGACCGACTGATCTATGTATAATACATAGATCAGTCGGGGTGGTTTAAAATATTATATTATTTTATATATAGATGAATATTATTTTACACAATAGATCATATTATTATACTATATTGACTTCAAATTGATTGTGATCGGTGGGGATCTACAGCATAGCTAAGCCTATAATAATATTTTCGTAGTAACTATGACCTAATCTGTGGTTTCACTGCAAATATTTCATTAATTTTGCGATGCGTGTATGTGAAACTCGTGATAACTTTTAGAGTTTTCATTTGAATTATATACTGTAAAAGACAATTTTAATCTATAATATGTGGCCAAGCTAATTAACTTAATTATTTGGATGAGGATTAATATTATATACTTGAAAATAGCCTTGGAAGTTATGTAATATTTTTTAACAAAAATTTTAAGATTAAAATGGTTACTTTGAGTCAACCTTAAGAGATAGACATATGCTGTCGCGGACTTTTTTGTAGGTCTTATTAAGTTGTACAACTCTTGCATAGAAAATATTCTTCTATCTATTTTCAATTAAGCAGCGTTCGTCAGAAACGTGTTTTTTCGACCGTTTATTTGCCGACTTAGGTTGCAAATTAGGTCTCCACGAATGTACCTTTGATTTAAACGGGATAATATATAGCCTATTTTCATTCCGAAAGTCCATTCTATGTATTAGTGAAAGAATTTTTTAAATCGGTTCAGTAGTTTTTGAGCTTACTCATTACAAACATACAAAAATACAAAAATACAAATGTTCTCTCTTCATAATATTAGTATAGATAGAGTCTAAAACTTGCTGGGACATTGGGACATTATGTACGCTAAACCTGGCGTCTAGTCGCTAATCTCTTGTTCATAACTTGAGACGAACTCAGAATTAATTAAGCATAGTCCTGATACGAATCACTGGCAGGTGATTAAATAAATACAAGTTGGCGCGCCTAATTAATATGCCAGACGCATGATAGGACATTTCTTGCGATTGCTGACTGCCTGGTACTTTAACACGTTGTAATTACGGATATGTGCAGTTTGTCTAATTTTATGTTATACGTCTGGGGTTAGAGATAAAGACAGACTGGGGTAGGTAGATTAAAAGGTAGATCAAATTATTTCGAAGATTTCAATTACACAAATACGATTTTATTCCCTAGACTTATGAGCAGAGTGGTGTGAAGACTGTTATCTAGGGCCTACCTAATCACTTTTTTTTATGATATAAGGTAACAGAACAAGCACGACGCTCGCTTGATGGTAAGCGATGGCGTCTACCTATTACAGATACACCGGTATGTAAATTCCTGGACTGCCAAAATGTTGCATGTCACTGCACTGCGCCTGTTACCTTGAGACATAAGAAGATGTTGAGTCTCACATGCCCTGTAATTTCACTGGACATCTTGCCATTTCAACCGAAAAACATTCCTATTTTACGGCCAAAAATTAATTGGCAAAGTGGTGGTACCGCCCCAGGTGGAGTAGCAGAAGTCCTATTACAAATTTTTAGCTTTTAGTTCATTATATTTATCATTATAATATTTCTTTTCAATAAAACCGATTATTATTTTCTGCAGATTTTAATGAACTTATTTTCAACAACTAACTGTAGAATTTGTCACCAGGTGACGCCAGTAATGCGAGCATCGGTTCTGGCGAGGGCACGGGGGAAGAAGATGACGATACCAACGGAAAGAAGAACCAAAAGAAACGGGGCATCTTCCCGAAGGTCGCCACCAACATCCTGAGAGCGTGGCTGTTTCAGCATTTAACGGTAGGTCTTAACTTTAAGAATTTTTATTTTTAATTAAGAAATTTTATTAAAATTAAGAATTAAGAATTAAATTAATTATCGTCTTCATAATTTATTTTTTTAGTTTCATTATGGCTCCACACGATTTGTGTGTATTAAGCCAGGGTCAAATATTAAAATACTTTAAGTTTCTGAGAATTCAAGTTATAAAACAGGCCAAATTCAAAATCCAGGTCAAGTTGAAGTCAAAGTCTAGTCCAAGTCATACCCTCAGTAAAAATGTGGACTTTACTGAAGGTTTTCAGTGGATTTTGGTGAGAACACAAACAGCATGTTTTTCAACTTTGTGCTGTTTCTCTACACTCGCACACATTCACCGGCACTTAATGGTTAATAAGCCACATTTATTACACATTAACTCGCGGAAAAACACGTTTTAGGAAAAAATACAATTAGAGCACACACACTTTTCCACGTTCCCGCCAAAACTGCTACTCGCATAGTTAATCTGTGGAAAGGAAGAACCCACCCCAAGAAGATTATACACATTGGAAGTTGCATGTAGAATTATAGTTTTAGAGACTAAAATTAAAATGTACATCTACTATCACTACGCATCTGCCAAAAATTAACATAACATTTTAAGTTTTTATAAATATTGCCGCAATCAAAATAGAGCAGTCATTATCTTGATGCCAATTAAATTAAAAGGGAGAGTCACCACCTAACAGTATATTGAAAAACACGCACCTATACACAAATTAATTATGAACAGTTTGAAACCTTTATTTTCCATATTAACCCGCCCCACACTCATAATTCCGTAAAAATCAGCCATTTTGACGGCAGTTGTCTATTGTTCGTCCATTATTAAAGGCCAATGAAATATTGCCTTTCACACTGCCTCCCAGGAATTGCGTAAAAATTGTCCGTTGCAATAAATAAACCGCCGAGGGTAGTTGGAAAGTTTAAAAAAACAGCACAATGCCGCATTGACCGCCGGTTCCGTACAATTGTACCGAAACCCGACGGTTTTCAATTAAAATTTCCCAGAGAGCAATAAATTTTTCATTGTAGACAAAGAGCTTTTCAGAAAAGAAGAGACAATTACGCATGTATTCTGCTTTCGATAACTCTATGGTAAATTAGCATAAGATGTTTAAAGTGGAGTAGAAAGGTCGCGATGAAGACAGACGCGAGTGCACGACTCACTGTTGCGTAGTAATTTCTAGAATGGGTTTTGGCGCGGGGGAGGGGGGGGACAGGGAGGGTGCAATTTCATTACCGGTCCGGATCCGCGCACATAAATCACCGGCCGAAGAAGGCGCCCGCTTCAGTTCAGGTGACGCTCGCAAAGTCGCCTGAGCCCCGGTATTTCTGTTTCATTCGCAGACTCGATCCCGTTTTCTTTACGACTATGAATTCTCTGAATTTTCGCCGCACAAAGAGTTATCTAAGTTTTAATTGCGATCTGCGAATTTTTGAATCTCTTTTTTAAGCGCGCGCGGATTTATGCGGCACTTTTTAAAAATCAGGTTTTTTTTGAGAATTGAAAACTTGTGTCTCTATTTTCGGCCAGTTTTCTGGCTGCGAAGTTTAAAAAGTAACCGTCGACAATCGAATTAGGGAGCTTTTAGCGCGTTCCGTTTGGCGCGTTTTTGCGCAACGCTGTCCGCGCCCATTACCGGCTTCCAAATTACTTATAATTGCTTCGCTTAGCGTTAAGTGCTTTCATTACGGACGCCTGTAAAACAGTTCCGTTGTAGGTCGGGATATGTCAATGTTAACTCTACAATCCGACCTAATACATTTTTGAAACAGCGTGCATCCTTGCTCTAAATGCCATGCCATGTTTTAAACTGTTTTCTCTTCGAGTGAGCATTTGAAATTGGCGTGAAAAGATCTTTTGACCTACATGGCGCGTGAAACTGCATAGCTGTCAAACTGACGTTTGTAATATTCATTCGATTACGCGCGCGGGAAATGGAATGCCACTCGGTGACAGCGCGGCACCTGGGCCATCCCGCCGACACCGGCCAATCAGCAGCCGCGGTGCGGTGGCGGGAAACAAATGAACGCGCGCCTGTTCAAATCCTTGACCACAGAGGTCGAGTATTCGTATTCAAATATGGATCGTTCGATTTGCGATTACACAGTTTGAATCGTGTCATAGCATCGAATGGTCGCACCAGCATGTTTGAATTAATTCTGAATGGAATCAAGTCCGGCCGGAAACGTTTGCTGGAAGCGTGGAAATGATCGATGTATAATTTTGACAGATTACAGAGCTTTTCCAGCATTCGTTGATTGCTCGAAAATTATCTGCATTTTAGGCAAACTTGTTTTACAGTCTAGTTCACCTCACTAAATATGAGCTTGTGTAAGCGTTACTTTCAATTTCAGCGTTAGCAACTCCGTGGTTAGATATATGTATAGTTTTGTAAATGTCATTAGTTCCATTTTTGCCACCGGCCTGAAAAGTTTGTGACATCACTATACCTACCTATTTACAAGTTCCTGATACAACTTTTTATAATTGTAGCTTCGCACAATTTGCGCATTTAGCCAGTATTAGAGAAGTTGCCAACCACGAAAAAGTTTACCACAGACAATGAAATAAGCAGAAACAATATGAAGTTGTCTCCATATCTCCTGGATTACGGCGGACTTATAATTATTTTTAGCCCCCAGAAAGGGCTTAAGGCGTTGCGTAGGATTTGTCCCTTATTCAATATTATTTCTTTGGAACACGTCCCAGGTACGGCTCAGGGGGGCATTAGGGGGGGATTTGGGGCTTTAGGGCTGCGACGATTAACGCGGGGCGAGATTATTTTTGAAATGTTTCTGTCGTTTTGATGAATGGCCCGTGCGTGGATTACGTGTCTTCGCGTCGAGAAATCTAAGGGCTTTACCTCAGGCTCTCGCAGATGTGGTGTTTACATGCACTTACTAGGTCTAAAGGATTTTTCGGGTTGCTAATATTAAATACGATAAAATTTAAAGATATCTTTGGAGTGAATTTGAATTATAATTTTTCTCCACTCTAGGTACTTAAAAAGAACTTGCATATTGTTTTTTTTTACAACAAAGAGCTTCACCATATTTTTCTTCTCTATGATCTTCTCCAAGATACTCTCGACTTTCGGAAAAAAATCAATCATCCAATCTTCTGTTGCCTCCATATCACGTTTTTTAGGGTTCCGTAGTCCTGACAAGGAACCCTTGTAGTTTCGTCATGTCCGTCTGTCTGTCTGTCTGTCTGTCTGCCTGTCTGTCCGTCTGTCTGTCTGTCCGAGGTTTTGCAAAGAGACCGTTAATACTAGAAAGCTATAATATTGTAAGGGTATGTATATAAATTACGCCGATAAGTAGAAGTTGATATGTAGAAGCCGATAAGAAGTGGAGAAATAAAATTTAGAAAAAATTTTTTTTAGGGTAGCTCCCGTACATGAGAAGTGAGGATGAATTTTTTTTCATCGTCTACCCCATCGTGTGGCATATCGTTAAATAGGTCTTTTAAAATGACTTAAGGGTTGCTAATATCACTTTTCGATTTAATGCTCCATTTACGAAATATTAAACTTTAAAGTGCAACATTTTGTTCCAGTAGGGCGTTCCCCCTCTAAAAGCTAAACTGCTGGCTTGAAAAATCTGGGAAAATTCGTGATAATAGCACATTTCATGAAATTTAAAGGAAAACTATAGCGTTTAAGATAACTTTATTAGTTTAGCAGTAATAGTCGTTGAACTTGGGTGTTGGATAATTTTGTGCCAAATACAAAATCCTTAGAATAAATCCTTTAAAGTGACAAAGACGGAGTACCTATAGTAGAGTCAATTTAATAGATCACATTTGACACTTCATCAAAATTCAACAACGTAACCTTGTAATGAAGGGCACATAAAATTATTAATTATTTCAAAGTCAGAACTGCATAATTACGTAACATTTTTCAGTTAAAAATAATTATTAATTATTCTAAAAAATAATTCTAATAATTACAAAAGAAAGCGTTTTTACGATTTACTTTGACTAATAGTTCATTTTAAACATAATAAACAATTTTTGTCTAAAAAAACTAATCGTCAGTACAAGGTTACGTTAGCGAACACTTTTACTTTATATACACTAGGGATGCTACCCAAAAAATCAAAAGATTGTTCAGTCAGTAGGTTGAATAGAATGCAATGATTACTTGTGAAGGATGTTTAACTATAAAAATAACTACACTGTGATTGTAATTAACACATAATATTATTCTTTGACTAAAAAAATAGAAAAATAATTGAATAGGAACTAAAATCAATAATAATTTGGGTTAAAAAACTAACGATAAACTACTAAACGTTAGATCCATAGGTACATTTGAGCATGCTTTTTATTTTATTGGGCCATTTTCTATGGAGCTAAATTCTAATCCATAAATACATATAAAATCGTTTAAATATGTACAATTTTCGATTTGTATAATTTGTATTAACGTGTCTTATCAATTTCATATTAATGCAAAACAAACAAGTACATAACACTGAATAATGACAATACTAATTGTATTTCTCATTTAGAAAATTAATTAGCCGGAAAATTGGTTATTTCGAATAACATCAAACTAACATCAGTCTTGTTTGTGTTGATGCGTATCGATCGATTCATCAATTGAATCGATGTTTTTAAGCAAGTCACCTTACTATGAAGCTAAGAGTGACAGATGTCAAATGTGATCTATTAAATTGACCCTACTATAGTTGCTTGTTTATAACGGGTAAAGACTTGCATTGAATAACAGGCTATATACGGAACCCTACACTGCGCGTGGCCCGACACGCACTTGGCCGGTTATTTTTACTTCGTTTCCAAACAACATTAGATATTGTTACGCAAGCTACCAGCGTACCATAAACAAAAGCTGGTTCATGGATTCCTAGGCGCGCGGTGTTGAGTTACGGCAGTACCGGTCGCTTTGAGCTGTGCCGCGATGTTCTAATATTATTTATAATATTATAGAAAAGGTTGAGTAGACACGTCATAGATTATGTTTTAGCCGGCTGGTGAATGTGTTTACGCCGGAAAGTTAAGGGGAATCTGGCATAAACTTAAATCTCTTGCCCTTAGCTCCGGCCAAAAATGTCTTTTGTTTTTTAAATAACTCATGACATCAATGAGGAAATTTCACTTTGACAATTTGACCTAAGACTTAGGTAGATCCCGTAGTTCATACTTTTACTAGTTCCTAACAGCCATATTTCTAATGTTAAGGCACTAAAAGCAAATCAAATTAGATACAATACTTTTCTAATGCACAAGATAGCTTTAAATGTTTGCTATCAAATGACAATCGAGTTGTATAAATAAATAAAAAAAAAAAAAAAAAATGGCCGGACTCTAGCCGGATAAAGCCTACTCTACATCATCATTTCAGGACCCCCGTGTGCTTGACATGCACGCATACTCATCTACAGCCTGGCTTGAGGAAGAACCAGGGAAAAATGCCTTCGTGTCGGATAGTGTTTCACTATAAATCAAACAAATCATAAATACAGCTTTACACATTACGTTACGTAGGTACAATACGTCGAAGATATAGTTTACTTTACAAGCTGTGACCTGTGGCTTTACTCAAGATGTAAAGCTGCTAATTGACGCCGATATATCCGAAAGATATTCTCAAAGATTAAAGAAGGTATTCTATTATAAATGTGTGCAGATAAAAAAAGAAAGAACGAAAAAATATTTAGCTTGCAACAATACTTAACTGCTATACTTAATAGAACTTTTTTTTTACCTTATAGGCTAGTTTGGCCACTATCTCGCCTGGTATGTGATGATGTAGTCGAAGATGGTGAATGTACTCCGACTATCAATGGCTATATGCTGCCGGAACACCGTAAGGTTATGGCTAGCTAACTTGCGAATATCATCGCTCCACCTAGTCTGAGGGCGTCATACGCTTTTTAATAATGACTTTTTAAATATGATATATCTTTTTAAATAAATAGGTACCAACTATATTTCATGTAGAAATAACAAAATTGAAATAAAAACTATAAAATTGCAGTGACTTTCCAGCAATTGATACAGTCACTTCGGTGCAAAAACAAAAAAAAAACCGTCCTTTTTCCCTTAAAAAGCCCCAGAAACCTTATTTAGTGTAAGGGCGGGTCGTAAGTCCTGCTTTTGTAGGCGCGGGCAAATTGCACCGAGGCCAAGAGATGAGAATTTATTAATATTGGGCAGCTCCTGAATTAGGTGCTGGGAGGTTTATACTGCGACGAATAAGATATCGTGCAGCTTAAAGTGGTTGGTAAACTCACTTTTTGCTCGACGCCACAAGAAACATAATTTAAGTTCGATATCTGGAGATACATGATAAAATTGCAATGGGACCAAGCGGGAAGTTATACTCTCTCACGGAGTTCTGAGGTAACAACTAAAAAAACAATACAGGCGAATTGAGAACCTCCTCCCTTTTCGTGAGTTTTCTGAATATGACGGTATTATAAGCGCGGTATTTGACGTCAGTTTTTATCGTTTTCTTAATCGATCTTCATTTTTTTTATGGTATAAGGTAACAGGACAAGCACGACGCTCGCCTGATGGTAAGCGATGACGTCTACCTATTACAGATACAGCGGCATACAAAACGGCTGGCAATTCACGGCTGAAAATTAATTGGTAAAGTGGTGGTACCGCCCCAGGCAGAAGTCCTACCACTACAAATAATATTCAATCAGTTCAATAAGCTTTTCAACACTACCTCTTTCATGTATTTACATCTTTCGTAATAATCCAAAACTTATCTGGTGTGTTGTCAGAAATCAGCTCTTTCTAGCGCGCTCAGCGCTCTCTATTTAACTAAATTTTGGTAGTGACGTATCTTTCTTAATCACATGAATATCTAGTGGTACTTAAAAGAATTCTTCTAACTAAGCATTTCAGGTTTATTCTGTATTCTGAGCATTACAGAAAATTCCTAAAATTTTCAGAACTACCACCTTTTTGCAACCCCGACCTTTCCACAGATCTGCTACCTTACTCATTTTTATAACCAAACTGTCAATTTTATACTCAATTCTAAATCCAATTTTCAAGTGGCAATATGCAAAATTCATCCGTCCCTCTCAGGCTCCATAGCTTTATGTATTTCCGTCTCACCTCGGTTCTATTTCCGTTGTGTCCGGTGCCTTAAAAAGTGGGTAGTTGGAGTCAACTACGGAAATAAGGAAATGATTTCTGTCGTCCTTTATGGGGTTTAGGATGGATCTGCCGATTAAGGAACTCGTGATCTTATGTTATTTGGGATATTAGAAATGTTATATATTGTTTTTTTTTATATACTTCTGACCAATATTTCGCTTGCTGTCGGCAGGAAGACGGGTTGAGGTATTTCGGACGGGTTAAACCAGTATTTCTGAGCCTCGCTAATGTATTTTTATTATACATCGTATAAGCTAACGTTTGACTACAATTTTACTTATAGATCACTCTCGATGGTAGGTTTATTTGTAATGAGTTTATAGTGAATCGGACTAAGGAATAAAATTTTCCAAAAAAACTTAATAGTCCTATTAAACCCCTTTAGAATATACATACATACAATCACGCCTTTTTCCCGTTGGGGTAGGCAGAGACTACTTCTTTCCACATGCTACGATCCTGACATACCTCTTTCGCTTCTTCCACTTTTATGAGCGCCTTCATACATGCTCGCCGATTATAAGTACTTTTGACTTGGTTATAAGTACTTTAGAAGATGATGTTCAAAAATAAAATTAGCGTTTGTCTTCCAGAGCCTACACTATCTACTTTTTAAATTTCATTAAAATCGGTTACGTAGTTATGGAGTACGTGGTAACAAACATTCACTCACACACATTTACTTTCGCATTTATAATACTAGACATGCCCGGGGTTTTACCCATGTAGACATCGTTCCCGTGAGAATATCGGGATAAAAAGTACTAACGTAATGTACTTAAAAGATACTCTATGTGTTATTCCATGATCTAGGTTATCCACGTACCAAATTTCAGCTTAATGGGTTTTTTTTTATACCGAACTGGGTAGCACTTCATCACTATCTCATTTGATGTTAAGTGATGATGCGATCGATGATGGAGCGTGCTTACCCAGAAGATACCTATTCACTCGCGATTTGAAGACCCCCATATTGTACTTAACCGGAAACACAGACTCAGTAGTTCAGTTCAGGTTCAGTAGTTTTAGCGTAAAAGAGTAACAAACATCTATAGGTACATCCATACATACAAACTTTCATGATACTTTTGGGATGTAAGGCAGCACGGGATGTAAGGCAGCACGGGATGTAAGGGAGCACAAATACCACCTCAATCCTCCCAACCAACCCTGTGACGGACAGCAGCGTCACCGGTGCGAGAAACTACGTTGTGTGATCGCCAACTCACCTGCCCAGCGTGGAGATTAGGGCATATTCCTCCCAAAGATGGAAAGTAACACAAAAACCCAAGGCCCCAAAGCAGCGACTGGAAAAGAAGAGCCGAACATCGGACTCAGTGGCGCATCTTGGCAGAGATTTTAGTAGTGGTAGGACTTATGCACCACTTTGCCAATTAATTTTCAGTCGTGAAATAGGAATGTACTCGTATTTTGGTTGAAATGGCAAGGTGTCCAGTGAAATTACAGGGCATGTGAGACTCAACAGCTTTATGTCTCAAGGTAACAGGCGCAGTTCAGTGCCATGCCAAATTCTGGCAGTTCAAAATTTTGCATGCCGCTGTATCTGTAATAGGTAGACGTCATCGCTTACCATCAGGCGAGCGTCGTGCTTGTCCTGTTACCTTTTACCATAAAAAAAGGCCTTAGTCCAGCAGTGGACTGACACCGGATGATGATGATGATACTAACATTCGCATTTTTATAATATTAATACGGATTAATAGGAAATAGGATGTACAATAATCTAGCTAGATGATTGTAAGCAAGGTTCACCTACTCTTAAGCTCCATTAAATATATAAATAATATCCAAACCTCGTTATCAGAAAGTAAGTCGAGGGCCGCCGTAATTAATACTTAGTGACGGGTTATACAAACTTGGAAGGGTGCCGTAGGTTGTGGGTTCGGATCCCAGATATCGTATATTTGGTTTACTTAGGACAGGGATTATGATACTAGTTGATTGCTCTGACTTTGCTCGGGTTTGATGAGTTTTGTTATCTTGCAAGATAGCTAGCTGAAGTGGGTGTGAGAGTGTATAGGAAAATTGCACTTTGATCAGTAAACGAACTAAAACGAAAAAAGAAGGAAAGTGCATTCCTTTTTGCAATACGAGTAACAGCGTAACAGAATGAAAACAAGTAGCCGGAGATCGAGCTCAGTGGCGTGCTTAAAGGTACGACCAAACCAGCGCGATGTGCGAGCGCGGGCGCGGGCGCGATCAGATAGTGCAGTAGTATTTGTACCGACTTGTTCAAACCACATGCGATCTACGGTGATCAGAAAGCAATTAAAAAGTAGATCACGCCCGCTACACTTATTACATCGTCACTTACCATCACGTTAACTATATGTAGAAGATACGCTATTCAATAATTGAAACCTTCACCTCAGAATACAGCATAAATATTGATGATGATATTTTTGCTTATATGTAATGTATAGTAGTATATAAAGGTATCATTAAATGAATGAACAAGAATATCAGTAGGGCTACCTCAGTGTGATCATGGAATTATACCATTATAGCTCTTTCTTAAACCGCTTAGACTTTAGACTTACTATTATTATCAAATTTGAAATATAGATGTGGTCTAAAATTGAATCGTGTCTGTCTGAATTAGCCTGAACTTCTGGCTGTATTTAGCCCAATACATAAAACGCCTAGCTATCCCAAACTTATCATCAAGTAAAATGGTGGTGAAATGCTAGCCTGATTGAAAAACTACGGGGAAAAACTTAGCTTAAGCTCCTGGTAAAATCCATAAGCCAGTCTCAGAATATAACACCCCACCACCCAGGAATCGAACCTTCATTCCAGACTCCCGAAGTATTAGGAACGCATAAACAACAACAAGTATAGTTTGACCAAAATTGGCCGGTCCATATCGCGACATCGGGGTCAAGGGACCCCCACTAAAGGGGGTCGTTAAGATAACTTCATATCTTTCGGACACATATCGGGTTCCGGGATAAAGGGGTGTGCGAGATTTTGGGTGGTTTTTTGACGGGTGTTTTGGGGTTAGGAAAATTATCTCATGCCAGGTCATGCGTAGTACTGATGATTTAAGATCGATTAAAAAAATTTAAAGAACCGACTTCAAATGCCCCGCCTGTCATTTTCAGTACGTAAGGTTGATACATTCATCTCCATATCTCTGCAGATACTAATCAGATCTCTATGAAATTTAATCGGGACTACTTGAAAAGTATACACGTTTAAATGAAAGAAGAAATATTTTAATCGGTCTAGGCGTCTTTGAGAAATCGCGGCACATACAAAAAAAAAGATTCTGATGATTTGATGACCTCCTCCTTTTTTGGAGTCGGTTAAAAATATATCATCACTACATACAATCTACATACAATTATTTAATGAGATATGAATGGCCAAGCTGTGTAACGCATTACAAATACAATTTAATTCTACCTAGTTTGCTAAACTAAAGCTTTGTAGTTCAGGGTCAAAATCTATAGCAATAAAAAAACACAATGTTTATTTTCTAAATGTTGTTACCTATATAATATTACAAAAAAGAACGGAATTAACATTTAGGTAGATAAGCTACGAGTAGTTTAGAGGTTTAAGTTTTGAGTTTTAAGTTTTTAAATTCCAAAGCCTAATCTGTAAAGGTACGACTGCACCGCGGCGTTCTGCGTGCGCGATCTAAGCGGCGATCAGATGGCGCAGTAGTATTTGTACCGACTAGTTCACACCAAAGGCGTCCTACGGCGATTAGAAAACAATAGAAATTCAGATCGCGAACGCGCACGCGGACGCAGGACGCCGCGGCGTGTTCGTACCTTTAGTTAAGTAGCTAACTCCAAACATTACTCTCCTAAAAAATAACTACATTCTTTATTTTTAACCTCTACATTACAAAAAAAAACAACCTACCTTACAAAATATCCGCGACATTAAACACTAAAAAAACAAAAGATCGCAGATCCCACCTCACTCGCCTGGGCCGGCTTGTTTGGCTCACGTATTCGGATTGGATTACACGCCATGATATGGGATGCATATTTTACCTACCTATCTGCTTCGTAAATTGCGTAAAATATACCTACTCATAATACCTTGCTTATATAAGTTTGGGGATGAGATTTGGTTCATATTTCTTTAACTATAAACCTATAGTTATTTTGTACTTAGTTAAATATAAGACTTTTGTGGTAAATAAGCACAATATTTTGTTTCTTTGCTAATTTTGATAGTTTCATTATGTATGTTTCCACATTATTAACCATTTTCAAAAAAGGAGGTTTTCAATTCGACTGTATTTCTATTTTTTTTTGTTTTCTCAGAACTTCGTCACTCATTAACCGACTTCTAATTTTTTTTGTGATATTCTACTTTCCGTTTGGTCCTATTGCAATTCGATCAATATCTGATGATTATCTTCAGAGATATAGAGATAAACAACTCAAACTTGGTACTTAAAGTAAATTAAAGGTTGTTAAAAAAATTAAAAGAACCGACTTCAAAGGTGTTTATCTCCATATCTCTAGAGATACTGGACATATCTCTATGAAATGTAAATGGGATAATCTGAGAGGTACACGCTTTTAAACAAAAAAATAATATTTCAAATCGGTTTAGGCATCTTCGAATAATTAGAGTGAATTTCCATAATTTTTTTTTAATATCTTATAGGCTAGCGTTTGACCACTATCTCACCTGTTGGTAAGTGATGATGTGGTCGAAAATGGTAAGCACGCTAGGCCTAGAATGGGAACTGGCTCTCAAGGATAGCTACCGGAACACATTAGATGTTTTGGCGGCAGATTTTCTAACTTGAGGGTGATAGCTGGCCAGGCGGACACTAGATAGTGTCCTACCACCATGCGGGGGTTGTTGGTTTCTTAACGATGTTTTCCTTCACCGGAGGGCCACTGTGAGAAGCGCACATAATTTTTTCTATAGAAAAAATCATTGGTGCACGGCGGTTTGAACTCGGTATCACGGCATCAAAGCCGACCGTTCTCCAGATAACGCCACCGGGCCTTCAAAAAAAAATCCGACGAATTGAGAACCTACTTCTTTGTGAAGTCAGTTAATGACTAGCGCATTATTTGACTCACATAATATAAACTTATCTAAAACCTGCCCAAAACGAACTATTCGTTATTCTGTGCCAAAACTACAATCAAAATACCTACTCTCTTATTTTACACATAGTTATATAGACATAACTCAGTATGTAATAATATCCTGGGAAAAATCCCACCTATTTGATTAATGCATCTCGTATTGCGAATACCCCTACATAAGGGGTGTTACTGCAAATCTAGGGTATATTAAAAAGGGGTAGGTTCTCGTATTTATGTGACGTGCCACCTGCTACCTTCCACGGAATAAAGCTGTAGCAAGACGTATAATCGTGAAGATATTGTTTCTCGGATCCTTTTATTTTGTTAGAGATTTTAATATTTAGATAATCTCTTGAAAATCCTACTAATGTTTGTTACTTCTTCACGCTAAAACCACTTAACCGATAAAGCTGAAATTTGGTATGTAGATAGCCCAGACCCTGGAACATGGGGTACTTTTTATCACGATATTCTGATATTCAAACGTATTTTATTATTATGTAATATTTATCATCATGTTCATTTTGTTCATTTGATTATTATTTTTAACCGACTTCAAAAAAAGGAGGAGGTTTCTCAATTCGACCGTATATATTTCATTATTATTTCCTTTTCGACTGAGATTACGTGAGTTAAGCCGTATAAATTTATTATAAATTATCGACCGTATATATGTTTTTTTTTAATGTTTGTTCGCGGATAACTTCGTCGTTCATGTACCGATTCCGATTATTCTTTTTTTGTTGGAAAGGAGATATCCCAAGTGTGATACCATGGTAATTTTATCGAGGTCTGGTAAGTATCTCTAGAGATATGGAGATAAACACCTCAAAATTGTATATGTAGTAAATAGCGCGGCATTGAAGTCGGATCTTTTTAGTTTTTAAACGATCTTATTATATTGACTATTGTTTATTATTTCATTTTATTTTGTAATTTCTAATTTCGTGTTATCTTGTCTTTTACGCTTTGTATAAAAATTAATTGTATTATAACTCTGACATATATGGATCTAAAAATCTGAAATAAATAATTTGAATTAAATTGAAACGCTGCCCGAATTAATAAAAAAAAATATTGAAAGATTTATATTTAAAGTTCTCGTGCCATGCGAGTTGGTGCGAGTCACTTTAAACCGACTTCCAATAAGGAGGAGGTTCTCTATTTGTCTGAACGTTTTTCACCCGATTACTCCGCCAATCGCGAACCGATTTATTATAAAGTACTATTATACTATGTAAGAACACAAGTTTTAGGAAAAAAGACAATGATAGCACGCATACGCTCCCGCCAAAACCCTCTCATACTTACATTTGAGCATATGATGACTTGAAACCACTACTTGCTGACTTCACACTAATCAAGTATGCATCCAACAAACTCACAGAATGACTGTCCGAAAACAGACTAAAAAAAACGCAATTTTCTCACAAGTGAAACACCATTTTAAAAATTCATTGTATCTTCCCGAATGTCCATCTGGGAGGCTCTAATAGACGGACGGACAAAGTGTTTTACCTTATGAATAGGTAATCAGGAATCAACCCTTCAACTTATGGATGTCGTGGTCGCAAGGGGTACTGTTTACCCTTTTTTATGGGCCGTCTTTTGTTTTGAACTCAGATCACTGAAGTGGGTTAAGTTTTAACCTGTGAAGTTTAGGGTAAGAATGTGGGGTAAAAATCGATTAAGGGTTGAATATGGGGATGTGAGGGAGCTAAGTCTATAAGTTCTTTATAAGTTGGCAAGGGTTTATTTTGCCTTTTTTAAATACAAAATTGGTACAAATAAATGTTTGATCGGAACTACTCAATTTGTTTATCGTTTATCATAATATATATTAATTTCTTATTTTAGAATTTTGGCATCGATTTGATCGATTTGGAATTTTTTTTAATATAATCCTAGATTTTATGTAAATATACAGACAGCTTCAGGTTTCAAATACTTATCAATTTTAGTAAGATCTTATATCTATTTAGTGAGAGAAGCACTTCGAACCTACAACAGAAATTACTCAGCGTGCGAAATCAGCCTTTTTATTTTCATTATGGCTCCACAGGATTAGTGTATTTAGCAAGTGTCAAGTATAAGAACAGTTAAGTCGAGTCAGAGTAATATTTAAGTCATAGTCTAGTCCGAGTCATACCCACAGTAAATATGTGCACTTTACTGAAGATATTCAGTTGCATTTTAGTGTGAACGCAAATAGCATGTTTTTCAACATTGACACTCGCACACATTCACCGACACTTAAAGGTGAATAATCCACATTTTACACTTTAACTCGCGGAAGAGCACAAGTTTTAGGATAAAATACAATGAGGCACACATACTTTTTCACGTTCCCGCCAAAACTGAGCCCCTTCTTTTTTTTTTTTTTTTAGTTTTATTATGGCTCCACACGATTTGTGTATTTAGCCAGTGTCAAGTATTGAAATTCTTCAAGTTTTTATGAATTTTAGTCGTGGAGATGGGTCAAAGTCACATTTCAGGTCAGTTTTCAAGTAAAAGTCTAGTCTAAGTCAAACCTTCAGTGAAGATGTGGTGTTTACTGAAGATTTTCAGTGGAATTTTGGTGAGAACGCAAATAGCATGTTTTTCAATATTGTGCTGTTTCCCTACACTCGCACACATTCACCGGCACTTAATGGTTAATAATCCACATTTATTACACATTAACTCGCGGAAAAACACAAGTTTTAGGAAAAAATACAATGAGATCACACACACTTTTCCACGTTCCCGCCCAAACTCCAAGAGCCCCTTCTTTAAGAGCGATATACTATGGCACAGACTGAAAACTACAACACAGACTAGAAACACAAACTTCACCATCAAACAGCCAGTGTTTACACACATCCGTTTCCGCATAAAAGCTACAGTTCCGCATTAAGCATATGATTTCCCGGAGCATCGCAAGTTGTGCAGTAAATTCGACTCTAACCGGATGGGTTACTTACACGGGGGAATTTTTCCTTGGCCAACTAACTTGCAAGTAATCTAAAGTTAGGTACAGCGAGGCTATTTAGATGCACATCTTAACTCCGCCATATATCTAGATTGTGAGAACTCTGCCGGCCCAACTCGGAAAGTGTTTGCGTCTTTTTACTTTTACTAGTTCTCGGTTCGTTTTAGGGATCCTTATCTGTAGCAAGGGATTATAGTAAACACTCAAATGTCTTGCTACAGATAGATAAATTACAAAAAAATATAGATCGATAGATTAGAAAAAACTATTTATAGAAAACTCTATAAATTGTTTCTATATTTTCTAGAATTAATGGATTTTATTAATAGTGGCAAAACCTTCAGTGAAACTATAAAAAATCCCCAAATTTGGTCGCCCTTTATCTTTATATCGAAGACAGAAGAAATCGTTTTAAAATTGTAAAAAATTGGTTGTCTGTGAGTTAGTTTACGGACGATAGTTTAACGTGACAACGTCATAACAACACATTGATGAAATCGGCGCAAGCGTAACAGGAGCGTAACGGGACAATGAGCGTTCCGGGACACTTATTCGTGCATGCAGCCGGCGTTCATGGATTTAGACGTTGTCACGTCAAAAAGTCATTACTTTCACGACGTCAGTTAGTGTTATGATTTTTTTCAATCTATATCTCTGGAGATTGCCATAGTATCTTGATAATATTTATACGAGACCAGCCTATTGTTATATTCTATTTAACGATTAAACAATATTCACAAAAAGATACATTTACATTAAATATCAACTTCACTAAACGGAAGAGCTGTAAACCTTTAGCAAATTGGTACTCAACACACTGACAAAATTCTTGGTCAAAAATTTGTATTTTCCTACAGAATTCTTCCGTTAATCTTAGACGACTCTCTTATCCTGTTTTTCTGAAGAGTATTGCAAGTGTGTAGGACAGTGCTATCCAATAAGACCGAGGCTAAATGATGGCGCAAAACTCGAAACCATTGAGTTAATTAAACAAAGAGAACGGAATTTATTTCGTTCTTGCAGGAATTCAATTTGAGTTTGGAATTTTTTGCGACTTTCCAAGTTGAGGACGGATTTGATGCTATTGGAGTTTAGCTGGCTTCCTTTTTTGAAACAGAGCTTTCTTTTGTACTTTTGTGATATAAGTCTTTTCGGTTTTCACACTTCAAATTTTGGTTTAGTGTCTTTGAGTATTCAGCCAGTTAGTGTATTCTACCCACTCTTTATTTTAAACTAAACTAATCCATCTACCCTTACCCTCCTAGTCTACAACCCACCTCGTCTCACACCTTCATAATCCAATCAGCCCAAAATTTAACGCCACTAAATTCAAAATCGGGGTCATCCCCGCCCACAGAGGGATGTATTTATTTAATTTTAATAACGCATTTACATAGACAAACGGAGCGCGGGTGCGGGCCACAGATAATGTGTATTTGCATCCGCGTGAGTTATCGGCCAGGTGCCGCGACAGCCACGCCGGTTTATGCTACCCTGGTAGCTTTGACGTTTAATTTTGCGTGTTATGGATTAAATTAAAATGGGTAATTTGAATTTTAGTTGAGTGTTGCTAATTTTATTATTTTATGTAACATCAGGGATTATGCCACAGCACAAAGTTTATTTTATAATAAAGCAATATAATTTTTATAAAAATTAAGGACTAACGTTCAGTCGTTGAAGAAACCAGCCAAGCCAACGAACAGTAAAAAAGCGCCACATAGAAGGAGAATGAATATGTTCAGCAGGATATGTATGTATCATTAGTTTAACAGCATATGATGATAATTTAGCTGATTTTAATAGAGACGGTCAAAATTCGGTACTAGTCATAGTGGAGACTAAGGACCGCAGCTTTATTAAGACTACAGAGTTAAGAGCGAACGCGGGGTTCAGTTTTCCATACAAACGTATTCCTCCGTTTCTTCCCTGGAAAATGCTTCTACAGCAAACTTTATTTCTACAAAAAAATCAAGGTCTGCTGTAGCTATATCATTTGAATTTTTATTTGCTCTTTAAGATTTTTAAAGGGTCATTATTTCTATTTACAATTAATTGGTTGGTAAAAAAAGCAAATGATAGCTTCAGCAGAACTTGATTTTTTGAAGAAACCAATTTTTCTCTAGAAGCATTTTCCAGGGAGGAAACAGGGGTATACGTTTTTATGGAAAACTGCACCCCGCGGACGCTCTTAATAATCAACCAATCTATCGATCGACACAAAGTCTGTCTGTGGTCTGCGGAACTCTTAGAATGCTTTTGTCAAGACTCACAAGAGTATTGCAGATTACATAAAATGGCATATTTTTAACATGGCGCTACTTCCCTACATCCGCCAACTAATCCACATATAGCACGTGGATTTAAAGCGGCAGTAACCCAATGGCTAAGGCGTCGACCTGGCGATCAAGAGGTCGTGAGTTCGATCCCCACCCATTGCACTATTTATTTACCCATTGCACTTAGTTGGAGGGGTTAACAAGACTACTAGTAATGTGCAACCCACATCGCTAGTACCTAAGCTTTAATATAACACAAGGTTTAGGAAAAAGTCGACATTACGCAAATTTTCACGTACCCAGCAAAACTGCCGCTACATAGCAACTATACTTCGGCCGTTCAGAGAATGCGTTCCTGACACCTATCAGTTAGTCACGACTAGTGATGGGCACAACATAACACTGAGTTCGTTACCGTTCCTCCAAAATGAACCGCCGCATTATTTTTAAGATTATTTTCGTTTTAAATTGGCGGAATCATTTAAAATTTATATTTTAGTTATTTAAGTGGAAACCAAAAAAAGGTAATATTAATATAATAAAATTGTTTTATTTATTCTTTGTTACAAAGTTACAATTTGTATTTCTATGCAATAAAGTACATTGAATTGAATGTGCGTACAGAATATTAATCAGACTCCGATTCGCTTGAGGAGGTGGTGTCTTCATCATCATCTTCGCCTACATGTATAATTATATTATTATCAATAACAGAATCAATCCTGATATCTCGGTCAAAATGTTCCAAAATCAGGTTTTTAGTCTTCTCAACAACCTTTGCCCAGTCATCTCTTGTGACTTCCCCGCAGGCTTCTTTTAATAGGGTCATCATCTTTTTCGTGCTGAATGGCGGGGAAGTATTGTGGCGGGCGGCGTAACCTTTTATTTGAGCCCAGATTAGCTCGATCGCGTTATATCGTTATATCGCGAAAAACAAAACGTATTATTTTATAAAGTATAACTGTATAAGAACAAATTACGATACTTTTATTGCCTGTTATTGTTAGCACAGCACTACAAATATAAAGCGCTGACATAACCTTGTAATAGCGCAGTATAGATTTAGAAAAATATTGTTTACCAAGTTATTTGACACTCAGTTTGGCACAAAATTATAACATTCATTGAATATTGATATAATAATGTTGTTTTAATGCTCATCAATTGTTGAAACGGTAAACAACCAGCAAACATATTTTTATCGTAACTGCAACGCCATTACAAAGTTACGTCGTCAGTTCAATCGCGACGCAGACGAAGGAACGCATTCTCTGAACGGCCGTAGTATAACTACAGTTATTTTTAATACCTACTGTCATTGAGCAACATCGCTATTGTCTGTCACTAGATATAACCATAGATCATTAATCTGTGAGGGCTATTCAGAGCTGGTTTTTATCTCGCTACTATCAGACCCCGCAGGCTATGTACTTAATATTAACAGTATGTAAGGTTACGCGGTTTTGGTAGCCTCATGAAATACGTTCTTTTTAACCGAATTCACAAAAAAGGAGGAGGTTTCTCAATGCAACTGTACATATATTTTTTATGTTTGTTAGCGGATAACTTCGTTGTTTGTGAACCGATTTTGATGATTATTTTTTGTTGGAAAGGAGTTATCCCAAGTTTATATGTGACTCCTAGATGCTTGGCCTTGACATGCGCTGTCGTATTTGTAACACATAAATAACCTATTGCTGAAAAGGAAATAAAACCCAAAATCGAAAATGCTCACATTTTTTTATGCTAGATAATATACTTGAGTTGTATTTCATGTTTTACATTTATCTTGATTGCCATAAAGCACCACGTTATTTGAGATTGGAAGATATTTTTTTTAAATCGAACAAGAAACTATTCTTTTCCAAGAAAAGGTAAACTTTTGACTTCTAATTAATTCGCGACTTGAAGACCCGACCATTGTACCTTTAAGGAACTACCTTTCTCATCCTTATCATCAGGACAGTATCACGTCAACGTGGTTTCATGACTCAAACGTGACTTCAGTAACTGTCAGACAGCGTCAGGGGTCAGTTGTGCCTGCATAATACCAGGGGGTCAGATAGGGCTTAGCTAATCAGAGCCGCCGGGCGATTAACTCGAGACTCGCCGCGATAATGCCTTTCGCGCGATTGGTCGCTGACCACCTCGCTTTTCTGCCCGCCTGGTACTCCCCTTGAGATTCCCTGATAATCCAGGGATTTTGCCTGGTCCATTTGATATTTGAATATAGCATCAAAGCATGCAAATAATGAGATTTAAATGAGATTTACTCAATTATTATAATTGGGGATTGAAAGTAATTTAAAAGTAGATTTTGTAATGGTATCCCATCAGTTTTATATGTGCTAAATGAACTATGTATCTCATACATATTTATATCTCATACATATTATATTATCTCATACTTATCATTCGCTACTGATTTTTCAGTTCTTCAAAGTTAAAAGACCAACTTTCTGTTATTTGTTCCATTTTGCTTTGGTGGCTTAATCTCAGTCACATTGCTACGCATGTTATTGTAGGTATGCTACGCATCCTGACACGTTGCTACGTTGTTTCGTAGCTATGTTCGTAGCTCACGTAGCAGCTACTTGAAGAATGCAAAACGTCACCACAAAAAATAGTTCCACGACAAAAATAAGAGCAAATATAGTTATAAAATACCTACGACACATTTTAAATTAAACATTATTTATCTGTACTTGACTAATTATACTTTTTCTTGTTTCAGGTAAGTGTGGTTAAAAAAAAAGGATTTAAGTAATTTTTGTCTGCTCTGGTAAGTGGGTACAATTTTCACAGTATTCTGTCGAGACTAGTTTATCATGTATATTATTTTCTATAGGTAATGTGAGACATTCTTCGACTTGGCTTCTAAATTTAATGTAATACTGTTCATGATGATAAATAGTCAACTTATACTAAGTCTACATACAAAGTTTACTTAGGCGTATCTTTTCAATTTAAGTTTTTTAATCTTACCTACATGGTTTTCAAAAGTACATTTCACGTAACTTACTCGATTTTGACATGAAGTTTATTTTCCAGATACAATTTGACGAGTCTTATACTGTCTAACTTCTTATAGCTTCGGTCAACTAGGGTCAACTGAGCATTAAAAAGCATCAACTATAAAAAAAAACCTAAAATGTTATCAAATTGAACCAAAAACTCACATAGACAGTAAGTGCTAAGCAGTATAACTTGGAATATCCGTTTTTTCGCGTCAGTTCATAACTCGACATAAGTAGAGTTTAAGCGCCATTAGCGGAATTGGCTCCGACGTCAGAGGATTTTCAGACCATGGAATGAGTAAGGATGTCTCTGCAAATGGACCAACTGTCTGGGAGTGAAAGAGGACAGTAAGAGTAGTTCGTTTTCATCTTATAAGCAAGCGTCTGACCTCAACTTCGCCTGGTGGTAAGCGATGATGTGGTCGAAGATGGTGGATACGCTATGCCTAGAATTGAATACTCTGATTGTCAAGGGCTTCGTGCTGCCGTAAGGTTATGGCGGCAGGATGGTGGTAAGCACCACCATCAAGGAGAAAATCTACCTTTTTGGTAGCAAGTCAGGCGGAATTTCGCTATATTTATGATTATGTTTCTGTCCTGAAAGAAGTTACAACCACGGCTGAAACCTACGAACTTTAGTCACCTATTTATTAAGTCCCTCTTGAGGATCTGGTCTAAAATTGCCTAAATGTATGAGATCCTACATCGCGCAAACGATATTTTTCGCGATGTTAAAACGAGATGCACTTACTTCTTTATTAAACGTCTTAAAATTTAAACTCTAAACTTAACACTTCGCGATGATTATATTAGTAGGATAAGATAAGGTTTAAATTAAATTAAATATGGGCATGCTCATACTGCTTATAGTGTATCAAAAAAGAAGGTATGGTTATACAGTTGAATCCGCTAAAATATGAATGTGGATAGTCAATTTTTATAATGCATAAAGATTAAAACGAAATGGCTGGTGCTGCATGATGCAAATTGATAAGCAGAAGAGCATTGAATTACGATGCAGATTTGAGAGTATTTCTAGATTTCTATATATTTATTTGTATAGTATTTTTACTTGCTCTGGTTCAGTAGGTAGTTAGAGTTAGAGATACTACTTTAATATTTACATTTCGTCAAGTTCGGTGATGCTTAGCCAAAAGATATCGACAGATATATATTTAATTTCCATATCACCATGTTTTTATTTGAAAGAACTGAAGTTAACTTATTGCCTTTAAAATGCATAAGACGTAACTTCTTGGTATAGATAGTTTTTGTAATATGTATTTATAAAAAATAATAATTACCTTAAACATTTTTTTCGTACGATTAAATAGGCATAATTTCATTTTTCCTTAACTTCATTCCGACTTTACTTAAAATGAGGAGTTCTCAATTCGTCTGTAAGTATTTTTTTTTATATCTGTTACCTCAGATCTCTCACTTATAGATCAATTTTGAAAATTCTTTTTCGTTTGAATTCGAGAGCGTGCTTACCGTTTGGTCTCATTTTAATTTTATTGAGATTCGATAAGTATACATATTTTAGTGATACTGAGATAAACGCTTTAAACTTAGTACTGAAAATGAAATGCGTGGCATCTGAAATCGTGTTTTTTTCGTTTTGTTGAACCGCTAGGGAATGCCTGAGTCACTTTCCTTTTAAGTACAATACGGGAGTTTTCAAATCGCGAGTTAGGTATCTTCTGTGAAGCGCGCTCCATCATCGATCGCATCACAACTTAACATCAGGTAAGATAGTGTTCAAGGACTTACCAGTTCTATCAAAAAAAAAAAGATATTCTAGTTAGCGTACTAACACTTCGATCGATTTACTTGTATTGTGAACCTTACCTACCTTAAATACCTTCACAATGACCAGGAGTCCATAAAGCACAGCGAACGGTTAATAATATATTTGAAACCAACAATCACCCTCGGCCACTTCGTCTACGAAACAATTACTTATCCTGAAAGTCCCTCCTCCCCTTTGTAGGGGGTGGCACCCGCCATTTTCATAATGCACTTCAGTTCTTTAAACTTAACACTGTAAATAATTGCCAAGACGGTCTGAGAGACCAGGGTATGCTATGTAGTATGTACCAGGTGGATTTTTATTTAAAAGGGTTGGGTACTAATTTAAAGGCGCTTCTGGGTCCGCTTGGACACATGTGGGCCATTTTAATTTAGCAAATACTTTGCGCAAATGTGACAGTATAAGGGATTAGGAGATGTCAAAGTGGATCTGTTTGTTTGTGTTTAACCCCCGATGCAAAAGGAAGGGGTGTTATTATAAGTTTGATGTGTTTATCTGTGTGTTTGTCTGTGGCATATTATAAATAAAATAAATAAATAAAATGTTCTTTATTCAGATTTACAGAGGATATGATACTGTTCTATAACTATTCTAGCAATTAGCATTACATCACTGTACTTGTCACTTTATTTATTTATTTTATGTCATAAGGCTAGCATTTGACCATTATCTCACCTCATGGCAAGTGATGATGCGGTAAGCACGCTAGACCTAGAATCAATTTGAAATTCAGTATCCTCTTACTTCAATAATATTTTTAGAACGTGATATCATTGACCTGATGCTGGGACATCTCCTGGAACCTGCAGAATACCTAACTCCTTACCCACTTACAGCAGAGATGTCGAGTTTGGGCTCATTGGAAAAGTTTCAATGAACAGACTATACATCAGTTGGGATGGTTTCTAATATTGAATCTAAGTATTATTAAATAGTTTGTTGCAGTGAGAGAATTTATTGGCTGATTTAAAACTGTAAGCTTTTTGTTTAGAGGAGTAAAGAGAGATAACAAATATCTTAGAGTAATTAATATCATATTAATAATATATAATAATTATAATTAATAATAACAATATTAATATCCACGCCAATTTTGCCCCTCGGCGCCAATATAACGGTCCGCCTTTATGGGGGGCCCATTCAGTGGATGGCAAGTCACCACCCGCCTTAATATTTTGTAATGAGGCTTAATTGGCGGGTGCTGTACCTCATCCCATAGACCAGTAAACAGACATCAAGCAGAACACATTCATAGCCATGACAAAAATGACATCTTTTTATAGTTTTTCATTTCTCCATCCACAAATCATAGCATTTAAGTTTATCTTTGTAAAGGGCCTCTTGACGTTGGCTTTGGCTCCGTCAATGCCTTCTAAAGGACCGGGCGTTCAACGACCCGTGATGTTAACGAAATATTAATATTAATATAATATTTAATTAATTTTTTTTTTATATATCTTATAGACTAGCGTTTGACCACTATTTCACCTGTTGGTAAGTGATGATACGGTCGAAGAAGATAAGAACGCTAGGTTCTAGAATAGGAACTGGCTCTCAATGATAGCTGTAACACAATAGATGTTTGGGGACAGATTTTCTAACTTGAGGATGGTAGCTAACCAGGCGGGCACTAGAAAGAGTCCTGCCACCATGCAAGTAAATTAATATAATGCCAAATAGTGTCCCGTTGGTGCTCGGCTAGAGTTTGAACTGGCGAACTCACGGTTAGAAGGCTAGCTATGAGACATCTATCCTTTACGCCGACGGGCCGTCGGGTTTTGTCGAAGTTTCTAATTAAACTGACTACCGCATTTATATTATGACTTTTGGTAGTGAATTCAGCTTTTCTTTAACAAAAATGTAATGCTGTAGAAATGAAAAGTTTGAGAAGTATGATTGGAGTGGCTCTGATGGATAAGGTGGAGCACAGTGTGATAAGGGAATGTTGTGGTTTGGTGGAGGATGTAGTGTAGTGACAAAGATAGTGAAAGCGATGCTTAAATGGTTTGGATATCTGGAGAGGATGGCTGAAGAAAGATTGACGAAACAGATTTATGAGATGAGTGTGAATGGGCCAGTCGGTAGAGGCCGAATTAGGCGAACGTATCACGACCAAATCGGAGACGCAAGTCAAAAGTAGGTACCTACAACTGGCGAGCATGTATGAAGACGTTCATGAAAGTGGGAAAAGCGAAAGAGGTATAATATCAAGACCGTACCATGTGGAAAGAAGTAGTCTCTGTCTACCCCAACGGGAAAAATGCGTGATACGTATATGTTCAACAAGAGCAAGTAAGTACAAGTAACAGATATTCACAATAAATAGACTATTACTGCTCGCGTCCGTAGGATTTAGCCCTCGATGTCCTACACGTGTCCCCTGGGTGGCGCCAAAAGAGCAGTACTTTTCAGGTGGTAGGCTTAGGCCGCGGCGTGTTACCACCCACCAGACAAAGCCATGCCGCCAAGCGGTCGCTTTACGGCATGAATGTTTGGTGAAGCCATTATGGGGAACGGGTCGGAAACAGTTGCGTTGCTTACTATAGCTAGTCGTGATACATTGAAGGTCAATTTACCTGGCAGCCAATCTTGGAGAGCAGCGGGATCCGAGGCACGGTTCTCCGCTGGCCGACCGCAGATAGTTGGGGGCCCAAGTAGTGAGCCAGCCACTCATGAAAGGCTGCCCCGCCATCTCGCGAAAAATCCCGGAGGTGCGCCATCGTGCCGGTTGGCGACCGGACGAGAGGACCCGATGGACACCTCTGGGGGGGCTCGGGCGTCCCCGCGGTCTCCAGGATTGGTTCCCAATAGGTGAAAAGACCTAATATGTATCACGGGTTGGTAATTAGCGCCTCGTTTCCACTTCCGTTTCCCTTACCTAACTTCACTCCCCACAAAATGAAAGGCAGAAACAGAATAAAGGTTATACAGCGGAAGCACGTCCTCTCCCTTCAAGTGCACCTCTCAAACATTCGAGGCTTGCACTCCAATATCCTCTCGGTCCACCACCACCTTGAGACCGAAAAACCGCATATTCTGTTCCTCACGGAGACGCAGATCAAATGTCCAGCTGACGCGGCGTACCTTGCCTACCCAGGCTATGTTCTAGAGCATAACTTTAGGGCGAGGGCGGGAGTTTGTATGTATGCCCGCGATGACATTTGCTATCGGCGTCTCCGCAACCTTGAAGACCCTCAACTTTCCGTCATGTGGATTTTGGTGGACACTGGCATAGAGAAAATTCTTTATGCTAGTGTCTACCGTTCGCACAGCGGAGACGAGGAGACAAATAGGCTCACAAACCACCTCAGTGAGGCGGCTGATGTGGCCCAACAGAGGTATCCTTCTGCTCAATTAGTGCTTCTGGGGGATTTCAACGCCCATCATCAAGACTGGCTATACCCATACCAGAGCACTGACCACGCTGGTCGAGAGATGCGAAAGCTTGCTTTAACGCTAGACCTCACTCAGTTGGTCCAGGGAGCAACAAGGATACCGGACGTTGATGGCCATACAGCCAATTGCTTGGACCTTCTGCTGACAACAGAACCAGACCGCTACTCGGTGTCGGTTTCATCACCCTTAGGTAGCTCCGACCACTGTCTGGTGAAGTCTGTATCCGTCTACTCCCCGCCCGATCCCAGCCAAAAAGGCACCCGGCGGGTGTGGCGATACAGGTCAGCAGATTGGGATGAGATGCGTTGTTTTTTCGCGTCTTATCCTTGGCGGCAGGTATGTTTTTCTTCGAGCGATCCCTCAGCTTGCGCGGATGCTGTGACAGAAGTGTTACGTCAGGGTATGGAGTATTTCATACCATTTTCTGACGTTCCGGTGTCAAGCAAAGCTCGTCCATGGTTTAATGCCAAATGTAGAGATGCAGAAGCATCAAAACATGAAGCTTACTTAGCCTGGGCTGATGCTCGAACCCGCAAGACTAGAGATGTACGCGAAAAGAAGAAAGCCTTTAACTTAGCCGCCAAGTCCTGCAAAAAGGCTCTCAAGAAGGCTCGCTTCGATCACATACGCCGAACAGGGAACAAACTTGCTTCTTACCCCTCGGGTAGCAAAGCGTTCTGGTCCCTGGCGAAGTCGATCGAAGAGAACTTCTGCCGTCCCTCACTGCCTCCACTACTGAAACCCGATGGATCACTAGCACACTCGGCTGAAGAGAAAGCGAATTTATTTGTTACTCTGTTTGCGGAGTCTTCACGTTTAGATGCTGGCAATGCTGTACCTTCTAGTCTGCCGACTTGCGGGACGTTTATGTCGGAAATCCGCATTCGTCAGACTGAAGTACGCAAAGCGTTGCGCAATCTAGACGTGAACAAAGCTAGTGGTCCAGACGGTATACCAGCTGTAGTCTTGAGGACGTGTGCGCCTGAGTTGGCTCCTATTTTGACACGCCTCTTTCGCTTGTCTATGACGACTGGTCAAGTGCCTAAGTCCTGGAAGCAAGCAAACGTGCAACCCGTGCCGAAAAAGGGTAGTCGTGCAGACCCTTGCAATTACAGGCCTATCTCAGTCACTTCCATACTCTGTAAGACTATGGAACGTGTACTGAACCACAGGCTCCTGGCATACCTAGAAGTGAACGATCTCCTCAGTGACCGACAATACGGGTTTCGCCGAAACCGGTCTACTGGGGATCTTCTAGCGTATGCCACGCACATCTGGAGCGAAGCCATCGAGAACCACGGCGAGGCGCTGGCCGTCTCTCTTGACATCTCGAAGGCTTTCGACAGGGTTTGGCACGATAGCCTTATTAGCAAGCTTCCTTCATACGGCCTGCCCACTGGTTTATGTGTTTGGATAGCAGATTTCTTAAGGGATCGGTCGATTCGAGTGGTCATCGATGGCTGTTCTTCCGACCAATTGGCCATAAATGCCGGAGTCCCTCAAGGATCAGTACTCTCTGCAACACTTTTTCTGCTGCATATTAATGACCTGCTTAAACCCGGTATCTTTGGGTACGCAGATGACAGCACTGTTGTAGAGAGTTATACATCCAACGCACGAACCAGTGCATTACAAATCCAGTCTCATAGAGAAGCGATGGTCGAACGCTTGAACTTTTCTTTGAAGGCAGTCTCTGATTGGGGCGATGCCAATCTGGTCAAGTTCAATACTGCGAAAACCCAGGCGTGTCTTTTCTCCGCTAAACGGAGCCCATTTCTACTGGCTCCTACTTTCCGGGATGTGTCCGTTCCGATAAGTAACAATCTCGAGCTTCTTGGCATCTCTTTGACACCAACTCTCAATTTCGGCTCTTATATTGAGTCTAGAGCCCAGCTAGCCTCAAAAAAGCTTGGCATTTTGGCTAAGGTGAGACGGTACTTCACACCGGGACAGTTGCTTAATCTTTACCAAGCACAAGTCCGGTCGTGTATGGAGTACTGTTCTCACCTTTGGGATGGTTCTGCTAAATACCAGCTGGAGACACTGGAAGCTATTGAGAGGAGAGCCAAAAAACTCATCAGCGATGACCTATTAGTAAGCAAGAGACTCCAGAGTCTCGCGCATCGCCGCAAAGTCGCTTGTTTATCGGTTTTCTATCGGATACATTTCGGAGAGTGTGCAATGGAACTGCATGATTTGATTCCACCATCCCCATTTTATAATCGGACATCCAGAGACACTAAAAGGCGCCACCGATTTATGGTGGATATACCATCTACCCGAACGAAGCGATTTGCTTCTTCGTTCATCATACGAACCGCTAAGGAATGGAATACCCTGCCTGAGTCCGTGTTTCCGATTAAGTACAATATGGGGGTCTTCAAATCGCGAGTGAATAGGTATCTTCTGGGTAAGCACGCTACATCATCGATCGCATCATCACTTAACATCAGGTGAGATAGTGATCAAGTGCTACCCAGTTCGGTATAAAAAAAAAAAAAAAAAGATAAAACTATTTCACTCACAATAAATAGATAAGCCTTTTCTCGTTTGTCGTTTGATAGAGTCGTAAATAAGACTCCACAAAATCCCATCAAACACTCGGACATAAAACTTTCAAAGGCACATTATATGCAACCCCAAAATTGAATGTAATAACAACAATTCACGTCCCCAACGACGCCCAATTTGTAAAACGACGTAACTCAAATAACTGCATTTTTAATGTGCATACGTAAGTGGACTTCCAGAGCAGGTGCAATTTAGCACGTTTTAGTTTGAGTCTAGACTTTAGAATGAAAACTGCAGGCGTGCCGGAATTTTAAGACTCGGGGGTGAAATATGGGGGTGTGTCGGCGATGCTATTAAGGAGTATGGGGCTAATGTGCTCCCGTTTATTGAGTCGTTTCGCTGATTACCGCCACGTTTGGATATTTTTATGATTACAAAGGATTATATTGTAATCTTGGATCATGTCGTTTGGTTTAAGCTTTCCCTGCTTGCAGTAGATTGATATAATGTCTGCATTTTTGGGGTATTTATGCTACGCACGCATTGAAACGTTATTAAAAAAAATTACCAATGGCTATCCTATAAAACCATATATGTATGGGTATATATAAGCCATATCGGTCCAGCACTTTGGTCTTGAATAGGTAACAAACAAACATATATACGAACTGACTTACGTATTTATAATATTAGTAGGATTGTTACCTATTGACCTAAGACGTATATAGCATTTTTACAGCTTCATCTTAGACCACGCCATTATTTAACATCAGCTTACATTGCGCTCAAATGCCAGACTATTCTAAATTATTTCATCATACGTACTGCCAAGGAATGAAATTCCCTGCCTGAGTCTGTGTTTCCGATTAGATACAACATAGGGGTCTTCAAATCGCGAGTGAATAGGTATCTTTTGGGTAAGCGCGCTAGATCATCGACCGCAACGTCACTTAACATCAGGTGAAATAGTGGTCAAGAGTACTTATATTCGCATAAAAAAAGAAAAAAAATCAATAATGTTTTTTATTATTATTTGCTTGATCCATTACCGTATCGACTAAATGTCTTATACAGGCTGTAAGTACATCAGTTGTCAATATGGGTACAGATTATAAATATAGGTACAATTCCTTTAAAATTTAAATATGGAACATGGCCAGCATATCATTTATTTATTCCACAAAACCACAGTACAATGCATTAAGTAGATAAAATGTAAGTCTATCCGCCCACTTGGCCGTTTGATATTTTTATGTAAATCGCTGTATCCGTGGTGTCTCGTGAATATTGCACCGAGTGAGATGTCGCGTTTTGTCACAGTGCCGACGAACGCGGACTTAAAGTTATTCCTTTGTACAGGGTGCTGTGAAATATAAGTAAATACTATATTACTTTTTTGGAGACGAGTTATGAAGCCCAGTTTCATTTTGGAAAAAAATAGGAAAATCCTCTTATAGCGGATACTATCTGCATGCCAAATTTCAGCGCAATCCGTTCTGTGGTTTGAGCTGTGTGTTGAAAGATCAGTCAGTCAGTCAGACAGTAACGTTTGCCTTTTATATATAAGAACAAAGTAAGTTTTATGCTAGCTACTAGTTTCATTGTAATTAATAATCTTTGTACTTTCTGATTCTGAAAGATAAGATAAGTAATAAGTCAATGCTTAAAAGCTTTGGAAGTGGTTATAAGGTGATAAACTACTTATTATTCTTCCATTCTACGAACCAAGCTACGAGACTATAATGACATAATAATTAAGATAGTTTAAAAACTAAAACAACTGTAAAACTTCCATGCCACGCGAGTCAGTTTCAGTAGCAAGTTTGAGACGCTTATCGTCATATCTCTGGAGATATGTACTTATCAAATCTCGATGAAATTACAATGGGAGCATTTTGAAAATGTACCCTACTAATACAAATAAGAATCATTGGAATCGTTTCTCAATTGACGGAGTAATCGCGTAACATACATACAAAAAAAAACATACCGACGAATTGAGAACCTCCTTCTTTTTGGAAATCAGTTCATAAATCCGAACACAGCAAACTAATATTTAACATTTCTTTTTGCACTATGTGGCACAAACTAAGATGAGAAATAATAATCAGTAATTACTTATCAATTTTCAAAATGAAAACTAATGTTACCTAAATAGTTATTTTTAGTTTATATCAATTTGAATGTTGCAAACATCCTGTATATCCTTCTGAATACATTAAGCTGAGTGTCCAGCCGCCATAGGTCACGCTTGCATTCAATTGAGATTGAAACATTTGCATCTCACGAGGTTTACATAAAATAATGTTTTATTAAACTTTGTATTTCTGTAAACGTTCATATTATTCACACTTGGTTATTTCTAACTTATCTTTATTATAAACCGGACCGTTGGCTCTTTAAATGTTACGGTACCCTACCAGGGTCATAAAGTTGTCATTTTATATCTAAGCCTAAATGTAATATTATGAACGCAATCAATGATCAATCATTGATTGCGTAATAGTTGCGTGGTAAGAAAATAGTTAATACTCAAGTATTAACTATTTTCTGCGATTCCTGGAGTTTCATATGTTACAACGAATCCTATCAACATATATTCTACTCTACTACAGGCAGGAGCATATTATATCGATCTTCCACCTGAATTGCTACCAAAAAGTAGCTTGCCACCATTAATTAAAAAATCTGCCGCCATAAAATAACGGTGTTCCGGCAACACACAGCCCTTGAGAGTCAGAGTATTCTAGGCCTAACGTGTTCACCATCATCGACCACAACATCGCTTACCACCAGGTTAGATAGTAGCCAATTACTAACCTATAAAGTATCAGCCAATTCTTAATACCACAATAAAATATGAACACAACAACAATAGCTAAAGTTAGAAAATAAAAGCCGCAAAACGTTGTTACCATAATAAGTCTAAATATAACGACTCCCAGAGGTTTTGTATAAATAAACATGTCGTGATTATCAGATGAAATCTGATACTGCACTAACTATACTGTAAGTATATGACAGACAGACACACAGTGACGCAAATGAGAAGATACATGGGTTTTACCACTTTTACCTGACTTACAAGTTGAGTTAAGTTAGACCTTAAGTTTGACTTGGGTATGTTAAATTCTACGCAAATCTTATGTGGATTTAAATGAGAAAAAAATACAAAGCAGTCTTTGGGTACTGTCGATAGAAGTGAAAAATAAGTAACTTGTGAATTGTATCATCGAGAAATAAGCAAGTATACATATACTCGTAGCTCATGGGAAGCGTGCGGTGACAATGACACGAGTTCCATGATTTTTGTTCACACAAAAAGTGCTGAACGCGCCAAAGTTTTCACTTTAAAAAACCGCGTCCAACCGTAATTTCAAGCGACGCTCCGTGTCCAACATTTTTTAGGGTTCCGTACCCAAAGGGTAAAACGGGACCCTATTACTAAGACTCCACTGTCCGTCTGTCTGTCTGTCTGTCTGTCCGTCAGTCACCAGGCTGTATCTCATGAACCGTGATAGTTAGATAGTTGAAATTTTCCTAGATGATGTATTTCTGTTGCCGCTATAACAACAAATACTAAAAACGGAATAAAGTTAAAAATAATAGAGGGTCCCCATACAAGAAACGTGTTTTTTCGGCATTTCACGCCATCTATGAACGCTTAGTTAGGTAAACGTCCCATAGATGGCGTTATATTGAAATGTCGAGCCCTAACACCTTTGTTAGACGTTAGATGGCGTTTTAAGAAATAAAATGTTTATTAATTATTAATTATTGCTGGCGAAAAATGATAGTGGTATTTTTTGCTCGATCTTATAAAATACTGTAGTGTGGTACGGAACCCTACTAGTGCGAGTCCGACTTGCACTTGGCCAGTTTATTTATAATTTAATCAGACATTTGTAAAATACTTTATCAACGCAACGTCGTTCACAGAGTGACTTATCGCATTGCGGACACGTGAAACCACACTATTTAAGAGGAGTAGCTCTAATGGTTTCAATTTTAGGTGAGTTGATGCCTTCTGGTTTATTCTGTATATATTCTGAGGTATCAATACATTTAATTTATGATGAGTCCTATGCCCTGTAATTTCATTGGACGCTTTTTAAAAAGAACCTATCTTCGCCTATCTAACCTACTGATTCCAGATTTTTCTATGAACTTGACCATTACCTTAACTGGTGTTAAGTGATGATGCGATCGATGATGGAACGCGCGTAACCAGAATATCTTCTGGTTACGCGCGTTCCTATTTCTATTCATTTCCTAGACAGTTTCTAATAGTAGACAGTGGTAGCCGCACAGCCTCTCTGATTGGCTGGAAGCCAGACTGATGTCTCAGGGTTGATTGGACAAGACGACGGGATGAGGGGGGGGGGGGGGGGGAAGGAAAAATGTAGGTATGAGTAGGTACCTATTGTTTGTCGCCTAGGGTTATTTGAGATAAGATGTTTGTATCACGTTCATAGATAATGTTAATACATAAGCAAAGCGGCATGGACAGTAATTGGAAAAGAGGAGCCGACGATCGGGCTCAGTGGCGAATCTCGGGAGAAGCCTACGTCCAGCAGTGGACTGACACCGGCTCATTATGATGATGAATAAGTAATCTTTATAACATAGTATAAAACAAAGTCGCCCCGCTGTCTGTACGCTTATTAAACTACGCAACAGATTTTAATGCAGTTTTCAGCAATAGATAGACTGCTAGAGTGATTCAAGAGAAACGTTTATGACCATAATTAATTGCGGGCATAGCTGCGGGGCGCATCTAGTATTATATATTTCATGAATAAAGGATCAAAGTGGAGCGAGCTTGACGTTTTCAGCGAAAATTCTGGTCCACTATAGCGCTAGTAAATAATGTTTTTTTGAAAGACTACTAGTAATGTGCAACCAACATCATTAAAGTCTTGTTAACTCGTCCAATTAAGCTTAATATTCATTTTTTATATTTTTACTTATTCTTTTTTTTTCTGTCTTTAGTGGATTCACGTCTGCAGTGCAATAAGTGGGGATCGAACTCATGACCTCTCGATCGCCCTGCCGACGTTTTAGCCATTAGGCCATTGCTATTAAAAGTATCGCGGGATAGTTATATTTAGAAGTCATGGGGGCGGTCTTTATCTAACATTTATACTTACATAGCGTACATTATGTATGCTAAAACATATGTATGTCACTTCAGGCCTTTCAGACTATCGCCTGGTGGTAAGCGATGATGTGGTTGAAGATATTGAACACGCTAGGCCTAGAATACTCTGACTCTCAACTCCAGGGCTGAGTGCTGCCGGAGCACCGTAAGGTTAAGGCGGCAGATTTTCTCTTTACTGGTGGTAAGCTACTTTTTGGTAGCAAGTCAGGTGGAACATCGATATAATATGCTCCTACCACCCTGTGGAGTTGTTTTTGTATCTGATAGACAAGCGTTTGAGCACTGTCGCACTTGGTGGTAAGTGATGAAGTGGTCGAAGATAATGATGGATGCCGCCGTAGTACCTACATTATAACATACAAAAATAACCCTAATTCTGAAATATATAACGATCTAGCTAGACATAACAAAAAGCTATTTGTTATGTCTAGTTAAACCTGTTATCGCGAACAAGTGCATACTAACAAAGCTCTACTCTACCAAGTAAAACTAAAGCCCCGTTCACACCGGCGCGCGGCATGAAGACGTCGAAGGGCGCGCAACAATGGCGGACAATGCGCGCGATAACCGCGCACTCCGTCACTATGCTGACAGGGTTATCGGGAACAATGAGAGCGAGCAGTGTGAGTCATAAGCGAAAGCGGGTTATGATAATTTATTTTTAAATTGTTATTTTGAAAAGTACCCTATGTCCTATTTCGTCTTACTGGCTATAGGCGCCTTCGCCTTATGGCTTTTGCTAAGTTTCAAGCGAATCGATTGAGAAGTTTAGCAAAAGACGTCACAAATTTAAAAAAAAATCGATCTGACTATCGTATTTCAAATATTTATTTTGATGGAAAATGTAGGACTCTTGGTTGTCTGCCAGAGGATGTTCTCACTTTTTAATAGGTACTAGGTATATCCACCGTGAAAAAGATGATATTTCTAAGCTGGCCATAACACTAGGAAATCCTAATTATAGGCAAAGCTACAGGCGGAACGTATTAGTTTATCGACAAATGAATATTCTAATAATAACTTATTTAAAACTTTAACATCAATTCAGTGTCAAGTCAATGTTGGATTACATTACATATTTTAAACAACGCATAAACACATGAAATAATATGATTTTAAATTAAAAAATATACAAACATATTAGAGATTTTCAGTCCGCTCATTCCCAAAACTTGTGACACTGATACCGTTACAGCGTATTGTTAATGTGCTCGTGAATTCCGCTTGCGAACTCGCCTTCACATCGCTTACTGATTGAGTTTATCGCTCGTCGCCGCCACCGTGCACGCGCCTTTACAATGCTCGGAGATATTAGTAATTAATGTGGTTATACTCATCTTTGTCTTTGCATTTAGATTATAGGACTAATATTACTATGTTGTTAATTATTACATAGATAGAGTAATTCTTGCTGAAATTCAACGTAAGAGCAGAAATATCTAGCTTACATTACATTGCATTGCATTATATTATACAACTTACAATATTTATTTATTATATTTGTATTTATTTTTTATATTTATATATTTTTTATTTATTTATCTATGTGCGCCGAGTTCTGACATGATTTCTGATTCCAGCCAGTATATTATATTTGTAGTTTGTAGGACTTCTGCTTGACCGCCTCGGGCGGTACTACTACTTTGCCAATTAATTTTCAGCTGTGAAATAGGAATGTGTTTCGGCTGAATGGCAAGGTGTCCAGTGAAATTACAGGGCATGTGAGACTCAACAGCTTTACGTCTCAAGGTACGGACAGACCGCGGCGTCCTGCGATCTGTGGGCGCGATCTCAGTACATTTCAATTGTTTTCTGATCGCGTTTGGTGTGAACCAGTCGATACAATCACTACTGCGCTATCTGATCGCCGCCTAGATCGCGCACGCAGGACGCCGCGGTTTGTTCGTAGCTTCAAGGTAACAGACGCAGTGCAGTGACATGCAAAATTCTAACAGTCCTAAATGTTGCATACCGCTGTTGCAGATCTGCTCTATGATTTTGACTAAAGTCAGTTGTCTAATCTGACTGCCGTCTTTTATTTCTAGATAGGACGATTCTATCCTAGACCGCATCTTTATTTAACATCAAGTCTAAGTGCCTGTATGCCAGACATTAAAAAAAGTCTGGTTGTGCAATCGAAATGGGCGCTTAAGAAGTACAGTTGAGACCACTTTCCAATAGTATCTGATAATCTGATTTGAAGCTTATTGCCTACATCCTATAGAATAATCTGTGAGAGGAAAACTAAGACACTCATCAACGAAGTCCGTATGAGACCTTTAATTCTCAACAGTCTCTTTAGGTAATTCCAAAAGGCATATTTTGGAATTAATTATCTTCACAGTAAAATAAGCTCTGACAGCTTAAATATTATTTAATTTATAGATCCAATTCTGATGAATCCGAATCTGAGATACGACTTGAAATTCAGAACTCTGAATTTCAGAACTTTTACTAGTAAAAAAATTCGACGTTTCACATTTCAACATTAATGTAAACTACCAGGGAATCATATCAGCGTGGGACTTCAAAGACGCTGGATACAAAGTGAACAGTCCGTTTGATTAGGCACTCTCTCCTCGCGCCTCGGGCCACGCTTTGTTACATCCACCTTTGTAAATCAAAGCTTTGGAACGCGGCCTCTGTCGATTCCTGCTTGCCTGGTAACTTAAACAGGTTGACAGCTCTTTAGTTAGAATCTGTTGGAGATGATTGGCGTTGAATGGAAATGGTTCTTCAATATTCCGAAGGCTTTTTGAAATTTGCTTGCATCACTTACTTAGATATTTTAACAATATATTGGACACTTATCAGGGCTTAATTTTGAGATTAATGAGTGTATCTGTGATAAAAAAAAAACACTGAAAACCTTCCAAACGTCAAGAACGTTTCCTTTTTTATATCATGTAGGCTAACATTTGACCACTATCTCACCTGTTGGTAAGCGATGATGCGGTCGAGGAAGGTAGCACGCTAGGTCTAGAATGGGAGCTGGTTCTCAAGGACAGCTGCCGGAACACATTAGATGTTTGGCGGCAGATTTTTTTACTTAAGGGTGGTAGCTGACCAGGCAGAGTCAAGATAATGTCCTACCACCATGTCCTTGTGAGATTTCCTACTTAATTTGATGCATCTTTAGGCGCATTGTTGTCAAGCGCTTTCCTGTCTTGCATAAAAAGTTATTATGCAACATTTGTACCTACCAGGAACAATTAACTTAACCCGCTATGCATTCGAAATATCCCGAGAATATGTTAATAAATAAATAACTGTAATAAACTACAACTTACTACTTGCTCATAAATTAAGGATCATACAAATAAAATACAATGAAGCAGAAAATGGACACAGAAAGGCCTTTCGAAAAGTATTACAGTGTAGTGCAAAAAAATGTCACGCGCCGCGCGAATGTCAATAAAGTTTGATATTTACGCGCGACCGATATCTGGCCGAAGATACTGCATATTGTAAACTCTGCGCTATTTTCGTATTCAATTCATAAGTTATTTATTTACTAATCGTGATCCGCGGCTTTACCTGCATAAATTCACCGGGATAAAAAGTATGCCGTGTTAATCTAGGTTTAGATCTGTTAGCCTTTCATCCAAATCCATTCAGCCGTTTTATTTACTTAAGTAGCAAACATTTAAACATACAAACTTTCACAAGTATAAAATTAAGCAGGATTATTACACTTATATAAAAAAATGCTTAGTACTTATAAGCTTAAATTATATTTTTCCATTACTATACAAATACATATATATATTCTATTCTATACATAACAAACATTTTACTACTAGGTACATAACTTAATTTTAAAAGTAAATTTTGAGTTATTCGCTCATTTATTTAGTCAAATCCAGAAAGTTAAATTTAGAAAGACCAGTCCGTCCATTTCCCGCTAAAAACAAGCTTTCCTGTCCAGCCTTGATTCGTTACAATATTCAATCAACACGTTTGCCTCAAACAATGGCCGTCGCACCACTATTTCCTCATTTTTCGCAGCTTCCCGAATAGTGTGAATTTAGATACCCCACAGCAACCTGTAAGGCTGAATGATGCGCTATTTTAAGCCTTAAATACAGTTTCAACGTGTTTTTCGTGGTTTTATTCCCGCGTCGATCTGCATAAGCGACTGACAGCGCTGTCCCAGAGTTTTGTCTGCGGCCGCTTTTCTTTTTTACACCGAAGTCTAGACTAGACAGTGATTAGTCAGCACATGTACTCTGTCGGCAATTTTAACGTCTTTTTACACCTCGACGTGGTTCCTTTTTAAATCAGTCAAGTGACAATGTAGTTTTAAAAGTTTCACGTCCGCCAAGCCTGTCTCTCGCGTCCATCAAAATGTCGCTTCTTCTTGAAATTTTCATTGATGTCAGCTAAGTGGAGCGATGTCACTTATAGGATTGCAAAGATTTTTTGACATGTGTGGTCTGCTCTAGTTGTCATTGTTCATTAGTCAAATGTTAGACAATTATTGTTCAGGAAAAAGCTAAAACCGTCGGGGCTTTACAGCTATACAGGTTTTTATGTTTGATGGTCGTGTTGCAAACAATAATTAACTCACAAGAGTTACGACAAATGTCTATTGAAATTGGGTACAAATACATCCGACTTATCCCTTTCCGCAAAACAAACAATCAGATTATATCAGATGCCATAGCCACCCCACAATCCTAAAAGCAATATCGCATGACACGTACTGCTTACAAAGATGCTCTCACACTAAAAGCCGCCGCCATTAGAACAAAATGGTCTATCAAAATTATAATATCAATTACCGATGCATTAACAATTCATATCAGAAGTCAGACGTAGCAGGAACAGGAATCTCATATACGTAATGTTATTATTGCGGGAGCGGGACGGGGTTATACGCGCCTGGTGGGTGTGAGGGGGAGGGAGGCAAGGCAGCCGACGTCGGAGAGCTGTCAAAATGTCAAATTTCAGAACGTAGCTCGGCGCAGCAACTTCAAACGTGCCCCTACCGTTGGCATGCAGTGTACGCTATAACGCCGCTAGCTCTAATATAGTTATAGCGCCCTGGTACGAGCGTGTTAATATTCATGCATCTCATCCGAGTTTCCTCTAGGAACGAAGCTATTTTCGTGAAAGCCTTTGCCGTTTCCACTATGAATATGAATGAATGATTCCGGTCGCTTCTTAGATTAAACTTTTGGATGCGGTCCTCCACTGGCTTTCATTTTGTATAAGCTTCTGACCTGTTTTAAATTTTTAGAATGCACCTATTTGGAACGAGTATTTTTTCAACGTCATATTCCACCTGGGGGTCTTCAAGTCGCGAATGAATAGGTATCTTTTAGGCAAGCGTGCTATATCTTGGACCACTCATCAAGTGAGATAGTGGTCAATCGATTGCCTACTGAGCATAAAAAAATATATATACGAGGTGTTAAGAGTTTTACAAGTAAATGCCAAATAGATGTAAATTTTACTTTACTTTACTTACTTACTTTAAATAGATGTAAATGGACTATACTATAATGGACTAAAAACTGTTTATGGACTATACGAGATATTGACAGAGACCCATACAATCTCAGGGATGATCGACTTCAACCAGCTGTACAAGCAGTTAATTGTATTTTTGATGAGAGGAAAATCCAATACTTTCTTCCGTGCATATTCATTTTGATCTGAAACACAAAGTGACCGACTAAAACAAAATTGAAAATTCCAATTTCACGTCCATTTACTGGCAAAACAGGCGGTTTTCATTCCATCTCCAAATACCACTGTCTCTCACTCTGACAACAAGGATATTGGCTACTACCCGAAAATGACAGAAAAGAACACACATTTCTGACATTTCAATATGCACTCATCTACCGGCGACCACTCGCAAGACTCTCGAAACTCGACTCTAATTGAAACCAATCAGAAAATGGAAGTGGCGACATCGAAACAGCCCCGTCTTAATAAAAAAACATTTCGATGAACCCCCGAACGTACCTAACAAGCTTGCACTTGACTAGCGGTATTTATAAACGTCAATCACAACTGTCAAAAGTGACAGTAGTCAAATCCCAGTAATAACGGGAAGGAGGTTCGTTTCTCAATTTGAAAAACACACGTTCGCGTTGTTCGTGCGCGTGCTCGATTTGGCGATTAGTGTTATTTTTGAAAATGGAATCGGAGATCGTGTCGCCTCGGGTGTCTCCGCCCACAAGATGGCCGCGCTAATCATCCGAAGCATTCGCGGGAAAACGAAATGATATACAATTTTATTGAAGCGATATGTTATTACTGAGCTGAACCTGTAATTACTCTGAGCTTTGCGCGTGGGAAGGGATTAGAAAAAAATATGTTTGAACTCATTTTCGGCTCGTGCTCTCTAATTGTGAGCCGGCTGAGTCGACCATTCATGGGAGAGGTTTAACGATCTGATTGTTTTCTAATTTCAAATCTGTTTTTTTTTTAAATCCTAATGATAAGTTTGTGTTAGCTACATGTAAGTATTAAGCCTTGTAAATGCATCATTAGAGTCATGTACACATGAGTTTTATTGTAATTAGAGTTGTAATTAACGTACTTGGGTGTGGGTCATTATTTAGGTGCGATCCGGTCGGGTCGATCGGTCGCCTGATTTATTGGGTGTCGTGTTTCGGGCAGAGGGCGCCGGCATCTAAGGACAAGGATTACATAGACCGAGACATGACCGGGGTAGGCTCGGGTGATGGAATGACATATCGACTGCATGTCGTTGTCGATTGATGTCATTGTCTGAGATGCTGTCTACAATTTTTCTAATCAACGAGAATCTTTCACAGGTTCCTGATAGCGAGCGCTATTATGAAGAAATCTGACAGATTTTTGACAGATCTTATATGCGTCATGTGTCAGTTATCTATCTATCGCATTGTCAGGAAACGGTGAAACTGGCCTTTAGACTATTGACTTATCTTGACCTAGGTTTTGTGCATTACGGATACACTTCCTCGGAAGTTTTAAACAGCAAGATCGCGACGACCACGTTATGGTCGTATGATGATTCAAACTCACGATAACTATGAATCTAAGAAACATGTCTTGATGTAATGAGAGGGCCCGGTGGCGTAATTGGGAGAATGGTTGGCTTTGATGCCAGAGATACCGAGTTCAAACTGCCGTGCACCAATGGATTTTTTTATCGAAAAATGTATGTGCGCTTTTCACAGTGGCTCTCCGGTGAAGGAAAAACATCGTTAAGAAACCGACAACCCCCGCATGGTGGTAGGACATTATCTAGTGTCCGCCTGGCCAGCTACCACCCTCAAGTTAGAAAACCTGTCGCCAAACATCTAATGTGCTCTGGCAGCTATCCTTGAGAGCCAGTTCCCATTCTAGGCCTAGCGTGCTTACCATCTTCGACAGCATCATCACTTACCAACAGGTAAGATAGTGGTCAAACGCTAGACTATAAGATATTTAAAAAAAAATAAGAAAGTAATTTGATATTAAGTAGGTACCTCCTTAAATAAAGTTCGTCAAAAAACGTATCTTCGTCCTAACACGAGGCTTTACAAGGATGTTTCGCGCCTTTTCATCGTCTAGGCGGAATACCTCGCTGGCTGCCCCGCCATACTCATGTCGAGCTTGTGGGGCGGAGTGTACGCCCTCCCACGTGACTCTGTGACCCTGGTACTACGGTACTAGGTTGGGTGATTTGTGCGTCGGTAGTTATCAACCAACTTCTAGAAAGGAGGAGGTTTTCAATTCGTCTGTATGTTTTTTGAAGTTATACTTCTTTTGGCGCGATAGAGAAAAATGATAAAAGTGATTTTTTACGATGCGCGCGCACACCGACACCTAAATTTAACATCGTGAAGTTAGTTCTAAATGGTACGATGCGCGCGCACACCGACAACTAAATTCTACACCGTGAAGTTAGTTCTAGGTGGCATGACTATGTTCAAGTTGTATATGTCATATTTAACGTCATATTTTTACGTTAATAAAACCTTTTTTATTTAAATAAAATCTTTTTTTGATTAATTTTAATATTTATCGTTAATCACTACTGCATTTTAGTTATTTTTTTCCATACGCCACAGAAGTATAACTTCTAACGCGTGTACATAAGTACACACACTCTTTTTTTTACTATTATAATGGTACGACTTATATTGGTCTACGATAAACACACACTCCACTGGTGGTTGGAGCATATTAAATCGATGTTTCACCTGATTTGCAACCAAAAAAGACCTTACCGCCATCAAGAAGAAAATGTGCCGCCATAACCATTTGGTGTTCCGACATCACACAGCCCTTGAGAATCAGAGAACTCTAGGCGTGTTCATCATCTTCGACCACATCATCGTTTATCACCAGGCGAGATAGTAGTCAAACGCTAGCCTAAATGATAATAAAAAAAACATCATCAATGGGGTTTTGGCGGGTAGGTGAAAAATTGTTTGGGACCTCTTTACAGTGAAATGGCTTAACCGATTTGACTAAAATTTTACACAGAGATAGCCAGTATAGGGGATTAGGACATTGAATACTTTTTAACGCGAAAGAAGCCGCGAGGCGCCGCTAGGTAAGTCATAAATGACTACGTAATAAATAATAGTACCGGCACAGAATAATGAATAGTTGGTACCAGGTAGGTAGTTCTGAATATAATATTGAAAATTACATGTTTTTTTATCACTATGAATTAAAAACAAGAAGCGATGTAGAGTCATAGGTAATAATGGGGGTAAAATCCTAAATCGAGTCGCCTGAATTTAGGGAATTGGAGGGAGGAAGAGGGAGGGGGAGACGTGAGGAACCCCGCCCGAAATTTATAGTTTTTTAAAAATTTAATATCAAAGTTCATTGTCTATTTAGGACAAAAATCGATTTAGGGAGGAAGAGTGGAAGGGGAGTGGTGAAGGCAGACTGGTAGAATCCCTTCCTTTAAAGAAAAGTTCCGCTACTTTTCCTTTTCTCTTCTCTTAAACCTCCCCCTTTAGGAGATATGAATATTTCAATATTTTGAGGTTATGTACTAAAAAAAGTATCAATAATTAGTTTAAGCTGGAGAAGGGGGGGGGGGGGGGGGGTTGAAGGTGTACCACTACCATATACGCGGAGGAACGCGGAACATAGTTGACGAGAAAAAAAAAATTTTTATGAAAATTAATAGAATTTTCATTACATCAAATTAGACGGACATTTTACAGATAACGTTTACTGTACCTTAATTTAAAAGCGTCGGTTCCAATGACGCGCTTCCGCTGCCGTGGCTCCCACGCGGTGGTCACTGTTCTCTAGTGTGTTGCCTTAGTGTCAGACTATGACTTAATTCAGGCGACTCGTTTTAAGATCCCAGCCAATAATGGACCTGGGTGACATTTTCTGAATAACGCAGACATTTTCAGAAATTGGATGTGCATGCTTTGCTTGATGCGCCACAAACAAAAACGTATACAAACGATTAATTTTACTTGTTTAATATATACTTGAACTTAACTATATACTCGAGTGCTCGTATGTACACTGTTTAAGCAAGAAACCAAACAAACAAGCTACGAAGACAAGAAATTTTCATAATAAGGAGGAATACCAGGGCCCCAGCAATCGAACGCTATCGCGGCTACCAGGCAAACATAGGGCGAAGGAGCTGTGCAAATGTTTGTCGAGCGGGTGCGGCTTCTCGAGATACCGACCCGCTAGTTGTTCTACGTTATGTAATCCTAGTATCTTGGTGACTTGAAGCGGAGCTGTTTGCCTGGTACATGTACTTTTTTTGAAAATGTGATCCTAGAAGCTAACAAAAATTCTGTACGATTTTTTAAAAAGAGATTATTGTAGAATTTTGAAATAGCTACACACCAAGTTTTTAAACTCCCTTTTTTTAACCGACTTCAAAAAAGGAGGAGGTTTCTCAATTCGACCGTATATATATAAATTTTTTTTTTTTTTTTTTTTTTATGTTTGTTCGCGGATAACTTCGTCGTTTATGAACCGATTTCGATTATTCTTTTTTTGTTCGAAAGGAGATATCCCAAGTGTGGTACCATGGTAATTTTATCGAGGTATGATAAGTATCTCCAGAGATATTGAGATAAACATCTCAAAATTGGTACTGAAAATGAATAGCGCGGCATTGAAGTCGGTTGTTTTTTAGTTTTTAAACGATATTATTACCAGATGACATCTTGAACGCAAGCATATTCTAATTACGATAGAGATTAACGCAATCAATGGCATTATTACGACTGAAGGGCTAAATTCGTAAGAAGTACCGCAACGCTATCAACTATTCCGTCAATATCAAATTTTGGCAACTTTACAGCAAACTCATTAATTTCATCTAGACCAAATCCGACATTTAGAATGTGCGTATTTATAAGCGCTGTTAATACTCCACACATCTACTTAGCAAAGTTAGCTGCAAACATCCGCGCACCGACGCGCATAAACAGCTCTGGATCGCTTGACAAATTTCACATCTAACAGATATCGATAGAGCGTAAATCATCGAGCTTGCTGAGTTATAGTGTGAATGCCGCTTTATTTCATGATTTCACTACACTGGTGTCATGATACCCTGGTAGATGTGTGCTTGGATTATGATATGTGTGATTGTATGTCATGTGTGTTTGTGTGTTTCGTTCTATTGTTGTTTTTGAAATGCGATGAATTTATAAGTGTGGTTCTGGTTTTGTATGTTTTGGTTAGTGAGTTACAAAGTTACAACCGATGTGAAGTTATGAATATTGCCGTATTTTTGACCGACTCCCTAATAGATAGACCTAGAGTCTGTGCAAAAAGAGAACCGTTGTAGAAATTGAGGATGCGTTGGTCGTTTACTGTTTTTGTTGCATTGATAACGCACTGCTGTCATTACCAGTACGACTTAAAATGTTTGATACTTGGTAGGTGCCTACTTTATGTCCTACCCTTATCATTATCGTGTGCTACTAGGGAGGTATGTACCTTCCTACCTTACCTTTGAATGTTAGTTCATCTAAGTGCCACGACGGTTTTCTTTTTGCACTGACTCTACTGTATTCATGTGGACGTTGTTTTTATGTCTGCTACTTGAATTTATAGCATTCTTTGAAAAAAATTGATAACTGTTTGCCCAAACGAATGTAGCTGCAAATTGCAGATATATTACATTTAATCATAATTGTTAGACTTCTTCTGATATTTAGAGATATGGAGTAAAACAACCGAAACTTGCGACTGAAACTGCCTTGCTTGTCAAAACTTGTCAGGGATTTTTTTTACTTTTTAAGTATTAAATACCTACTGCTAAAATAGACAGAATGCATCTATGAATGTTTAATAACTATTTTAACTCGTCTGTTGTATGTAGCCCGCACATTCACGCGTCATCAGAAATCAATCAAGAATGAGAAACTATGAGTTATTATTTCCAACAGTTCAAAGCCATCTCTAATTTCCATCGATTCAGATTAATATCGATACCTACACCATCCCTAATCTACCGTCGCATAGTGCATCAATTGGTTTATCTTACCAAGCTGTGTAAACGCACCGCCCGATTTATTCGATTAATTCGATGCCCGAATGAATCGATTATTCGAATATTATTTATTCGCTGGCGGTAATCAACGGACGACACTCGCTTTAATTCATGCATTGAATCGTTTCAAATAGATAATATTTATTCCGATAGGATTTTTTTTCCTTTTAAAATGTATTATTACAAGTTCAATGTGAACATTTCTACATTATTTATAACATTTTGTAACGATATTATTGATTAGTTGTAGTAATGGATAACAATTTACCTAAAGTAGATGATATTTTTTCAAAAAAATTTGAAGTCAAATACAAGTTGCAGGTGCTCTAATTTTTTTTTTTGGCAAAGACAAAATCTTGTATGTAGCCAAGTTTTTTTTTAAATCTAAGCGTGGCATCGGCGTCCTGTGACGGAGCTACAATGCTCCGTTTTTGCCGTTTTTGTCAACCGCTTGTTATTTACGACCAGACTCGTATGCAAAATATAGGAACTCTGAATTGACGCGGAAAAAGGTTGTCGTCTTTTTTTTTCAAACTGGTTTTAGATTCTGAAATTGAAATTAGCATTTATTGTTTTACCCTCTTTACTAAATTTATCTTTTGTGACCACTAACAAATCGTAACGAATTAGTTATTCTTACTTATGTTAATGAATAATATCTTATCGCATATAACGCATTGTTTCCAGAAAACCTTCGAATGATCAGTGGGTATTGCGAGAAAATCGCGTGATTTACATATTCTATTATCAAAAAGTTCATAACTTTATTTATCAATAGTAAAATTATGGTTTTTTTCTTATTAAATAAAGTACCTACTCCAATGAATTACCTACCCAAATGCAAACTTATCAATTAAAATGTTTATGAAAACAGTAAATAAGTACTAAGTAAGCTACAACCCTGACTTTTATTAAAAATCTGTATGGAAGCGTCTCATGAATATTGTCTCTTTTACATTTATTGCCATTCGTTTGAACTCACCGCCTGCGCCAGAGTTGCTCCACTATTATTTTATACTGGCAACACGGGGAACATTTTTAATATAAAAATAACATCGTATTCTTTGGTGTTAACGATGTATTTCATGCGAAAGTCTATAGTTTTTACTTATGCAAAATTGTTCAAGCTTGTATATAATTTATGATGGGTCATTTTGTCATGAGATAGAAACCACCCCTATGGCTCATCATCATCAATACGAATTTCATCGTAGGTAATTTGCCAATATAACCAAGGAGTAATCTATCTGTCTGTAGTCTACATTAGTCAGCCAGCCTCCTTTGTCCAATTCTCGTTGGTCCAAACATCCCATACGCCCCAATTCCATCAAAGCAGGTACTAGGCTCCCATACAACAGTAGGAGTTGTATACCTATCTCATTTCCTAGCCCAGTTGCGGTTTCCGAAGCCGTCAGGCCGGCCGCTTCCGGCTCGCAGATTAGTATCGACGCCATTTACCGTCTCACTAGCTTTGTTCTATTACTCGATTCATGAGCTGCTAATGTTCTAACTTTGAATTTGGTATCGTGCTTCTAATTTTAATTTTGACATTCCATATGAAATTATTTTAGATTTAAAATAAGAAACCTCATTTGCATTTAGAGATGGGGACTTTTTAATACGGCAATCGATTACTGATTACTGACTGAATCGATTTTAAGATTTTTGATTACAGCACAATAATCCCAAATTTATAAAATAGGGTATACATAAATAATACAGTCAGGCTATTCATTTTATGAACCGCTGTCAATACTGTATGAATTGTGAATTAATCGCTGTCAATAGATATTCCATTGAATATTCGAACGGCGACCGTCCAAAGCCATACCATAAAAAACTATTTTGGTCTCTAAAACAGCAGCCACTGGCTGTCCATTACAGCTTTGCATAATTTAGACCGATCCTGTCGCGGTGACTCCGAATCGAGCATTTGAATTCTTTATACACCATTGAATTGCGCTCTCCAGCAAAAATGTTGCCGATATGCCGCCAATTGACAGGTGTCTTTCAATTAAACCCATACGTTGGATTTCGACATATTTAGACACCATCCTTGTAAAAAATAAAATGTTTTTAGATGTCACATAGCGTAGATATTTTATTCAAACGAGTCAGAACGATAATAACTCACGTTGAGAAAGAATTCACTTTCGCACATAAACAACACATAAAATAAATAAACAACGAGACCAGGAGAGCAGAAAACAGAAGGACAGTCGCATAGGGCCACGATAGGGCCATCCATCACCGGGTCACATCGCTTCGATAGGGTTAGGGCCTCCTCCGCACCTTTATGTCTCCCCGGTGGGACATAAAGGCCCCGTACGCGGGACCCTAGTTTTTTGACGTCTATTTGTGGTCGGTACGATCCCTATAACGACTCGACTCTAAACTATTTTAGTTCCGTAACATTTCCATGTTTACTTTCGTAAAGCTAGAGTGTCATTTTAAGTAGAAATAAATCTCTAGTCGCGTACATGTTTCTAAGAAAAACTTATTTTCGTGTTCAACATTCTCTAGATGCATAATTTAGAGCTCAATCCGTGTGTCACGTCGCTTTGCCGAAAAATTTAATCCATCACACGTACTCTTTGCCACGTTGCGTTTCATTCCGTTCGGAAACTAACGTGAAGATTCGTATGTAGGACGGGAATTGTTGATTTACTTCCGTCGGAAAATTGGTATTGCATACAAAAAACATTTAGCCACCAATTTTAATAAAACAAATATCAAATGGCGACTACAAGTTTTATTAACTCTCTCTTTTTCTTTATTTCTAAATCTATTTTTAATTGAATTCAAATTTTTGTACGTACTTTTGATAAACACTGTCTGATACTGAAAAGGTAGTTTTTTTCTGATTTATATCACTTAAAATAACGCCAATAAACTGTGCAATTATTGAACGGCGGCATTTTCCCGCCCTTAAGATAACCTCCTCAGAGACGCTATGATTTTTATTTTTACGACACGTCCGGAAATCACCGGGGCCCGTGAATATATTATTATTGTTATGGCAACACCGAACGCTGGGAATATTGTAAAATACGTCGTACACTGCCAAAGAATTATGTTGGCGCACGCATATCATTAGGGAATATTCGGTTTTTCGGTTTCGTAGATGCAAGATGAATATTTTAACTCGTGTTTTTCTCTTTTGGCGTTAGCTAGTGGAGGAATTATTTAGATGATGGTTATTTTTCCTTGTAAGAATACCATCTACGCTTTGATATATATGTCATTTTGGATTGCGTCACTTGGGATAGTGTAATAACTGAAATTTGGTACTATTCGAGCTATTCGATTATCCCTATGCGAGTCGATTAGACTTTATTGACTTAATTTGTCCCATCTCTTAATTCACACACTTTAAAGTGTCACAGTAAACTATGTAGTAAGAACATACATATATTTTTTTCAAATACATTATGTAGCAAAGTATTCATAACAGCACATTAACTTTTTTTTACCGGAAAAGTTTTGGGATCATGCATTAAACTAAAATACGTGTCTGCCGCATATAAAGTAGTATAAACACATTATCGTTCGTCATATCTCGGTATTCCCTTACGTCGTATTTACATCGTATCACCGATAGATCCAAATATAAATGGATTGTTCGCTGTAACTCGATTTATAGTTGCCAACTCGATTCTTTGCATCGAAAGGTTTTTGCGGTTAGAGTTAGGGTTGTCTCTCGAAACTTTGAACTAAATTTGCCAATTGTATTAAAATCATTCTAGGTTGATTAATGAGATTGAGTAAAGAGATTGAGGTAAAGGTTTTAGATTTGTTGTAGCAACCAAATATTGGCTATTATATGCAAAAAGAACTGAAAAAATAAATTTCACCTATGAATGGTTTTTTTCTGTCACATACAGACGCGTCAAAACCAGTGTTATAAATGCGGAAGCCAGTTCTTTGCATGTGTGTGTGACCGTTTTACGGCTAAACGGTTCAAATCATATTTGGTAGAAATTTTTCACAGAGATGGCCAACATGGTAGAAAAGAACATCTTCAGAATTGAATATGATGTGTTTATGATGTTATTTTGAAAAATAGAGTTTTAATTTCTTGTAGACACAGTATCATATAACTCTACGTATAAAAGTACCTAATACAGCTTTTTATCTGGTATAAGCAATTTTCAGACTAATGTCTGAAAATTAATAAAAATGAAAAATGACATTTGTGATTTCATACAAATCTCTAACACATCAAACAAAAATAATCAATACAAGAATATCGATGCACAACCCTACGACACTTTTCTCGATTTCGATTTACCAACACCAATCGAGATTTTAATGCCCCCCGTGATTTATTCGGCGGCCGGCAGCCGGTCGAAATTTGATATCTCCATACTGTTTATGACGCCCTGGTGAATCTACTGAAAGGATTCAGTAAACTTCACAGTATTGGATGGTAGGATAGGGGTTTTAGTTATTTATTTGGATCTGATGAACTGACAGTCCTGAGAAGGTTTATAGCAGGTTACTTTACCTTACCATTTCTCAGTGAAAATACAGGTGCGGTAATATAACTATCATCTATAATTTAAAATCCATAATGCTTATTGAAGCCAGAAGAAGGATCGGTAGTAGTGGTTCCTTATGAAATTAAAATTAAATCGTCCTGCCTTTCTAGTATGACAGATGGATAAAAATTATGATTACCTACTTTCCAAGAACATTTTGACAAGAGACAAAATTTTCTTATGCAATGGATAAAAACGGAAAGCATATTTTGTTTGTATCCACCTACCTCTACCATGCTAGGAGGGCAGCGCTGCTACTTACTACCCACCGCTGATTACATGCATGCAGGCAAGTAGATGAAAGATTACGCAATAAACAAAAAAATCATTTTGCCCTTAAAACCAAGATTTTTTAATAAGAAGAGAGCACGTCAGTTATTTTCATTCCAAATAAGGCATTGCTTACAAAAGCTAATTTCTCTAACGGTACTCGTACCAAAACGCTGCGTGCAAAAAACGCTGAGCATAATTTTGACAATCCCGTTACGGGACTGGTCCAACGAGAGTTTATCATTTCACCGTTTTTGTGGTCACCTTTAATGGTCTTCATAAATGTTTGATGGACTTTTTGTTTTGCTGTTAAAAAGTTTCGATTGTTGTCACAGGATTGCTTAAAAAATTAGGGCCAATGTCCGATGTCAATGTCGTTTATATTAATACTATGAATACCCTCAAAATGTATAATGAGCTAAACTACCCATCTAGCAAAGACAAGTGTTTCCACAGGTGTCCTTGAAAGCAAGTTCCCATTCGAGGCCCAGCGTGCTACCATCCTCGACCGCATCGTCTCTTACCAAAATGTGATACATTAGCCAAGCGCTAGCCTATAAGTGTTATAGATTAACGGTATTTATTTGTAATCTTATAAAACAGAGTCCCTCGCCGCGTCTGTCTGTCTGTCTGTTCTCGATAAACTCAAAACTACTGAACAGATTTTTATGCGGTTTTCACCAATAGACAGCAGAGTGGTTCATTAAAAAGGTTTAGGTGTATACATTTTTAAGTTTTTGTGTAATTTAGTTAAAATATGACAATGATTATTGAAGATGATTCATATAATCGACACAAAACTGATGCGAAAAATTAGGCATATGCTCTAATCGTGCGAAGCCGGTGCGGGTCGCCAATAAATACTTTAAAAAAAATCTCGTTATATGTACGCATTTTAAGTCCATAATATCATACCTTTATCTTAGCCTCGACTATTCACTCGCTTTATAATTTTATAGGTGTGCATCATCCGTAAACAATAGTAATGTAAACTTTCCTGGCTATCGATGCATTAGTACTATTCGAATGCATTAGTACAATTCGAATGGATGAACAACAAACAGGACCTCCCTATCGCGTCTATTCTGAGATCATCAATCGAGTTATGCTGTAATTATGATTTTCAAAATAGAAATAGAGCAATCAAGATTTGTGTGGAATGAATTATTTGGTTTATGGAGATTTTCGGCGCATAATTTGTCATGGTGCCTGGTTTAAAATTAAACTTTGGTTATTCATTTTACGAATGATTGTGTAATTGAAAAAAAAAAAACAAAAAATAAAAAGAGGATTTCTAGAAGAAGAAGATTTCTATGCACAAAGCTACGCGGTAGAAGTGAAACATTCTTCACTGATTTAGATTTTTATGTACAACTCCATCTGTTGAACTTAGCGGGACGAATGCCCGAATGATAGCGAATACGTCTTCAAAGTTACGCTGTTCTACAATAGAAAAGAATATAATATGACGCTTACGAGTTACGTCACTTCCGTTGATTCGGATCGTGACGCTACGTCACTTCCATTGCATTCGGACCGTGACGCTACGTCACTTCCGTTGCATTAAGACCGTGACACTGCGTCACTTCCGTTGCATTCGGATCGTGACGCTACGTCACTGCCGTTGCATTTGGACCGTGACGCTACGTCACTTCCGTTAAATTTTACCCCAGTGCGCCTAAAGAAGTTCCTCTTCAAAAATAGTTCGCGGACAAACTGAATAAAGCATGACATTTTGAAACATTTACAGCAGAGTGATTAAAAGTTTCCATATTCGTACAAAAATCATATTACTATCTAGCCCATTTCTAACATTTCTAGAAAATTTACTTTAACCTATACAGACAGACTATGTAATATATTATATAACTTTTGTTTTATAACACGTCCTTATTATGCAAACTTGTTATTAAACATTTCAACATAAAACAATAGTACATTAGTAATAACACATTAGAATAACAATGTTATATAACCATTCTTCAGAGCTAGTGAGTATACGTGACTAATATAACATTGTTGTACATTTTAATAACATGTTTTATAACATTCCGTGTCCAAAACGTGAAACGTCTTATATAGCAATGTTGTATAACATGTTATGTTACATAGTCTGTACGCACCTTAAAAAGTCATAAAATAACTTATAACATCACTAGATCTAAAACATAACGTTACATATTCCGCACACATTTCCTTCAAATTATCCGAATAGAAAGAAAGTTGGGGTCGAGTGAATAATTCACGAGTACCTGGTGCCCTGGTGCGTCCGCCGGGAACCGCGCACGAACCAATAACATTAGCTCCGACGTGTTCTGTCGCCCTGGTACATCACTACCAGATATACTCCTGAATTTTAGAATTTAGGAGATGTCCGTATTATTAAAAAGTGGTCTTTGTACAGAAAGATAGAAAATATTGGCATCTTACTTCACCTGATGCAAAATGATGATATTATGATATCCGTTCTTGTCTCACAGTGAAAGAAATTAGTATAAATATTTGTTAATAAACTACTCTTGCTATTCACTCGTTTTACCATGTTTGGTGTTTGAATTCAATGCATTTACGAACAGTTTTCCGAACTCCAAACAGTATATACTCGGTTAATGAATTTGCCGATTTTGTATTCTTTAGTGAATAAAGACTACAGATGACTATTATCTTTTCTGTGACTACAGTGAGCCATAATCGAAGCTAAATCACGAATGCATGACATTCTTGACAAAAAAATATGTAAAAGTTTCCAAACGCAAATTAATAATACTTCCTGACAAATTATACACATTGTCATTGCAAGTCCAGTATTTTATTAACCAATAATCCTATTTTTACTCTCCTCTACACAAAAAATAGTCGACCTTATTTATCCCCGAAAGAGTACAAAAGAAAAAGAGAACGTACTCTAAAAAACAAGTGCAAACGTAAATCCAAATAAAGCTAACTCAAAACAGGTGTACTTCATTAGATCTCCTTGGAATGCTCGTCGATTTAATTGTATTTGAATTTGGAATCGAAGGAAATTCGAAATGTTCCCCACTGTCTTTGTTGTTCTGTGTCACTTTAATTGTGCTATATTGGTTGAGACAGTGATGTATGTTCAACTCATTGGTAGAAATCGGATAAAGATTCGATTGGAACGATTATTATCGGTTTAATTTTTATAAATTATTTAAATATTGTTTTTGTTGTATAGTTTTTTTCTTGTACCTTCGATTAAAGAGTTTTCAAGACAACTCACATAGGTAATAAATAAGCTTAGGAAAATAAAATATATATTGTTCCATTTTTTTATAGCGTTTTACAACTTTATATCTCTATGATTTATAGCAAATAATATAATCTATTGAATACCTAGCACTTGCACGTCTGGTATAGTTCTCTTTGGTACAGAGTACTAGACTATTCTATCATATACCAAAATTACAACATTTACGGCCAAAAGGCTCGATATAATTAGTAATTACTTGTCAAGTTCTCATTGCAAAGGCTAAGAAAGCCCATGAATTTTACATTTTCCAGTGTTCAGGATTTTAAATAACTAAATTAACCTATATTTATGTATCTCTTGTTACAGCATCCGTACCCCTCGGAAGACCAAAAGAAGCAATTAGCACAAGATACAGGGTTAACGATACTACAAGTTAATAATTGGTGAGTTTTAGTTCAACAATAACAATTATACTAATTATAAATAAGTAATAAAATATTTTTTAATTAATAAAATTATAAAGAAGAATCAGTAAGTACGTAGACGTACTCCAAAAAATAAAAGTAAAGTCTGAAAATCCCTAATAAAGCTACTCGTCCATTATGATCAATATAATTTCATACGTTCAATTTATAAAGAAAATGTCAATGATTTCGAGTCCTTTACACATTTACTAATTTTTATTTTTGAAAGAAACCAACATGCAAATGCGAGTTCAAAGCAAACCATTATAAAAATACACGTCACCACGCTCCAAAATTATCATCACCCAAGTAAACTCCATACAACAAATCCAACCATGTCTCTCTGTAAACTGGTGACTTGTAATACTGCATTTACAGTAAACATGCATCTTTACGACCGCCGATCCGATCGGCATTAAAATCATTATGTAACGATCATCGGGGATTGTAAACAACAATCCGTACTCGATATTTGTATAATTTGCATAGTCGATGCATAGATAGCGAAAATACGTGAAAGATTTCGTGTTCCTTAAGTTATTTGAAGTGAATTTTAGGGTAATAATATTAAGGCGTAACGGTTATGATCCGCCATTTTGATTTCTGTCAGGAAGGGTTGATTGACTTGACATATTGGTCGCGTGTACTTTGATTACCTAGTTGTTTTAATTTTAGAGCAGCGTGAAAATTGTATTTCTGTATTTGTCTTTAAGAATAGGTACCTAATATAGGATGAGCCTTAAAAAATTGTAAAGTTTAAATATGTACTCAGGTAAATGAAATTGTCTTAAACATTAAAATGATTTAAATATTGCAAATAATTGTTCAATCCAATTACTAACATATTTTTACCTATTTAGATGCAAATATAATAAATCATCATCATCATAATCAGCCGGTATCAGTCCACTGCTGGACATAGGCCTCTCCCAAGTCATGCCACTAAGCCCGATCTGGCAGGCACTGCCCATCGCTTTGCGAATGTTGTCGCTCCACCTCCAATATAATAAATAGCCGAAGCAAAAATAAACTGGCCAAGTGCAAGTCGGACTCGCACTCGTAGGGTTCCGTACCACAACTACCACACTACAATATTTTATAAGATCGAGCAAAAAATACCACTCATTTTTCGCCAGCAAAAAATAATAATTAATAAACATTTTATTTCTTATAACGCCATCTAACGTCTAACAAAGGTGTTAGGGATCGACATTTCAATATAACGCCATCTATGGGACGTTTACCTAACTAAGCGTTCATAGATGGCGTGAAATGCCAAAAAAACACGTTTCATGTATTTTTAACTTTATTTTGTTTTTAGTATTTGTTATTATAGCGGCAACAGAAATACATCATCTGTGAAAATGTCAACTGTCTAACTATCACGGTTCATGAGATACAGCCTGGTGACAGACGGACAGACAGACAGACAGACAGACAGACAGACAGACAGACAGACGGACAGCGGCGTCTTAGTAATAGGGTCCCGTTTTACCCTTTGGGTACGGAACCCTAAAAAGACATAATTACGCTCAATAACAATTTCACTATAATCAACCAAATAATATTGCTTTTTCAGGCTATTTTACCTGATTAGTTTATTCAAGATTACCTAAAAATTAAATTATTTTAACCAACTTCAAAAAAAGTAGGAGGATTACTAAGACGCCTGATTCGATTTGGAAAATTCTTTATTTGTTTGATAGGGTTATACTTCCCAAATGGTCCCATTTAAATTTCATTAAGGTTTTGTTCAGTATTTCCAGAGATATGGAGATGAACACCTCAAACTTAACTAGTAGGTACTGAAAATTCCTAGCGCAGCATTTGCAGTCGGTTATTTTAGTTTTTAGGGTTCCGTACCCAAAGGGTAAAACGGGACCCTATTACTAAGACTTCGCTGTCCGTCTGTCTGTCTGTCTGTCTGTCAGTCTGTCTGTCCGTCTGTCACCAGGCTATAGCTCATTAACCGTGATAGTTAGACAGTTGAAATTTTCACAGATGGTGTATTTCTGTTGCCGCCAGAACAACAAATACTAAAAACAAAATTAAGTTAAAAATTAAAGGGGGTCCATACAAAAAACGTGTTTTTAAACGCCATCTATCTAATTAGTTTCGGCAAAATGACATAGATGGCGCTAGTAAACGAGCCCTGTCTTTCTAGATCGCGACCAAACCAAATATTCTTGGTAATATTAATTAATCAAATAAATCAGGTTGAAACTCTGTTATGTTTCGTATTGTACGGAACCCTCCCTAAGTGTGCGATAAGAGACGCGATGCTGACTCGCACTTGGCCAGTTTTATTTAACGATCTTAAATTATATTACATGATAGTAAACGACCAGATAGGAGACGTTTTAAAGAAAGGCCAAGTCAAAAGTACCTATAACCGGCGAGCATGTATGAAGACTCAAATGAAAGTGGAAGAAGCGAAGGAGGTATGTCAGGTTCGTAGCATGTGGAAAGAAGTAATCTCTGCCTACCCCAACGGGGAAAAGGCGTGAATTTTTTGTATGTAAATAGGTAAGTAAAAAACATCCCAAGATACACTGTCCTTATCTCTTTTACAATATGACGTGAAGCCTTTACTATTTTTTTAAATTTTCATTCAATATAAACAGATAGAAAGTAAACCTGCTCAAGAATGTGGGAGTCAGTATCTGTGTAGTAAAATGGCGGATGTATTGGCCATCTCAATCCCGCCTAAAAAGGCACGTTACTGCGTTATAGACTCGTGGGAACATTTTACTTCCATTAGTCGATCGCATTTGAGGTACTTATATACGTACTACTTGGGATTGTGTATTGTGCCCAAATAGCTCTTGAAATTCTAGTCATATTTTCCCAACCGATAGTCAGAGTCAAGCCACGCGTCCACTATATGCACGGCCCAGTCAGTTAGGCTACTCTAAAAGTTGAAAATTATATCCTGACAACTATGGCGCATCAGTAACGTTGATGCTGGTTGATAGTAGGAACAAATTGTATCTATATTCCACCGGACTTGCTACCAAAAAGTATCTTGCCACCGTTAATGAGAAAATCTGCCGCCATAATCTTACGGTGTTCCAGCAGCACACAGCCCTTGATAGTGAGACAGAGTATTCTAGGCCTAGCGTGATCACCATCTTCGACCACATCATAGCTCACCACTAGGTGAGATAGTGGTCAAACGCTAGCCTATAAGATATTAAAAAGAAACAACGGGTTGCGCTCTGGGAGTGCCGGCAGAAGTGAAATCTTGAACACGTCATTTTTGAATGTTTTGGAATGACACCTTGCGCAAGCGCCCTGCGCTCCGTCTTACGAATGTTCGATCAGGACACGTGACTTGACGCGAGTTTAACATTTTTACCCATCCCAAGAAAAGTGCAACGCCGCTAAATAAGTTTTCTCTTCAAAAAGTTAGACTCTGCGCAACTAAAGTGAACGCATAGCTTAACAGTTCGAATACCAGTGAACCGATATCAATAGCCAATAAATGAAGTAGTCACAATACCCCCTTCAAGTTCCTCATCTTAAGCTATATTATAAGCTACTAAGCACTTAACTTAGGATTTAAGTAAACATATCTTAGAATTGATCGTTTATTTATATCATTTGGTTGAAGTGATGATTTGGAAGACTTCTGTTTTGATTTGGGTACTTATACTTATGCCGTTGCCGTGGGAATGGTTCAAAGAAACAAATAGCAATTTAACATGTACTTTTTTTTAGTTTAATTATGGCTCCACACAATCAGTGTATTTATCCAGTGTCAAGTATTAACATTCTTCAAGTTTTTGAGAATTCAAGCCATAAAGATAGATCAAAGTCGCATTTCAGGTCAAGTTGAAGTCAAAGTGTAGTCCAAGTTATACCTTCAGTAAAAATGTGGACTTTACTGAAGATTTTTAGTGGAATTTTGGTGAGAACGTAAATAGCATGTTTTTCAAAATTGTGCTGTTACCCTTAACTCGCACACATTATTACACATTAACTCGCGGAAGAACACAAGTTTTAGACACACACACTTTTCTACGTGCCCTCCAAAACTCCTAACATACACTTGGAATAATCTACTTCCTCAAGCTTTTCAGGTTGGATTTGGCTCCGCATGATAAGTTTATTTAGCCAGTGTCAAACATTACAGTGTTTAAAGACTTAGTAAAGGGGTGGATGATTTACTGAAAAGCTTCACCGATGCTTTGGAGAGAACAGAAAAATTCATGTTTTTTTCGACATGTTTTTCCGCATGCTCGTTCTTATTATTTAAGTAGCTGTGCCCCGCGGTTTTACTCGCATAGCACCGTTCCCGTGAAAATGTCGAGATTAAAAGTACCCTATGTGTTATTCCTGGGTCTAGGCTATCTACAGTTCTACACATACTATATATCAGCTCAATTGGTAGAGTAGTTATAGCGTGATGAAGTAACAAACACTTACACACTCACAAACTTTCGGCTTTATAATATTAGTAGGATTACGTTTTAGTAATAATAGAACAGTTCTAGTATTCTAGTGTTTAATTTTAGCTGTTTAATTTTAAACCTTATCACTGTAATGTTTAAGCTCCTTTTGGTACAGCGAATATTTGAGCTCAAGACTATCAGAAGTACTTAACTATCACCAATAGAAAACCCTCAGGTGAAGTAGATGTGGGAACAATGACCCATCTCTCATTAACTTATAACCTCCTGGTACCTGACAGGCAACGGTGACTGACAGCAAAGGCACAGCTTAGATAATAGTAACTGCGGCCGAGGTCGCAGGTCGAACATCTCTTGCACATCCTATTTGGCTGGTAATTAAACCTGTAATTATAGAACAATAATTAAAATAAAAACAATAGACAACATTTATTCAAATAAAGAACATTAAAAATTGTTTCTTTAAAAAAATTACGTAAGTGAATTTTGACAGGCTTTAAAAAATACAGTTGCGTCATCTGGTACTATTAATTCATTAGTAGATTAGGTTATAGGTTAGGTTACATCTATTGATTCTAACATTATTAAGAATGGGTATCCAAAATAGCCGACTACGAAGTCTTGAGATGTGTTATAACGATAATTCCCATAGCGCAACAATCTTTAAATCTCAGCAATTAACAAAAATCTGTAAAATTTCCAAAATGTTGCATGCTCCTGTATCTGTAATAGGTAGACGTCATCGCTAACCATCAGGCGAGCGTCATTCTTGTCCTGTTACCTTATATTATAAAAAAATAAAATCTAATATATTTTTTTGTTTCGCAAACTGAGCAAGAATTTACACTCAAAAACTATCTACTACCCGTTTCGTTCCCGTACACCAAGAATTTCATCACTGTAAAGCTCTGTCAATCAACACTGTGATCTGAGTTATTTGAGTTATGTGTAAAAATCATGATTTTATTTTCACCACAAGTTACCTATGTTCATCCTTATGCTATAAAGTATCTCCTTGTTAAATTTCAGTAAGATCGGATCGTCCGTTTAGGCTTGATTAAGTAACAAATAGACAAAGTGATAGAGATATTAGAATAAAACATCTAGATGGCGCTAGAGTAGGTTTTAAGAGCTCTCTTTGTAAATATTGCCTAAATGTATGAGATCCTGCATCGCGCAAACGATACAGTCCGGCAAGTATAACTTGGCGTGCCTGTGCGCCACTGTGCTTTTACTTTGTACTTTGATAACAGTTTCTCTTAAAACCACTTTTAATTACTTTTGGCATGATTGAACTATTTTAATGTAGCAGATTTATCAACAATAATGTCGCGGTAATCTCTCAAACGTCAAACTCACAGTTTCAATTAAAATAATTAGTTCCAAAAAACCGCCAAGTTATACTTGTGGCACTGTATTTTCCACGATGTTGGAACTTGATGTACTAGCTTCGTCATAGAACATCTTAGAAGTTGAACTCATTACAAAATGTTTTCTCTTTATAATATAAGTCTGTCTAGTGTCTAGTCTGGATAGGAGTAAAGTTGGTAACAAAACAAAGCTGCCTAACACTTAACTAATCGAGCGCCCGGGCCCACCTGTTTACATAAGGGGTACCAACCCTTCTTTCTAATGGTTTACTGAACGTAAAATGTTAACTTCAATTAATACAAGTGTTTGAGAACAATGGAAACCAGCTTTTGATTGAAGTTTTATGTACAGATTTAATTTTCAACCGTCTTTCATAAAGGAGGAGGCTCTTCATTCGTCTTTACGTTTTTTTGTGTGTGTTTGTTACGCTATTTCTACATCAATTGTTAATCGATTTGAATTATTGTTTTGTTAATGGGTAGGGTTTAACTCCAAGGTGATCCCATTTAAATTTTATCAAGATCTGAGAAGTATCTCCAGAGATATGGCGATAAACATCTCAAACTTGTTACTGAAACTGACTTGCGCGGCATGTAGCTAGCTATTTTAAACGTAGCTCAATATAGATTTGTAAACATTGATCTCTTAAATTGTAGACTTAAACATCTAAAAGTCTCAAGGTAACAAGGTGCAATAGGTGCAGTGAAATGCAAAATTCTGGACATCCAAGTTTTGTGCGACTTTTGTACCAGAATTTTGTCGCGTCGTTTATTGACAGACTTAACTTGCCATCTTTTCTTTTGTTTTAAACAAAATAAAAGCTAACTAGCTATATGATTTGCATTTTACTAGTAGTCTAGTTAACCTCTCTAACTAAGCTAAATATGCTTGTGTCTGAAGTGGGTTCACGTCGATAGTGCAATGGGTGGGGATCAAACTCGCTTTTGTCGCTTTTTAACCATTAGAAAAGCATCTAGCTTTTCTTATTCTATTATATATATTAACTAGCTGGCCCGGCGAACTTCGTACCACCTAACAGTAAATGAATGTCGTGTTACCTTTTAGATGAACCTTATTTAGGCATTCATGAACGTAATAATTAAATACAAAAGAGATATTAAGTTTATATATGTATAATGGCAATACAGATATGGAATAAAAATACAATAATCAAGTACTTCAACCCCGTGTCAGCAACACGATTACGTATTTATGTAATTTTTGTTATAGATAGGTTATAGCATACATTATATTTGGCACGCATATATGACAATCAATATTGTCATTACTGACAGTATTTGACATTTTTTTAAATCTACATAACTTGAATTCACAAAAACTTGAAGTATTTTTATACCTGACATTGGCTAAATACACTAATCGTGTGGAGCCATAATTATACAGAAAAAAATATGCGATATAATGCGGTTTACCGTATCGACGGAATAAACAATTGAACATCAAATGATTGGCAGTTTTTTAACCCAGGAACATTTTGGCAAAATAATTTGTCTTATATATTTTTTTTAGGTCAATTATTCATTGTTTTTAATACTTATTATCCTATTCCTGACAAAGACAATTCCAAAAATACAAAAATTATAAAAATTGGTCCAGCCGTTCTTGAGTTATAAGTGTAGTAACTAACACGACTTTCTTTTATATATATAGATTAGTGTGTTTTGGACCTCATGTCCCCCCTTATGCCTCTTGAGAGCAATCGTAAGAGTACATATTTAATAAATGCGCACTAACCCTTCTACTGATCAACAATTACAAGAGGTGGCTCATCTATATTATAATTACACTTAGATTTTAGGTGAGATAATCTATGCTTAGGTAGATAAAATTTCGTGATTTAATTGGGTTATTCCACAAATCCCCATCGACATTCCCCATCAATGGGGATTTGGAATATCAAGGTTTATATTTCAAGGTTTAGGATATCAAGGATTTCAAGGATATCAAGGCTTATATAAATTTCACTGCTAGAGTGCTATTAAAGCCTTTCGTCACCCGTACTTTCCGTACCCAAAGGGTAAAACGGGACCCTATTATTAAGACTCCGCTGTCCGTCTGTCTGTGTGTCTGTCTGTCTGTCCGTCTGTCACCAGGCTGTATCTCATGAACCATGATAGTTAGACAGTTGAAATTTTCACAGATGATGTATTTCTGTTGCCGCTATAACAACAAATAAAAAAAAAGTATTAAGGTTAAAAATAATAGAGGGTCCCCATACAAGAAACGTGTTTTTCTTGGCATTTCACGCCATCTATGAACGCTTAGTTAGGTAAACGTCCCATAGATGGCGTTATATTGAAATGTCGATCTCTATCACCTTTGTTAGACGTTAGATGGCGTTATAAGAAATAAAATGTTTATTAATTATTATTTTTTGTTGGCGAAAAATGATAGTGGTATTTTTTGCTCAATCTTATAAAACACTGTAGTGTTATAGTTGTGGTACGGAACCCTACGAGTGCGAGTCCGACTTGCACTTGGCCAGTTTATTTACAAGCTCTTATTTAGTTTCACCTGTCCCGATGTTTGTCATCAAATCTTGCAAATTAAATTTGTTCCACTTCCGGTTACCGATTGAGCTCAAATTTGGAATGTGACAATGCAATATTATGATGACATGGTGCTGATCTGATGGTGGAGCTGGAAGGTGGCCAAAGGAACTCCTAAACTACACGTGTTATGCCCGTCGTGTTTGGGCTCGTTGGATTTGTCTTGACTTACTCTGCTCCTAGGTTATGTAAAAGCTTGTGTTTAAAAAGTTTTTTTTAAATATAACTTGTTTATGCTATAAGGTAAAAGCACGATGCTCGCCTGATAGTAAACGATAACTTCTACCTTTTACAGATACAGCGGCACACAAATATCTGAATAGCCGAAAATTTTGCTTATATTACTGCATTACGCTTGTTACCTCGAGACATAAAGATGTTAAGTCTCACATGCCCTGTAATTTCACTGGGCACCTTGCCATTCAAAACGAAACCTTCCCCTTTTACGGCCGAATTAATTGGCAAAGTGGTGGTACCAACTAAAAATATCGGCCGATGTCTAATCGGTTTTCATACTGATTAAGAAAAAGATTAAAACATCTGCCGATAGAAAGGTGTTTGTCTTCGTGGGCTCTAAAAACAACACATATTCCAAAGTGTACCTACTGACATATTATTTATTCTGCAGATAGATTACATTCTGTAACGTATACTGTAATAGCGATATCTGAGCTATATCAAATTGAAACCGGCTGCCAGGGAATAGAGATAGCTATCGCGAATCGATTTAAGATATCGATTCTTGTAACAATTAAATCGATAATGCTTGTTTATTTGAAGAACAACTTATCGTTTCGACATATTTTTTTATATATTTTTTTTCAAATTTTATTTTACATTAGGGTGGCCAGCTACCACCCTCAAGTTGGAAAATCTGTCGCCAAACATCTATTGTGTTAGCAGCAGCTATTCTTGAGAGTCAGTTCCCATTCTAGGCCAAGAGTGCTACGATCCCGTACCGCATCATCACTAACCAACCAAGGTGAGATAGTGATCAAACGCTATCCTATACGATATGAAAAAAATCCTTTCTTTACCCATCGCTTTAATCACCAATAGACAAACAAATGTTATCGCAGTATCATTCGCTTACACTCGATTTTTAAACCACCTTTATTATCTATTAAAGTCTCATCTCTAAAACCGAATTACACCCCCTAATTGCAATTGTATAAACATGCAAATACTCCTGAAGCGGCTGTCACTGGCTCCCATTGTTGCTTCCCTGGTACTTGTAATTGATAAGGCGCGACCATTTGAATTTTAAATGTCTTCTCTGGGGAAGCAGAATGGATTTTCCTTCAATTTTCCCTTAATTTTCCTTTTAGCTGTTATCGGGTAAGATATAAATACGGATTTTCGGAGTTAATGGATGCCTTTGTTATTTTTAGTATTCCCAGCTGTGGGAATGCAGTAGAATGACAGTTATTGAATTAACGTGATGAGATTATATATGTTCTGAGTTTTTCTCAAGTCGCACCTTTAGAAGTTTTACTTAATAAAAACGTATTTAAAAAAATTATTATATCGTCAAATCACTACCGACTATTTACTTTTAAAAAAAAGCAAAATTAAACTTCAGTGGTTTCTTAACAAATGAAAATATCACTTAAATAGATCAAGAGATAATGATCATTTTTGCATGTTCATTTAAAGTACTTAATAAAAGCGCGTGGACTTAATAGTAATAAGTAATAGTTGTATAAAACTAATCTATGACATGTACCATTGACACATATATAATATTACATATATATAAAATCTGAATTTTTAATATTATTTCTTTAAAATCAATACGGTTTACAGGTACAGGGTTTCGAACGGAATTAATTAAGTATAAGTGGTTCAAAATAAATAGACTAAAACAGCACTTGCACTTTTATATTTAAACCGTTAACATTATTTAAGCCATCTTTTACGCTGTGCGCGGACCAAACTGACAATGCTGCGTAAAAAACGCTTGCGTCTAGTGTTGATATTATGCAAAAGGTTGTAGGCGTATATTTTTATCAGGAATATTTGCTGTTTCCTGTGGGTATTTAGGAATTTAGATAAAAAAAGATTAGTGAAATTTTCAATTTTTTTTCCTATATTTCAGCTCTGTTGCAAGAGCCATGATCACGGGGGAACTGAGTCCTGAATGGTGACCATAAAAAATTAACAACTTAACAAAATATTTATTAATATATATAATAATATAATAAATCATTTAATTCAGAATCATTTCCATAGTGTTAGTAATAATAATAAAAATCCGTCTTATTATCTATGTTAGTTGTCAATTACATCAAAATAAAATTATAAGTTAATGACCTCCACATAAAAAAATAAATATTTAAAGTATTTATTATATACCTATTGTTTATAGTTTGAAATTTACTAAAATAACAGAACTACACTACCTGCTACTATAATTTTATATCAACAATACACAGTAGGTTGTGGTAGACAGTTTTCTCATCCCGTAACACTCCAGCCATACGTTGAAGCACCCGTCCCAGTTTGATGGCTCATCCCGGGTTACGACATGTCCCGTTTATGTTTATGATCATGTCCCAAGATTTGTTTATTTGATTAGGAAGTACGACTTGAGGTATTTTGAGAGTATTCAGCTGTATTAAGTGACTTTTATTCATTTATATGGTTTCATTCAGATTGCTGGTTAATTTTTGGTTTTTATTCAGATTTATTGATAAATAGAACTAAGTATTTAACCGAAAATTGAACTGTTTTGCACAAATTAAATCAGAATAACTTACATTCACTTAAAAATATTGAAATAAAAAACAAAAAATAAGCATGATTGAATGTTCTTTAATTCTAATTAAAATAATATTTTTTAAACAAACAAAGAACACGATGAAACAGAAAGCCTTGAGGGATGTATAAAGTATACGGTATCTAAACATCCACTAGTGCTATCATAAACAACCACAGAAAAAGCAAACACCTTGTAAGTATTTCCCGTTCTTTGTATGGAACCTAAAATTGACAACAGAAGATGATTGACAAGCTAAACTTACATATACAAACAATATATTACACATCAATATGTAATATCATAACATAGTTACATCTTAGCCATCAGTTACTACGACCTAGGAAATAGAAATAGAACCTAACCCTAACCGATCTATAATAATCAACTGTGCAAATTATTAACACCCTCTTATAGCTAAATGTAACGGCTAATTATTAGTGGCCTGTGGCCGCCACTAAGCCCTTGTATTGACTACTAATCAAGTGGAGCCGTTTAATCCGATAAGCCTTTGTAGCGACACTGGCTCCTAGACTATAGATAGGGCTACGCTTGAAATATGACTACAACTAATGTGTACTGTATAGACTCATTAGCATGGTTTAGGTGTTTAGGGTTCTATACTGCAAAAGAGAGAAAATAAACTCTAATAATATAACTTTGTTGAGTTATACTTTTTTTGGTGCGTTTGGACATGATTAAGTTAGCTGTTTTTTGTTTTGTTACGCCAATTTATTTCTTATTGGCTAGTTATTTGACCAAAAAGTCAAAAAGGCAAGATCTCACAGCACAAGTAATATAAAAAAAGTTTTACTTTTGTAATCTTCAAACTACATAATATTAACGTATGAAAGGAATCCATTTCAACTATAAACTAAGTTTGAAATCGCAAAATTATGTTGATAGGAACTACCAGCTAAGTGACTTAGAAGGGCCCTAGGCTTAGGTTGACAAGACACAAAGACAAGTTTTAAGAAAATACAAAATTTGCTGTCGATTTTCATGTACCCTTAACGCTCGATATACCGACGACAAAACGCAGAATATAGGTTTTCTAGATCACATTTTTGCACTTGGTTACACGATAGAATGTACTTTATAGCACAGTGTGACCTAAACCCGCACTTTACGCACACTTTTCCGTGACTTAAGTAGTCGATTATTGCACGGCGTGTAGCACCCTCTCTGCTGCGCTGCGCTGCGCTCGGGTGCTAACTTCACACCGTACAATAATAGACTAATTGACGGAAAAGCGTAGCGTAAGCGTAAAGTGCGGGTTTAGGTCACACTGCTATCTAAAAAATGATATACGATACTCGTGACTTAATCAATAATGCAATTGTGCAATAATCGACTACTTAAGTTACACGTATCGTAATATACTATTTTCCGATCCAAGAATCCTGAAATAGGCTATAAAAATATAAAATAACCTAAAACAAATTATTTTATACTAAAATTTCTATAGCATATGTGAAAATGTTTGTCTTATAATTCTACAGAGAACCAACTTGTTTTTGGTTTTCAACTGATCAATCTTTATTTATATTAAGGCGGCAATAGCCCAATGGATAAGGTGTCGGACTGGCGATCGAGAGGTCGTGAGTTCGATCCCCACCCCACCCATTGCACTATTGACGTGAACCCACTCCAGACACAAGCATATTTAGCTTAGTTGGAGGGGTTAACAAGAGTACTAGTAATTTGTAACCCACATTGCAAAAACCCATAACTGGAACATTTCACAGCTATTTCCAATATGTATATACTATACATATAATATAGGACATGTGTAGCACTGGTAGGTTGTTAGACAAGGACACACTCTCATCTAGTTCCCTTTCGTTTGGGCCGTTTTGATTTACATAGCAATTACAACCTTATGTTTAGAGCACACTGATTAAATTGAATTTGTCAAAAATCTGCTGTGCTTGATAATGTTTATAGTAAAACATTGTTGGCGATTTCTCATCACGCCACACCGGCCGCTGCCTCGCGTTCCGATACCTCACTTACGTAGTAATCTGTGACCCTCACTCTAGAAAATTTTCCAAACAAGAATTACCTACCATGTAACGTAACTTTAACGCGATCAACGTTCGGTTCGCAAAAGAGTGACACATTGCCGCCCGATGTTCTGTTACAAGTCAATTATCCAGTGTATACTGGAGCTTACCGGCTTATGACCCAGCTTTCCATTGTCTTGCCTCCATTACGATCAAAGGCTTTGTATGGTTACTATGCTATCCATCCACGTGTATGTATATATCATCCTAGTATCCAATTTCAGTGGACAATTGTTCTATTGTCCGTGTATCGATACTGATAGATACTAGGGAGACATAATTAGGGTAATGGCGTCTGATGAACGTTGAGGCGGAATACGTTTCCTGGGAATGCTTGCTTGTTACCAGGGTAGCATGGGATTACTCAGGTCATGGTAAACTCAGAGCGTGCCAAAGGAATAGAATATCGATTAAAAAACTAAAGGAACCGACTCCAAATGCCGCGCTATTAATTTTCAGTACCAAGTTTGAGGTGTTTATCTCCATATCTCTGGAGATACTTATCAGACCTTAATAAAATTACCATGGTATCACACTTGGGATATTCCCTTTCCAACAAATAAATAATAATCAAAATCAGTTCATAAACGACGAAGTTATCCGCGAACAAACATAAATATATATATATATATTTATATACACGGTCGAATTGAGAAACTTCCTCCTTTTTTGCAGTCGGTTAAAAATATAAACTATTTATTCTAAAACACTGTAAACAACTACAACGACACTTGCACAGCGTTTGTCCTTTTCTTTTTTAGGGACCACATATATATAATATACATTTTAATATAGCACTCGCAGGTTGTTAGACAAGGACACACTCACTTCTACATTCCTTTCGCTTGGGCCGTATTGACGTACATAGCAATTACAACCTTATGCTCAGCGCATACAGATGAAATTGAATTTGTGAAATACCTGCAGTGCACAATAATGTTTATAGTAAAGCATCGTTGCCCAAGACACTGGCTTCTAACCCTTCGCACCGTCATGTATAATTCCGTCACACGCCGCGGTATCCCACATCAGCCTTACATATTTAACACGTAGTTTCTCTTTGTCGCGTAAAGTATTGAAGGAGTCGAACGTTCAACGTACGTGGACGACTTTTCAATTTGTTTGGTAAACCTTGGGAAACACACGTTTTACGAATGAGTTTATTTGAGATACATGTCTGTGAGTTGTGTTACGTTCCAATTTTATATTCAGGTGGTTTGGTAGGAATTTTAAGACTGTATAGTCTGTGCAAATAGAGAACCGTCGTGGGTTTACGATGAACTAATATTCAAACGTAAGGAAGGAAGGTACATACCTACATAGTACCATAAGATAATGATAATAATATCGTTTAAAAACTAAAAATCAACCGACTTCAATGCCGCGCTATTCATTTTCAGTACCAATTTTGAGATGTTTATCTCAATATCTCTGGAGATACTTATCATACCTCGATAAAATTACCATGGTACCACACTTGGGATATCTCCTTTCGAACAAAAAAAGAATAATCGAAATCGGTTCATAAACGACGAAGTTATCCGCGAACAAACATAAAAAAAAAAAAAAATAAAAAAATATACGATTGAATTGAGAAACCTCCTCCTTTTTTTGAAGTCGGTTAAAAAGGTGTCACACATTTTTTTAGTCGTATCGGTCATAACAGAGCAATGTTGTCAACGTAACAAAACCAGTAAATAAGAACCATCTACACGCGCACCCTCAATTTCTACAACAGTTCTCTTTTTGCACAGAGTCTAGATAGAAGGATGTCGATGAGATAGAAAGCCATCCAAAAAAGAAGGAGTTTATCAATTTGTTTGTATGTTTTCTTTATCTTTTATTTCATTATCTATCTATTTATTGTAGATTTTATTGAACACCACTCACAAAGGAAAATTACTCACACACGAACACAATGGACAGGGTACAAAAATTATTTCTAATTATATTTACTACATCTTTGCGATCACTTCTAGACGGACATCATCATCATCATCATAATCAGCCGGTATCAGTCTACTGCTGGACATAGCCTCTCCCAAGTCATGCCACTGAGCCTGATCTTCGGCTCTTTGTTTCCAGTCACTGTCCACCGCTTTGCGAATGTCGTCGCTCCACCTGCAGGGCTAGCATGGCAAGGGGACTATTTTGTCTTTCCACCTATCCGTGTTTTGTTTGGTGGAGAAGGCAAATTATAAGTAAAGTTTTTCGACAATTATAAACGCCCGCTGACTTTTAATCAATTCTTTTTTTAAACTTTTATTACGAAACAAAACCAAAACTCGGGGTTAAACTTCAACAAGCGTTTAAATTGTTGTGTTGATCTCCTGTCAGTGGCGAAAAACAGGGAAATAATTTTGTCTTTCCCCGGGGATAAGGCCATGCTAGCCCTGCTGGTCACAAGGTGTCCTACGCTACGTTTGCCGATTCGTGGTCTCCACTCAAGGACAAGTATACCCCAACGGTTATCGGTCCTACGGCAGATATGACCAGCCCACTGTCACTTCAGTTTGCTAATCCGTTGAGCTATGTCGATCATTTTAGTAGACGGACAACTATACATGTAAAGTTTTTCGCATCATCAAATATCAAATATGTAAACTCAAAACCTTTTTGTACTTAGCTCCATAAAACTATCAAAAATATTCCCCAAACATTTCAATTTCGATGAAAAGCTTTTAACGAACTACCTACGCTTTTTCTAAAAACTACCCTCTTTCTAGATTAAATAAAAACAGAGCAATTCCTTAGAACAAGTGTTCGGACCCTCTTCGTCAGTTAACCGTCAGTTAGGGCGGTCGTAAACTGGAGGTTATCCTACAATTACGGCACCCTCACCTGTGACACGGTTTAAGTACCAGGGACGCAGGACTGTCGAGGAGCTCTTCGATAGATGAAAACTGTTTCATTGTAATAAGTTTTTTTATTACATTAAATAATTTAAGATAGTTTACAAAACGATAGTTTACGAACGAAACTGACTTAAAATTCCGCGCAAGTCATTTTCAGTACTAAATTTGAAGCGTTTATTCCCATATCTCTTGAGATACATATCAGATGTCGATAAAATTACAATTGGATAACTTTGGAAATTTACCAATGTATCAATTAATCAAATAATCATTCTAACGGTTCATAATTGATTGACAGAGTAATCGCGTAACATACGAGGAACATACGTAGGAACATACAAAAAGAAGAAATAAAAACAGGCCAAGTGGAGTTAGACTCGCCCACCGAGGCTTCCGCACCAACTTCTCAGACTAGGTTAAAGGACAAACTTAACTTTGTAGTTCGATCCATAGAAAATGTATTGCACCAACTACAAATAATAAGTTTGTAGTAGTATATTTACATTTTTTTTGTTATTAAACCACATATTTACGGTTTTCAGATTTATTCCTTTATAAGTGCTTCAAGACGTTTTGGTACTTACAAGTTTTTGCGAAAATCTAAATTTGCCTATATCTTTTTATCGTGTTGACTCAGGACCTTGATTATTATACACCTAACAGGGACTATAGACCTCAGAATCTGGTATAAATTTCAACTTGCTAGGTCCACCCGTTCCTGAGAAAATCGGTGGTGACACACGGACAGACAGAAAGACATACGGACAAGAATGTGATCTTATAAGGGTTCCTTTTTTTTCCTTTTGAGGTACGCAACCCTAAAAATGCGCCAAATGAAGTATAACTGCAAAATTTGAACATTCGGTTTGATGGGCTGTACTGCCAAGTACTGCCATCAACATTTTCCTTGTGCCATTTCATTTATACCATTTTTTTGCCTTCAATTTAGCATATATATGATTTTTAAAAGAGTCACCAAAACATTACCAAACATATTTTACAAAAAAATAACTCCAAAAACATCTACAAAAAACCTCAACGTTTCCACAAAGACTACAACCTCACTTATTCCGCCACAAAGCGCAATTTCCATATCTACACAACCTCAAACTCTTTACGCCCCCTTGAATAAGACAACGTGAATCGAGATGGTACCCCGATAACGGGCCCCAAGGCTCCGCGGGTCGCGGAATGGCTGCCGGAATGGTTGGAAACTCTCAAATTGTCCATCAGGAATCACTGACGCCGAGCCCAAGGTTTACGAGCCCTGACGAGCCGTAAAACAACTCGCGAACGACACTTGGGTTTAATACCCCTGGATTTTTGTTTAGTGCCTGTTTTAGATAAGATCGAGGGATTTTTTGGATTCGCTGAATCTGACTTTAATGCTGTTTTAGTATTCAAATAAAACGTGACGCATTTAATTCGCCATTTCTTTTCGTTTTTTTTTTAATATAAATAGAATCTGTGCAATAATAGAACTGTCTTGGCTTCGCGATGGACTAACATTTAAAAGTAAGGAAGGAACCTACGTAGCAACACACGATAATGATAAGAGTAGGTACCTAAGTATTAAACATTTTTAGTCGTACTAATAATGACAGAAGTGTTGTCAATGTAACAAAAACAGTAATTAAAACCATCGACGACTGACGCGACCTCAATTTCAACGACGGTTCTCTTTTTGCGCAGACTCTATCTGATAGACTCTGACAGACGTGTTCTAGAGTGGAGACCGCGAATCGGCAAACGTAGCGTAGGACGTCCTGTGACCAGGTGGAGCGACTACATACGCAAAGCGGTGGGCAGTGACTGGAAAAGAAGAGCCGAAGATCGGGCTCAGTGGTGTTTGGGAGAGGCTATGTCCAGCAGTGGACTGACACCGGTTGATTATGATGATGTTAGACTCTGATAGGCTGAGGGTGAACACGTTAGGCCTAAAATACTCCAACTTTCAAGAGCTGCGTGCTGCCGGAACAACGTAAGGGAAGATTTATTCCTTGATGATGGTAAGCAGCTACTTTTTCGTAGCAAATCAGGCGCAACATCGATATAATATGCTTCTAACAGCAGTGGACAAATATTAGTGATTTATAAAGAATTCAGTATAGATGACTCGTTAATAGACAATAATGTATCAATATCTTGAAAAATATAGATAACTAGCTAAGCCACGCGGCTTCGCCCGCGTTAAAAAGTATCCTATAGCCTAATTCATAGTATTGGCTACCTCTGTGCAAAATTTCAGCTAAATTAGTCCAGCCATTTGACCGTGAAGAAGTCTCAAACAAATAATATACAAACTGACTTTCGAATTTATAACATTGGTGTTGTTATTCAATACCTATCAACATTTATAATATCCAAATCGAACCCTTTCAAAATCACAACGATGATAGCAATACTAAGGCCATTCTTTCAATCCATTCCTGTACCCCTCAGATCTCCATATTGTACTGCGTTTAGTGCTCCTTTGGCGCGCGTTCTGTGCTCTGCCATCATACTATGATTCCCCTTTTGGAATACACGGTTACGAATTTTGGTGGCAAACGCAGCGAGTGTAAGAATGGCTACATTCCCTAAATTGCTGCACTTGAATTCTCTATAACACACACTATGTACCAAATTTGAAATTTTAACTTAATTCAAAGTAATGTAATTGCTAGGCAGAGCTCGCTTATATTATTCGCATCTTGTCTTTGTCTTTCACAATATATCACTTTCATGGTCAAATTTGAAGCAATTGTCTTTGAAAAAGTCAAGATCATCGCGCCCTCGTTTCCTCACTACATTGCATGAAAATGACTGTCTTCCGACATTTCTTATTAATAAGACCTGTCAAATCTTATACCAACCAAGCATCAACAAACACATAACCCTCCCAACTGCTTCTTTGCGACGCCGAGGGGTAAAAATTAGTTTTCTTGACTTCGGCGGGATATATCTCGCCAACGCTAAGCCTTACAAAAATATGATGTACTAAACCCTATCTTCATTTTAAAATACCTATTCACCGATACCACACACAATGGGGTGGGGTGATTTTTTTTTTTTTAATTTTTTTTAGTTCTGGACTTCGTCCCCTCTAGGGTGCGCAAAATTCAATTTGTTGTGACGTCACATAGCCTATAACCAGTAGACAAATAAGACGCGTCCAACGACACCTCATTTGCCAAATTATGATAAGTAGTTTAGAAGTTACGAGGGAACAGATGAACATACATACAAACATCCATACATACATACTTAGATAGATAGATAGATAGATAGATAACTCTTTATTGTTACACCTTCTTAAAACTAACTTACATAGTAAACTTAAGAATAATGTGTTACAATGGGCGGTCTTATCGCTAATAGCGATCTCTTCCAGACAACCTTAGGATGGAGAGGATAGAACATGTGACTAATGACGGGTGTATCTAACATCTTTAAACACTAATCACTTACATATATACCTATAAATAAACTTAACTATCTTATATAAATACCTAGTGGCTCAAATATTAAGCGTAAATTAATCTTATGCAGCTAGAACAGTATAATACTAAATGACCTTAAAAAGGAATAAATAAATAAATATAAACAGGGGACTCCAGTTACAACGACAGATAATATTGCTTTAAATTATCCTTAAATATATTAATGGATTGAGATGCTCTAATGTCCTCAGGTAGAGAGTTCCACAGGCGAATAGCCTGTACTTTGAAGGATTTATCAAAAAACACAGAACTGTGAGGTGGAAAACTGAGGGTATAGTTTTCTGATGACCTAAGAGAAAGAGTCCATACAATACCATACATACCCACATACCGGTCAAAAACATAGCCCTCCTTTTTGCTTCGCCGTAGTCGGGTAAAAATCTTTTATTTCGGGCTTAGAAGACATTAAAAATAAGTATGGGTACTAATTTCTATGCAAACATCACCCAAATAGACATGAAGCTGGCGAAAATAACGTTTTAAACATAATTGAAACTAAAAAAACACCACAATTTCGCTTACAATTTACCCCGTATGTTTCCACGCGCGAGAGGTCGTTCGAAAGCCCAAGTGATAAAACAACCATTTCCTCCTGTAATCGCGGCTGAAACGCGCGTTTTTTGCGCTCCGCGGGGTCTCCGATATAATATGGTGATTTGAGGTGGTTACTACTTTTTTAGGACTCTAAAGTTTAAGGAAAATCGTTGTTGCTTTGTTTATATAGGATTGCTTTATTTTGAACTGCTGTAATTTAAATTGACGGTACATTTTCGCAAAGTTAATTAGATTAATAAATGAGATAAAAAGTGCTTTTGAAATGTACGTAGATAGATACGAAATGTACCTCTGGATCGTCTTATTATATTTTATGCGAGTAATTGTGATTTTCCTGGCTATCTATAATCTTGGCAGATTTAACAATAAAAACGGGACTTTCAGGTAGTCCGTGTAATAGCTATCGCTAATAGCTGCTAATGACAAATCAGTAGCAAATTTTGGGGGCACACATTAATTGATATAAATAAGTAAATAACATCGAAGCCTAAACTGATCCTAACTACTAATCTCATCCAAAAAATCCCATCGCAAATCCCTCAAATAGTTAATAAAACCAAACAGATACATTTAACTCACTTCCTAAACCGTCGCAAATTAATTTACCGCCAAAATATGCAAAACTACGCCCTAAAGCTTCATCCCGAACAATTACGCTAAAAACAAGCTTTGAATTACAAGAAAAACAATTACGCGTTACGGCATCGTAACAATTCAACCTTACCACCGTAAACACGGCCTAAGCCTCAAGCCCCCTACACTCGTCAAAATAATTCATTTTAATTTTCTTTATGGTCTAGTAAACCTTTATTTTACGACGGCAGTAGCCGAGATAACTGAGGGAGTCCCTTAAAGGCCTTTATGCCCTTTATTCTGAGTCTCTTTACTGCCGTCCTACCCCGCTAGATGAGAGAGGCGCGAAAATGCGCCCGTATTTTCCGCCGCAATTCTTTTTTCGAATTTTTCGGCCTGTGTTTTCTTGGTATCCAAGTGGGTAAATGTTGATGTTTTTCTAAGCGTGCTTTCTGGGTCAGTTGTTTTTTTTTTGTTAAGTTTTCAGCCAGTGCGTATTTTTGTTTTTCATAAATGTTCATTTACAGTATGGGTTCCTTTTTTTGGACATTTCTGTTATAATGGTTTTATCTTTTTTTTTACACCGAACTGGGTAGGACTTGACCATTATCTTTCCTGATGTTAAATGATGATGCGATCGATGATGGAGCGTGCTTACCCTTACCTTATTACGTAGTACTATTAAGTATTCTGTGTTATTAGTTTATTTATCTCGTTTTTCTCTCTCTATCACTCTCACTCACTCTTTTTAACCATTTATAATATATGTTTGTGGGTCAGCTTGCCAGCTCTTTTCGCTTTGGATGTTTCTTAAAGCTTACGCTCGACTCGCACTAAACTCAAAACACAGAGTTGTACTTATAAACTTAAAAAACAAATTAAAAGTAAAAATGACAAATTAAAATTAATATCCCGGGAAATAATATCCCATTTCGGATCATTAAAATTCCCATCTAGCGATATCTCATCGCAGTGAGACCTCGGCCGTTCCTTGCGACTCCTTTTCCCGTCTTGTAAATATTAATTATAATTAAAAGAGCTTTTTGTGTAAATAAATTATGAAGGTATTCCTTTTGTGATGGTAATTGAATTTTTCCTCATTGTTTTAGGTAAGTGCCTTTCGTTGTAGAGCTATGAAGTGACTGAGTGAGTATTTCTTTATTGGAATATTTTGGGTTTTATTATATTTTTTGTCAAGTGAGTGTTGATCTCATCTTCCGACTCAATATTTTGCAAAATATACAAAGTTAAAAGAATAATAAATCCATTTAATATATCAATTAATTTCTCTTACAAAAATTACAAATAGGAAGAGCTTAACTTTATAGAACATAATTATAACATTAAGGCAATTATACGTTGTGAGAGACTGGTGCCTGCTGTAGGTTTTGTAAAAATCTGGACTGCAGGACACCAGGACTCTCCAGCGAATACTCACCAAGTTGGTAGCAGCATTATATCGATGTTACACCTGACTTGCTACAAACCAAAAATTAGCTTACCGCGGTCAACGAAAAAATCTGCCGCCTTAACCTTACAGTGATCTGGCAGCACTACCCATAAGAGTCAGTCATATTCTAGGCCTAGCATGTTCTCTATCCTCGACCACATGATCGCTTACTACGAGGTGAGATAGTGGTCAAACTCTAGCCTATCAAATATAAAAAAAATATATCAAAAAGATCTTAGCATCTGCCTCTAAGCTGAAAATGAAAAATGATAATGTATTGCCAGAAACATACACGTTTTAACTATTTTAGGCTCAAAAAAAGCGTTCTATTAAAAAAGTAAATCTATTCTTAAGTTTTTTTCTGCAATCATAATAAAGGTACGGACACACCGTAGCATCCTACGTGCGCGATCTAGGCGGCAATTAGATAGCGTAGTAGTATTTGTACCGACTGATTCATACCAAACGCGATCAGAAAACAATTGAAAAGTACTGAGATCGCGCCCGCAGATCGCAGGACGCCGCGGTGTGGCCGTAACTTAACGGTCTTACTGTACTAGTGTTTTAATCGTAAAAGATTTTAACGCCTACATTATTAGACTACCCTTCTAATAATTAAGATCGTCACGTTAAATTCCCGTTTTTAATCTATAAATTAAGATAGTACTTTAAAAATTAAAACAACCAACTTCCACGCCGTGCGAGTCAGTTTCAGTACTAAGGTGTTTATCGCCATATTTCCGGAGATCTTTATTAGATCTCGATGAAATTACAATGGGACCACCTCAGAACGTACCCTATAAAATAAATAAAAAAATAATAATTCGAATCGGTTCACAATTGACGGAGTAATCTCGTAACATACAAACAAAAATAAAATAAAAACATACAGTCGAATTGAGAACCTCCTTTTTGGTAGTCGGTTGAAAAGCAGGCCACAATCTATTTAATTAAAACTGAACTAAACTAGTTCCCACCAGGTCTAAACCACACGGTAACCAGGTCGTACAAGCCTGTTGGACACTTAGCGCAGCATTGTGCGACCTCTCGAACCCTCTACTGTCTGTAATGTGCCCTCAAGGGCCTTATTGGACCCCAAGGGAGGAAATATTTCTCACATCTTATTACAGTAAGATAGTTTGATTAAAACTGTTGGGTTGCGATTGGGTTGGAGCTGAACGATGAAAGTTTTGTAACCAACAACCAAGTAACCAAGGAAGTTTTGGTAACCGGTATTGACCATAATTTTTTTGGGAATAGGCTGATTTCTAAAAGCCCTGCATGGCTGCCTGGTGCGAAAGAAATGATTTTCGGGATCCGCACCTGAAAAGAAAAATTAAACCCTTATAAGATAACTTTGTCGTCTGTCGGTCTGTATTTCTGCCATTAGTTTTTAGGGTTGCGTACCCAAAGGGTAAAACGGGACCCTATTACGTCTGTCTGTCTGTCTGTCTGTCTGTCTGTCACCAGGCTGTATCTCATGAACCGTGATAGTTATACAGTTGAAATTTTCACAGATGATGTATTACTGTTGCCGCTATAACAACAAATACTAAAAACAGAATAAAGTTAAAAATAATAAAGGTTCCCCATACAAGAAACGTGTTTGTTTCGGCATTTCACGCCATCTATGAACGCTTAGTTAGGTAAACGTCCCATAAATGGCGCTATATTGAAATGTCGATCCCTAACACCTTTGTTAGACGTTAGATGGCGTTATAAGAAACAAAATGTTTAAAAATTATGATTTTTTTGCTGGCGAAAAATGATAGTGGTATTTTTTGCTCGATATTATAAAATACTGTAGTGTGGTACGGAACCCTACGAGTGCGAGTCCGACTTGCACTTGGCCAGTTTATTAAAATATCTTAATTAGATAGATAGATAGATCAACACTTTATTGCACTTAAGAAATATACATAATAATTTACAAACAATTAACTAGATCAAATAAGTACAATCGGCGGCCTTATCGCTAAGCAGCGATCTCTTCCAGGCAACCGAGGTACGAATGAAAACACATACTTGTAATCGATGGCAGTGTGCTAATAATTATTAAGTGTAAAAAATATAAAGGTTATTTGAAATTATTTTAATGGGATTATTATGATTATTTGTAAAATCTTTTATTACATGCTTGTGATGGCTTATTGTGATAAAATTGGTGCTACCGATGAGGCCGCCCAATGTTTGTGATGGTTTTTTGGTTGGCCTAAAACCTGATTTTGGTTACTACAGTGCTTCCATCAATTGGTGTCACTAAAAATAAGGTTTTTGTTGTTGATTGTTATGTACAAAAGAAGCACTCGTTATAATACACACATTATATTTTAAATACCTTCTCAAAAGCTTGATATCTCAGAATAGTTTCAAGCAATATTTAAAGCAGAAAAGTCATAAAACATTATGGTTCTCTGTGTTTCAGACAGTTTAGATGTAATTTAACCAGTAGAAAAAATCGCTTTAATTCGCCTTTTATTGTTTTAAAAAATAGCGCGAATTCTAAAAAAACTGTTAACGGCCAGTCATTGCACATCTAATCCATAAATCTCGATGGTTATAAAAGAGTTCTAGATCGCAAACACGCGGGAAATAAAACATTCCAACTTCAAAAAAGAACTGCCATCCATAAAGCACTATTTGTTTACTCTAATTAGAAATAAAAACAGCATTCTTTTTTCAAAAACATTGTACATGTTTAATTCAAAATTGTTCAATTATCAACCACCTATTTAAGATATATAGACTATTTTATAATTATTTAAAGTCAAAAGTACCAATTTTACTTTATTAAAATAGAAAATAAAACAATGCTGACAGTAGCCATAATCCAATTACATAGCCTGGACAAATAACATTTCAAACAAACAATAAGATGATTTCCACAATATATTTATATGAAATAAAAAAATCCAACAAAAGCATTTGACCCAGTCAGCCGACCCCTTCCAGAGATGTCTTTCCGCGCTGCCTCGCGTCATCATTTTTCACCGTTCCTCCATTTATTTTATCTGTGCACCGCACGCTACGGACGGGAGCCGATAGCGCCACCGCTGTTTCGTATTTCGAACATCAGCTGCTGAGACGACGAGATTTATGAACGCACCCATTCAGCTAGAATCCCGACAGTTCGAATTTCGAACGCTTTTTTATTTAACAAGTTACCGCTCAAATTTTGTTTAACTGGAAATTTTATTTTCATAAAATAATATATAGTTAGTTAAGAGGTAATTAGGTAGGTACTTTCGTTTCATACTTTATAGTAAAAAAACTCGTTATGATATTACTAAGTATGGTTAAAGAAAAATATCGATAATGTCGATAGAATATATTGTTTTTATTCTAGAAAGTTCACGTTTTTGCTTTTACATTAATTATGGTAAATATCCGAGAGTTATATACTTAACAAATACAAAGTAGGTAACACCTTAAAGAATTTCCAGGTGGTCCGGCAGATAACAATTATCATTATATTTGATCGTTTAAACTGTGAGTTGGCAACTTTAATTAAATGTCAGCATTCCGTTCGAAAGGGCAGGCCTATTTAATTAAATTCTACGAAGTTCTTCCTAATCTCGCGTAAAAAGAATATGTAGGTAATGGATTGTAAGGTGAACATGAAGGGGGAAGTATCTTGGCATCAGCGAAAAGGCACCAAGTCAAGTCAGCTCGTACACATTTCCCTATCTCATTTTCCATTTGACAAACATCATTACATCTTCCTGTGTCGCCCCTCGCGGCAATTTTCGGAAACTTTCGGGTGCGTTCGGGCGGGCACGCGCGCTTCCGGTACACGGAGGTTCCAATTTTTAAATTCTTTTGACGCTTTTCGTAATTTTTTGCTTTTTTAAATATTTACAACTTTGACTTCTGTTGTTGTTTGCATTTAGCCATGTAACTTAAATACTATATTAGTAGGTATTATTTTTTGTAATCGTACAAACTATGTAAAGATAAAATTATTTTTCTTAATGTAAATTATAGAGCTATCGTATTCAACAGTAAAAGCTACATTACAATAGAAACTAGGATCGATTCACAGCAAAAATACTCGGCTTATGAGAGAAAGCTAGCTCCAGCCCCTAGACAATTAATCATCCCCCTTCCCCCTACCCCCTCCCCATTGTCACAGAAGCCGGTAAAATTGTCTATATTACTATTTTCATTACTTTGAGGAATTCTCGATATTTGTACAATGTTTTTGATTTCGACAATGATACTGGCTGGTGAATGTTGCTTTTTAAAAGGCTTGATTGTTGCCAGTGTTATTTATTGCTTTAATTTGATTTAATTTTAGCTGGACTGTTTTGTAATGTTGTGTTTATTTGGCGAGAGAGATTATCATCATTTTTTTACTAAACTGCGTGACTTGTGATTGGCCTATGTCCAGCGGTGGACTGATACCGGCTGATTATAATGATGATTATGATTTTCTACTATTATGTTACTTTAACTGTACCTACTCATTATATTTTGTACTGTATCTAAACTGATAGTATCAAGAGAAAAGATTTGGTTTTTTGTTTGTGTGTTTGTTACAATTTAACTCAAAAACTACTGGACCGATTTCAAAAATTCTTTCACTAATGGAAAGCTACATTATCAGCGAGTAACATAAGCTATATTTTATCCCCGTATTATTACGAGAATCGGAACTACACGGGTGGATCCACGAGGTGCTGTTAGTTATAATATACAATTCCAAATTTCGCGTCCAGTGGGATTCTGAGGCGGTTAAAGACCTAGGAGTGCGGATTTGAGTCCCGCTAGACGGCGAAATTTTGGATTGTATAAAATAATGTGCAAAAATATTTTCTACTACAATACGAGTGACTTACTCAGGTTTTTACGGAAATCTCTCACGAAGTTAAATTACAGAAAAGTTTGTCAAATTAGTAAATAAACAGTAGAGGGCGCCACTCAGTCCATGGTTATTTATATCTGCTACTGGTGGGGCAGCACTGTCTATGCAGCAATGGAACGAGGAATGAACGCCCGAGGCGGGCTAGTGATGTGCTGTTACGAACTTTTGTGTCCGGGCTTTTTAATTCCCTTTTTTATTTAGGTCGTTGATTTATAATCTCGTACATAAGTGATTAAGCCTGCTTAAGTTACAAACAAAAAAAAATACTAATTTATTTTAAATAATGGGCATCGTTATAATTTTTGAGTACCAGAGCAGGTTGATGGGTTTATATTAATTATTATGTAAATATTCAGTATTGCAAAAAAAAATTAACTAGTTGGTAAAGTCTTGGTATCGCCTCAGGTGGAAGCAGATGGAAGCAGAAGTGCTACCACTAAAAATTATTTTGTAACATCTAGCAGTGTAAGAAATACAATGAGTTATTGGCTCGTGGTTTAGGTATTACTCATAATAAAATACAAAAGACGGCAGTATGATAAGGATCTAGACAGCCACAGGTTTGTTAGTCCACAGCTGGTAGGAACATATTATATCGATGTTTCGCCTGATTTGCTACCAAAAGTTAGCTTACAACCATCAAGGAGAAAATTTGCCACCAAAACACGGTGTTCCGGTAATACACAGCCCTTGAGAGTCAGAGTATTCTAGGCCTAGCGTGTTCACTGTTTTATACCACATTATTGCTTACCAACAAATACAAATTCAAAATAATTTTACCGTCAAAAATTCTGTTACAATTTACGTGAAATTAGTTACTAATCGCGATCAAATGACGTAGTGGTTACGCTAGCCTATGACATAAAAAAACGTTTAGTTCAATCCAAAAAGTTAAAATTTAGTAGCTTGCATTGATCATGCTAGTAATTTTTAATTTTTTAAATATGGAGTATTATTTACCGAACAGTGGCGTCACCCCATCCCTAGACCGCCTGAGGCGCGCAACCCTTCCGTCTGCGTGTTTGTTTGTACAAACAATCTGCGGCCAAATTACACATAAATACATTACGCACAGTTCGTCTGCCTGTTTAATGCCATTTTATAATTTGTCCGTGGGGATTATTCCTCGGTTATGGAAATTACACCTGCTTTACTTTTGTTTATTAGCTTCTATATAATAGACTATAGCTGTGCCCCGTTGCTTTACTTGTTTTAAGGTATTTGTTAAGATTCAGATATTGATTTTAATTATTGTTTAAAAATTACATTAAAAACGCTTATAAATTACTATTTGAACCTTCGTCTGCAAAAAGTAAGGATTTAAAAGTATTTTTTTAAATAAAACACTAAAATTGTTTCTACCATCTTACGGTTACATGGTATTATTCGCATCGGTTAAATTCTAACCGATGTGCCCCTAACTGTGCGAGATAGTTTTAGACCATTTAAACAATGCATTAGGCACATTCAGTTACATTTCTTATTTTAGCGAAGTAGCACACCCCCGGTATCCGCTAGAATTAAATATAATACTAGCAGCCCGCCCCGGGCTTCGCACGGGTAGAACATATATGCCTACAAAATTTGCATCAGTTTGTTGCATCGAATATAAAATATGAACATATTTAACAACCATCGTCATATTTCATCCAATTTACACAAATCCTTAACGAATTCTGCACCTAAACCTTCCTCATAAACACTCTGGCTATTGGTGAAAACCGCATGATAATCCGTTCAGTAGCTATTGAGATTATTGCGAACAGACAGACAGACGCAGTGATGAACTTTGTTTTATAATACTTACGTATTGATATTGGACGGCCCTTTGGCGTAAAGGATACTTACCCTGATTCTGACCCGACGGTGGTTGGTTCTAATCCTAGCTATATACCTACCAATGAAAGTTTTATGTGCATTCATGAATCATGAGTTTTCAAAAATACAAAAATACAAAAATACAAAAATACAAAAATACAAAAATACAAAAATACAAAAATACAAAAATACAAACATACAAAAATACAAAAATACAAAAATACAAAAATTCTAAAATACAAAAATACAAAAATACAAAAATACAAAAAATACAAATGTTCTCTCTTTATAATATTAGCATAGATTATAAACACCCTAGTTTTGTGCCAAATTTCATCGAAATCCATTCCGTCGTTTTTGGGTGAATGAATAACAAACAGACAAACTTTTACATTTATAATATTTCTATTATTTATATAGTTCTAGCAAACAAATCATTTCATTTCATATTATTAGTGTGATAATGTAATGTAGGTAAATCAAATTTTATATCATTTTAAATTACTATAAACGCTTAATAATTGGTATTAAACGCTTTCGTAATAAAATTATTTAGACACTGTACTGCACAATTATTAATCTGTGATTGTATGTCAATAATTCACGATAACATAGACACATAGGAAATCCAGTACATAGCCTCGGAACAGGCACATTATATCCGTAATTTAGCTGATTACGGTAATCATGGCACATCACTAGTTAATGTCACCTAATTGGCGCCAGATGCAGCTATTCATGGCCTCCAACCTGACGACGTAGAATGCATTTACCATTATGAAATTCAGGGTCGACTGAAGTTGATTGTATGAATCTTTGGAATTATATGCAGCCAGTGTTGAAGCCAGAAACAAAATGTACATCAGAATTTATGATGTGATAATGCAACCTAATTACGCTAACTAGGTAGGTGATGATTTTAAAATTGAAATGGTAATGAATGATTTATAACCTCAAAATGTATTAATTTTAAATTTTGAATTATAAATGGTAATTCCGTAGTCGTTAGTGTTGGTAACTACACAAATAATTGTTAAGCATATCAGTAAACAACATTGCCATTTAAATCAGCAAACAGATTACACTTACAATATTTTCAATTTATAATTTTTTGGCAAGGGAAGTTATGTTTTAAATTAAAGCTATTGTAGACAAAATAAGACCAAATTGACAGTAAGTTCCTGCAACGAAACACCTAAAATTCATCAACTAAATGTCCAATAGTAAATAAACTATAAATCATTCTAAAATTAGCCATTATATTCGTATCACTGGCGCCTACGGCCGAGCTCTGACAGCTACACCCGTCACTTGTCAAAATATAAACGTCAAATAGACGTTTTTTTACGTCCCAAATTTAACAACCTATACTATTACAAAGACTGCATTGTTTTCTCAATCCAAATAATTTATGGACACATAAAAATACTCCCTTTTTCATGACACGAGTTAGAAAAATATTAACTACCGGGCTTCGTGATATATAGGATAACCTCTTTTGATTTTTTAATAGTGTTTTCTTTTTTTTTTCTTTGCTGCGGTGCTTAACGTCAGGTTTTATTTAAGTCCTATTCATAAATCTCAGAGCGTCTAACGGATTTAATATTGTATTAAAAGTATTTATATTGGAATTTTACTATTTTTGTTGGTTTTATAGGTTGTGGCGCTAATATTGGTTTATGGTATTTTGAAATCGTTTCGTTTAGATTTATATCTTCATTAAATTCTTATAAGAATTCTTGTTAGTATTTTATTGATTTTCAAATACATTTTCAATCAATAAACTTAAATTAATATAATGGTTTATGGACTGTAGGTTTATTAACGAGGAAATTAATTTTGATCTTCTGCTTTCTGTTGACATGACTCTTAGATTGTTGTTACAATACTTAGATATTTAACAAATCATTATTCTCAAGTTCAACTAAATTACTGAATATATTAACTAACAGTAGGGCCTCAAACAAAATTTTCTTGGAAATTAGGAACTTGCAAAGCTTGCAACGTTAAATTCTAACTTCAAACGATTTATCTATTAAAATAATACATCATACCAACAATTAAGCATACATAATCAGATCCCGATGTTATCTGTAGCCATATTCGTCTACTAGGAGCACATAGGTACGAGTACCAAGGTACCAGGGTTGCATGTTTGGAAGACAATGTGTTGTCGCAATTTGCAAGCGCGGCGAGGTTGGCCTTATATGGTGGTAGTGGTAGTAAGCTGGCCATGGCTCTTACATACCATTTACATTAATTTAGAAGGTAATAGGATGATGGTAATTGTGGAATGTGTCTGATATATATTTATAGACTTTCGTTTAAAAATATCGAATTATTATTTATGCATGATTAGGACATCTCTGAGGGCCCGGTGGCGTAATCGGGAGAACAATCGTCTTTAATGCCAAAGGCACCAATTCAATCCCCGCCGTGCACTAATGAATTTTTCTATCGAATATGTGCGCTTTTCACAGTGGCCCTCCCGTGAAGGAAAACATCGTTAAGAAACCAACAACCCCCGCTACCACCATGCGACACTATCTAGTGTCTGCCTGGCCAGCTACCACCCTCAAGTTAGAAAATCTGTCGCCAAAACATCTAATGTGTTCCAGCAGCTATCCTTGAGAGCCAGTTCCCGTTCTAGGCCTAGCGTGCTTACCATCTTCGACCGCATCATCACATACCAACAGGTGAGATAGTGGTCAAACGCTAGCCTATAAGTCATTAAAAAAACATCTCTACAGTTTTATTAAATGACTGATGTTCTTTATAATCTACTGGCAAAAATTGAATTGTGATATTTCTATTAGTGTTGGGATACACACAATAACTGAAATGGTACATCAATTTAGAAAATATTAAGACAGGAACATGATTTCGTATGACAGATTCACACAAATACCTCGAACACAACAAAACCAGCCTTCCTCCTTTCACATAAGAGTCTCCCACTATTGGTAAACTCAACAAGTGAACATAGGTCGTTTTACGAGGCCGTAAAAGTCTCTTCTGACGTCTCACTAATACGTCATAAAGTGAAATCGGCGGGTGGATCCGCGCGACAAACACTGTCTGTTATGGCCTCCCTGGTTTATGAGGTCTCTTTATTCGGTTAATAACCGTAAAAGTAGTTGTCGTTTACATGAACGGCAAGTAACCACTTGTTGAGGCTTACTACTAGTTTTCTTGTAGTTTATTCCTGAGATTATTTATACACCTCTGATTTGGTAGAGAATTATAACGATTACATTTAACGTTAGCCTATCAGATATAAAAAAGTAGGATTGAGAGCAGCAACATTTGAATTTAAGTTGTATGTTAGAGTTTATTTTGCCAAGACCTGTCTGTGCCATGCATGACCAATTAACGCCATCTGTTATTTAAATATGATATCAGTCATGGCTAAACTCAACCTGTTAATAGTAAAATGTAATAGCTCATCACTAACAAGTCATCCAAGACACTAATAGAGGTGACAGTCAATTTATTCCCGTATAACTTGAAAGCTGGGAAAACATTAAATTACTATAACCTGTTCCCGGGCGGCGCATTACCGGGCAAGACGCGGCGGTCATTAGGCGCGATATTAGCTATTAACCGCCCGCTTGCCGCCCAGCAGCATAACTTACTGGCAAGGGCTGGGGCAGCCGTTTGTCTTCCAAAGGGTGGTTCCCAGGTAGAAAATTACTTGTCACAGGGAAAGCTAGTTGAGTCTGTGATGTTTCAGTTTACAATACGTGTGAAGTTGGCTGGTTAATCCTTGAAACGAAAATTTTAAGAATTAAAAACAAATGCTTTTGATCATTAGTTATATTAGATAATTGAAACAATTATAGTACTTGTTGACGTGTAAAATTAAAATGTTTATCATTTGAAAAAAAAAACAGTCAATAACGCATTGGTTATTTTAAATCAAGTTTTGCATCTACCAACAGAGTTTTAGCATACTTTCAGGCATAGGTAGCTGATTCGTAAATATTTACTCAACAGCTTGTTAAGCCTTGGTAATATAATAATAACACAGTACATCAATTCATCAACGAAAAAGAAATCAGCTTGTACCTGTCAAAAGTACAACCATATTCAATCCGCAAAAGTAAATAAGAATTAAAAAATGCATCCCGTTGTTGCGTTCTCACACGTCGCCATTACCACGTCATTGGAGGCCGGGCCGGGATCGGCACGCCTCGATTACGGGAATTACCGCGATTACCGGCCGCGATTACGGGCACGGCGCAGCCCTAGTGCACTATGCGATTTCGGAATTCGAGTGCGAAGATTTAATTTTGACAGTTTAATTTTTTTGTTGTATATTTTTATTGTAACCCTTCGATACTCGTTCGTTCGAATATCTTGAGATTTTTTTTTTTTTTTTATACGTTATAGGCTAGCGTTTAACCACTATCTCACCTGTTGGTAAGTGATGATGCGGTCGAAGATGGTAAGCACGCTAGGCCTAGAATGGGAACTGGCTCTCAAGGATAGCTGCCGGAACACATTAGATGTTTCGTGACAGATTTTCTAACTTGAGGGTGGTAGCTGGCCAGGCGGACACCAGATAGTGTCCTACCACCATGCGGGGGTTGTTGGTTTTTTAACGATGTTTTTCCTTCACCGGAGGGCCACTGTGAAGAGCGCACATAAATTTTTCGATGGAAAAATCCATTGGTGCACGGCGGTTTGAACTCGGTACCTCTGGCATCAAAGGCAAGCGTTCTCCCGATTGCGCCACCGGGCCCTCATTGATGATTTTTCTTAGGCTAAGTTAGCTCTATCGAGTAAGGGGGAAAGACCTTTTTTGTGATAACCTTATTTTGAGCGCGATTGCCTAATATTTGGGATACAAAGAATAATATATATATATATAGATATAAAAATAATAAAGAACACTAAAACATTATAATTAAAAATTAATAAAATTAAAAACAAATTAAACTAAAATTAAGGGAAGTCCGTGTGTAAGGGATATTGTTCTAAACCACTATGAAGATTTTTAAACTGCAGTATATAATTTTTTGTCTTGTCGCAGTTACTTTTCATTAACACCAATATTATAAATGCGAAAGTCGGTGTGTTTATTTGTTTGTTTGGGACTTCTTCACGGTCATGCGGCTTGTATACGAATAGCAGTATTAGGGGTTAGGCTATAGGATACTTTTTAACGCGAGCGAAGCCGTAAGGCACGGCCAGTTTCTTATAATTTCGAAGTTTTTCTTATATTTACTACTTACTTGCAATTTTGTCAGGGTTAAACTTTCTAAGTTGCAATGTAAGTATGAAAGTATGCTTTCGAAAGTGTCCTAAAAATTAAGTTTCTAATCCAAAAATAATCCTCTGAACTGCATAAAACTTCTCAAAAATAACGGTAAACGCTTTCAAAATTAGCTAAAAACGTGAAAGCATTTATCATTCTGAATCTTTTTGAACTTTAACCCCAAAGATATTGATAATATGTATATATATATAAGTATTTTACGTTCATAGTTTAATATTCTTATGTCAGGCTGATGTCAGTACCCTTAGTATGAGATTTTATCGTAAACGCTTTTAACAGATCTCACATAGTTTTGAACTTAATCTGGCTCCCTGATTGGTCTAAATTTAGTGAAGTGTAGTAACCACTAGAGGCGCTGTACTGCTTTTCATACAAAATGTGTTCGATATACGATATCGAGTTTGGTATGAAAACTCGTACTAAGGGTACAGGTATCACTCGCGAGAAATGGTATTAATATTCAATTTAATAGGTTTTGATTTCCTCGTGAACATATGCGACTAATAGGTCATATCTTTTGATCGCGTTGACTTACAAGCTTAATTTTTTCACAGCCATAAGATACCATAGACTTGAGTATTTGGTATAAGTTTCAATGATTCAATCTGATATCTCTTTGCGTTCTTGAGAAAAAGGGTCTTGGCAGACAGACATAAGGACAGACAAACAAACAGACGGACAGAGACAGTCGGAGAACATAGTGATCCTAAGGTACCACATAAGGGTGTCTTTTTGAGGTACGAAACCCTAACAAATCATTCAAATGGCGGAGAAATCGCGCAACAAACATAGCAAAATAATTCGCTTGATAGTTTAACAACGATTTAACCAAACAACTTTAGGTATTATTTACAAGAGGCAACAAGAATCTCTCAAGAAAAAGGTCCATGTAACCTCTCCATACATATTTAATAGGCAGGCGTGGCCACAATATCGAAATTGAGAAGCGATATCGTGCTCACATCGAATCCTGTATCTGGCCGGTCTCGGAGGAAATCATCGGGAAGCGAGACGGAAAATTTACGCGATTCTACCTCGGATACCTAGCACGTGATATGGGAGAGGTAGGGCTTACCTGACGGTGGAAATGTGGGTGTTATGTTGATTATAACACCCACATTTCCACCATCAGGATTTGGTTATCACACTATTACTACTTACACTAATATATTGTATTCATTATAATTATGCAATTATATATTAGATTTTGAAACGTCTGTCATATTTTCTAAAGGACTAAGACAGCACTTACTTTCTGGCCGACTTAACTTAAGTGAAAAGAACTAAACTTAAAAACTATAGTAGAAGAAGCGAAAGAGCCTAGGTATGTCAGGATCGTAGCATGTGGAAAGAAGTAGTCACTGTAGACCCCAACGGGAAAAGGCGTGATTGTATGTATGTATGTTATCTAAAGAAGAACGAGGCGCCTACTTCAGTCAATTTGTGTGAATGTTGCTTCTTCATGTAGGTATGTTAAGTAACTGATACGTATTTGGTAACTGTTTTCTGGTTTGGATAAATCCTTTGGTCTTTATTTAAACATCTGGCCAAGAGAAGATTTAACTGATATATGAAAGGGGCCTGAGATCGCTAGGATCAAGGGGTCCACTTATACTAGACGTTACATAATTTTATAAGAAATCTCAATTTTACGAAGACCTATCTCTTACCTCTACTTAAGGGGTTTAGGGCCAATAAGTTGATACCATAGCGGGCGAACCTACGGGCTGGTCCTTATACTTATAATGTATATTATGTCCATGGATATGTATGTTTGTTTGAAAGCTAAGGTATCTTCAAGGCAAGCGTGCTACATCGTCGATCACAGCTTAACTTAACATCAGGTAAGATTATAGGCCAAATCTTGCTTATCCAGTGAAATTACAGGGCATGTGAGACTCAAAATTTTTATGTCTCAAGGTAACAGGCGCAGTGCAGTGACATGCAAAATTCTGGCAGTCCAGAATTTTGCATGCCGCTGTATTTGTAATAGGCAGACGTCATCCTCTTATCATCAGGCGAGCGTCGTGATTGTCCTGTTACCTTACATCATAAAAAAATCTACTATAAAAAATCGCAAAATCGCGTCTATAAAAAATTGAACCGAAGGTAGGACTATGTAGCCCTACCTTCCCAGCCCCTCTCCTGAATCGTTCGCCTCTGAACATCACGCCAGAACTCGGCGAACCGACTAGCGACACATCTTTAGTCGGTGTATTTAGATTATAACATTGTGCAATGCTATCGACAAGTAAACTACAACACTCAGTAAATTCGTTGCCTGCTGTTTACTTGTGTCATTATGTCTTCGGAGCCTCGTGGGCGATTGTGAGGCAAATTATTCATGGATAGAGGGGGCGGATCTAGGCAGGGGGTGGGGTAATATTTGTGTCTACATTGCTCAGCTAGATCAAGCTAAGCTGAATATAATGTTTGTTGATAACTCTGTTATTGTTGATCATTGTTTGTGGACACATTTAACAGGTAAATAGGTCGTGTTCTGAGGGTTTAGTTTTATTAGGAACAGACAAGCACTTAGTCATTTTATTATCTGATTGAGGAATGATGGTACTGAAGAAAATGCTGACTTAGATTAGATTCGGATCAAATCTTAAAGTAGTTGTTTTTGTATATCATTTTTACACAACTGCTGACCTTAAGGGCCCACAGACTATGAGTTGCCGGCAGTCCCTGGTCGTATCAGTCGGCCTGCCGTCCAAAGTCTGCGTAGCCCACTCACTAAAACGATCATTGCCTGCCTTCGGTCTGCCCGCAATGATTGACTACCGGATTTTAGTTCGAGCCGGTAGAGTCCGGCTCTCGGTTCGAGTTTGTCGTCAGACAGTCGTCAGTCCTAAACCTGAAGCGAAACTGTGAGTGTGTGGCCTATTGTGATTACTGACAGGCTGTAATCGTCCGGCCAACTGATAGTTTGTGGGGCCTAGAATAATCTGACTCTCGAGGAATGTGTGCTGCCGGAACACCGTAAGGTTAAGGCGGCAGATTGTTTCCTTGATGATGGTAAGCTACTTTTTGGTAGCAAGTCAGGCGAAACATCGGCATCATAATGCTCCTAACTCTTGTTGTTTGGTAGCAAGTCAGGTGGAATATCGATATCATATCCTACCAACTGTATTTTTTTTAATGGATGCTAATATATAGCTTGGCATTTTGTCTGTTAGCGCCCCCTAACTATACTTACTTACGTCAAAATGTATCATATTAACTAAAAGTATGCAAAATTTCTACGCAATCGATTAAGCAGCTTAATAATAAACAGGTGACAGACAAAAACTGACTTCCACATTTACAATATTGATTATTACCATACATCCAGTCACAATCTAGTCACACGTACAAGTAGGTACACTAGGCATCCTGCCCCCAAAGGGGTAGCCCCTCCCTAGATCCACCCCTGAAGGAAGGGGTTATTTACTTCCGCTGGCAGTTTCAGCCGGCACCCTAATGGAAAGTCTTGTTAATTATTCAAAATGTCGACGCCATAATGGGACAACAGATTATAAATATTCAATAGTCAATATGTAGGTATTGGATATTGTAACTACAGATTAGAATGTACGGAACGTGAATCGACTTTAAAATAAAGCTCTATTTACCTTTATAATTATGAAATTTTGTTCTTTTCATCCTAGAAACGTTTACCGTCATATCTCTGGAAATACTTATCATATCTCGATGACATTACAATGGGACAACCTCGAAAGTGTACACTACGAATTAAAAAACAATAATATCGTTTAAAAACTAAAAAACAACCGACTTCAATGCCGCGCTATTCATTTTCAGTACCAATTTTGAGATGTTTATCTCAATATCTCTGAAGATACTTATCATACCTCGATAAAATTACCATGGTACCACACTTGGGATATCTCCTTTCGAACAAAAAAAGAATAATCGAAATCGGTTCATAAACGACGAAGTAATCCGCGAAAAAAAAAAAAATATATATACGGTTGAATTGAGAAACCTCCTCCTTTTTTTGAAGTCGGTTAAAAAAAGAAAAAAAAACTTACAGACGAATTAAGAACCTCCTTCTTTTTGGAAGTCGGTAGAAAATACAGATAATTCTAACCAATGATACTATGCGTTATTATTCCGCAAATTGCCGGCACATAGAAATGCGACGGGAATCACTATTACCCGTGTTTACTGCGTTGGAATTGACTGCTAATTCATATTATATCGGAGGATTAGGTTAATATCTATTAAAATGGTGGCCGTGATTGTATTATATTATGCTTTGTACTGTTAATGGTTGTGTTGTCCTCTAACCCCGATATTTAAGAGCCCAAGCCCTTGAGAGTCAGATATTTTTATGATATCAGTAGTATAAGTAACAGAACAAGCACGACGCTCGCCTGATGGTAAGCGATGAGGTCTACCTATTACAGATACATCGGTCAAAATTGTGGACTACCAGAATTTAGCATGTCACTACACTGCGCCTGTTACCTTGTGACATAAAGATGTTGAGTCTCACATGCCCTGTAATTTCACTGGACATCTTGCCTTTTCAACCGAAAAACATTCTCATTTCACGGCTGAAAATTAATAAGCAAAGTGGTGGTACCGCCCCAGACGGACTAACAGAAGTCTTACGACTACAAATATTATTATATACTAGCTGTGCCCGCGACTTCGTCCGCGTGAAATAGTGTCTTTGGGTAGCATTAACTAATAAGGCACAAACTTATCCCAGCTACACTGCACCCTATCACGCCACGCTAATCCCCCCTTTCCCCCTCCCCTAACTTACCCTTCCCCCTTCCCCTCCCCTCCCCTTTCTTCCCCTCACTTCCACATCCCCTCTCCCTATTGTTATTTTACACCCTAGAGGGTAAAACTTTTACAAACTTTGAATGTCATATTTATTTATATCTAAGCAACAGCCTAAAAAATAAGTTTCAAGCTTCTAGCTCTAAAAATGACGATACTTCCATACAACTTTTCATCCCCCCTTTCAACCCCTTAGAACCCTCTATTCGCATTAAAAAGTAGCCTTTGTCCTTCCTCAAGCTCTAGACTATCTGTGTACCAAATTTCATTTAAATCGGTTCAGTTGTTTTGGCGTGAAAGTGACACAGAAGATTTTGTTAATTTACTTTCCTTTGAAGATATTATATAGGTAGGTACTCCCATAAATATAATTTGAAAGTAAAAGTAAGCAAATTTAATACTTAATATCATCATCATCATCACAGCCTATCTCTGTCCACTGCTGGACATAGGCTTCACCTACGGCACGCCACTGAGCTCGATCTTCAGCTCTCTGTTTCCAACCGCTGCCAGCCAGCTTGCGTATATCCTCTCTCCATTTAGCTGGAGGGCGCCCTACACTACGTTTACCGAGCCGTGGTCTCCACTCTAAAACACGTCTACCACAACAGTTATCGGTTCTACGACAGATGTGGCCAGCCCTTTGTCATTTCAGCTTGCTAATCCTTTGAGCTATGTCAATAACTTTGGTTTTCTGACGGATGACTTCGGTTCGAATTCGATCCTTCAGAGAAACTCCGAGCATAGTCCTCTCCATAGCTCGCTGAGCGACTTGGTGAACTACTCGTACCGTCAGTGTCCACGTCTCGGCTCCGTAAGTAATAACAGATAGGACGCGCTTGTTAAAGACTTTTGTCTTCAGGCTTTGTGGTATGAGCGATGAAAAAAAACGCAGAACGCAAGAACACTGCATATAACACAAGTAAATTTTAAAACGTTCCAGTAATTAATTGTTAATTCAATGGGAAAGAATAACTGTAGTAATCACAGATATACATATACAATAACTGTGGTACTTATAGATTTAAGACGGGAATTTAACGTGACTTACGCGATGTCGATATAGCGGCGAGCGCCCCGCACTCAAGATCCTGAAGAAGGCCTCCGAATGAGGCCGAAACATATGTCGATCGCTATATCGACATCGCATAAGTCACGTTAAATTCCCGTCTCAAATCTATAAGTTTAAAATGAACGTGAGTTTTTTTAATAAAACTGTGGTACTAATAAATTGCTAACCTTCAAGGCAGCATAATTCAATAAAATACAATCCAGTAGTTTTATCGTATTGATAGGGTCGTACGCTGAATTAGTACAGCGCCTGGCCATATTTCACGGGAAGTGCGGGTTCGAGTCCCGTCAGTACGGTGAAATTTTCGATTGTATATAACTATGTTCTGAAAGAAATTGCTTCAAGCGATACGATCGCCGATTGTTTTGCCATAGCTACTTGTTATATTTTGTTTGTTGTTTTTGTTTTTGTACAATTTGTTTTATTGGTAATTGAGGGCCCGGTGGCGTAATCGGGAGAACGGTCGGCTTTGATGCCGTGGTACCGAGTTCAAACCGCCGTGCACCAATGGATTTTTCTATAGAAAAATGTATGTGCGCTTCTCACAGTGGCCCTCCGGTGAAGGAAAACATCGTTAAGAAACCAAAAACCCCCGCATGGTGGTAGGACACTATCTAGTGTCCGCCTGGCCAGCTACCACCCTCAAGTTCAAGTTAGAAAATCTGTCGCCAAACATCTAATGTGTTCCGGCAGCTATCCTTGAGAGCCAGTTCCCATTCTAGGCCTAGCGTGCTTACCATCTTCGATCACATCATCTCTTACCAACAGGTGAGATAGTGGTCAAACGCTAGCCTATAAGATATATATATATATATATAAAAAAAAATCAATAAAGAGTTTTTGTATTTTATTGTAATGTTCAAAAATATAAAAGTGTAGTAACATACATACATACATACAATCACGCCATTTTCCCGTTGGGGTAGGCAGAGACTACTTCTTTCCACAAGCTACGATCCTGACATACCTCCTTCGCTTCTTCCACATTCATGAGCGCCTTCATACATGCTCGCCGGTTATAGGTACTTTTGACTTGGCCTTTCTTTAAAACGTCTCCGATCTGGTCGTGATACATAATCAATAAAGAGTTTTTGTATTGTATTATAATTTTCAAAAATATAAAAAGTGTAGTAACAGTTATATGAAAAATAGTATGCCTTAGTCTAGATATAAAATCAGCAGAAAAACACAAAACCTTACTCAAAACTCAACCAAAAAAAAAAACCGCGTAAAACTACAACAATAACATTAATTAAGTCTCATTCTTTATTCTAATTTAAGGTTAACCTTTAACTTTACCAAAACTCTTCAGTAAATTATAGAGGTCGCCGTCCACCACATCCTTACGTTAGGAGATGGGCCACGGCGCACGGGCTCGCGTCATAAACCGTAATGCCGTGAGGCAACCGTGCGCGAAACCAAAACTGCACAATTAGAACACATTGTCAAAACTTTAACAGAATCACGTCGACCGCAACCGCAAATTACATCGAAAAATATCAAAACTACTTGACATTTGGCCGAACTGCAGCGTAATAACCGTTGTGGTAGGTTAGGATAGCCAATTAGGCTCACTGAGGTTTTTAATGTAGAGCCGTGCTCTTTCTAATAAAAATCCGTAAACATCTAATACAATATTTAAAAGTTTTTTTTTGGTGGTGGTTATGGTTTTATTTATTAAAAAGTAGTTCTTATATATATAAGTAGGTTGTATTTAAAAAATGTTTAGTTATATTTTATTTCCAAAATTAATAAATAGGTTGTGTGGATATCTTATCGCTTAATGCGATAAGACCGCCGAATTTATTTCCTAATTAGGTTGTAATTGATTTTAGATATTATGCTATTTTTGGTTTTCAATATAAAGTTTTTCTATTTATATTCTGCTCTATAAGATCTAAACATTCTTTCATTTTTCTGTGGCATTATTGAGACATCACAAAATATAAACTCATAAATTAACATACGAGTGATAATGCAATTAAACTAAACGATAAAAAACATTTTCTCAGTGGTAGAGAGTAGAGACATAAAAACGTGCTAGTTGTGGCTTCTTATATATTTGTGAAATTTCCGAACAACTTCAATAATGTAAGGTTTATTATCTATCTCCATATTAAATTTCATCCAAATCCGTCTAGTCATTTCAATGTGAAATAGTAACCAACATAAAAATATCTTTTTCACAAACATTGACGAATGAATGAAATTTTTATGATGACCACAAATAACGTATCTCTTAATATAAAACATCTTAGATTTTAATAAAATTCGCGGATCTAGAGACTTGGAAATGTCGTGACATTAGCACAGGATCTCTGCTCGGCCGCTGATTGGCTCAAATTGTTTTCGAATGCGCACACGTTCCTTTTGTTGTAGAATTATCGTAATTGAGAACAATTTTCAGACAATGGGCCCACTATTTGCGTTATATTCCTCGTTTTCTGAATGGCCTTTGACATTTTGATTGCGACCAATCGTGATTACGGTAACACGGTTTATTTTGTTGTTGTATTGTTATTAGTCTGTATTATATTAATTGTTGTAATTTCTTTACTTATCTTTGACAAAGTCTTATTCTCTTCTAATTAAAGAGCTTTTTTATATCGTATAGGTTAGAGTTTGTCTACATTCTCACCTGTTGGTAAGTGATGATCATAGCTGGCCAGGCGGATAACAGACAGTGTACTACTAACATGCCAGGCATTGGGGGCTATTCATAGATAGCTATTCTAATTTTAATGTGATATAAGCCTCATTTTCAATCTTTCTAATATATAAAATTCTCGTGTCACAGTTTTCGTTGCCATACTCCTCCGAAACGGCTTGACCGATTTTGATGAAATTTTTTGTGCTTATCCGGTATCTATGAGAATCGGCCAACATCTATTTTTCATCCCCCTAAATGTTAGGAGTAGTCCACCCCTAAATTTATTTTTTTTATTTTTTAGACAAAATTTTTAATTTCTATTTTTTTATGATACAACATACAAAAATACATACAATCCTCAATTTTCACCCTTCTACGATCAACCCTTATTTTTTAATAGCCATTTTAGTAATTTAATCATTTTTCCTCCATACATACTTACAATAAGTAAGCTATTTTTTGTCTACACTAGAAATTACTACGAAATTATTTATATGGCAAAACAACGTTTGCCGGGTCAGCTAGTTTTAAATAAAATTCTTAGCTTAGATCACGGATATCTTTTCTATTAGAATCGCTGATTTTTAAAAATTGTAGTGTCAAAAGTTTATAATTGCATCGTTGTGATACGCAAATATCTGAATCGAAGGAGAGGCAGTTTTTGTATTTGAGTTTGTTTCCGAATGATTGTGTAGAGCCATACTTAGATTGTGGTATCGTTGGAAAAAGGGAGCAATCGACATTTTTACAAGCTTTATCTCTACTTCACGGCGAGTTTGTCCGTCACAAATCTTGTGATTGATTTTAGAGCGACTTCCAGGGGTTCGATTGAGCTGAAATTTTGCATACATGTGTAAATCGCGTGACAATGCAATATTATGATAACATGGTGCTGATCTGATGATGGAGCTGGAAGTTGGCCAAAGGAACTCCTAAACTACACGTGTTATACCTGTCGAGTTTGGGCTCGTTGGATTTGTCTTGACTTACTCTGGTCCTAGGTTATGTTAAAGCTTGTGTTTAAGAAGGTTATTTAAAATATTACTTGTTAAGAACTAATTTTTATATATGAGGTGACATTTTTTTTAAATTAGACACTGGAGTCGATGAAAATCTATATCTAAATAGACTCTCGACTCTAGTCTGAATATGTATTTATTTTGCCAGCGCCACCTGTGGCATTTTGGGGAACTAACTTTGATTAATGCAATGATGGGAGATGACACTGACAGCTGTGTTGACAAAGACTGAATTTGGTGAAGATGACATTGGCTGGGTGGTTCTTGGGTGGTGCTAACTGAAATCACTGGCTTCTGCCAGTCAGCTTCGGCTTATCCAGTACCAAGTCTCATTGACGTACCTCTATTTACATATGTACCTATATCTTATAGGCTAGCGTTTGACCACTACCTCGCCTGGTGGTTAGCGATGATGTGGTCGAAGATAGTGAACACGCTAGATCTAGAATACTCTGACTCTCCAGGGCTGTGTGCTGCCGTAACACCGTAAGGTTATGGCGGCAGATTTTCTCCTTGATGGTGGTACGCTACTTTTTGGAAGCAAGTCAGGAGGAACATCGATATAATATGCTCCTACCAACTGTAAGACTCAAGTGAGAAAGTGTTCAAGTGCTTGTCTGTCTGTAAACAAATGCACTTCTAGTAATGCAAAGTAATTATATCGTTAATGATACCACAAAGTCAGCACATATAAAAAAGACGGACATACTTGCACGCGATGCGGTCAACTCTGCCCATTACTTCGAACTACCGTACCGTATGCAACTTTTTAATATGTGCCAACCCTTACAATGTAACAGGGTGGTCGGTGGTTATAAAATTGGTTTTTACAATAACTCAACCAATTATTTGAAACTTTTTTGTTTTATTAAGGCTCCACACGATTAGTGTATTTAGCCAGTATCAAGTATTGAAATTCTTAAAGTTTTTATGAATTTAAGTCGTAGAGATGGATCAAAGTGACATTTCAGGTCAGTTTTTAAGTAAAAGTCTAGTCTAAGTCATACCTTCAGTAAAGATGTGGTGTTTACTGAAGATTTTCAATGGAATTTTGGTGAGAACGCAAATAGCATGTTTTTCAACATTGTGCTGTTTCCCTACACTCGCACATATTCACCGGCACTTAATGGTTAATACACATTATTTCACATTAACTCGCGGAAGAACACAAGTTTTAGGAAAAAATACGATGAGATCACACACACTTTTCCACGTTCCCGCCAAAAACAATAACTTCGACAAATTTATTATTTATTATTTCTCATTTCACTCGGATTCAAATGATTCATTTCATTCGAATTCGGAAGCTTCATTTTGAATTTTTAATATTGATAATTCCGTGAGCTATTTTGTCGCGGAAACCTTTCCGATTGGAATCTCAGATTTTTTCGAATTGTAATATCATAATTAAGATAGTTTAAAAACGAAAACAACCAACTTCCATGCCCCACGAGTCAGTTTCAGTAGCAAGTTTGAGACGTTTATCGTCATATCTCTGGAGATACTTATCAGATCTCGTTGAAGTTACTATGGAACTACCTCGGAAGTGTACCCTCCCGATTAAAAAAATAATCATTCGAATCGGTTCTCAATTAACGGAGTAATCGCGTAACATACATACAAAAAATATACAGACGAATTGAGAACCTCCTCCTTTTTGGAAATCGGTTGAAAAAAAAAGCAAGGGTCCAAGTCGAAGGAGAGGCCGTTACCGAATCCGCATTAGCTTAGGACTCAGCAGGACTGCACCGACATCAATACAATCCTTGATTACAGTCTTAATTGTTTTATTGTAATGCGGGTATTTGATAAACTTCACTACTCGGTATAAACCTTATCGCATTTGGTAGATGTTTAGAGGCTTTTGACCATGAAAATGAAGTAAAGTTTGAATCCTCAAAAGACATACTATCTACATAAAACTCATCTAATTGTTGTCGGCAAAATAAGACAAACTGACATTGCGTTGTTACACATCGTAAAGCGCAAGGATTATTCAATCCATATCGATTCAACGTTACCTAATGGCGAAATGTAAATTATTTTTAAATGTTAATGTATTACAAAAAGTTAAATAAACGCAAATAAAGTGCAACTAGTGCGTGTTTGACCACACAACATGATTTTTAATCAACCCATGCACTTAATGAGGTTCTCTCATTATTTAGCTTCAAAATTACTTCGCTGAGTCAGTGACATCTATTATTCGTGTACTGCACTAATTGCTAACGGTACCCGCGACCTGCCCCTTTTAGTGCAGGTGTAAAATATAATATTTATGGGGTAGGGAAAGGGCTCGAAACGCTTGTTAGCGATAATGAGGTGCGCGCGCAGATACATTCGTTCGCCCGCGGGCGTCCCTCATTTGCATCTTTATGTATTTCTGACCAGTTATTGCTTTTTTGTTTCAATCACTCAATACAAAGGATCCTGTAGTTTTTCTACTCGCCGGTAGATGGCGCTTGCCAAGAATAAATAAAAAGTTTGAGTCTCTATTGTACTAGCTTTTACTCTATGGTTTGGTCCCAATATCGCCTTGTCATCGTGACGCGCCAGGGCCGCGCGGCTCGTTAAGCTGACACGGCGCCTGTCAAGTTTTTGACAGTTTTTGACTGAGACATCGATAGTGCGCGCTTCGTTACCGCTGAGGCGGGTCTTATCGCGCATTTTGTTGGTTTTGTGTTTGATTTACTCGTGTTAGTTCATTGTTAGCCGTGTTCGGCGCTTTTTGTCCGAACGGGGCAATAGCTCTCAATCTGGAGGTCTCATCTTGCGTACACGAATACTTTGAATATTTCTATTTGAACTGTTCATCGATCGATGCCATCTGAACTTCAAATATAAGTAGTAGATACCTACAGCATTCTACAGAGTACCTAACTTTGTATGAAATGAAAATTCTAAAAAAATACTTAAGTAGTATCAACGTAAATTCGAGAGTGTTAAAGCGAAATATAAATATCCGTATATTCCTCGTTGTAATCTAAACAGACGTGCCTCGCGGAGGATATAATGACGTAGAGAAAGTCGCAATTTCGAATTCATAAGGTAGCAAGCAGGTGTCGCGATACATCCCGTATTCATGGGCCGATATATCATAGCCATCCCCGGGCGTTAAAAAAAATAGAAAGCCGGCGAAAAACGCGCCAAATGCCCCCAGTTTTCCCGCCTTGACGTGCAATTATAAAGATAATAACGTTTTCACCTCGGCGGGCGTTTTTATTTGTTCGCTTTTTGATTTATAACAGTTTGTAGAGTTTGCGACGTGATACCGCCGCTTTTGTGAGTGCGCGCCGGATTTACCGACGTGTTTATGTAAACGGCAAAGTGATATTAGTTCTGATGCAGCCGAAATGGTATAGCAGAAGCGTTTGCTGTATTAAAATGAAAACAAATAATATATATATACCAGCCTCAAATTTTGTGATGTGATATCCGATTTAGGGCAAAAAAAACAATGCGTTCCCACGATCGGACGTTGAAACAAAACGAATCTAATCGGAGGAACATCGGAGGTACGGTCGACGCGTAAACTATTTTGATTAGAATGGCATTCCCGCCAAAAGTAACCTCAAAAAACCACCGCCCATGACATTTCTCAAGTTGTCAACCCGCCCGCGCTTTTTGCGCGCCGCATACCGCGCGCTCGCCTTGAAATCTTAATTCGAAATTTGGAGAGGCCATAAACAAGCACCGATTTATAGACTCACACAATTGACAATAATGATTTGCTCGATGCGGAGATAGATGGCGTTGTAAACGGCTTCATTATGTCGTGTCGGAGCGATCGAACTATACGCATTAGTTTACGAACCGATGCGTTTTCTTAGAACTGTTTTTTTTTCTTATTCCTCCGGCGAGGCGATCGAGGTTCCGCGTGGAGAGTTAATCATTAATCACGGGTTCCCGCGGCGTACCTACGTAATGTAATACGGCCGCGCGAGATAACATTATCGTAAATATAGTTTTACAAAACGGCTCGTACCTACCGCGCAAAACAAAAAAGCATTACGTTTCCCACCGCGCGACACCCGACACTCGGAATTCGCGTCGCAATCGCTGCGCATTATCAGAATTTACACCCGGTAATAACGTATAACCTAATCCTTGGGTCGTTGCGCGCCTTTTTTCGAAAAAGGAACTCGGTGTCACAGTCGAGGCGGGAAAACAAAGCGTCGATCAAGCCCGTTCTCTCACACATAAATCAGTCGCCGGAGAAAGGGACAGGTGCACAGACGGTGGCCAGCAGTCGATTTTATAAATGGGCGGAGCGCGAGCGAGACGTCCGCATCGACGTAGCAGACGAGTGAAAAGGAAATAATAGTGCGGTGCAAGGTGCAGGCGACAGAACGGGATGGAAACCTACTTTTTTCCTGGCAGCATTGAGGCGGTCGGGAAATCTTGAGAAAAAGGCGTCGCGTGGATCGCGTTCCCCAAACCCTGTAATTAGAAATGGACTGGGTTATGTAACCAGCGTTATGGACTAAATTTTCTTCTAATTAATGTCAAAGTTCATGGAGATTATTTTGATGCGCTAGCGGGCATAACGCGATACCATGAAATGAAAGTGCTTATTAAAGATTTTATTTAGAAATTATGAACCTTTTTTATTCTAAAACTATTGTAATAGCAAAGTATATTTGTATATAATTTAAGGAGGTATTTACAATAAATTGTCTTATCAATGCGAAAGCACAAGAAGGCTTAAACTATAACTTTAAGAAATCTCTACCTATAAGTTAGCACATAGGAAACTTGTAATAAACATAGTTTAACTTTGCAATATCTCCCAAGCCGAAACGTTAAGTAAGGATAAAGTTAAGAATAAGCATGACTGTCATTTCCAAGTTGGAGTTGTAGGCAAGGAGGTCTTGAATAAAAGGCTATGAAGAAAGTTATATGATGCACGTCGTAAGATGTGAAATTACAAAGGTATTTTGAATCTGTCGGTACTTATTTAAAGTAAGCTTTTAATTATAGAGTACCTAGTCAACATTTAGATAACTAGACACTTTGAAGTAACGGAATAGGTACTCGTATGTACAAACATTTTGTCCGCGAATCCGGAAGCGTAGCGTAGGACGCCCTCAGACTAGGTGCAGCGATGATGATCGCAAGGTGGCTTGGCTGGCAAGAGATGAGTAAGTAGATGGATGAGAGTAGCCGAAGATCGTGCTCAGTGACGTGCAGTTGGGGGAGGCCTATGTCCAGCAGTGGACTAGAATAGGTTGATGATGATACATTTTGAGACTAACGTATTTATAAAGATTTTGACGAACGCATAGCTGTTGATTTGACACAAGAAATATCGATAATGTATTGGCTTGAATGACACTATGCGTTTGAGAGGATCGTAAGACCTCATAGTGGTGTTTATGAATTCGGGGGAAAGAACTCTGTTATTTTTGAATACGGAGGTCAGTTACAGGACAAGCAAGACGTCACTGCTGTTAAACAACGACATCTATCTAAAAACGGATATAGGATTGCCATTTCTTTGTATGTCGGATTCAGATAATTATGATATTAAGCGCCAGTTTCACCGGTGCCTGATAGCCCTATTAGGAACTTATCTGACAGATTTTTGACAACTTTTGTATAGTGTCATCTTTCAGATAACTATCTGATATTTTATCAGGAACCGGTGAAACTGGCCCTAAGAAAAATGTAGCAAATATTTCACATTATGCCTTGGACTAAATTATTTGTCACTAGTCACAAACATGTCTAGGTTGAATAACTTCCAAAGCTTATAGTCCACACTCCACATAAAGGAAGAAAATCCAAACAAAATAAATATTTAATAACCACAGAAAATTATCAAATTAGTTATTAGATCCACCACAACTATTCCCATAACTAAAACAACAACAATGGCGGACAATTTCCAATTAATTCACCACATTCATGATCACAATTTAACAATTTTGTGAGCGTAGGAATGATCACGACAATTTAATAATTATCCCCGCACAAAGCGCGGGCGCATAGATACGGAACAAATTGCGTAATGCCAACAATTTACATATCACGAAAAGGTTTGAGTGACGGGCAGGCTGCGCCGTGACTCGTGCTGACTTAGATTATTTATAACTAACAGTTCCCGCGGCTTCGGTCGTGTTATCCTATGTGTTAATCTAGGTTATAACTATGTTTTATCTGTGTTCAAAGTTTCATCTAAATCCGATCTGCCCCTTGATTCTCAATCATTCTGAAACCTATTCGGATTCGGAAGCTTTCAATATTGATAAATCCGTGAGCTATTTTGTTGCGGACACCTTTCTAATTAGAATCATCATCATCATCAACTGGTGTCGGTCCACTGCTGGACGTAGGCTTCACTCAAGATGCGCCACTGCCCGATCTTCGGCTCTTCTTTTCCAGTCACTGCCTTTGGCTTTGTGTGTGACTCTCCATCTTTGGGAGGGATATGCCCTAATTACCACGCTGGGCAGGCGACGTCTTCTCGGACAGCTTCTCGCACCGGTGACGCTGCTGCCCATCACCGGCCTATAGTATTTAGCAACGCCATAATTTTGAAATGGTTATACAGCCATTTATCGGTCGCGAGAGCCTCGTTTGTTGGTCAGCAAGATGGACCACGGGCAGGTGAGGTTGGTTGGGAGCACTAGGGTGTATTTGTGCTCCCTTACATACCATCAATTAGTAATCATACAATCTCTGATCTCTGATGTATTCGGATTGAAATATCTTATGATATTTCAATTCGATGGGGTTACCAATGGGGAAATTGTGAATTGCAAAGATCCAATTCGAAGTCAAGGCAGTTTCCGAAGCCGAATTTGTTTTCGAATTATCGAGAATAACCCTGCTGGAGTTTTTGCGTGATTGAATGTCAAAGTGACAAGTACAAATGTTTACATATATAACGGAGGCTCCTGACCAGTAGAGTTTTTAGAAAGAGTGACATCAACAGTGCTGACTTCACCATTTCCATTAATCACTAGGTTCGCTCATCGCAAACAATGAAAACACCTTCTTCAACAAAAACTTCTATTTCAATAAAGTCACAAGTTGAACTAAACTAAAATTATTATGCAATCCAAAAATATTGCCAATCCAAAATTACAAGGCTTATTTAGTAACCGAGGAAACTTACTTGCACCTAGGCTCAAGCAAGAATGAATCGCCGCCATGTTTTCTACGGCTTAAATAGCTTAGCACAATCACAACACTTTTAAATGTTAAAATCACCTAATTATTTTTTTTAATCTCCGATATCTGTCTGTAAATTCCTATTATGATTTTATAGCACAATTATAATAATCATTCCATGTATTAGCCGCCACAATTTTAAATCGTTAATGTGACAAACAATCTCATGGTCAAAACAAAACGATTTAAATTTTATCATACGGTAAAAATCTGCAAGCATAAGTAAAAACCATAATAAATAAAAACAGTGATTTACATCTAGTTAAAGTAAGCAAAAAGCCTTCGGTAATTATTTTCCGTTCTTTACTTATTAACCATCTCTTAAAAATATGTGATTTTTGACAAACAAAGCAATTGTTTATAGATATTATTTGACAATTCATTCCAAAATGTAATTTGAATATTTCGGATATAATCTTAACAACTAGTTAAGAGACAAAAGTATTTAAAAATTAAACGTAAGTTTAAGAGTAAAGTAAGCAATAGCGTTTAAGACCAATACCTACCTCGCCTGGTGGCAGGCGATGATGTACGTCGAAGATGGTTAACACGCTAGGCCTAGGCTTAGCGTTTAACTTACCGCCCTTGACCACATCATCACTTACCATTAGTTGAAATATAAAGATTTTAAAATTGGGTTTGATTGTGTGCAATGAATTTTGCGTACTCACCTAAATAAGACGTAACGGACTTTGCTCGCTTCGATAATTTGTTGCATTTTCACGACACGAAAATGTATCAAAATTATATCATTCACTTGATTTGTTGTTAAATATACTTATCACAATAATATAAATCTAACTTTTTATCATTTTAAGTCTCATTCTGAAGTTTGACAATTTCTTTCGGCAAAAACTAGATAGAATAGTTATAAAATTAAGTCTAACCGCTTATAAGTAGGACCATAAGTGATTATTAACTGTTTCATAAATAGAAATTCTCCAACGACATTTTAAACAGTTAAAAAATTGTGGAAACGGTCATTTTATTTAAATGAAATTGCGCTGGCAATCACAGAAATTACACAGTTGTCGTAAAATTGGCTAATCAAATTTCTATGGACATACTAATTCCGCGATTGCAACTATGTGGCGCGACTGGCAACACGTACCAAGCCCCCAATTTAAAAATAAATCATTTTCTCCCTCATTTTCGCGGAAATCGGCCAGCACACGCGTTATTGCCAATTATTATCAGCAATTTTATATAACGGCTAATCATGGTGTAATTGCCGTATCAAGTTGAAATTATACCTTCGCAACTTTATTAAATTATTGTTTTGCAGCAGAAACGGCAATCGCATGTCACCACATGATTAGCATCTCGAAAATTGCAGTGTGAGCTCGCCATTTGCAAAATGATGGCGGGAAATCGCGTTTTTGTGCGCCTAGTTTTTAAATTGCTTGTTTGCGGTCGATGACCTGGGGTTCAAAGAAACATTGGTTTAGAGGATGAATATTAAAATTCCAAAATATTTTTCTTACAATTATGTGGGAAATAATAAGCTGCACGCTATCAGCTCAAATTAATTTTGGTATACTTATTGATACTAGTTCCGCTACTCGCCGATAGTGGCGCTAACTTCTTTGCAGTTATTAATAATATTTTTTTCTTTTTCACAGGTAAGTGCAGAGATTTTATTGCAGTATACAGGTATCTAGGTGATTCAAAGTTAATGAAATTTAATAATTGAACACTAGTTTCCACACACAAATCCTACTGTAAAAAATAAATCAATAAAACAACTTCTAAGTCCTACTCTAAAAACAACGACAACATCGTCACTTAAAAAAATTCTGAACAGAAAAAAAAATTATCTCGAAAAAAAAACACCGTATTCCGGGCATCTATGAGTTTTAATCCAAGTGATTCAAGCCCCGGACACGGCTCGATTGGAACTTGTTTTGATAACATCTCGATATATGAGATCGCATTTGTCTTACTGTTTGTTCGGCCGCGGTAATCTGTTTTGGTAAATTATCCGGGTGTACATTTATATATTTATTCTGTACTATTCACAGTATCTTGATGTATGAGACGTGTTCTGTGAGTTATAAAACACCTACGTCGCCAGGTCTTACGCTCTGGCTTATGCGTAAATTGTCTTTGACCGTTTTGGACGTTATATTTTTAGGTTATTAGCAAATATTCGTACAGATTATGATAATTGTCTGCAGTTGTGGATTTTTTAAATTATATTGTTTAATTTTTTTTCGGTCGAACACGCACTAGACCTCAATTTTACTTGATTTTAAGTATGACCACAGAATGAATATTAAGTACGTATGACTATCAAAATGACGCGATCGTATCTGTTTGGAAAACGAAGATAGCTGTGACACGAAGCGCTTGACAACTGACTTTAGTGCAAACCATAAAGTAGTACAATTACCCAACAATTTTCCAAATCATCATCATCATCATCAGCCGGTGTCAGTCCACTGCTGGACGTAGGCCTCTCCCAAGATGTGCCACTGAGCCCGATCTTCGGCTCTTCTTTGCCAGTCACTGCCCACCGCTTTGCGAATGTCGTCGCTCCACCTGGTCACAGGGCGTCCTACGCTACGTTTTTCATTTTCCAAATGATGTCTCAAAACAATAAAATCTTTTAAAGATAGTCAATGTGTCAATTTTAATCTACAAAAATTGATTATTGTCTATACAAAAATTAATTCCATACCCTGAGATGAACGCAACATATCCTATAAAGTTCTCTTAAACACTCAGAATAGGTACCCATTTTTTTTCTTTATTGCAAAGGGATCATGAAGCTTAAAAAGGAACAAGTATAAGTACCTTACCGGACCTCATGCTGTGCATAACCTCAGCTCATTTTATATTACACACGAAATTAAAAATATTAATTGACTTTTAAAAGCAGCTTTAATGGTACGACAATAAAATCTGAGCCTCGGAATGGAATCATTTAAATAAAATTTACGATAACAACACTGAGCTATGTCTTTTTAGGGTCGACCATCATTTACTTAGCTATGAGCTATATATCATGACAGTACTTAAAATTGAGTCTTATAATGAGTTAATTGAGGTATTAAATTAAATTGACAATTATATAACTTTTGTGATTGGAATATTACTTGTATTTCTAATACATTTTATAGCATATTTTGGGAACATTACCGGCAGGTAGCGACCTAGGTTCTGTCTTTTATTTATAGTATAGATATTATTATTGTAGTTTATATAATCTAGATATTGTCATTAGGTAATTATTTTTAGTAATATAATAACAATAGTAATAAGTAGATTAGTTTTAATCTAAGATACAACTATTGTACATTGTGTTGCAATAAACAATACTGGTAGAACAAAAAAAAAAAAATTATAGCAGGTTTATTTTTTTATAACATGAATGAAACCTGCACTAGATTTTCGTAGTGTGGAGTGTGTTGTGGGTACTTTAAAAAAATATTTTTCGTAACGCAAGTTTTCCAATTTCGCAAAGTCCAAATGATTACGACTAATAATAATTTTATGGCACCTCATTCGATTGAATTTTTAGTACCAATATTTTACAACAAACAAGCGAGACCTTTTAATTTTTTACGATATTGCGATAAAAGTATCTAAACGATATCAATAAAATTATTCTAATTTAAATTGCCACAAATACATAGAAATATCTTCATTTTTATTTTACGATTACCTAGATGCGGTTAGATTATTTTTATGCGTTGGTAACACTTATTATAAGACCTTATAAATTGATAATCGTTAACTGCCTCGCTCGTATGACATTTGATTCTTTTTGATTCGAATTTACGGGTCCAAGTCGTAGGGGTCAAGTTTTTTGTTCCTTTTTCGAACGTTACTTTTTTATATTTTTTATCCCGCTCGCTTCTTTAATGCTTAAATTTCTGATGTGATCTCCAAGACGCATACCAAACATATTTGATGTTGCTTTTTGATTTTTTTCCCTTCGACTGAAGATATAAATTTGATTGCGTACGGCTGCCGGTTTAAATAACTCTGAGACGGCGTGAATAAGAGGCTGGATGAGTGTGAATTACAGCTGGTTTGTCTTGGATTTTAAGATTATTACTTACCTATATATAAACTAGCCGTGTTCTAATGTATTACTCGCAATATGACGAAAAGAAGCTCAATATGTTCTATCTCAAAGAGCCGGCTATATTCATGCATAATGTCTTAAGCATAATATGTTGAACAGTTTTCGCGTAAGTAAATTGTTGATACGTAAAATTTGAGAGGATTTCCTCTCTATTATATTACTATATGGATTTCCAAACTAATATTGTATAGAGGAAGGATTTGATTTTTTGTTACAATTTAACTCAAAACTACTGGACCGATTTTCAAAATTATTTCACTAATGGAAAGCTACTTTGTCAGTCTTGTCCTCAGTCAAGTATTAAACACTCAATATAATAACGAGTACATCAGACACAGGGATTATATCCACACGCTTTAGATGTCTAATTTGCGAGATAGGTTTGTCGTCCGTCGGTCCGTACAACAAAGGGTGGTAACGCAGCGATCAGCACGCACGCAGCCACGTCCGGCAGTCGCGCGACGCGTACAATACCGCCCGCCCTCGCTTGCGTTATTGTCCAACAATGCGTGAAATGCTCTGACAAACGATGACAGCCCGCCCGACCGGCCCGACGCTCGACCTCCAGCGATTTATGATATCCTATTACAAGATTTAATGACACTAAACGTCAGCCGGCGCTGTACACCCCGTCCGTCATAAGAATCGCGACTTCCGAATAGAGAATAAATATAACAGAAAAATTACCATAGCCCGTTGTGTGTACACAGTTGCCGACAATCTTCCCGTTGTCAGCGTCCGAACTCGCTGCGCCAAATATTTGCCGGAGTATCATAAATTCAGCGGCGCCCCGTCCTACCAGGATAACATACATAATGCGGAGCGCACGGATCGGTAAACATATTGTAATGGAAAACGCCGTCATTGTTTACACTTTATGATGTCCTGGTGTACATTGATGCGCAGTGGGGCTTCGAGATGTAATTACCTATTGGGATCGATTTCTGCAAGTCATTATAATAATAAGTATTGCGAAGAATTTTGTCCTCTACTGTCCCATATTATAATCACAGTTATACATTTTTGCGTTCAAACTAATTATCGTTTTGAAATTCTTAAAGTTTTCTGGCTGTGGATAATTTACAATTTATGTAAGAGAACTAAACAAAAGCAAGAGCTGCATATCTATGATAAGGCAGACGTATCTATTCCAGCCAGTTTAGCTCGACTGATGTTATGAAATGACGTCAACATAAATAGTATTATTCACTGTGGCCGGCAAAACTTGGATTTCCGAAATTCTGAAAGTCACTACTGTACTGTTCAGAGATCTTGAACTCACATAAGTCTTGCCAATCGGACTACTCAACCAAACTAAATTGAACTATGCCTCTATGCCTTCTGTAATCCCAATCATAGAAAATCTACAAAGTGGCTCCCAGCTCCCAGCTCCCAGCTCTTCTATTTTAACCTTCTAATATTGAGAGGACTTTAGAGTACGAGTAGGTGATTACGTAAATCCGTGGTCCCATATTTCGTGGTCTTTACCACACCTGTTATCACTAGTTCCCCTGAGTTATCTTATTAAAACGTAGGACGGTGCGTAACTCGGCCTAATCCCACCCTATGATATTCCATATCCGTCAGAGCAGTAAATCGAGCCTGTATGTGGGCCGGGCCGTATTTACGAGAGCTGCAGATATCCCGAATTAAACTTGAATTTAAAACCATTTTATATTAGCTAAGCTAGCTTAGATCGCGGCGCGGCGCTCGTGAGATAAGAGAATTGGCCTGTCAGGCCCCGGATGATATATTTGACCAACATTTCCATACCGCCCCCACTGGCTCCCTTTCCCCTATTTTCATTTTGTACGTGTCTGCTCCGTCGCGTATCTATAATGTATCCTTTCTGTTTAGGAGCTACATTGAATAAAAAAATGCAAAGGTGTAAAGGGACGTTTATAATTTAATAGACTCGCCTGTCAATGTCAAACTGACGTTTCGGCTTTGATCTTTGTTTTTGACTAGCCTCTGTGGGCAAAAAGAATGAGCTGTAACTAACACGAGTTACAGCTCATTCTTTTTTTGAATAATTAAAAATTTGGCTCGAGCATGAAGTCTGCTGCGTGTTTTTAACTGCAATGCGCCTTTCAGCTTTCTGAATAATTGTTATTCAGTTCAATGTATAATGAGGGTGTTATTTCACCCTTCGATAATCACGGATTTCCGCGAGATGTAATTTCTGTGAAAATCTTGACGGGAATATAAATCTGAGAGCTTTTACTTGGGTATCGGGCCAAGACTTGTTAGTTTCATTACATAAATCTTTTGTGAAAACTCTTTTGTTGAATTGCGATGGGTTATATATTTCCTTTGAGTAAATGACCTCAAAATTATATCATACTTACGTACATTATTAATGCAAAAATGTATAATAAATGTATATTAACAACGTAGGCAGTTAAGTCTCATGTGAAATTTTGGTATCAATCACTAATATGCGAATTTATCTAAATATTTTATGAAATGCCATCATCATTTTACAATATAAGGTAACAATACAAGTCAGACACTTTCCTGATAATAAAAGATGGCACTTGATTAGAACAGAAAATATGACACCCATAAGGCCTGTCGAGCACTGCGATGCAGTGGAACGGGGTGCGTTTATTCTACCTCACGGTCACGGTGCATGCGACTGCGTTTATATCACCGCAATGCCCGCACTTCTATGACACTCCGTACAAGAACAAAATATGCGTTATAAAAACGTAACGCAAACGCAACACAGTGCTCGCTAGGCCTTACTATAGATTTTAGAATGTTGTATGTCACTATACTACACTACACACTTGAGACGTCTAGATATTGAATTTCACATGCCCTGTTATTTCACTAGACACTTTACTAATAATAATTAACATATTTCAACTATTTTGCAACAAACCATTTAACTACGAGTAAATAAATGCATTAAATAAGCGCAATAGCCAAGAGATTCTTCTCATGCAAAAGAGCGAAATCTTTAAAATCGATCAGCGTCCTTAAATTTATTCCCATTGAAGTTTTCCCGGGAAAATCCTTTTTCCATTGGCGCCTTATCCGGGCGGCGATAAATCAGGGTCCATTGTGTCCCGGCTAATGTACAGCCGTGGACCATTATAGCTCCGGCTCGTTACAGGCGCGCTTGATATTATATTTTATTGTTCCGATACCCAATATGACAGTTTTGACATGTTAACTCTGGCGCTACGTCGGACTTACGGAAGCAGTATGTCGAACGCGCCTTTAAAAACTGTGATGGTTTGATGCAGGTTGTCATACCATCGGCTATTTTAAATTTCGTAATTATCGTAATAAGTATGTAAATAATTTTATATAATAATAATTAGGTAATATAATTTATAAAGGCTATAAATCTATAGAAGTTTTTGTTTATCAATATTCTAAAAATACGTGATTATGGCTAAATGATACTAATCGTGTGAAACCATAATTAAACATAAAAATTTACATATAGGTACTACGGTTTAGTAGTTTACAGTTTCCGCATATAAAAAAATGCCATACCATAGAGTCAGAGTTTTCATTTGAACTAAACTAACTTGCTTACAAAATATCAAGTGCTTTTGTAATGAAGATGTGGTTTATTTTACTTTATTAAGTTGTGTTCAGATTATCAAATGATTTTCAATTATGCGTTTAGCTAAAATGCTAGAAACTAATCGAAGTAATTTTAACGAAACTCCAAACTAAAAGCCGGTCTAGATGTTAATTAGATACTTAACCATATTTACAGATAGCGATAGTATTGCATTACAAGACATGTTTGAAATTGCCAGTTGCGATTCTCGACACCGAGTAAATATTAAGATATATAAGAAGACGCAAACAACAAGTCACTGAGTACTTAGGTATATTAAAGTCTCCAAACAGTTCATATTATAACTGCAGCTTTCCTCGACGCCAACGCTCTCAACAAAGCTGTTGGCTTCCTTCCAACGAATCGACATGTCGCTCCCCGCTAGATGTCGCTACTGAGACGAACGGAAAAACCATCGAATATTAGTTCAGAAGCAGCCAGGCCACGTCTACTAAATCCACCGCATGTACATTACTAGATCGGCACATGAGAATGCGGACAAACGATTACCGAATTTCCCAGTTGCGAATTTGCCGGAGCTGAGTCAAATACATCTGTCACTTTCTAACGCGGAGGTATCAGTCAAGCGGGAGCGAGTGAAATATCGTATTGGCATCGGTAGGATGTCCACAGCAGTTTTCGGTTTTCGCAAACAAAGGAATTAGACCGGCTCGCGCTACTCCACGCCAATTTATGAACGGTCGCAGTGACCAAATTTTCTTTTTTTTCCTCTCTCGTGTTTGCCCCGGAAAGAAGGAAAAACGTTTTGATGTTATTCGCTACGTATGTAGTTATTGCGACAGCCTACGGCCGCATTATGTAATGAAATGCCGGATACTGTGTGTTTCACTCGACGCCGTACGAACTGAAACGTTAACAGAATTGAATACATTTCACTAGCACATAAATTACCTACTGGCGTTTGTAGTAAATCAACTAAACATTTAACAAAATAGCACGAAAATATTCCCGGACAAATAGACGTGCAAAGTTCCCAGTTGAGCATAAAACGATTCCGATTGCACAATTTATTTTAATGTATTTTTTGTCAGCGAGATCAGATTGCTGCGAGTCTATTAAAACTTTGTAGTAACTTGGCGTACCTACCTTTAAATTCAAGCTCCTAAGCCATCTGATAAAATTAAAAAAGAAAAAGTTAAAGACGGAGTGACTTTATCTATGCCCCGTTAATACTCCAATTAAAAAAATAAAAGTGACGCGACGTTTTTTCCGGCCAGACGTCTTGACGTTATCTCTATTTCACATTTTATTATTTGGTTGGCATTATTGAATTTTGTTTTTCTTTTTAATATTGGAAAGTGGAATGTTGAACGAATGTTGAATGATAATGTTGATTCGCGCCATAAATTCTGCGTGTATCGGATGTGACTGGGCATCGATCTCTGGGTCCATCGGACCCACGGCCCACGCAGTGCGTCTTCGTTTCGTTACTGTGCTGTAGGTGTTCTTATCGTGTAATTAATCTATAAAAATACATCTGCTTCTTACGCAAGATAGAAACACCTGAGCTAATTGCTACGAAATGCTTGCGTTCGTTATTATATTTGTGCGTGTACTTAATGTATTTGCTGACTTGTGTAAGTTCATTATTATATTATAAGGCACGTTTGTTTTCTATGTTGACGAAGCTTGTAGGTTAGCTACATAATATAAATCGTCACTTACTTACCTATTCGAAAATGTTATTTCAGCCGATTAGAAAATACAAAATCCTAATGCAGCTTTTCATGGCCGTTTCCGCGCTTTTCAAGTTTCGAATACTAACAACAATGGACTAAATGTCACATCACTGACAGCTGTCATATAATTTCTAAGTTATATCTTTTCTCTGGCATGACACAGCTTACGCATTATGCCGCTGGTCAGCTTTCCTCGCTTTCTTCAATTGTTTTGAGCTCGGAGCTCGCCTACAATGGCCTATCGGTCACGCTGTCCAATTGAAAAAGATATTATTATCATTACGGCGATGCAATCACAATAATGGGCTGGCTGTAATGATACGTATTACTGACACAAAAACGGTAATGAGAACGAAACGCGGCCATGACTGATTCAAGTGGTAATTGTGACAAGACAATTTTATAGAATTACGTGACAGATGGGTATTTAAAGTGTAAACAAAATGCTTTACTATGTAACTGTGACTACCTACACTCATACGGGCAAGTTTGAAGTTGAATCTTGAATTTGTAAAAAAATATATAACAAAACTTAAGGCTGAGTTGCACGATCTTACTTTAACTATAACAAACGTCAAAAATCTGTCAAAATCCATATAAAAACACCGGTTAATAGATACGGTTAAAGTAAGATGTTGCAACTCAGCCTTAGAGTATCAACACCTTGTTCTAATATATTTTAGTTCAAGTTTCAAATAAATCGCATGTCAATTCAACATTTAAACCCCGTTCCATTCCGCAACTATGACACGGGATGAATATTTTTATTGAACGAACGGACACACTGGCCGATAAATACAATGCGTGTAACGGAACGCGGCCGGATGTGACCGCCGCGTCTTCCTGTCACAATTAATTTCCGGGCGCGTTGAAATTGGCGCGAAAACTGTCGCGAGGGCACGCGGGGGGAAAGGGAGGGGGTGTCACCGCGGCGGGAATTTTAATTACGCACTCGTATACCGAATACCAATGTCGTCTTGTTTAAATTAAATATAAATTATTCGCTCCTAGGCCCCGCTGCTCGCCTGGTATTGCGAATTGCGAAATGTTGAATAAACAACCGTTGGCTTTTAATTAGTTAGATTTTCTGGTGTTACTCCGCTAGGCTGAATGTTTTCCGAAAAGACGGAACAATTTGTATGATCGTGGAACGTTGGTAATAACTTGTCGCGAGCTGCGCTAGATATTCGGAAACGATTCTGAAGGTAGGTACTATTTTTTAAAGCTAATGTCATATTATCGGGCTCAGGGGCGTGTCTTTGGAGAGGTTTACATCCTTCAGTGGACTGACACCGGCTAATTATGATGATGATGAACTTTTGACACAATAACAAAATGAGGTCTCGGTGTAGCCGCATAAACTTGTACTGAGGAACAACATTCTAAATACTTAGCGTGAGAAACGGTAAATAATAAAATTAGTATAAAGTGTATGGTTTATACAATCGTAATTGTTTTCTATTTGTTTAATTGATTTGAATAAATATCAATAACTTTGTCTAGACTAGAGAGCATATTATTTTAAGTCAACTCCTACGTATCCCAAGTGTCAAATAACGGAACCAAAAGTACTAAAAAGTCTGTAACGAATATATCTACGCTGCAACAAAATGTATACAAGCACCTAGCCCAAGAAACTTATTATAGAACCAGCTCACAACTTCGGCTAACTTGAAATAATCACACAACGCGCGAGTCTTGAAAACTGTATTAAACTTTACCCTTGCAAATGATAGTAACGCGCATCCTTAAATATGACAAAAGAGGATCATCTAAACTAGTTTAATTTGACAATGAAACTTCGCAAAACAAACTCAAAACGTAATTAGAGAGACTGCGACACAGACGGGTGCACTTCTTACGGCATTTAACAAACTTTGATAAAAAGATTAAGTATGACAGTTTGAAATATAGCCACCGCGGTTGGAAAAAAATAACAGTGCAAAAGTTTCGCCGGAGCGGGCTCCGGGCTCCATTGTTGGCAACTGCGCGAGTTAATTTCGTAGGAAAGAAACGGGCCGCAGGTGTTCTCCTCTCGCTTGTATTAATTTGAGTCCTTCTAATGCCTACGTATGACTGCGTTACACAAGCTTCTGAATTTATAACCGAAGTTGCGTCCGAACGCGGATTTGCTCGCTCTGATACGCTGGATTATGTAAGCCCTTGTTTCTGCGTCTGTGATGAGACAAAATAGTCCTGTGCATGGGACAGGTGATTTTCATATCTGTTTGTCGGTTGCTATTGCTACATTGTACATATATATGTCTATACATAACTATTATTTATTCCGTGGTCTAGCCGTGACGTAACACGGTACCGATAGCTCATTGCATAAACAATGACTAAGTGGGAGAGTAACATTGTGTTAGTGATACCATACTATAAATTACTACGTTACTATTAAATACCATAGTATAGGTAATATTATTCCGTGTACATGGTATCACTAAGCCTGTGACACGCACCCATCAAATTTAATTCCAAAGCTCAGTAATTGTAAGTTATGATGCTCGCTCGCCGACTAGCCATTAACATAATTGCTTAAAAGAAACTCAAGTAAAACATCTAGTAGCGATCGCAGTAAAGATAATATTTTGGTAATTATAACCTGTATTTGCATAGTGATGCGCGGACCGCGTGACATCTCGCCGCTTCGCCATTTTGGATTTTATCTCGTCGATTCTTAGAAAAAAAAACTCAGGGTGACCATTAGCTATGACGTTACTTTTTAATTTTTATCGCGGCTTGTTATTCCAGTTCCATAAAGCCGCGGGCTTTATTAAATTCTTAAAACGAGCTAAGTGTGCATTTTGATGCGTCCAAACGGTCTTAATTATCATTTTAGACGTAGTAACTTTTCGTTTATTGCTTGTAGTACACAACGTTTCAATGTAATAAAAGTCTATTTTAATTGGATCATTTTCGTTTTATCGTCTTATTAATAAGCTTAGTAACGATCATTTTAATATGAGGCATTAATTTATGAAGGAGCAACAGAGTGTATCGAAATAGATGAATAATTTGTAAATGACATTAATAAACTGTAATATTTTGGGAGGTCCGGCGAGGAACTCTATTAAAATTATAATTTTTTATAAATAATTAGTTATCTAGTTAGGATCATTAAATTTAATATTGTAGGCACTTACGTACAAGCACTGCACTGTCTACCACGATACATCACGTTAAAAATATATTCATTAAAAATCATAAAAAATAAGTGCTTAATTCAGAATTTCCTTAATTTTTTTATACCTAGTTATATTTTGCATTCATGATTATGTTATCTTCTAAATACAGATTTGGCTTTAAAATAAACCCTTACACATCAGTTAAACAAAGCAACCGTAACCATTGAGATTACAAGTTAACTTTTCCGATCACAACACCATAGACAAAAGGCTTAAATTCACGGCTGGGTAGATTTACCCTTTGACAATCGGGGATGGGGTGACGAATTGCTTCTAGCTTGTTTTGTTTATCTCTCAATGAATATTTTAGATCGGGACATGAATTTATTGTGCTTGACTTTGATCCGAGATTATTTACTTTAAATTGTGTATGGTGGAAGCTAAATACAACCCAAAAATATGTTTTATTGCAAATTTTCAGTTATAACAAAATAAAGTTTTACAGAAAAGTTATAAACTTAGATTTTTGAGTAATATTGATTTGTGACTCTAAGTATTTGAAGATTTCTTTTTCCTAACAGTAGACCTAAGAAACATATACCTAATAGGTACGACACATAATATATGATTAAACGATTATATGAGTATATGATGATACATTAATTATTGACATAATGATATTTTTCACTGGTATTTTCATTGTGCATTTTGGTATCGTTATAGCAATATACAAAATATTTATTAATGATTATTGTTAAATAGCCTAAATAGTGGCTGCATATTTTAAGGTTTCAATTTGACATACATATTGGACGTTTGTGGTTTGCAGCCCTAACATTTAACAAGTTTTTGCGTTAAAGCTAAGTTTATTTTATCACACCACACGCTTTCACATTAACAACGACCTAGGAAATTAACTAAATAAAATAAGTATAACGGAACGCAATCTCGCGGGGCTGCCAGAGTTAGAAAGTACCCCACCGAAGAGGGTGTTGTATACAAAACGTCATAACTCAAAACCGGGCGTTTTACTGATAAGAAACTTTCATTATATCCCGAAAATCCCGGAATGTTGGATTTTAAACCGGGAATACCGGGATTAATCAAGCTTTATGGAGTTCCACCTGTGTGCTTAGGGCGATAGGGCGGGCTGCGAAAATTGCGCTTATATTGGTTATTAGATTAATTCTGTGTTCGAAATTAAGGTTTGTAATTAGCAGTGACCTTTGTTCCGGCGACGGACATATTTTATTGTATACCAAAATCATTGTTGATTATTTTCCCCGCTTTAATTGGAAATTAAAGGTGGCTAAAATTTCATCTCCTAAATAGTTAGGTACGTTTTTCAATTAGATATTGTGCCTATATAGGTCGGTAAAATATAATAAGTATGTCTTATCGATAAGACATAAAATGTCGATAAATTTTAAGTGATTAAGATCATTGATAATGATCATTTTAAGCTGTGATATTTGATAAGTAGGCGAAAAGAATAGTATAATCATCAAAATTGAAGTTTACCAACCAATATAATAAATGAGACAGTTAGTTTTGAGGTTGCAAATTCTTCACAGTTAAATGGCTCGACTATTTCGGTTGACATTTTGCACATAGGGTAAAAGAACCAATATTTGGCACAGATCCAGTTATTGGCACCTGAGTTTTAAATGAAAATGGTAAGTTGTTATGCATGATTTTTGCATATCCAAGTATTACAATATACACCGACATTTATTTTACTTATATAATGTAGTACTTAAAAATGCAAAAATCATGCACAATTACTTATTGTATTGATTTAAAACTCGGGTGCTAATTAGTAACTGGACCAGTACCAAAATTTGGCCGTTTTACCCTAGATATCTAAAGGGTTTAGAATAGGACATAGGATACTTTTTCATCATCATAATCAGCTGGTATCAGTCCTCTGCTGGATATAGGCCTCTCCCAAGTCACGCCACTTAGCCCGATATTCGGCTCTTTGTTTCCAGTCCAGGATACTTTTTAACCCGGGCAAAGCCGTGAGTGTGGCTAGTTACTTATACGTTCCGATTCCAAATCATAACTGATAGAAATAAAATCCCAAACATAAATTCACTTTCGCGTAAGTACAACAGGAAACGCCTGTGAACATTTTATTCCACATAGTAATCAATTCCTAATTTATTTTTTTCTAAAATTAATTATTGCTGAAGTCGACACGATGTCAACCTACCTGTTGTAAAACATTCGACTTAGATTTATGTAACTTAGAATATATTGTAATTTAAACATCATCCTAATATCTTTTTTCGGCCATCATAACCTGCAATAAGTGAAAATAGTTTTTCCATAGTAATGAACACATCCAAGGCACGAAGAAAGGCAGGTACAAGTCGGCCGCTAAGCCTGATCCGCCCGGCGCTCAGCACAGGGCGTCCCTAACCCTTCCCTTTGATAAATGGCCAATTACCCGTCGTCCCTTCTGTTAGCTTGTTGCCCATTTTGAATTGCTTTTGCTTTTTCGTTTAGATTAATATCTAAATAGGATAGATACGGAGGTATTTTACGTTGTTTTTAAACGTAAATTTGGGCCGCTTTTGTTTTGGTGCCTTTTTGCGCCATTGTTTTCTCAGATCTTTGTTCCAAGCTTTTGTCTTAATGAATTTGTATTGAGTTTGTGGGCGGATAGTTTCGTTTTGAAAGGCTTGAAATGGCTTTTACAATTATATTACGAGCTGTATTATCATTTGAGTACAGAGCTAAGTATTAATAACTTCATTTGTTTGTTGATAACACTCCAGCGTTATAGTTAATACCCGATCTTATATATGATTACAATATTACACATCTCAAAAAAGTATAAAGTTCAAATACATTATCAAATTAAACTCAATTCGAATTCAGTAACCGAATTTCCAAACTTCAATGATTACAAAAAATCTAAACGATACTGGCAATCTTTTGCTGGAAAAAAAAACAAAAAGCTGCGTTACCGCCTTGAAAAATTCAAACATCGAACTCTCCCCCCATTCGAAAACTTTCAATTTTTTAATTTTAAGCGGCTCAGGTGTTAAATCTGGTGTTCCTAACTCTCGTCATTAGTTGATATAGGGAGGGTCGTAGGATGGAATTCAGACCCTCTGTTTACTCTGCCCTGCATTTAAAGCGGCCATAATTGTGTACCTACTTAAGCCTATTTAAATTTTTAACTCGCAAAGAGAACAAATGGGATTTTTCTAGTCCGACGTACACGTCGGACTAGAAAAATCCCATTTGTTCTAGAGTTGACGAAAAATAGTATACGAGTATAAACCAATACAGGGATATGAAAATCAAACTTGCTCGGTGAACATTGAAATTTAATACTCTAACAATAAAATACTTTTCACGCCATAAAGAAATACAAATGATATATCGTGTACCGCGTGTACGTATGGAGATTCGTTTATATTTAAAAAAAAATCTTATCTATAAATCGTTTAAAAACCTATACGCAATCAGATTATCATAAAAAGTACCAGCTCGAACCTCATCAACGATTGAGCTTAAAGATTACCATTCAACTAAAAAATGTCATTGCCGCTTAAAATCCATAAAAATCCGTGGGTGTAACAGGCACTGGCAACTTAGACAGTTTTAAGAAGATTTTACGTTCTAAGTTCAAGTGATTTATATCCATCGATTTGTTAAATATCCTCACATGTCACAGAACGGGTTGGTCTTCGATGTAATCGCGTCTCCACTGATTATTTTCATCGTTAAAAATTCTTATAAAACGGTACAACAATTAATAAGTGTCAAGATTAACATTTAATTAAATGTAAGACGATAAAATCATCATAATCCGGCATAATGGTAGTATTTGCATACGTCCGTCAATAAAAAAGAAACAATAATACCAATTTTGAAAATGGAATGGAATCTGATTATACGAGTAGTCTGAGTATAGTTCTTCTGTCTATGGTTACAAAATTATTCGTCCTATTCCTTTTGGTACCTATCAAATTCGACTCTCATCTTGATAATAGCGGTAATTTCAGATGTTATAAAACTTATCTAGTTCTTTTTTCATCATCTGGCATCGCATGGCTTGCGCACAGCGCATCTGCCTTCAGCGGTTTGCTTTACCAATCAAATTAAGAGTAGCACGCACATTCACAGATTAAATAATAGGCACAGTCAACGATACTTTCACACTGACACCTTCGCGCGCTGACATTTCACACTTGTGTATTTAATGCAATTACGACTGTCGTTAGAAACTTAATAATAACAGTCTATGAAATATTATGTTCATTCGACGAGGTATGTTCGTTGACTAATTATCGGAGTTTAGATGGGAATGGTGACCATCGTAGATGCGACGATAAACGACACTTGTACATAAATCAAGGTGCAATTAACAGAACTAAACGACTGGGAGATTTATTAACGACCGCTCTGACGATTTATAATGTAAGGTACCTGGTGAAAACTTTGTTAAGGAATTGTTGACGTGTTTTAGACAAATTTTTTTTTTTTATTTTAACTACAATTATGATGTATTAAATTTTATTTGCACGCTGTGTTGACAGTGTGCATACTTCAACTTTTTGTAGCACATTCATCAATCATTACAATTTGCTTCAAATGATGATGGTAAGACTTAAAAAAACTTATAGCAAATGGAAGAAGGGGTGGAATAGTTGCGCTCTATGATTGGAATAAAGTCATTTGTTCAGCGCTTTGTCTCACTGTCGACTTCCAGTTCCTGACAACCACTTTTCCATCTTCCATCTTAGACCACATCTTCTTTGGTTATTTTATTTCAATTAGAACTTTTAAACGTCAATTATTACATTGTTTAAATATAGAATATTATAAGGTAACTACTACTACAACAATAAAATACAATTCGAGTCCAGTATTTGGTCAATAAAATAAATATGTAGGTAATAAAATACAATAACTTCATTGTGACTTCGACGTATAAAAAAATGCCAAATTTTATTTTTTTACTTTACTTAACATCATGAGATGGCGATCAAGTGCTTGTCTGTCAGAAATAAAAAAGTTTTATAATTAGAATTATTTTGCAGGCATTCTCAGAACAACAGAAAGCAATGACAACCTATATCATCCCGATAATTGCCACAGAACTGAGAAATTGAACATCGAAAATCATAACGAACAGATCCAAACACTCGATATCTGTATCGGCGACAAACGCGATCATAAATAAAAGGGCGGTTAAATTTTTAAGGGCCCCTCGAGCCCAGCCGAGGCCATTAGAGGCCCTTAGCGAACGTAAAGTGTCTCGCCCAAGATGCCACAGGATATCGGACAATTGTTACTGGCCAGCGTGAAATTGCAAAAAAAGAAAGTCGATATCATTTTTTGAACGAGTGATTGGCGTGCGTGGCTATATGCGATTCTATCTTTGAAATCAAGAAAAATATATTGTCTGTGGTTAACATTCGAATAATGTTTTCTTTTATTATTGAAATATAATATGAGAAGACACTTCATAAAACGGACGAATGGTTCAACGATCAATTACTTTATAGCATTCCTGTGCAGAAAATGTGGGTAGGTAAGTACATTACAGAACAAATGCACGCTATATAAAGCGCATGTTGCGACCGTTTCTACGCCATCACAGCTCACCGGTTAATATAATGCATCACAATATGGCGCAGTCTAAAAACAACGGAACTGATACGGAGAGCGAACAGCCTCTCGATGAATGTACCTCTCTAGCCTAGAACATTCCTCAGACGTTACAAATTACCCTCTAAGCCTCGGTAGGGCCGCCAATTTACGTGTCAAATTCAAATTTAGAAAGATATATTTTTCTAATGATTGGCTTCGGTTGTCAGTAGCCAAATCCCTAGGTGTATAATCGGTCAGTTTATCTTTGCAATTAATCACGTTTTTGTTGCATCCCAATAGTTATACCTAAAAGTGTTGTTTTTATGAAACAGCGGGACGAGAGATGATCAATTAAATGTTTATTTACAATTTTATTTCGCATGAATACAGCAGTAAAGCCGATAACAGAGTGATGCACGCTAGAACGTACCGCGGCACAATCAAGTGCCTTATCTCGGCCCGGCTCGGGGAAAAAAAGAAAAGCGCGCTTCGGCATTGTTAGTTTCACGATTGCGACACGGCGATTAAGCAACGTGCACCGCTAATTTGAGTGTGGCTTACACGCGAGCGCGCCATTATCGTGAATAAAAAGTGCATTTCTCACAGGATAGAGACGTTCATGGATCATCAGTGACGTCAACGGGCAGGTGACCGCTAAAAATTCAGATCCGACCGTCATTAATTTGACAAATGGATGGCGCGTAACGGGACGCGCCGAGTGACGGAACGCCCAGCGCGCGTCGGGCTTAGCGCGTGTGTTCCCCGATTTATTTGAATTTAGAATAGAACGTTTGTTGTTTTTATCGTACACCGCTGTAGATCCAATTAGGTTTTTTAATCTGTGCATTGTTATTTTTTAATTTTGTTTTGACACGAAATGTTGGCGTAATGACGTTCGTGTAAACAAGAGTTTGAAGCTTTTAATGAGGCGGTTATTTTTACCAATAAGCAAAGCTCTTTTGACTCATGGTTTTAACCGAATTTAATGTCTGAACAATAATTGTTCTTAAAAATTCCAGACTAACTATTTTGAAAATTACCTACTGTGAAACTGTATAAGAAAATCGTCATCCATATATGTCTGTTTTATCAATAAAATCAGCAGACGTTCCCCTTGCAATGATAAATGCTTACAGTATTAGTAATTAGCATCCAGCTAGAATACATCGAAGACGTTCGCCATGCGAGGCAATCCATCACGCGCCAAATTAGTTCGCGCGCCGGCCGCAGCGACCGCGCGGCACTGCTGTCGCACTCATTAGTGGTCACCGCTGCGCGCTGATGCTCTCCTGGTGTACGAATGTTATCTCTGAAAATATATAATAATGGGTTCCAACGATTATTCACTGGAAATTAAGTACTTACAATAAATATGTTATCAGATCGTTGGTTGTAAATACAGCATCCATGAAAGGACGCTGTATTTACAACAACAACAAAAAACAAAAAGTTTTCCCGAGTCAGCCAAGTTTTGTACGAGAAAACTCTCCAAAGCATAAACAAAAAGCTTGCACAATTTAATGAGGCCAGTTTGTAACGAACTTTTAATCAACGAAGAAAATGAGAACTTTATCCAAAGCCTGTATACCTGGCCGGATATAAATAAAATTCAAATTTGGAACTCCAGATGTTGACCATAAATAAGGGTGAGTTCGCACCTCAACCCTTCGCGCGCTTTCGCCGTTTAATACGAAATAAATTCGCGCGTCAAGCTATCAGAGCAATATGGCGCGGGTAGGCGAATAATCGGACTTATGGCGATTGTATGCTACCCGCCCTGTCTTAAAATAGGGCCAAGGCTGCAACGATAAGGAGGGACAATGGAGCCAGCTGAAATATAGCGGTTCACACGCTTATATAACTAAAAGTTAAAAAAATACGTAGCTCTGTTTTACTAATGCACTTTTCCTTTCACGAACTTCACAATTTTTTCGCTCTAAAAGCAATTAGAGTAAATTCTTACATAAACGCAAAAGAACAAATTGAATATGGAACTGTTAGAATGGAAGAACTCTTACAAATAACATCCGGAACTCCGTCATTTATTGACTGATTTGGAAAATTCTTCATTTGTTTGCTTTGCGTTTGATGCCATTGTAATGTCATCCATATCTGATGAGTATCTCCAGAGATATGGAGATACACACCTCAAACTTGGCACTGATTAGATTAGACTACAGCGCGGCATTTGAAATCGGGTTTTATCGTTTGTAAACGATCTTAAATTATTTATTTCACTACATACCATCTACTTACAATGTTAATTAAAAGTTGTATTCGTATATATGTCGCAGCCAACAAGCTTAATTAGCCGTTCAATCAACAGCCTAGCCTCTTTACTACACAGCGCCGTTCAACAACGGCCTCAATGATATTCAGCCATTTGAAGGTTTTCTGTACCTTCATTTAAACGCCATGGCGTCGGTTCTGGTGACGCGCGGCTCCCCTCCTCGCTGGGCTCGTCGGCGCACGTCGCGCGGTGGTCACTGTTCTCTAGTGTGCTGCCTTAGTGTCAGACTGAGCCAGTTTATTAAATGTTGTAACAAACGCTACGGCTGAATATGGCCCCTATATAACATACAGGCAGTAGTAGAAAACAGTAGAAAGTCAAGAGGCTAGGCTGTTGATTGAACCGTTTATTAAGCTAGTTGGCTGTGACATATACATATATCAGTATTTTGTTAAATGTCAAAGCAAATCAAGGATGTCATAGCTAGATCAGCTTGTTATGATGTGTTACAATCTGCGACGCCGACTGTCGACAATTTATGACTCCGTAATTAGTTTACTGGTCATTGGTATATCTGCAGTTATGTAATAAAATAACATACTACATTAAATATGAATTTATTAGCAATATCTACATAGTAAAAAAAAAAGTTGGTAGTTTAATAAATTTAATGCCTTTGAAGTAGTAATTAAGATAGTTTAAAAACTAAAACAACCGACTTCAATGCCCCGCGAGTCAATTTCAATAGCAAGTTTGAGACGTGTATCGTCATATCTCTGGAAATACTTATCAGATCTCGATGAAATTACAATGGAACCATCTCGGAAACGTTCCCTATCGATTACAAAAAGAATCATTCGAATCATTGACGGAGTAATCGCGTAACATACACAAATAAAAACATACAGACGAATTGAAAACCTCCTTCTTTTTGGAAGTCGGTTGATAAAACTAAGTCGCTTCCCGCCGTCTATCCCTTTGAACGCTTAGATCTTTTATATTCCGCAAGTGACGCAACGAGATGCGTTGAGAGTCGAGTTTCTAGACCTAGCGTGTTTACCATCTTCGACCACATCAGCGCTTACCACCAGGCGAGATAGTGGTCACATGCTAGCTAGATATAATAAACTGGCCAAGTGCAAGTCGGACTCGCACTAGTAGGGTCCCGTACCACACTACAGTATTTTATATGATCGAGCAAAAAATACCACTATCATATTTCGCCAGCAAAAAATAATAATTAATAAACATTTTATTTCTTATAACACCATCTAACGTCTAACAAAGGAGTTAGGGATCGACATTTCAATATAACGCCATCTATGGGACGTTTACCTAACTAAGCGTTCATAGATGGCGTGAAATGTCGAAAAAAACACTTTTCTTGTATGGGGACCCTCTATGATTTTTAAATTTATTCTTTTTTTAGTGTTTGTTGTTATAGCGGCAACAGAAAGACATCATCTGTGAAAATTTCAACTATCTAACTATCACGGTTCATGAGATACAGCCTGATGACAGACGGACAGACAGACAGACAGACGGACAGCGGCGTCTTAGTAATAGGGTCCCGTTTTACCCTTTGGGTACGGAACCCTAAAAAAGGCTTTCATCAATCGATAGATTGATTCAAGTGAAAGACATATCATTTGTTGAATTATTACGATTATTGTTCAAGATGTCGGAAAAAATCAAGCCGACTGAGAGCTTTATCGAAAATGCTGCCCTATCATTTTAAAATATGTATACATCAAAATAATGTTTGATGCCTCTGACACCATATACGTATCTAAGTACAATGCAACCGTACGAATCCGGGGCGGGTGTCTAGTTTAGTATATTATGATTGCATTTTTTTTTTATTCGCTTAAGACTTGAGAATATATTTCCAATAAGAAACGTATAACTCAACACCTTTTTGGTTTCCATAAATACCACAGAATTTGGTAATTTTTGACATGAAATAATTAGATAAATAATAGTACACTTTTACATTACATTCTGTATCCTTTCATCGTACTTGCAATGTTTGGGAAAGGAGACTTTTTTTGTATGAATATATTTTTAATTTTATACACGCACTCACTTGAATTTTGTAAAAACCACATAACATTATTTTCAAAATTTCCTAAAATCAGAGCTCACAAAATTAGGCACACGATATTTTAAGACTACCTAAAAGTATACCAATTTGAATGGTCTATCTACCCTACCCCCTTCGTTTTCCCCCAGTCTTAAAGTAGGTATTAACAAATCCGTGAAAGCGTCAACATTCACAAGAAAACATTGATATATCCCACTTACAGCTGTTGCCATAAAAATTCGTCAAGCAATCCCATTGACCTCTGAGTCAAAGTCCTTCCTTCAATCACAGAAATTCACAGAATAAAAACAGAAAATCTGTACCCTAACAATTAACGCGGTACCATGTGTTACTCATTTCTCGTGATGAGGACCTCCCCCTCTCTAGGGGGTGGGAATATATTGCGCGCCGTAATTACTCCCACCGGGTACCAGGAGCCCATAGGATTAAGGAGCAAACTCTTCTTAAAATGAGGCATTTTCCGCCAAGTAATTTATGGGGTGATTTTTGGCCTGCGTGGATATTGGTTCGTATTGTTTTGTATTCGATGGTGGTAGGAGAAAGATGTTGTAAACGGTTCTGGTGGTATTATTTTAATTTTCCTTTAGACTGTGGAAGTCTTGATACAAAGTGAGCCTGTCTTTCAAGAGATAATGAAATTCGGCCAACTTTATAGATTGTTTGGTACTTTCTTTTGAGGAATGTTGTATTTGTTGTAATTTAGTACATATAAGCAACCAGTATCGTTCATTACCAGGCTCTAGCATTATGCTTGTCCTTATTATTACATAATTACCATAAAAGTTCTCTACAACAGTAAAATTTTTTTCAAATAAATAACTGTAATCCTCAAACTTTCGCCCCAAACCCAAACTTCAAAACAATAGACAATAAGCAAGCCAGCTAATAGTCAAAGTCCAATCTCCTTAGAGTCAATCCCTAGCTATTATACAAGAAGTATTTACTAGCACCTCCGATTGCCTGATTTAGGGCAGTTTGTATGCGCGTAGCGGCGCACGATTTCATGAAAAATATTTATTGGCCAGTCGGGAAAGCTTGGATTATACGAATATGTACGTGACTACGTGGACCGTTATTGTCGCGTTTCTTGGGCAGAGGTTGAAGTTGAGCTTTTGATCCGTTTTACAGGATTTTGGACAGTTTCGTGGATGCTAGGACACGTCTTAGGTGTTATGATATCCTGGTAACTTGTGTCAGATTGTTGTGTCATAATTTTTTGTTTTGTGATTTTTGGTTTTTCAATATCAACTTTATACAATGTATACAATTCTCTTGTCTTTTAAACCTGGCTGAAAAAGTATATGAAAATCACTGATTATTAGCTTTACTCAGGTTACATTGAATTTCTAAACAAAAATTCTAAATCAAATAAATCCTAATAAAAAAAAATCCAAAGCAAATAAGCATTAAATCCACTTATTTTCGTCACGCAAGCGCTGCGATGGCTATGTCTTAAAACATTTTGGTTGAAACTCATTGTACTTTCAAGGTCCACTCGCACTTGCTAGCTTTGCTCCATTATCATCGCCATACTATTTTGCAGGTACATTTCAGCATTTAGTTGGATGAGCCTAAAACATTATAGAGACCCTTGAATTCGATTATAATCTTTATTCGCAATTACCTCGAATATTTTTGAAAATAATTTTCTCTAAATAATAACTTATATACATTGTTTGCTACTCAAGATTCAGTAATTTCATTAAATAGAGGGGCGTTTTGCAGAATTTGGCGAAACATCGAAACTTGGGGCACTTGCGGTATATCAACAATCAATCACAAAGGCCGCATAGCCGTAGAAGATATCTCGAGACCGGTCCGTCCGTCCGCGCACTGGATTTACCGGATTCCCCGGATTCCCGGGCATTTGTACCGGAATCCGGGAATTATTCACCCTTTCTGGAACGCTGTTGTCTGCAAATACTCGGTTTCGATTACAAATCTTCCAGCTTTTGTTATTGTTCGTATTATTCCGGGAAAAGTCTTCCCTTTCTTCAGGAAAAACAAGTTGGTAATAGTGAGTTATGCGTACGAGGCCCGATGTTTTGTCGGCCGACCGTTGTTTGCGACCGCTGCCGGAGCCTGCTTGACTTTCGCTTTTCATAATTCAGCCGGTTTGGGATATCGAGAGCAATGTTGATATTGTTTTTCTTGTTGGTACATTTGTTATTACAATTTAGTGCCTATTCGGGCACTACGGAAAATTCTTCTATGGCCGTAAACGGCAGGGGCTGCAACTAAACAAGCTGACGGTCGATACTAACTTAGAGGGTTTAAGGGCTTTTATTTTCCTACGACGACCTTTCTATGTTCAGGAAAATGCAAAGGGGGACTTAAAATTCCTTATCGGGCCAGCGAAGGCTTCAAATATCTTAGCCGATATATCAACGTATGTACTAGGAGAGCAGCCCTGTGTAGGGCGAGTGACCAGGGGCTATCTCGGGCCGGCTTTATGAAAACTAATGCCTTCATTTGGCGGCCGCCCCGGCCACTGGCGATAAGCTATGTCACCCTGGTACCCCGGGATTACGATTTCGGGGTTTTGCCCGGGACTTGTCCGGTTTGGAGGGGGGATGAAACTGATAAAAGTTTGAGAACTTTTGGTTCGTGTCCGTAATTTAAATGCTTAGAAAATTAACGTTAGCTGAGTTTTGGTCACAACTGTATATTTTACTGAGTTTATTTACCTTTGGTTTCACAATAACATTTAAATTAGGTTGGGGACAACTTTATTTAGTTTTATGTGGCAATTTAATACATGATATTTACGAAGTTTATACAATTTATTTGAAAAAAATATTACAAAATTAATTGTAGTATACTTGTATGGTGACTATTCGTTTATTGTATTATTTCAAACCATAAGTGTTAAGAGCATTATATCGATGTTCTATCTGACTTGATACCACCATCATTCTAGGAGAAAATCTGCCGCCATAACCTTATGGTGTATAACCTCCGGCAGCACATGCCTTGAGAGTAAGACCATCTTAAGCTTTGCGTGTTCACATCATTTCTTACCACCAGGCGAGATATTAGTCAAATGCTAGCCTCTCAAATATTAAAAAATAACTTATTTAAAGGGTATGGACTACAATGGATTTGGGAAATATATTTTTCTTTTCTTCTGATCAAATAATATCTGAGCATATCTGAGAAGTAACTCTACTCGGGATTTCGGTCTTTGTCCTAAAGCGAAAAACACGTTGTATATTATTATTTGAGTGTTCTCAAACATTTACTTTACTATTCTGTGCTCTAGGGGAGCAAAACAAAACGTTTTTTTCTAAGTTTTTGTATAACAAAACAAATTGTCTTGTTATGTTTAGTTTAATAAATTAAATTAAAATTGTTCATCATTTTTAACCGACTTCAAAAAAAGGAGGATGTTTCTCAATTCGACTGTATATATATATATATTTTTCTTATGTTTGTTCGCGGATAACTTCGTCGTTTATGAACCGATTTTGATTACTCTTTTTTTGTTCGAAAGGAGATATCCCAAGTGTGTTATCATGGTAATTTTATCGATGTCTGATAAGTATCTCCAGAGATATTGAGATAAACATCTCAAAATTGGTACTGAAAATGAATAGCGCGGCGGAAATTGAAGTCGGTTCATTTTTAGTTTTTAAACGATATTATTGTATAAGAAAACAAATTGTCTTGTTATGTTTAGTTTAATAAATTAAATTAAAATTGTTCATCATTTTATATTCATATCATCAATAATGGAAAACCAGACAGGTAACCCAAGCTCAAGCTAGTTTAGTATAACTATGTACTAAATAGAGCGACAAAAAACCGTTTACAGGCGTAACCTTCGGCACACACCAACAGAGGGCGCCCTGCCGGAATTCACCACTAATTAGGAAAAACTGTATTTATTGCTCTCACCTGCCGCCCAACTACCAATTACTGTATTAGATGTTTTCGACGGTTGTTTGCTCAACTTTTTGCTGTATATTGGTACCATTTTATTTGTGAAAATTTAGATCTTTTTACAAGCTTTTATTTAATTTGCTATGTTTATATGGATGTTGTCCGTTAAGATATATAAATAATGTTTATCCACTTGCTGGTATCAGATTGAGCGGCAATTTGACATTATTATGTACATTGTGTGACAATGCTATAATAGGGTTGATCTGATGATACAGCCGAGATGTCGGAACTTTTTGTAAGCAATGATGGGGTCAAAGATGGTGAACACTCTAGGCCTAGAATAATCTTAGTGTTATGGCAGCGGTGATTTCTTGATGAAGTTTAGTTCGAATTTGGGCTTGTAGAAGAAAAATAAAAGTGTATCTTTTTTTACCGACTTCCAAAAGGGAGGCGGTTCTCAATTCGATGACTCTAAATTTTTTTTGTATGTATGTTACGCAATTACTCCGTCAATTGTGAACCGATTCGATTCATTATTTTTTTTTATCGGTAGGGAACATTTTCGAGGTGGTCCCATTGTAATTTCATCGAGATATAAAAAGTATCTCCAGAGATATGACGATAAACGTCTTTAACTTGCTACTAAAACTGACTCGCGGGGCATGGAAGTCGGTGGTTTTAATTTATAAACTATCTTAATTATTTTTGTTCATAAATGAAAGTGTTGATTTAGGTTTTGAATTGTAGCTCTAGTGCAAAGATATAGTTCACATTCATAGTCAAAATATATTATTCTACCTTAAATTAAATTAAGTACAAAATCACATATAATTTTCATACCGTTTCCAAATTGAAACAGAAATTAAGTACCAACTTCCTGCAAGAAACGAGAAAATCAATTATTCTCCATTATAAATTCAGACAAATGTAAAATCAGCTCCACCTGAACTTCAATAAATAACCAGCTAATTTACAATTGCTCCAATTGAATTTCAATAATTATTTTGGAGCTTACGTGCGAAATTCACAAATAATAAATTATGAATCCCCCCACCCCAAAACTCCAGAACTGTAAGAATCTACCGCTTACCCCTTGCTCGTTATTTAATTCCTTTTAGGTAATTAAAATCCAAAAACTTGGCTGTCTAAATTAAATTTTATTCTCTGCTGTGATCCCTTATTACAGGGCTGCCAGCTACCCCCGTAGCCGCGACGTGTCTTCAGGCCCAAATGGCCTTTTTAACTTTTCCCTATTTAGGGCGAAGCCGGGAAAGCAATTGTAATAATAAGTAGGTATGGGGACATCATGACTGGAGTGGGCCTACGATTATCGTTACATTGGAGTTTTTGCTGGCAATCTCCGAAATGTCTCTATAAGGCTTAAGGTAGCTTTTGGTCCATTTATCGGCTAAAATCTGTCCGGCTTTAGGTGACGAAAGCTTGAGAACCATTGGCTTTCCACCGTAATAGCTAAAATTGGGTTGCTGTAAAACGTTATCTACTAGACGTAATTACACGTGATATTCTTGTGTATTCATTCACGAAGAATTGTAACGTAAGTTTTACATCCCTTTATTACGTATTCACTCACGTCTATTAACCCTCCGGCACCAGGCATATATAAGTGAGCACACGTTCATATTTTGGTACAATTACACCGGCAATATGTTATTCTTCTGCTGAATAAGTAATCTCCCTCTGGTGCCTCCTACAGAACGCTGGTACCCTAGTACACGGGATGCATTTCGAAATTAACTTGTCAGGATGAATTTTGTAGGAAGACAGGACACGCGCCGATTGGTTCATGATTCGATTAGTTTTTCATAATTCGAACTGATAATTGGTAAGCGTGATTGCGTTGATTTGAAAACAATTATGTGATGGTAAATGTTTGGAATTTCACTGGTGATTCCGTATTCATTCGATATTTAACCTAACCATTATAATAATAAACTTGATTGCTCTTTGTTTATGTATTGGTAACTAATTAGAAACGTTTGAATTAACCCTACTATGCAAATTACACAGAAACATTTACCAATGTAGGCCGTCATTGCGAAAACAAGTTAAATCTCATTAAACCTTAGAATAATTTACAACTCTAATTCTATCCCAACATTTTAATAAACATTAAAATTATCACCAATTTAGTGTAACCCTTCACTGGCTGCGTCCGAAATTGTCACGAGCCGTTCCTATAGACCCAACTATCGGGGTCTGAGGGACCGAGTAATTACTTTGCAGCGAGAGCGGACGAGAGCGTCCGATGCGTCTAATGTATTGTTAATATCCAGATTAGTTCATTAACTCTTCATCCGCCGGGGGTATATCACCCCCTGAGGGGGATAAAAACGGTGAATTTTACGACGCTTAAGAGGGTATCTGTTAAATTGTGCTTTGTATTAATTTCGACGGCGTTATAGCTGTTATTTTGATGTTTCGGAACAGTTATGGCCGCTGTTGAGACGCGACGATGGTTTCATTTGTTCAATTGTGTTTAACTTTAATTTTGTAATGAGAATGTTGTTTCTCTGTTAAAGATAATTTTGTGTCTGATGGGCTGGTGAGCTTATTTTACAAGTTGTTAATTGTAATCCATTATCTAGGTTAGCATTTAAGTACTAATACAATCGTCTTTCTATGTAGAGAATGAGAAATCGAAGCCTAGACACCACCAAATGGTCCTTTACTGACCCTAAAAAGAAAAGGAAGCGTCTTGAGAGAATATTTGTTACACGGCTGCTGCGCAGTGACCGGGCGAGGTCGTACGAAGGACTCCTAAAGGAAGAACGAGGCCGAATGAATGATGAATGCACTGAAATACAGTATCAATAGATGTGTGTGACTATAACCACAACTATGTTTAGAACCAGCCAGTTTTGAGGGTGGATTGAGACCGTTGCGCTATTTTTAATGGACCAATTACAGAAATCCAGCGCCTCGTCTCACTACCATCTTTGACTTCCCAATAAGCACAATACCCATCTTCAACCGCATTGTAACTTAACAGCAGCTGAGACAGTGTAGAAGTATTTGTCTGATTGCAAACCAACCCACTCCAGACACAAGAATAACCTTAGTTGGAGGGGTTAACAAAGCTACTAGTAATGTGCAACCCACATTACAAGTAAGCTTTATAAAATAATATCGTTTAAAAACTAAAAAAAAACCGACTTCAATGCCGCGCTATTCATTTTCAGTACCGATTTTGAGATGTTTATCTCAATATCTCTGGAAATACTTATCATACCTCGATAAAATTACCATGGTACCACACTTGGGACATCTTCTTTCGAACAAAAAAAGAATAATCAAAATCGGTTCATAAACGACGAAGTTATCCGCGAACAAACATAATATATATATATATATATATATACGGTCGAATTGAGAAACCTCCTCCTTTTTTTGAAGTCGGTTAAAAAAATAAAGCTAAATATTTAATTAAATCCAAAAATATTTTATCTAACAACACTAACAATTCAGGGTAATAAATTTCAACACCAAACACGATCGAACAATAGCAAAAAGCCAAAACTACATCACAAACATCCTAGGTGCATTTGCATATGAAATAATTTTAATATGTATTTGTATTTATTTAACGGGTAATGGCGACTGATACCAGGGCCTCATAAATCATAGCTGTGATCTGGATTTGTTAATTTGGACGGTCTGTACGACCCGCCGCCGGCGAAGGGTTTGCTAGGTAAGGGGTTGCAGCATGGTTTGATTACTTGCACGTAACAGAAATAGGTGGTTATACGCTTACGTATTCCCACTGACTGCGCAAAATTACTTATCGCATACATCTGCTCAATTCGTGTCATAAGTCCAAAAACAATCAGGCGAAAAAACGGCGTTTAAAATGTACTTTTAACTTCGTTTCATTTTTCGGGCAATGAAAACGTATTTTTTTTAGTTGTGACCATTTTAGATAATTTTTCGGGCAATGAAATTTTTTTTAGTTGTGACTATTTTAGAAAAGTGGATATAGGTACCTACCATTATGGCAGGTAAAAAAACGTTTTTTTTTTATTAAATTTCATAGGTTTGCATAAGAAACAAGAAAACCGTAATTCGTTTGTGCAAAATTAATTGAGAATAATAAAATTAGACGCACAAATCATTAACATAAAAATGACTATCTATACTAAAAAAAATTAAGTGATAAGACCGCCCACTATCTTACCATTGTGGTAATAAATATACTATTATTATTATGTAAGTAATATAGGATCATTCCTCATACCTCTACAAAACAACTAAGCGAATTACAGACTTTAGATATTTAACTTAAATTGTAAACTGAGAACTCTAAAAAATTACAAGCACCTTAAAAACTTTCCTTTTAAATGTTTAAAACATAACTAGATTCGTAATCAAAACTGCCAACCCTAACCCGCCTGCAGGGGCCTACAATACCCGATGTCAAATGGTCGCCTCGACCGATGCGTGCGTGATTTATCAGGTTCATATGCAAATGAATATAATTGTAATAAGATCTGCGACACCCCTACGACGACCCTAGGGTTGTGTTGCACTTTTAATGCATTCGGTGCAATGTTACCGTTGTTACTTTAATGTTATTGTAAAACTAAAAGAGCATTTGTTTTTATACAATGGAGACAAATGAGATTAGACTTTGATGTGCTCAAGAAGAAAAGAAAGGATAACTTTTACATTCACAAAACTTTATTTGGTGCATCCCTTTGCACAATTAAATGCTAATCAATACATTTTTGTCTGTTTGAAATTTTTTAAAGTATTTTAATTACTTAAAAAAAGGAGATTTCTTAATTCGACCGTATATTTATGTTTGTTCGCGGATAACTTCGTCGTTTAGGAACGGATTTGTCATCAAATCCGTTCCTAAACTTATTTTTTTGTCAGAAAGGAGATATAACAAGGATGGTATCATAGTAATTTCATCGAGATCTAATAAGTATCTCCAGAGATATGGAGATAAACACCTCAAATTTGTTTCTGAAAATTAATAGCGCAGCATTTGAAGTCGGTTCTTTTAGTTTTTTAAACGATCTTATCCTTTATTATGTTTCTTTGAAGTGTTACACACTTAATATTTTTGTAAATTGTTAAACACAATCCAATATTTTGAACCCGCCACCTCCGGAATAACATGTTTCGGAGGTGGCGGGTTCAAGTCCCGTTGGTACGATGAAATTTTGGATTGTGTTTAACGATCTTATCCTTGTCTTTGACTTTGATATTATCTTTAACCATCGGGCTAATCCCGCTTATTATAAATATCTTGCTTATGTGTTTTAAGATTGTGTTTGTTTGTTTGTTTCAGGTTTATCAACGCGAGACGTAGGATAGTACAGCCAATGATAGACCAGTCTAATAGAGCAGGTAACATTTTTCTTGTACATCTGTAGTAGGTAACAGAGCGATCAACACGCTCGCCTAATGGCGAGCGATCACAACTACCTTTGACTGCAACTGAGTCCAGGAGGCCAGAATGTTGCCGTTAAGGTGAAATGGCTCGATGTCTAAGAGGACACCGACACCTTGCCGTGCAATAGCCCAATGGATAAGGTGTCGGACTGGCGATCGAGAGGTCGTGAGTTCGATCCCCACCCCACCCATTGCACTATTGACGTGAACCCACTCCAGACACAAGCATATTTAGCTTAGTTGGAGGGGTTAACAAGAATACGTGCAACCCACATTGCGAGTAATCTTTATAAAATAAAAAAAAAACCTAGCACGGATGTTCGTCCACTAGTAGGAGAATAACATCGATGTTCCCCCTGAGTTGCTACCAAAAAAGAAGCTTACCACCAACAAGGAGAAAATCTGCAGCCTAACCTTACGGTGGCAGCATCCTGGCCTTGAGAGTCAGACCATTCTAGGCCTGGCGTGTTCACCATCTTCGACTTCATCGTCACCACCAAGTGAGACGGTGGTCAAACACTAGCGTGTAGGAAATAAAAAAGTCACATGCCCATCGCCTCGTCTCACAGACTTTTACAAGTACCAGATGAGCACGAATTCATCTTCGACCGCATCAGCATAAAATCAAGCGAGATAGTGGATAAGTGCTAGTCCATCCAAAAAAAAACCGTCCAAGTGCGAGTTGGACTCGTGCATCGAGGCTTCCTTACTAATTTGTCGAACTAGGTTTAAGGACAAACTTAACTTTGCAGTTCGATCCATACAAAATGTATAGCACCAACCGCAACTAATTAGTTCACTTATTTTTTGTAATTCAACCACATATTTAAGGTTTTCAGATTTATTCCTATATAAGTGGTTCAAGACCCTGCTTTTTGCCAAATTTCATGATTCTAGGTCAACGAGAAGTACACTATAGGTTTTGATTCCCGCGTGAAATCGCGTGGAATCGCGTGCCTGAGAAAAAGGACTTGATTTACGGACAGACAGACAGACGGACAGACGGACAAGAAAGTGATCCTGATAAGGGTGCCTTTTTTCCTTTTGAGGTACGGAACCCTACAAAAATATTTTATCAATTCTCTCAGTTCATCAGTTAACACCTTTTTAGGCTTCAACAGTTGAGTACATTTCACCACATTTGGTATGCACATTTGATCCGTGTTGGGTTGGGACCAGTTGATAGACATACATAATGTCGAGCACTTTTGTCTTGAATAGTCAATGTGCTCACGTAGTCCCAATTCGAACGACTTTGAGGTGCAAAATTGAGTTTACTGACCACAAGGCACAAAGTAGTGCCGGCACAGGGTTGAATCAGGGTGTTGTGGTGGGGCAAAATAACTGTTACCAAAAAAATTCGTAGGGACAGGATCAAAAGACCTAAAACCAGATAAATAAAGACAAGTATTTAGACAAAACTCACACATATTTCGAGGGAGAATTCTTGTATGTATAAATATAAATATATTTTGCTTATCTCGGAAACGGTGTATTTGGATGCAATTTGGTATTTAGATAGGGTTTTGAATTTTAAGTTTACCTACCTGGTTGTAATTTTTGTAAACCCGCAATTTAATCCCAAAAACCGAGGAAAGAATGGTCACCCAGGTAATTCACTTTGAGTGAGTTAGATGTTAAACGCTGGTTTATTTTAAAAAGTATTTGACCATATTCTCTCTTTACAAAACCTATCTATGCAGTTAAGTTAAAACGAGTTGGTGGAATTAGAAAAACAGTATTCTACGATTCTAATGATAGGGAGACTTAGAACTATTCACCATGACATTTCAGGGCAATGGTCTTTCTGTTTATTGGAACTAGCATTGATATAGAGACGGTACGTGCTCTGATGTCGAAATAAAAAGCCCTCGCTCCCTGAGTACGTCCTCAGTCGATAGAGTATGCAGGCGGTCACATGCGGCGCAGCTCTCATACTCTCCACTCCCTAGAGGACGTCTTGCTGACCGCCTGCGAGCTATGCGCTCCTGGTAGAGTAATGACTAGATAAAACCTATTTATCAAACCTCTCTTCTCTATAAAGAGAGGAAAGTTTCGTTTGAAAATTTAAAATGGCTGAAAATGTGTAGCCAAGCTGATCGGTTATGTTTCTATATGGTAGGGTAGAATAAAGATAATAGTAATAACAGATAAAAACAAATTTTAAGTACACAGTTTCCATTTCATGGATTCAGAAAGCTCTGCCTGCATCATAAATGTCCATGTTAACCATAAATCCCGAAGTCTTTTAATTGCGATGCTTACTCGAAACATTCTGCAGACTCTGCAGACAGGTTCAAAAAAGATACATCGCAAATTAAATCGATAATACCATCGCTAACGGTCACATAACCGACACAAAAACACGCCGGAACTTTTTGTGCCCGACAATATGGAATAGCATTACAAACGGCCAATTCTATTTTTACTTTGTAATTGTAGCACAGTCCATAAAACGTTCCCGGGGCAAAAATTCCGCCCGGGAAAAAAGGACGTCGCAGAAAAAGGGCTTACTCTTGCGAACGCCGGCAACGCAAGAAGGGTAAAAAAGAATAATGTCCGAATTCGTTGACCCGTCCCCGGCGATCCATCACTCGCCCCTCGTATCGCCGATGCCGCACCAATCTAGATATGTGCGGATGTTGCTCCGAGGGATTAGAATTAGAAATAAAGACCTTTCTCGCCATTTATTTTTTCCGGACGAACGAACCTCGATTCAGGTACCGGCCGGAGGTATGACGAGAGCTTTAATCCCGTCGAAAAGCTCAATAAACGATCGGCTCGCAGCGATGGCCGCCGAACGAATTGTAATTTACAGTCTGCCACGGTAATGGCGTCGCATCAGAGAGCAATTTATGCTCTTATAATAAATTCATTAGCCGGCGGCGTCTGGCTTGATCCGCGGACAATCTGCGCCTCTATCCGGACACCTGGCGACGAGTTAATATACCACGGCTAATTGGGGGTGTGGCGAAGAATCTCCCAGTGCTATCAATTAGTGAAATGCTGGTACTTTATCTAGAAACATTCGCAATTATGTTGTCCGCGTAATGTTTATCTAGTAATTTATTTAAATGGCCCGTATTGTTCTGGTGCGTCATTGCACAGTCTCGACTAACGTGAGTGGTAGAACAAAAAGATCGATCGAGTCTCCGGAGCAGTTTGCCAGCGTCGCAGTGCGTTCCGTCACACGCGGAATACATAAACGCGGGTTCGGACGACAAATAATATACTGATTGGAAAAGCGCCTTTTGGCTTGACCGCAGGAAATGCGGTGGCCATTTTGTTTAGTCCATTGCCAAAACAATTTTCCATCTATCCTTCCCGGGGTTTTTCCATTTTCCTATGTCGGCAAACTTGGCGGGCGGCCGCTTCCGTTCGCCGTCCGGATTTAGAATGCCGCTTGTTTTATGTCCGCATGGCGTTTAGTGCCTCCGTTAAACTTCTGACGCTCTGGTACTCAAGGGGTATCGGATGAACACATTGTTTGCGTTATGGATCTTTGTTGTTTGTCTGTCGTCTTATTTTTTATACGTTGGTTATTCTTTTAACCAAATGGTTCTTGTATCAGAATTTAATTCGTAAACCACGTAAGTGGTTTTCTCATCACACCCTGTCATGTCCCGTCATTTGCCTCTTACCTGCCCAATGCATACATGCTGAAATAAATGCCTATCTCATAGCATGTCTATTTTCTAGAGAAACCCACTCCAAAATTGTCTAGTAGAAACTTTCAGAAAACTGCAAATCCTTCTTAAACCTCCTAAGCATTCTTTACTCCTAATAATTCAGTGATTACGTCACGGAAAGCTCTTAGCAGAGTAATGAACAAATCATCATTATTTCGCCCCCGTCTCGGCCTTCACACAATTCGCGTCCGTCGTACATCTCTGAGTCCCGAGGCTCCTCTAAATCATAGTTTCCTGGTAGCCCCGGGAGTCGGTTATTGCTTCCTGCGGCTCTGGTAGTAGGATCAATTTCTGCTTTGTCTGCATTGCTGAAAGACATTTCTCTGAATAGACAGGTTTAGTTTATTTTGGATATTTGAAATTAAAATTACTATAAATATGGACTAAATATGTGAGTTTCAGAGTTTTTATTAGTCTAGTATTATCTAGTAACGATGTTGAAAAATGTTGTACCATTTAATGAGAAGAATGAGATGAAGATGCCCGAGCATTTCCACACTGAATTCCGATATCCGACGCTAAGTATGCTTGCGAAGTCTGTTACTTTATTGAGCAAAATGTACACATTCGCAGAGCATGCTGTAAATAAGCATAGTACTTCAAACAAGCATGCCTTGTCTAGTAGCATGTGTATTCCAGACTTTACGTTTATAGAATTTCAAATGATCTGTGAGTCTACTTAGAGTCTAAATAGACTCCCAGATATTTTGAATTCCGAAAAGAATCGCTGACATTCAATATATACATGTAAAGAAAAACTGACACAGTTTTCAATAGACCCAGAATCAGTTAACCATTAACTATCAACGTTATATCTATTCCTTTTCCTCCGAAGCTCGTCTCCAATAACTTCAATTGACGTATTCCGATCAATTGGCAAACTCGCAAAGAAACTCGCTCAATTTTCCCACAAAACTGTTATGTCTTCCGAAAGCTATATTTCCATGGATTATCAATAGTGGAGTAATGGCGGGCGCCCATTACGGCTCCGGCTTCCGCTGGGCCGCTAGGGGAGCCCTAGGGCCTTTATGGTGCCACGCGTCATTGATCCTCGAGAGGGACTGCATCTATCGATAATGGCTTGTGTTTTTGTACAGAAATCACATTTCGGCCTCAATTGCTGAAAGTGTTGGCCACATTGAACAATTCGGTCAATTTTCGGCCTCTTAAATTGAAGCCAAATATTAGCTACAAGTCGACATAACATTGTGATGTACTTGTATACTTTATTTCCAGTTGATATGATTTAAGATCCTTAAGATTGCTTAAACAAAGAAACCCGACCCGACCCGCGCTAGTCATTTCCACTGCTAAGCCTACCTACCACAGTGGTGGCAGGCTTGGCAGTGGATGCAAATCCCTTGTAGATGCCAAGTAAGTTACCACTCCGGTCCAAGAGTTCACGTGTAGGTTAGGGGTCTAAGCCTACGGACTGGAATATTATGGTATTGTAACAACGATCACCTGTTAAAGCTTCCAAGAAAAATCACCTACATACATACATACATACATAAAAACACGCCTTTTTTCCGTTGGGGTAGGCAGAGACTACTTCTTTCTACATGCCACAATCCGGACACACGTCTTTCGCTTCTTCCACTTTCATGACCGCCTTCATATGCTCGCTGGTTATGGGTACTTTTGACTTAGCCTTTCTTTCACGTCTCCGATCATCTGATCTACCTACAACTAGAAGGAAAACACCTGGTAAAAATATCTTAGGGAAAAACCTAGTCTTTATGACGAATACACTTACAGCCAGCTTAATTAACCATGCAGTGTTTTACCCGGCAGTGTTCCCTCACGCGGGTCCGAGCGGTGCCTACAGTCCGGAGGCGACCATGGGCTACATGATGGATGGTCAGCAGATGATGCACAGGCCCCCCACGGACCCTGCCTTCCACCAGGGGTACGCGCACTACCCCGCCGAGTATTACGGTCATCACCTCTAATGCACCTAATCTGTACATGTGAGTATACCCTTAATGGGCATTTAATTTTCAATTTTGGTTTAATTTTAGTATAGACTTAGTTTTCAGGTAGTATAGGTTAATTTGTAACAGGACCAGATGCTTGCTGATGAGCAATTACATTGCCTTGTTAGACTTTAGCAATGATAGAATCGCTGCGTTGTACCTTCTGATCGAGAGATCAGAGAAGAATGGGGATACCCCATACCGAGCAGCAAGGTAATTCACAATATTTTAAAAAGTGTATTTCCTTCGACTCAGATCTTTGCGCTTTTGAACTTAGACATTTCAATTCCAAAAATCTGTGATTCTAATCGGAAAGGTCTTCCCGACCAAATATAGCTCACGGATTAATAGATATTTAAAATTCTAAATGACGCTTCCAATTCAATTGAAATGAGAATAGCTATGCTGGTGTCGGATAAGTATGAGAAACAAAACAAAAGAAAGAAGGCACGGAGGGCCTTGAGTATTTAGGAATCCTCATGTCTCGAGTTTCCTAATAGATAAAGGTACCTATTGGGAAACTCGAGACTTATGCTAAAAATTCTACTCGCTTGACCATCTTCCATGAGCTGTGATTCATAAGTTCTTAACTGTGATAAAGTGACAATGACGTCCAAAGTCTGTTTTCCCGCAGAGCTATAACTTGGAGTCCTTCAAAATGTGCGTTAAAATATTCTTGACAGGTCGACAACGCATGAGTGACACCTCTAGTGTTGTTCGTAGTAGTGATCGTAGGTGACGGTGACTGCTTCCCATCATGTGGGCCGTTTGCTTGTTTGCTACATTTACCATTTAAAAATTTCTTAGGTTTACCATTCTCAATCTTCAAACATATAAATACCTACGATATTTTTTGCTGTACATTTATCAAACACCAATGAAATAAAAACGTTGTTAAGTAAAAACAGAATACCCTTCCGAGTTCCTGACAATAGGTGCTCATATCATCGAGTTGATTGCCTGTCTGACTGTCTGCCGGAAGGATATTTATGTAAACATCGGTAGTACGACGTTCCGTACTTATAAGCAAATTACACAAACGCAATCCGATTGCATGACATCACACGCCAAATTTGATAGACTTACAGGAATTGTATTCACATAAAGTTCTGTGAGGAGACATATATTTCGTTGCCTGACTTATGCAAAATCAGTAAATAATGCGAGTCCAATAACAATAAAATATAATGTTAATGTATTTCTTTCAGATATGAATAGCAGTGACATCGTTCGGCCTCCGCTCGGGCTGAAATCGAATTCGAAGCCGAATCGCAGTGGAAGCCGAAGCTGAGGCCGACACGTTCACGAGGCGCGCGCGCACGTGATATCTACAGGAGAACGATGCTATGTACATACATACATAACGAAACATTTTGTAATATTTGAAACAGTATACGATCTCCTAAAATTAAGATTTAAAGTCAACTTTAATATTAAAATTAAATGTAAATGAAGTGACACGGACGCTGTAAAATAACCGGTGCAATCACCTATTATAAATAATAATAATAACGAAGGTTTTATCAGTCGGAACAATAGGAGCAAACTCGATGAATGTAACAATAAAAAGTGGTTTGATAGTTATCTTATAAATATTTATAGCTAATTGTGTATTGTTATTACGTAAATATAAATAAATAATTGATTAGTTGTAAGTTGTAACTATCACTGGAAGTACTTGGCTCGCTGTCGACAGAGAGGTTATAGAATCGGGACATTTTTGTAAAGGACTTGTGTATTAGTAGGTTTTAGGTATGATTTTTGAACAACATTAAATTGTTACAAAGTGTTGACGGATGCGAAGCGAGTGGACACGCGTCGAGCTGCAGGTCAGTTTGAGTTGCGTACGAAAAATATACTTACCCTTGAAATTATAGGCCGAATATTTTTCGGTCAAATTTCGGCCCGCTCGCAAATGTCAATTCTTATTATTGTATAACTGTAAATTTGTTTTGAATGTGTTGCGTCTGTGACCTACATACTTTATATTGATCACAAAGCTCAAACGTACTTCTAAAAATGTCAATTTCCCACTATTGTCCGCTTCTCCTTGTGTTACAGGTGACTTTCAACATACATATCTTTGAATTTTATATATTTATTAAATATTGATAATGTATCGAATATCGTTGTCTCACTTGCCTTGGTGTTCGGTGATGTAGCACAATTGAAACCGATGTATACGAATCACAGAATATTATATTTTACAATGTTAATAAAAAAAGAGATTTTTAGGTATATTTTGTCTTGTGGATGATACCTGATATTCGCCTTCACGTTACCAGGAGACCATAAAACTTAGAGGGCTACAAATTAAAATGAACAGTGTTCAGCGCGAGTGAAGCAGTTAAAAATTAATATATTTTTTATTTAATTTGTAGCTGTTACTCGCACATGTTTATTTATGAACATGGATATTGTGTGAATGACTGAAAACTCGAGAGCTTCTAGATCTTTATTTTCAAAGTTCTGTGGTCTTGTGAACTTGTGTGAACCAATGTATACCTATAATTATAAATAACTATGTAAGTACTTGAGTGAATTGCCACAGAACTTTACTGTGAGTGTTAAAATAAAAATAGTTAAACATAATAAAAAAAAACAAAAAGCATTAATTTTGGACTTACAAAATACGCAAAGTTATTTACTTGTGCAGATATAACATATAATATGGCTGGCAATAAAAGAAGTTTACTTCATATAACAAAAAAAAAAAAAATGATTTAATACAACGCGGAAGCAAGAGATAACTTTTTTTAGTATTTTAATACTCACAGCCCTTCTTTCTTAGTATACTTCAAAGAAACACGAGAACATAAAGTAATGCATTGCATTACAGCCTTATATCATGTATACGATGGAAGCTATAGGAAGCGATAATCGGCTCTAGCTACGATAAATATAGTGATGTTATCCGAACAAGCTTTATTATAGAATAATTAATACAACCATCACCTACATTTTAGACTTGCGGCGCGGTTGATTTTCTCATCTCTATTTGTGAAACAGAAAATATAATTAAAAAAAATAATAATAGTGTATAATATAGTACCTACCCGCAAAAAATAATTATTTATAGGCACTTTTTTCATGATGTTAGCGATTTCACTATTTGTTGATTATTATAGTATTTAATTAAACATTTATTATAATTGAAAATGGAAACAACCGCACCGTAATTTAGCGCTTCATTTTTAGAAAAAAGTTTGTTAACTTTTGTAAATAATTATCATTATCGTCATTTAAAACTTCGTCTTTACTTTGTATAAATAAACAGATATTTTTTCAAATTCTCAGTATTAAACGAATATTTTTTTTGCATAAACCATTTCTTGCGCAACACTTAATTTTGTTGTTTCGTCACATTTATTATTGTTATCAACATTGTGTGTAATATATTTTTATTAAGAGAAAAATCTTAAATAGTAGATGTTAGGTATTAATGTATTAATTGAAGAATTTTATTTTGATTTTTCTCTTTATTATATATGTACATTATTATGTAATGATTTCGAAGTCATCAAGTTATTGTAAATATAGTTACTAAAAATAACGTGCGTCTGTCAGCGGAGATTACAATTCGAAAAAAGTTAATTATATATTTGTATTGTATAATTTCGATGAGGTTGGTAGGAACAGAGTAAAACCTTGGTACGCCTGTGGATCGCGACGAGGGTAGTCTATAAGTTCATAGATTACGGTCTCATTCACCTGTCACTTTACAATCGCTTTTGATATCAGTGCCATCTATCGGCGAACCACGCAAACTTGTTACCTATGTGAATATTATTCTGAATAGCAGGTTTATATAATATGAATTATGAATAACATCTAAAAGCTGACGAGACGAAGAGAATGGCGATACAGTGTCGGCATTATGAATGCTACAAATTGTGTAAAAAATATTAAAACCTAAAAAAAATTTCTTGTTTCATTTTTGCATAACCTCGACATAAGTACGCGATGAAGCTTTTTACGAACAAGTTTAGTTGTAATAGAGTTTTGCATTGCGCAGCACTAGTTACAATTATTTAAATTTTCAATTACAATAAAGTAGGAATTACATCTGATATTAGCACTTCTGATGTAATTAATAGTACTACCAATTTACTAGAAAGACTACACTTAACAGGCTAACTAAATTCGAGTCTTCCCTTTTTCCATCGTACTACCAGATATACGCCCTCGATACATGGTTGATATTCCATTCTGTCGCACAAAGAGCTGTGCATCAACATTTATCATACGCACAGCAACGGAATGGAATTCCCTGCCAGAGTCTGTGTTTCCTGTTAAGTACAATCCGGGGGTCTTTAAATCGCGAGTGACACGTATCTTCTAGACAAGCGTGTTACATCGTCGAGCACATCTACACTTAACATCAGGGGAAATAGTGGTCAAACGCCTGCTTATCTATAAAATAACAATAAAATAAAAAAGAGAGCTTATCTGTGCTATCTCAGTATCCATACATTATTGATCATTACAAATCTTATCCAGAACTAAATTGCAGCATTAGTCACTGTTGCATAACACCATTCTGAGAAGTTAAAAATTGGTACTTAAAATTTGTTCATATCAACTAGCTCGTAAGAATTACTGTAAAAATAGTAAATACTGAACTAATAGCAGCAATATTTTATCGAGCGATCGAAAGATACCACAATTAAGGCATTTGGTGCCATACTTTTTAACTACAGATCTCTAAATACTAGGTATTTGTAGGTTTGATTTATACCTGAAGTAGAGACCCGCCCCGGCTTCGCACGGGTAGAGCATAATGCCTACATTTTTTGCATCAGCCTGCTCCGTCGAGTATGAATGAACATCTTCAACAATCATCTTCCAATTTCAATCAAATTAGACATAACAATAATGAATTATAGACCTAAACCTTCCTTGTCAATCAAGGTGAAAACGACGTTACGACTTGAATCTACGAAAACTTTAATCATTTGAAACTTTTTTTAAATTTTTTAATTTGGCTAAATACACCAATCGTGTGGACCTCTAAACAACTTCGAGCATTTACCAAAGGAGATGTTAACGCAAGGCGTCCCCTCTGCTGGCCATATAGCCATTTTTGGCCATATGAGCGTGCGTAACTACGCTGCCTGTGTGCGTGTTTCAAGCTAGTGTGCGGGATCGCTAAAGTGCTTGTGTGTGTGCAATGCGTGTTTACCTCGTCCCCCGTAAGTATCGGCAGAAAAAAATGTTTGCGGATTACAACGTTAACATCTCCATTGGTAAATGCTCGAAGCAAAACAAATTTATTTGGCTGTGCTACAAAAAATACACACTCATACAATTAATCATACAAAATTAGAGGACAAAAACGATATGCATCCCTTTTCAGCTGGACAATGCGTGAAAAAAGTATGGTATGTTCGCGTAGGCGCTAATTATCTATACATACTATATCACATCTTGAACATTTTGTCATTTAGAATACGATATTTAGGATCAGTTTCACCGGATCATGATAAAGTCGTAGATATACGGATGACGCCATGTAAAAGTTGTCAAAAATCTGTAAGATAAGTTCCAAATAGAGCTATCAGGAACCGGTGAAACTGGCCCTTAATTACACAGTTCTTATAATACAAGAATCTTACACGTCATTGTTTTTTTTTTTAAAGATTACTCCCAATGTTTGTAGCACATTATTAGTAATCTTGTTAACCCCTCCAACTAAGCTGAATATGCTTGTGTCTGGAGTGGGTTCACGTCAATAGTGCAATGGGTGGGGTGGGGATCGAACTCACGACCTCTCGATCGCTAGTCCGACACCTTATCCATTGGGCTATTGCCGCCTTTTCTGCTGTCATTTCTGGCATACTATGTTGTTATACATTACATTACCAAGGCACAGAATAGACGTAGGATAAATATCGATTGTCAGGTCATCGAATGTATGGACCCTGGGCCTCCTTCTTTGGTCCATGGTCAAACAGTTATATTTCCTAAAGGAAATGTATGAATCGGAGGGTAAATCAACTAAAATAAAATAACTTTGAAATAAGAATAACAAAAAAAAACTACAATTATAACAATAGAACAATAAAAAAGAGGCAGAAATCTGCCACCGTAACCTTACAGTGTTCCGCCAGCACACAGCTCTTGAGAGTCATAGTATTCTAGGCCTAGCATGTTCACCATCCTCGACCACAATTTCATCGCTAACCAGGCGAGATAGTGGTCAAACGCTAGCCTATATCAGAATATAAAAAAACAGTATTAAAAAAATTGATGAATTTTTAATAATGAACGGCATTGTGTCGTAGCGCTTCGTAGCATCTCGTAGCGGCGGGCGTGGTTCGAAAATGGCGGGCGACATTGAGTAATGGTACGCCGCGACGAGTCCAGTGACGCGTGCCACAGGGTTGTCACGTCATTATCCGACTTATATTATAAAGGCGAAAGTGTGTAGTTCTAATTCTCGACCACGGCTCGGCAAACGTACTGTAGGACGCCCTCCAGCTAGGTGGGGCGATGATATACGCAAGCTGGCTGCCAGCGGTTGGAAAGGAATAGCCGAAGATCGAGCTCAGTGGCGTGCTGTGGGAGAGGCCTATATCCAGCAATGGACGTAAATTGGCTTATGATGATGAAAGTATGTGAAACCGAATATCATATTTATTTAAACAACTTAAAAATAATAACCTAATTATATTGTAATACGGGACTTATCGCGCTATAAACATAATTTTATTTACCTCGACGTATATAATTATGTCTGTAAATCGCGAAAGTTTAAAATAAAAAATGTTATGATAACCTAATGACAGTTTCAAAAATATATTATATAAATCACAATATATATAAACTAAACTAAACACTAAACTATAAATAAAAGATATAACCTAGGTCACTATCGTGATAGATATAGCAATAGACCGTGATGTGTCGGAGGCCTATCAAAATAGGTGAAACGAAACACGCTGAAAAATGTAACGCGATTTATGTCGATTTTAAGTAGATTTTTATGATATTTTTTGCCGAAATGTCGATATGCCTGTATTGTGTAAGTGTGTTTATTACTTTTTCACGCTAAAACCACTCAACCGATTGAGTTGAAATTTGGTATGTAGATAGCCTAGACCCTGGAATAATACATAGAGTACTTTTTATCCCGATATTCCCACGGGATCGATGTCAACGTCGGTAAAACCGCGGAGCACAGTTAGCAACTTATAAAACATGGCTTTGCTAAGTATTATTTAAAAACCCAAAATAAGCTTATCTAGATAATAAGTTCTCGTTTATCTAGATAATAAAAATCATGCTTGCTAGATTTTTTTAGATTTAGAGATTTTTCTAATACATATTTGAGAGCCCCGTTGGCGTATAGGATAAATGGCTAGCAAGCAAGCTTCTAAGCAAGAGGTCGTGGGTTCAAATCCACAGGTGCTCGCCAGATGGTAGTAGCATATTAAATCGATGTTCCGCCAGACTTGCTGCCAAGAAGTAGCTTACAAGAAGAAAATCTGCCGATTCGAATAGCCAGATTTTTCGTGTGCTGCCGGAACACTGTAACCTTACGGTGTTCTGGCACGCGGCTCTTGAGAGTCCAAGTATTCTAGGCATAGCGTTTACCAGTGTAAATGTAAATTCTTATAATCAGAATGCAAGCGTGCCACCCCTAAGTTTTTCCCTCTGTAGGCAGTAAGCAACGCACCGATTGTATCGCGACGCTGCGAGCGCACATTTGTCAACCTTAGCTCTCCCACCCCCGTTCAAGCTTTTCACCAAACATACCGCGCGGTGATACTGTGCACTACTTCTACTGCGACCAGTAGGTTTTTCACCTATCTCGCCTGATGGTGAGCGATGATGTGGTCAAAGATGGTGAACAGGATAGGCCTAGGTACTCTTAAGACGTAACGCGAGGTGCAGTTTTCGATACAAACGTACTCCCCCGTTTCCTCCCTGGAAATTCTTCTAGAGCAAAATTTGTTTCTACAAAAAATCAAGGTCTGCTATTTGCTTGTTTTGACCAACCAATTGCAAAAGAAATATAAGCCTTTTTATCTCCTCTTTAAGATTTTTGAAGGGTCATTAATTTTTTTGATGTTATACTTCTTTTGGCGCGATAGAGAAAAATGATGAGAGTGAATTTTTACGATGCGCGCGCACACCGACACCTAAATTTAACATCGTGAAGTTAGTTCTAGGTGGTACGATGCGCGCGCACACAGTCACCTAAATTCTACACCGTGAAGTTAGTTCTAGGTGGCATGACTATGTTCAAGTTGTATATGTCATATTTAACGTCATCTTTTTACGTTAATAGAACCTTTTTTATTTAAATAAAATCTTTTTGATTAATTTTAATATTTATCGTTAATCACTACTGCATTTTAGTTATTTTTTTTCCATACGCCACAGAAGTATAACTTCTACCGCGTGTACATAAGTTCACACACTCATTTTTGCTACAGCTACAGCTGCTATAGCTACAACAGACCTTGATTTTTTTAGAAACAAATTTTGCTCTAGAAGCATTTTCCAGGGCGAGGAAACAGAGGAATACGTTTGTATGGAAAACTACACCCCGCGTTTTGCCTGACTTGCTACCAAAATGTAGCTTACCATCATCAAAGAGAAAATCTGCCGCCATAATCTTAAGGTGTTCCGGCAGCACGAAGCCCTTGAGAGTCAGAGTATTCTAGGCCTAGCGTGTTCACTATCTTCGACCATATCATCGCTTATCACCAGGTGAGACAATTGTCAAATGCTAGTCTATAGGATAAAATAAGACATACAGTTGAAAATGACTCGTGCGGAATAAAGTCTACTAACGGTGGATTTTTAAATCATCAAAATATTATATTTCTAATACCATAGTACAAACTTGATTACTGAAACATTAATTATTTTGTGCTAATACTTATAGCACTTCTTTTCTGCATCTGTAATGAAAGAGTATGTAATTCAATGAAATTATGAAATGAAATGAAATTATATGAGTATTATTGATTCACAGTAAATAGAGTACAGTACAGATGAACATTATAAAATAAAAGTCCTTTTATTTATAGCTTCTGGATGAGCTTATGAAATTTCAATATTTTTATTGATCTACTGAGAAAAATTAAGATTAAATTACAATTTATATATTATAGGGTTATTACAATAATTACAAATGCTAATAATAGTACGAATGTCATAAATAGTCATAATTTTGTGTCAATACATGTCTTCAATTGCGTTAAACATTTTACAAAATTCAAATTTGTAGTTGTGTCCTAAATTTTAAGGCTGAGTTGCACTTTCTTACTTTAACTATAACACACGTCAAAAATCTGTCAAACTCCATGTAAAAACAACGGTTAATAAATTGTTAAACACAATCCAAACTGTCTAGTGTTTAACAATTTACAAAAATATAAAGTGTGGAACACTTCAAAGAAACATAGTATTCGACGGTTAAAAGTTATAGTTACGGATAAAGTAAGATGGTGCAATGAGTTGCCTAAGTATGGTAAATTTTCAGTTCCATTGGCAATTTGTTGAAAATTTTGGCACACATAGCATAACAATTATTGCTAAACAACGCTTCTTTCGTTCTTGGCGTTAGATTTAAAACAAGTATAGGGCAGTATCGCGAGTGACGCGGCATCCACCAATGTTCGCAGGGCGGCTAATTTAAAGGGCGGGCGGCGACATGTTTATAGGTTAATTAAAGTTTTAGGAACAAACAAGTGCTGGGGACCGTGCGCAAATTGCGTAAGTAAGTATATTGAAATTATAAACACTGTTGTTCAAATAAAAGAAGATTTTTGAAGCCAATATTATGGTAATAATGCTCCGCTGTCCGTCTGTCTGCCTGTCTGTCCGTCTGTCACCAGGCTGTATCTCATGAACCGTGATAGTTAGACACTTGAAATTTTCACTTTATAAATGAATGATGATGAATGAATTATGATATAAGGTAACGGGCATGCACGACACTCTGGTTGGATGGTAAGCGAAGAGGTCTCCCTATTACAAATACAGCGGTATGCAATTTTTTTTTACACCGAACTGACCACTATCCACCTGATGTTAAGTGATGATGCGGTCGATGATAGCCCAATGGCTAAGGATAGCCCTTCTGGACTGCTAGAATTTTGCATGTCTCGGCACTGCGTCTGTAACCTTGAGACATAAAGATGTTGATTCTCATATTATGCCCTGTAATGTCACGGGACACCTTGCCATTTTAACCGAAAAACCGATAACCGTTGGACAAGACTGGTTCTAGAGTGAACACCATGGCTCGGCAACGTAGCGTTGGACGTCCTGTTAGGCGTCCATTACACGATAGGTTTTGCTGTCAGTTTGCTCACAGTCACGGCTGTGACTGATGGATAACTGATCGTGTAATGGAGTGACTGACGGTGACTGACCGATATTTACATAATTTGCTGCATGAGCAACCATCAGTCATGACTTTTGGTTTTGAATGACGGAAAACCTACCGTGTAATGGACGCCTTACAAGGTGGAGCGACGACATTCGCAAAGCGTTGGGTAGTGACTGGAAACAAAGAGCCGAAGATCGGGCTCAGTGGCGTGTTTTAGGAGAGGCATACGTCCAGCAGTGGACTGAAACCGGCTGATGATGATGATGATGATGATGAACAGCAAATTATGAGAGAAATAAGCTGCATGTTTAATCACATTTGCATATACAAACCATTTAAATAAATGCCCCGTCCTGTTTGTCAATTTACCCAGAAAAATAAAAAAAAGTCTTACAATCCCAACTTTATTTGCAACCACTACAGAATCAAAAACACCTGAACGGTACAATAATCCAAGTTCACGATTTATCTCTTCCCCCCCCCCCTCTCCCCTCTACCCCTCTCGCCCACCGTTACTGTAATTAACGAAATAACGGACAACTGCGCCTTAATGAGTTTGAGAGATTTACTAGATCATAATTAATGATTCAGGTATTCTAGGATAGTATAGGGATTAAAGTATCATTTAATATTTAAAGAATAATCGTTTTATATGTTAAATTAGTTTCTTGAATGTTGTTGGCATTTTTTCGGTCTATTTTTCCATCAACATAGACCCGAGTAATTGATATAACTTTCTAATTATGCGTACCTGAGAAAAATGATCTTGACAGACGGCCGGACAGACCGACGGACAGACAGCCAGACGGATAGATGGACAGACAGACAGACACACAGACGGACAGACACACAGACGGACAGACAAGAAGTAATCCTATAAGGGTTCCTTTTATCCTTTTGATATAAATTAAGTATAACATAAGAACTAACTAACGATAATATCAAAAATATAAAAAAACAATATGATTTGTTTCTTTTTGGCAATAGATGTATTTTTGTTTGTTTGTAAATTATGTGTTTCTGAACATTAACTACTACATATTTATAATCGTACATCCAGAGACACTAAAAGGCGCCACCGATTTATGGTGGATATACCATCTACCCGAACGAAGCGATTTGCTTCTTCGTTCATCATACGAACCGCCAAAGAATGGAATACTCTGCCTGAGTCTGTGTTTCCAGTTAAGTACAATATGGGGGTCTTCAAATCGCGAGTGAATAGGTATCTTCTGGGTAAGCACGCTCCATCATCGATCGCATCATCACTTAACATCAGGTGAGATAGTGATCAAGTGCTACCCAGTTCGGAATAAAAAAAAAAACATCGTCGATCGTATCATCACTTAACATCAGGTGAGATAGTGGGCTTGCCTATATAGTATTTTTTTTTATAACATGTTATATACAGAATTAAGAAACGATAATGGGCTAACAATTAATCCAAGCAAAGCAATAATCAATAAAGTACATATACGTATCGTTGTAAGATGCGCACACGCATCTCAAATACTAACTGCAGTTCCGTGTCTTCGGACAGTATCCGTGTTCTGCTCGGATCAATAATTAATCATTTCTAAACAACAGGGATATAGTGTATATACAGGATGCTCTCATTCTATTATTTTTAAACTTCAAACTTCAAATAATTTATTGTTCATACTACATGGTCACATAAAATAAAATTATCTCTGTAGTATATATACACATATATATATACTGTATGCTCAGCTAATTAGATAAAATTAGTAGGAATCATAAGATGTCGCAGAATACAATTAAATGACAGAATACAATTTACAATGATCTGTGCGCTTTAAGTTCTTTAACGACTTTAAATAACGGAGGTGTCTCAATTCGACCGTTTATATGTGTGTTCGCGGATAACTTCGTCGTTTATGAGCCGATCTTGATGATTTTTTTTTTGTTGGAAAGGAGATATCCCAAAGGTACCATTGTGATTTCATTGAGATCTGATAAACATCTCCAGATATATGTCGATAAACGTCTCAAACTTGCAACTGAAGCTCACTCGCGCGACATGGAAGTTGGTTGTTTTACTTTTAAACTATCATCATAGTAGTTTTAGCGTGAAGAAGTAACAAACACACTTACACACTCACAAACTGTCGCCTTCATAATATTAGTAGGAAGTTAATAAATATAAATAAATAACAATAATATAATAATATATACGCTTTACCACTTCGTGCCTTTCGCGGTGGAAACCCTGGATTGTTGGGGAACAGATTAATTTTAAATTTAACATCAATTGTTTTATTATTGTTATCTCAAATAGGCGTTTATCTGCAACTGAAAACCACCTGTATATGTGATTCAAAAGCTGTACCCCATGTATCAGGGAGGCACAGCTCCTGTCTCGGTACAAAGCATCGAACCCGCACCCGACATGGCTCGGCACGTCCCGCTGTGCTAACACTGCTCACTTACGAGGCCTAGTGGTGCGTTGGGAGAATGGTTGTATTTGAAGCCAGAGGTTAGTGGGTTCTAATCCGTGTGCACCAATGGAATTTTTTTATCAATAATGTATGTCATCGTTTTGAATTCGTTTGGAATTTTCGGCATGGAGGTAGGATACTGTCTTGTATCCACATGGTCAGCTACCACCCTCAAAATTTAAATTTCGTCGCTCAACATCTAATGTGTTCCGGCAGCTGTCCTTGAGAGCCAGTTCCCATTCTAGGCCAGCGTACTTCTTCAACCTTCTACCATTTTTAACCGCGTCGTCATTTACCAACAGGTAAAATAGTTGTCAATCTCTAGCCTGCATAAGATATTAAAAAAAACTTGCTGTGGTTTATTTAATCCAAAACAGACTAGCTTATAACTATATTTTAGTAGTAAGTGATGATACCGTCTACGAAAGAGGTGTCTGCCTCATTGGAGGTGGCAGTCCCATTGGTAATACTCACTCTGTATATTTCAGTGCATAATTTCAGCTAAATCTATCGAGTTGAGTTGCCATGTAGAGGTAACAAATGAACAAAATAATTAAACTGACTTACGCATTATAATAATGAAGGTAAAGTATATATGTATTACGCACTTAGTCAATAGGTTCCACTACTTTTAATATTATTGGCAGGATAAACATCATCATCATCATGTGTCAGTCCACTGCTGGATATAGGCTTCTCTCAATACTCACCACTAAGCCCGATTTTCGGCTCTTCATCAATGACAGTAGAAAGAAGATAAACTTGTAAAAAACTATGCGCTGTCAAGTTTAGTTTTAGTTTTATCTCCAATGCATTCAGCGCACAGATCAAGCCTACTTGCAACTCAAAAATCAACATCCAAGGCTCGGCTTTAAGCTGCCGCCCTAATAAATCGTATTTTAAACCTCCCCGCCCTGCTGCGCGCCTGGTAGCTGCAACTATTTCACGTTTAATGGACCAAATAACTGCTTTGATGGCCGAGGCCGGACTTGGTCCGTTTTAGCGATTTTTCGCGGGCATTTCCGTTTTGGCGCGACTTATTGTTATTGTTTTGAGGTTAGGTCCGCCATCTTGCGTGCCGTGCGTGTCTTGGTGATTTATGGTGGGTTTGGGAGTCTGTTTTCTGTTGTTGTATTCTGGGTTTTTTAGTTGTACTTAATTGATTTACTTACGAAAATACCCATTAAATCATTATATATATTTAGAAGTATTATAAGCTATGCTGTCAAATTTGACGTCCATATTATATTTTGACCTTTTAATTCAAAGCTAAATTTAAAACTTAAACCCCCAGATAAACCACACACTTTAATTAAACTGACAAGAGGCAATCTGGCAGTCTACCTATTCTAGTGCGAATCTAAGTTACAAATTCAGATTATTCCGCCTGTTGTTACCTAGATTTCTAATCCTATTCCTAAAATAGAGGCTAAAATGCGTGCAACATAGATCCAACAAACGCGCCCATTACACGGCAGAGGCAGGGCTGGCCGCAACGGATCTATCACGACTTCACGCAGCAATGAAAAATGCGCACGCGACAACCCTGCGTAGCGGCCCTGTCGCGCGATGAACAGCGCTCGCGGGAGGGTTAGCAGAATAATCTAGTTCTAAAATATGAATTCGATTTTTCATATTATAATATAATAAATAAATATAATATAATATAATAAATATATAATAAATAAATAAATAAATCTTAGGTAAGGTATCACGCTTAACTTTAACCTACTTCCAAAAAAAGTTGTTATCATTCTTATATACATATTTTTTCTAACAAGCTTTTATTTTTAATTGTGCGTATGATGCTCGTTTTGTCCGCTAATGTTGTAGGTATACCTATTAATATTATTTTATTTTTTATACTGAATACGGTTATACCTCAGGTGTTCCTTTTATAAATTTTATCAAGATATTATACCAGGAGTTTTTGCGGAAGTTTTTTTCCCTAAAACTTGTGTGCTTCCGCGAGTTTATGTGTAATACGTGGATTGTTAACCATCAAGTGCCGGTCAATGTGTGTGAATGTAGGGAAACGCATGATGTTTAATAAAAACATGCTATTTGCGTTCTCACCAAAATCCTACTTAAAATCTTCAGTAAAGTCCACATCTTTGCTGAGGGTATGACTTGGACTAGACTGTGACTTTAACCTGAAATGTGACTTTGACTCAACTTTATGATTTTAATTTACAAAAGCTTTAGCAATTATTGGACTTGACACTGGCTGAATACACTAATCGTGAGGAGCCATAATGAAAATAATATGTTATAACAATCATTTTTATTTTTCTTGTCACAAATTTGCCCGCTGTTTTTGCCAGCCGTACTTCAGTGCAACAACGATCACTTAACGCACGACCGCCTGAAAAATGTACTCTAACGATACGTGGACTGCAAACCACTAGTCTTAGTTGCAATCGATCCAGCTGATACTGTGGCATGGTCAGGACTATCTACCGTACAAACACACGTCGCTAAATGACACCTAACCTAACCTAACACCTAGCTCGGTGCCCATGCATAAAAAAAGATTCCGACGAATTGAGAACCTTTTTTATGAAGTCTGTTAAAAAGGAGGTTCTTAATTCGTCTGTCTGTTTTATAACCGACTTCAAAAAAAGGAGGAGGTTTCTCAATTCGACCGTATATATATTTTTTTTTTTTAATGTTTGTTCGCGGATAACTTCGTCGTTTATGAGCCGATTTTGATTATTCTTTTTTTGTTCGAAAGGAGATATCCCAAGTGTGGTACCATGGTAATTTTATTGAGTTCTGATAAGTATCTCTAGAGATATTGAGATAAACATCTTAAAATTGGTACTGAAAATGAATAGCGCGGCATTGAAATCGGTTCTATTTTAGTTTTTAAACGATATTATTTTACATTTGTTGCACGATTACACGGTGCATATTGGCGGAGTAATCGCCTATTCGTATAGCGTAAGTATATTCGTATACTAATCGAATCAGTATTCGAATTATTATTTTTATTGTGGGTACATCTCTACGGTGGTGCCATTATATGATTCATTGAGCTTTGTAGAGTATCTCCAGAGGTATATATATAAACATCTCAAACTTGCTACTGAAACGGACGCGCGTGGCATGTGAAGTCGGTTTTTTAGTTTGTAAACTATCTTACTTATTTTTATAACTGGAAGGCTAGCTTTTGACCACTATCTCGCCTGGTAGTAAGCGATGATGTGGTTGAGGATAGTAAACACGCTAGGCCTAGAACGGTGGACTCTCAAGGGCTGTCGAAACATTATGAAGTTATGGCACCGCCATACTAGGCCTGATACATATAATACTTACTACGATCGTTTCAAAAACTTAAATAACCGACTTCAAATGCCATGCTATTAATTTTCAGTACCAAGTTTGAGGTGTTTATCTCCATATCTCTGGAGATACCAATCAGATCTTGATGAAATTACTATGGTACCACCCCTGGGATATTTCCTTTCAGACAAATAAAATAATCATCAAAATCTGGTCATATACGACGAAGTTATCTGCGAACAAACATAAATATATATAAGGTCGAATTCTTTCTTCCTTTTTTAGAAGTCGGTTAAAAATGTTGCATTTTTCACGCTTAAAAAAATTAAAAACGCTAAACGGATATCAGAGTGGCGTAATCAGATAAAACTCAAAAATCCACTAAAATGGCCTCAAAGTAGATAATGGCAACACACGTTCCCAGAAAACATACATAAAAAAAATCATTTTCTGTTTTATTTACTCCTCGCATTGTAAAGTTGGTAAAGACAAAAGAAAACAAACATCGACCAGCCTAATTTCCAATGGAGTTTTTACCATCCACCGACCGTCGGCTTTGCTAAAGGATTATTCAATTAAACGTAGGCCATTATACGGCAAAATGTTAAACAACCACGTATAAGGATTGCAATTTCTTTATTACCTCATTCCGATGCAAGCGGTGACGGTGTTGTCAGACACAGAAGATAGATGTCGCTACTTCTGATCCCTTGACTAATGAACAACGACATTTCATGTGCACGGTGCACTACCGGCCCGAAAGAGACCGACCTTGAACGGAGTTTGTCCCTTTCTTTTGAATGAACCACATGTATATGTACTATACATATGATAGATAACATATAGCACTGGCAGGTTGTTAGACAAGGAGACACTGCCATCTAGGTTCCTTTCGTTGGGGCCGGTTTGATATACCAGCGGATTAGAGCAGCGGATTAAACTGTTTTTTTTTATACCATATAGTTTAGCGTTTTGACCACTATCTCACCTGTTGGTAGTCGAAGATAGTAGTACGCTAGGCGTAGAATGGGAACTGGCTCTCAAGGATAGCTGCCGGAACACATAAGATTTTTGGGCGACAGATTTGGAGAATTTGTAAAAAATCTACTGTGCACGATCTATATAATGGTAAATCCATGGTAATGGAAGAAGGACCAAGCGATTGATTGAAAGTTGCTCTCATAGCCTCCTCAATTAGAAAAGAGCTTATTTATAGTCGTCAATAGGCGTGACGAACGATTTTGAAATCCTCTTCCGTAATGTGGGAACACATTTACTATTCACGAAAAAACCTATATTTCGGTATTTAACTTCAGTTTAATGAAGTTTATAAAACAAATTTTCTAATATTTTTTCAATATTGCGAAAAAAAAGCTCACATGTGTCATGGCGTCGACTGTGACGTCACGCATAGGTTAATGACATACTTGACGTAGTAACTATTATATAATCTGTGAAAATGAATACACATGGGTTTTCCAAAATTTAATAACAATTTCAAGAAAACCTCATATGAGGACATAGTCGTGACGTCATGCGCTGTGATTGGTGTTTTAATCAAAATGGCCGATTGCAGTATTTTAATGTTTTATTTTATTGAAAATCTTAATCTCAATTTTTTATATAAAACTATACTACTATTTTAAATTGTTTTAATATGTATTTTCCCCTAAAATAATCAAATCTTCGATTTTTTGATACTGTCGTCGTGCCTATTACAGGGCATTTAGACTTCTTCTTCTTCTTCTTCTTGTAATGACTTTTAAACGCTGTTTGACGCTTTTCTGCGAGTGTCAAAAGTAGGTATGGACAGTGTACAGTATATTTACAAGAAATAAACCGACAAATGAAATATTACTAAAATCTCAGACTATAATAAAAAAGTCAGACAGATTGATGCCAAACACCCGAGTGACCGCAAGCAAAGTTTTGTCTCAAAGTAACAGACGCAGTGTGGTGACATGCAACATTTTGGCTATGTAGAATTTTACATGCCGCTGTACTGTAATAGGTAAACCTTATATCATAAATAAATAACAAAAAAAAAAAACAAACGAACGGATTTTTTAAAACAAAGCTTTAAATACTCTCCATTAAGTTTCCATTTAGGTATACAAAAAATCTAAATCGGTCGTTTAGGAGCTATGATGCCACAGATAGTCAGTCAGTAAGTAGGTTAACATTGACTTCTATTAACTTTTTTATAGTTAGTTTATAAGTTTACTGAAACTAATAAAAAGTTTTAAAAACATACATTCGAAATTCAAACTTTCCTCATCGTCACAGAGTCGAGCATTCAAAGTCAAAATTAAAGTCATACGCCATTGGATATGACCGATTGTTTACACGTATACTCCAACTCTTTCTCTCCAGTACTAGTTCGTATATATCTAACCTTGTCGTTGTTACGTGCCTGGACATTCAGATGGTTGCTTGACTCGCTTGCGGCGGATAATGGCGGGATTTGACAATAACATTAGTTCGGATACAGGCTAGTTGATTGGATTATTGAAAGATATCGCGTTGGCGTTGATTTATGACTTGCGTTGATTCGGACATGCCGTGCTAGTGTAGATAGCTCGGCGTCTCGGAAGTCGGACATCGAACATGTTAACAGTCTATGGTCAGGAACTATTTATTATCTATGGTTGGAAGCAATGTTTGAAGTGGTTTGAACAAATAGGATACGGTTTGATATTATAAAGACATTGTATGGAATTAACTAGACTTTTCGTTGGTTTTGGCGGGAACAAGAAAATGTAGTTTCTTAGTTTGTGGCAGAAAATGTATTAACATTTTGACTACTAAAATGATTAAATTTTGCGGAGCAATATTTTTTTATATCATAATTATAGGCTAGCGTTTGACCACTATCTTACCTGTTATTATGTGATGATGTTGTCGAGTCTGGTGCGCGCTAGGCCTAGAAGTGCAACTAGCTCTTAAGGATAGCTGCCGGAACATATTAGATGTTTGGCGACAAATTTGAAATTGAGGTTCATAGCTGGCCAGGCGGACACTACGGTGCACGGCGAGAATTGAACTCGGTACCTCTGGCGTGAAAGCTGACCATTCTCTCACTACACCTACTTCTAAAATCAAATGTATAATCAATACATATATATAATATATTGATTGAAGTTCTTGACACTTTACCATACGGACATTCCTTAATTTTTAGGTTAGTAAAGTTTTTTTATTTTTTTATATTGTAATTTTAAAAAAAATGTATAAGAAACACTAGCTGTGCCCAACGGATTCCCCCGCGCTAACAAGTATCCTATGTATAATCCATAATACTGACTGTCCAGCTTGCCTGAGCCGGGCTGACTAAAACTCAGTAATGGCAAATGGTGGGACAGCCACTTTAATAAATTGGTAGGTACTCTTCACACATGATTACAAAAAGCTCGTGTTTCAAAAAGTTTTAATTTTAATTTGTGTTGTTAAAAGCTCTTTGTTGAAAGCTTTTATTTAACTTCACTTGTATATCTTGAAATTTCGCAATTACTATTTCCACACACGAATTTAACTGGAACTTTAAAACTGCTATTCTGTCTGAGTAGCCAATGAATTCTAGAATATTTTCTTTCCATTTCTTCGCTACTAGGAACCTCACGCCGATGAGTCCACTAGTATTTCCAAAATGGTAGAAAATGTTTTCGTCTCTTTCTGCGGTTGTTTCACCTTCCCTTCTTATCTCTGAGAGACTAATAATGTCCTATTTTATGTCTTTTAGGGCATTTTCTAATTGGAACAATTTCTCAGCTTTCATTAGTGTGCGGACATTGTTAGTGTAAAGGTTAAGGGAATCGGAATCCTTAATAATGTGAACGTGTTTCGTGGAAGGCTATGGGGGAGACCTTTGCCCAGCAGTGGGAATTACAGGTTAAAAAAAAATGTCCACCCACGTCCACTGAAATTGCTGAAATTTGTCACACACGTTTGATCGAGAATCTCGTGTTGTTGCACAATAAAGCTTTTATTGAAATTTCAATTAATTTTATATATAAAACTTATTTTACTTCAAGACTTCAAGACACTCCAAAGCGCTATTTTAATTCGATGACGTGCCAGAGTAACGTCACAACGTGACGTCATAACAGCAGTAAAGCTCGCACGTTACAATTATGAAGTGCGAGAGGAGACTCAAGGAGGTTTCCTTCATTTCGAGATTCCGGCGCGCAATCATTGTAGCAATTTTACAGAGCATCCGTCGTGGAAGCATGGTGGGCTAGGAGCTGGATGTCGAAATCAATAAGGTCTAAGGCTCGTTATATTTCAACTTGATCCTTACTAAAATAAAACAAAAATATTAGTTGGGTCATGTGTTATTAAATCTTCATTAACCATTGAATTAGAAGGTATCCATTTTTTTTTGTATATTTTAAAAAACATCTATTAGAAATTAACGTCAATTCACATCTAGGTAGATGGCAGCAACCAGCAGAGAATAAATATATTACTATAAACTATTGTAAAGTATCAGAGACTTTCTAGTTTTTACAGCTGATGGAGACTGTGGAACTGAAGTCGAGCAGATTAGCGACCACCGTTGTTCTCTTTTCGACAATAGGATCAGCTAAATGCTACCAGCCGCTAACCATTTCAGTGTGAATTGAGCAAATAATAAAATGATAAACCTTTTGACATGATTTATGTTTTTCTATTTATTTTAACAATTAGGATCAAATGACGAAGTGTTTTTCAACAAACTTTCAAAAATTATAAAGTGTACATTTCCAAAGTGGTCCCATTGTAATTTCATAGAGATCTGATAAGTATACAGAGACATCGAAATAAACACCTCAAACTTAGTACTGAAAATGACAAGCGCGGCATTTGAAGTCCTAAATCTATCCTAAATTATCTTATTATTCTTTTGATTTTTTGGTAAAATAATGTTTGTTTAGCAAAAAGGATCGTTAATATTGTAGCAGAGGTCTACAAAAAAAATCCATACAAAAGACATCAACGGGAATTTATTACATAAATACATTGATTTATTGCGTAAATATGACATCAAGTAGTAAACGCAAGTAGTAAACTTGAGTGTACGAGTAGCTTTTTTTCAGACTATTGTATGTTGCGTTTTAATATGTATCAGTGTATTTTGTTTTCAATTACTTCGACGCTTACACCAATTCTCACTAATAATATTTACAAGAAAACTGACCTCTACAAAAAAAACTTCATTCATACCCAATAAAGTAGATCCACCCTCCAATCAAAGCCCCCTTATTCCAACAGACCACCACCTCCCGACCTAGGGGGTGTAAAGGGGCGTCAGGAGCTCCTCTGACGTAGCTCGTGTGAAAATTACATTCCAAGAGCGCCTCGCATATCTATCACTAGCGAATTTAACTTCAGCTACGTTCGCGGAATCCTATGTATTTGCTACATTATAATAGTTGTGTCTATGGTATGCTAAGCCTTTGGAAATTAAAGTGATCTTACTGTCTATATCGGTTGTTATGATCATTATTCCTAGTCTGTACCAAGAATAATATCGTTTAAAAACTAAAAGAACCGACTTCAAATGCCGCGCTATTATTTCAAGTTTGAGGTGTTTATCTCCATATCTCTGGAGATACTTATCAGATCTCAATGAAATTACAATGGTGCCACTCTTGAGATATCTGGTTTCCGAATAAAATAATCACCAAAATCGGTTCATAAAGGACGATGTTATCCACGAACACACATTAATATATATATATATATATATATATTTACATATATATGGTCTCGGTTCTCTCTTCGGTTGTCTGGATGAAATTGCTTTAAGCGATAAGACCGCCCTTTGCATTACATAGCTTAAGTATTTTTAATTTGTTTATGTTTAATGTTTATTTTATAAGTGGTGTGCAAATACAGTGTTATCTATCTATCTATCAATGGTCGAATTGAGAAACCTCCTCTTTTTTTGAAGTCAGTTAAAAATAGTACAAACGAAAGTACATACATAATATAATACACATAAAATCACGCTTTTTTTCCCGTTGGGGTAGGTAGGGACTATTTCTTTCCACATGCTACGATCGTTATTTATTCTAGTAGTATGTCGAAATGTCGTAATTAATACTAGTAATATTATATTAAATAGGGAATATGCATGTGGTATAAATTTACTTGAAATCATTTATTTTCGAATCATTATTGTTCTGGTGTTGTATGTTAAACATTTTTAACATACAACACCAGAATATACCATACACCAAAATAGTAGATAGATAGATATAGTCTTACATGTGTTAAAATATTATATAAAAATGCAAAAAAAGCGTGGGAAATTTAATTTTGCTAAACACATCACCACTTGTCAATTAGAAAGTGACGTCACAGTGCACAACATTGTCTCCACAGATTAAATCTTTTTCATAGAAATAGTATGCACTGTAGTACGAATACGTAGTATTTTTACTAAACATATTTAATCTGTGGAGACTGTGTTGTGCACTGTGACGTCACAAAGGCACAAAGTCACAAAGGAGGCAGCGTGTTAGATACCTCATATTTTTTCAATGCTAAAACTATATTTTGTAGCTTGATTTGAACACTTTCAGTATTATTTAATTTTTTTACTGTTTTCAATGAATGTATTCAGTGAAATAAACATATTAAAAAAATCATGTATATTCCCTATTATGTAATTGTGTGTTCCCTATCTATGGTTTTGTCTTAAGTTAAATTTCATTGTAGAAAAAAAAAGTAATAATTCTTATGAATATCATTATTATTGCTAAAGCTATGTTTAATGTCTATATCTCTAGATATATTTCGTTTCGATATATTTTTCATAACGTTAATCACTTATTTTGATTGGATTTGCTTGTTAAAAATGTACACCAGTTACTTTTTTTTATATATATATCTTATAGGCTAGCGTTTGACCACTATCTCACCTGTTGGTAAGTGATGATGCGGTCGAAGATGGTAACCACGCTAGGCCTAGAATGGGATCTTGCTCTCAAGGATAGCTGCCGGAACACATTACATGTTTTTGCGACAGATTTTCTAACTTGAGGGTGGTAGCTGGCCAGGCGGACACTAGATAGTGTCCTACCACCATGCGGGGGTTGTTGTTTTCGGTTTTCCTTCACCGGAGGGCCACTGTGACAGGCGCACATAAATTTTTCGATAAAAAAATCCATTGGTGCACGGCGGGGATTGATACTGAAAAGATACTGAAAATATCTCGATGAAATTTAAATGGTACCTACCACCTAGGAAGATTCAAACAAAAGAAGAGTTTTCTAAAACGGTTCAGGCGTCTTCGAGTAATCGGTGAACATACATAAAAAAAAGATTCCGACGTATTGAGAACCCCCTTTTTGTGAAGTCGGTTAAAAATGTACACCACCGTGTACCTATATCACGATGAGTATAACATTTATACTCTTCGTAGGATTGCTATCATAACTATGTCGCAAAGATCAATAATGCTTACAATAAATACACACGAAATTAAAATTAGGTTATTTATTTATTACTATGCCCCTAAGTTTTATACGCGTTAAATAGTATTCAATATGTTATGTGTACTAAGTATCTGTGTTTTATAAACTATATACCTACTTTTTGTCTTCATTACATAAGATATGACTGAATAGGGTATTTTACTCTATATGAGAAAAAATCTAAAAATATATTACTTATTGAGATAGCTTAGGCAAAAAGCAGTCGGAAAACGTTAGTTTTAGTTCATAAAATAGCAAACTAAATTTTAAAAATCTATTCAAAGGTTTCAGCTTTTTAAATCTGTTTCATAACACCATTAAATAGTAGTCGCCATGTTATGACGTCATACGGCTATGTAAACTTAGAAGTGTCAACTGTCAACTATCAGCGTACTCTTTAATCACTGTATAGTGAACTGACGTCATGACCACAGAGCAATATGGCGTCCACTGTGTCCAGCGTTTTCGTCAAATTACGACTATGTAAAATATAAATGCATTGTTATGGCACTTAACGATTGAATGATATATATATATATATAGGAGGAGGTTCTCAATTCGTTGGTTTTTTTTTTAAATTTAATGTTGTGTTAAATTTATGTAAGGCAACCCTAAATTTCACACTAGGAGGTCCTGTGTTTTTTTTTTAAACTCACTAGCAATGTGGTTTGCACATTACTAGTAGTCTTGTTAACCCCTCCAACTAAGCTAAATATGCTTGTGTCTGGAGTGTGTTCACGGCAATAGTGCAATGGTGCAATTCGTGGGGATCAACTCCACCTACCTTCTCGATCACCAGTCCGACGCCTTACTCATTGGGTTGCCGCTTTAAACTTAGTTGGTTAAACAACACATCGTATTTAAATCCGACGAGAGATGTTGCACGGCGGAAATCAAATATTATGTTTCTTAATTCGTTCGTCTAATTTCGTCGTATCGATGGATCGAACCGTGGCTTAATTGGCAGAGCACCTGGACGTGTAATCCGGGGGGTGCGGGTTCGAGTCCGGTCGGTACGATGAAATTTTGGATTGTGTTTAACAATTTACAAAAATATAAAGTGTGTGACACATCGTATTTAATCATATTACCGACTGATTCATCGAAATAAGAAAACCTCACAAATACTCATAAACATATCCTTTTCGCATGGATGCCGCTGCCATGTGTCATCGAATCAGCGATATAAAGTATCTTTCTTAGAATTGCCACAGCTTCACCGGGAGCAAGGATACGTATAATCATGAACTTTAGAGATTTTAAAATTATATTTTTAGTTTCAATATGGCTCCACACGATCATTGTGTTAAGCCAGTGACAAAGTATTACAATTTTTCATGTATTTGTTAATTCAATACATAAAGTTGAGTCAAAGTCACATTCCAGGTCAAGTTGAAGTCGTAGTCTAATCCGAGTCATACCACAGAATAATGAATAGTCATACTTTCAGTAAAGAAGTGGACTTTACCGAAGATTTTCAGTTGAACTTTGGAATGAAAGCAAAATAGCATTTGCAACACTTTGCTGTTTCCTTACACTCGCAAACATTCACCGGCACTTAATGGTTATCCACAAATTATTACACATTCACTTGCGGAAGAACACACGTTTTAGGCAAAAAATACAATCAGAGCATACACACTTTTTTCACGTTCCCGCCAAAAACTTAATTAACCATAGAGTTTTGATTTCATTGCTTTTCATTCATGATAAATTACTTTTAATTTATGAATCGTCATCCAGAACACAGCCTGAAGGTTTTTATTTTTCGATCTACACATAATATGCGTATAATAAAGAACTGCTACCACCCGAAGTGGCCTGCAATTTCTTCAGCAGGGCTACATTCTCAATCATTCGAATGAAAATTCGGATTCGGAAACTGCCTCTCCTTCGACTCGAATCTTTGCAATTCACAATAGTCCGATCGGTTACATTTGACATTTCAATTCGAAAAAATCAATGATTCTGAAGCCGGCTTTTCACTGTGAGATATAATATAATTTATATTATATCCTGAGATATAAAATTTTATCGCTCGTCATACATATTATATGAGACGTTTACACTATACTATAATATATATTACATCCCAAGCTATAAATATTTTTTCGACCGAATGAGCGATTTTTGAAGGTTTATATTTTACCTCACGTCCCCGGACACCGCGCCTCCCCCTTCCTCGCCGTCAGTTTTTTTTTTGTTTTTTTTTTATTTTGGCTCCACGATGAGTGTATTTAGCATTTAGCCCAGTGTTTGAATGAAACCATAGACAACCAAAAGTGAACTATATATCATGCAGTGTGAACAGCAATCACGGGATATAATATATAGCACAAAATGTAATTTACATTACATCCCATAGTGAAAAGCCGACCTAATCGGATTGGTTTCCGCGACCAAATAGGTCACAGAATAACAAATATTCGAAATTCAAAATGACGCTTCCGAATTCGAATATTATCCGATTCAAATGATAATCAGGGGACAGGTTGAACAACCCGTTTTTACAATGTACATGAGTCTGTAGAATGTATAGGTACTAATAGGTTGATGTAGGTACTTATATTGTAAAAACGAGTAGTTAATCATTGTAGTAAAAGTGCAGACGGGGCGGATTAAAGGCGGAGCCACTTTTTGTTGCGTTCCGGGATCGACGCACTTCAATACAAGATGGTGGTTTGTATTACATACTAAAGTTTACCTTTTTATGTTGTGTGAGTGGACTTCTTAATTAAATAGTTTCGTTATTATCATCCTGTTATGTGGATGAGACTCAAAGTCAGTTGTCCAGCGTCTCGCCTCATCGCCGTCTTCCGATTTCATTGAAGCCTTCGTGTGTTTTCATCTGAGAAACACCTCCCGTCTATTGTCTTATTTTTCACCGACTTCAAAAAAGAAAGATGTTTCTCATATATACAGGTCGAAAACGGTCGAATTGAGAAACATCCTATCGTTATCCTCGAACACATATATATATATAATGATCACTGCAGGAAGAGTGAATCTCACAATCAACACAGGGTTTCCTAGTGTGAGATTCAATGCGCATAAGCTTTGTTTTAGTATATAAGCAATTACGAAACTCAGTTTTAATGTGCTAAAGTGCAAATAAATTATTTATTATTTATATATATATTATATATATTTATATTTTATGTGTGTTCGAGGATAACTTCGCCGTTTATTCGCCGATTTTGATGATTATTTTTTTGTTGGAAAGGAGATATCCTAAGCGTGACACCAAAGTAATTTTATTGAGATCTGATAAGTATTTCCAGAGATATGTAGTGTCGATAAGCGTTTTAAACTTGCAACTGAAAATGAATCGCGCGGCATTGAGTCGGTTGTTTTAGTTTTGAACTCTCTTATTCTATTAGTCCTCTCCATCCAAAGGTTGCGAGGAAGAGATCGCTTTTACCGATAAGGCAGCCCATAGTAACACTAACATAAATTAATGCCTTTCTGTATTTTATTTTTAAGTTATGTATGAGACACACCTCTATCACATGTGTATAATTCTTAATGTCTCAACAATAAAGAATAATAGCATATTATATCGATGTTCACATCATCGCGTAACCAGGCGAGATAGTAATCACAGGCCTATCAGACATTAAATAATTAAGATATTTTAAAAACTAAAACAACCGACTTCAATGCCCCGCGAGTCAATTTAAGTAGCAAGTTTGAGACGTTTATCGTCATATCTCTGGAGATACTTATCAGGTCTCAATGAAATTACAATGGGATCACCTCGGTAACGTACTCTACCGATTACAAAAATAATCATTCGAATCGGTTCAGAATTAACGGAGTAATCGCGTAACATACAAAAAAAAACATACAGACGAATTGAGAACCTCCTCCTTTTTTGGGAAGTCGGTTAAAAAGTGTGTGTGTTTTTGTGTGCATGTGTGTGTGTGCGTGTCTGTGCTACATTTATAATATGTATTTATAAGTATTATATATATATATATATATATATATTCGTAAATACATTATCTATTGTATGTTTGTGTTTTTGGATGAATATGTAATACAATTGTAGTTTCCGACACTAAGAACTGTGTTTCCGCCACTTCTAGGTCGTGACTGAAAACCAGCGCTGGGTGTGTACTGTGTAGGCACTCCGCATTATGCCGAGTCTCGACCTTTTCGGCACTATACACATTACATTTTTGTTTTGTTTATTTTTTAATTTCCTCTATTCTGTGTACAGTGTTTAATAAATGTATTTTCTTTCTTTCTTTTCTTCTTGTTAAGAAGTTATACTTCTTCGTCTTATCAAATCAAAAATAATTCCAAAAATTTTCATTCCCTTAATTTTTTCCCTAAAGCGCCATAAAAAATAAAATTTCAAAAAACTTTGGGATGGGTTTTAAATAAAAAATGGATGTGTTATTGTGGTGTGTCAAGAGAATAGGAGTAGCCTATGTCCAGCAATAGACTGAAATTGACTCATAATGATGATTACGATGATTGTTATGATAATTAATGAAATAAAATTAATAAAAGAAATTAATACACTGATAATTTCCATCATAAAAGACACGAACATGAAACTGAAAATTAACTGATAATAAAAGATAAATGAGTACACACGTTAATTGCCAATAAAATCAGCACCTGGTATCTAAATGACTAGTATATACTTTGTGGACGGTAGCTCGTTCATACACAACAATAAAACTGTAACAAAACTGTGTCTGTAATATTTTTTTTATTCTGTAATCACTATTTGATTATAGGGGATATTTTGATTTATAGGGGATGTAAGGGAGCACAAATACCACCTCAGTGCTCTCAGTCAACCTCACCTGCCCGTGGTGCATCCTGCTGACCAACAAACAAAAAATCTGCCGACCGACAAATGGCGGTATTACCATTTCAAATTATGGCGTAGCTAAATACTACAGGCCGGTGACGGGCAGCAGCGTCACCGGTGCGAGGATCTACGTGCGTTCGCCAACCCGCCTGCCCAGCGAGGCGATTAGGGCATATTCCCTCCCAATGAGCCGAAGATCGGGCTCAGTGGCGTGTCTTGGGGGAGGCCTACGTCCAGCAGTGGACTGACACAGGCTGATAATGAATCAATCACTATTTCACTTATTAATCAACATCAACACCAATATTATAAATTCGAAATGAGTTTATAATATTTGTTTGTTTGGAACCTCTTCACGGTCAAACGGCTGGACCGATTTGAATGAAATTTTGCACAGGTATAGTAAGTATTATAAGGCTATAGAATAATTTTTAAAGCGGGCGAAGCCATTGGGCACAGCTAGTTGTGAATAATATGGAACTAAGATGGAATTCAACATATAATTATTAAAACAATTTGCGTTCCGCGGCTTAGCTTTTGATAAGACACACAATTACACAATTACAATTGGAATGGAATTCCTTGTCTGGTCTGGGTTTCTTGATAACTATCACTTAGGGTCTTCTAGTCGTGATTGAATCATCAAGGTGTAGCATCGAGCAGGAAAGAAATAGTTAAGATAGTTTGAAAACTAACGCAACCGACTTCCATGCCACGCGAGGCAGTTTCAGTAGCAAGTTTGAGACGTTTATCGTCATAACTCTGGAGATACTTGTAAAACCTCGATGAAATTACAATGGGACCACCTCGGAAATATGCCCAACCTATTAGAAAAAAGAATTATTCGAATCGACTTACAATTGACGGAATAATCGCGTAACATACATACAAAAAAAACATACAAACGAATTTAGAACCGTTTCTTTTTTGGACTCAGATTTTTTTTTCAGATTTTTCCCATAACCTTTTTAGTGTTAAAACTTCTTTCTGCTAGCGCTCTGGCGACCGACAAATGGTGGTATAACCATTTCAAATTTTGGCGTATAGCTAATTCTACAGGCCGGTGACGGGCTGCAGCGTCACCGGTGCTAAGATATACGTCCTGCGATCGCCAACCCGCCTGCCCAGCGTGGCGTTTAGGGCATATCCCTCCCGATGAGCCGTAGATCATTTAAGATATAACATAGCAGCATTCAATATTGATCACGCAAGTAAAACCGTCGAACGCAGTTAGTATACCCATAAACTTGTATTAACAATAAACTTGTACAAAGTAACAATTTTTCAATTAACATTTTAATCACCTGTTCATTTAATTTATAAGTGCCTATTGCTGATTTTACGATAGAGGGCGGTAGCATTCCCTTTCTATATTTGGAAAATATCACGCTCGCAATGAGTCAAAGTTGGAATAGATGCTCGTTGCGAAGTCAACCTTTTTTTTTAGTTCTATTATGGCTCCACACAATTAGTGTATTTAGCCAGTGTCAAGTATTGAAATTCTTCAAGTTTTTAGAAATTTTAGTCGCAGAGATGGGTCAAAGTCACATATCAGATCAGTTTTCAAGTAAAAGTCTAGTCTAAGTCATACCTTCAGTAAATATGTAGTGTTTACTGAAGATTTTTAGTGGAATTTTGGTGAGAACGCCAATAGCATGTTTTTCAACATTGTGCTGTTTCCCTACACTCACGCACATTCACCGGCACTTAATGGTTAATAATACACATTTATTTCACATTCACTCGCGGAAGAACATAAGTTTTAGGAAAAAATAAAATAAGATCACACACACTTTTTCACGTTCCCGCCAAAACCCCAAGTCAACCATTATTGCTGTACAAAATTGGAATATTTTTTTTTTTAGTTAAAGGAGTTAAGCAAGCGTTTGACCACTGTCTCGCATAATGTTAAGTGACGATGTATGATTCCTTGCCTTTTGTTATTAATGGACTTTGTTGGGAAGATTTTGACGCCTTATTTACTCCATTGAAGGGATGCCACTATGCCCAAAAGGAGGGAACTTATGTTATTTTTGTATTTATGTGAACAGCATAGCAGCTAAAACGATTTCATTTGTAAGATGTGGTTAGATTCGTCTTGTACCCACCCCGAGTGACATAAGCTTCGCGAGACCATGGAATAAATTTTGATTCAGTTCTTATTTTATTTAGGTAGGTACGTGTAAAATGTTAAGTTAATCATTCTTTTTTTTAATATCTTATAGGCTAGCGTTTGACTATCTCACCTGTTGGTAAGTGATGATGCGGTCGAAGATGGTAAGCAAGCTAGGCCTAGAATGGGATAGATGTTTGGTACCACGGCATCAAAGCCGACCGTTCTCCCTATTACGCCACCGGGCCCTCATTCTCTTTTTTATAAAATACTGGCTGCGCCCGCGGCTTTGCCCGCGTTCAATCCTGGTTATAAACCTTCCGCTTGAATCACTCTCTATCTATTGATGAAAACTGCATTAAAACCCGTTGAGTAGTTTAAAAGACCTAACCGTACAAACAGCGGGAGCGACTTTGTTTTATACTATGTAATTAAGATAGGTCAACGCTTCACCACTATCTCACCTGATGTTGAGTGACGATGCGGTCGACGATGTAGCACGCTTACCTTAGAAGATACCTCCTGATATATATTTACTTGTAATATCCCCATATCACCTAATATCAATCATCTCGTTTACTCTGCCTCTCCTTCGACTCGAATCTTTGAAATTTACCTCTGATCGGTAACTTTTGATACTTAAATTTAAAAAAAAACAGTGATTTGAACGGAAAAGTAAACACAAATCAAAATTTAAAATGTCAAACTCTTCTTTACAGGACTTGCTCTAATACGATACCAGTAACGCCATCTAGCGTCCGATAGCGGCACTTTCTAATGGTTTCTTAGAACCAATAGAGAAAGTTCAAGTTATGGGTTCATCGAAAACATTGGCGGTTTGGGATAAAAAAGTATGGAGAGGATTGTTTTTGATAAAATAATTTAATGTTCAATCAAAGCAAATTATAATATTGTCTAATAAAGTTAAGCAGTTAGAGAACAAAAGTATAAGGACTAAAATAAGTTTCATCGCAAAGTCAAAACAAGGCCAACGCAGGCAAAATGTTTTACTACAAAGTACAAATACGCTTCAATCTTTTATTTATTTGAATCCAAGTTCCATCTTCTGTTAACTACAATAAAAATGCACAGGTTTTTTAACACTGACTGCGGCACTTTTTCGCATATTTTTTCCTTTTTTAAATTATTTTTTTATTATTTTTTTTTCGTAGGTGTGGCATCAAATAAAAACTAAAATCCAACAGCAGAAGGTCACACGCACTCCTTGTGAAAAAATTAATTTAAAATAAACATGTATTATATATTTTTTTTAATTTTACTTCCGATACCAAAAATCGAAAAAACGCACGGTGTGTGTTTTCAGCAGCGAACGAGTTAAGTTATCAAGCCTGAGAATGAAATCAGAAGTTTGTCTTCTGTTCAATCATACTGAGTGAACTCAGTATGACTTGCTCGGTGATACATGCCTCCATCCGTATTCTATTTCATATGTATATATAATAAATTTACACATGTTAACATATGATCGTTTACGTAGACCTTAATCTACCCTACAGGTGATCCCTAGGTGGTGGTAAAAGGTTGATCACTAGTGGTAGCTTCAGCCTTGGCTCGAACCACCTACCGGACAAATACATGTTACCAATCAGTTCGCCAAGATCCAGCAAGGTGTTCGGTGCATGCCAGAATGAAAGACGGGTTGGGATTATTGCGCAAAAAAGCACAACGGAGGCAACACGAAAAAACCTTCTTTACCAGGTAGTGAAATTGGAGGGGGCCGCTTGATTTGGGGAGGGGCATTTTGCCCCCTCTGCCCCTCACTGCCGCCGTCGCAACACAGTCGACAAAAACTAATTACAAGCTTTTTTTCACTTACAACCAAATCTACCTCAACTAGAATTTTCCTTCTACCCTCAAAATGCACCAAACACTTTTTTCTTTTCTTTCATTGTACACAAAGGTCGCATATCGAGACATCAAGATATCTACATACAAGAGACTGTCTGTTCGTCTGTCTGAATGGCCACATTAGCGTACAATGTAACAATACGGACTTTCATCTCACCGACTTGTACTTTGTCGTAGTGTAGAATTTTTGAGCTCTTGAATTGGGATTTATGGAGATGTAAATAAGATTGGAGTGAATGTTTGATAATATTAAACTACATGTTTAATGTTTTCATCGTGGTTTCGATTTGAAGTGCTGCAAGCATTAGATATTTATAAATAATATCGTTTAAAAACTAAAAATGAACCGACTTCAATGCCGCGCTATTCATTTTCAGTACCAATTTTGAGATGTTTATCTCAATATCTCTGGAGATACTTATCAGACCTCGATAAAATTACCATAGTACCACACTTGCGATATCTCCTTTCAAACAAAAAAAGAATAATCAAAATCGGTTCATAAACGACGAAGTTATCCGCGAACAAACATAAAAAAAAATATATATATATATACGGTCGAATTGAGAAACCTCCTCCTTTTTTTGAAGTCGGTTAAAAAAGGGAGATAAAGGACCCCGCTCGTCAATGTGGACCGTATGAATTAGGTTCGCAAACCTAATTTCACCTCAAAAATCGATACACCACCGTCCGTTACAGTCTCACAATATCTTTCTCTGTTTGGTTGTCTGGAAGAAATCGCTTTAAGCGATAAGACCGCCCTTTGCATTACATAGCTTAAGTATATTTTTTTTTACGTTCAATGTTTATTTTATTAGTGGTGTGCAATAAAGTGTTATCTATCTAACAATGCTTTCCTCTGTTCTACACGCACATCAAGATCGATATTACAAATTCGTGTTTTCATGTAGTTGTTTCTGGTTGCAAGACATTGCTTCTTGCTAAATTTCATGATTCTAGGTCAATGGAAAGTACTTCAATTCAATTCAATTTATTCAGTAAACAATATAACATTGTGTGTGAAATAAATACAAAATGCATATAAGGCTAAAAAAAAGTCACATTTTAAATTATTAATAACAAACAAAACCAAAAAATAGTAATAATGAAAACAAAAATAAATTAAAAATTAATTAAATCGATAAAATGTCATTAAAATTACATATTCATGCCAAAAATAATAAATAATCCGAAAAACAAAGTAACAAAGAAAAGCATAAATGTAAGCAAATAGCAAATAATAAGAAGAAAAAGAAAAAAAATTGCACTTTGAACAGTGGTTAGTTACTTAAGGAGTCAATTTAAAATCAAGGAAATCGTCAACCGAATAAAAGCACCCATCTATTAACATTTTTTTCAATTTGTAAGTAAAGACTGTGGTATTTTCCAGAGATTTCAGTTCAACTGGGAGGCTCTATGGGTTTTGATTCCCTTGTGAAACCCCAAAATATACGACATAAACGGTCTTATCTTTTGATCGCGTTGATACATATTAAGTTTAATTTTTTCACAGCTAAAAGATACCGTAGACCCGAGATTTTGATATAAGATTCAACTTAATATATCTACGCGTTACTGGGAAAAAAGTCTTGACAGACGGAGAGACGGACAGACGGACAGACAGACGGACAACAGAGTGATAGATAGTATAAGGCTACCTCTTTTTCCTTCTGGGGCACGGAACCCCAAAAAAATACAAACCAATTGAGAACCAGCTCTGTTTATTAATGTCAATGAAAATATATCATCACGTATCGTTAAATAACCACAAAAACAAGGTGGTAGGTGATATAACACCGCCTTCAGCGTATTGTTACGTGTAGCCTAGAGGTAAATGTTAATTGTTTGCTATAATTGTGGCCAACAGAAAATGTTTAATTATACAATAGATACATTTAAAGTAATTTAAACCTTTTGTTAATTGCGTTCCGAAGCAGATGGCAGGTAACTGAACGATTGGAACTGTGTAGGGTAGTTAATAAAATTACTATTCTTTACTATGTGGTTAGGCTTATTTCTTACTGATCTCTTAAATGATTTTAACTGACTAAAAAAGGAGGAGATTCTCTATCAAGAACCACCTCCTTTTTAAAAAACAGATTCCGTCGAACTCGATTGTTTTATGTACCTACGTTCCTCGATTCCTGAATCGATTAAAAATCTCATTTTGTTTCAAAGGGTCAGATTCTTTCCAGATGGTCCCATTTAGATTTCATTGAGTTCTCATGAGTATCTCCAGAGATATGGAGATAAACATCTCAAACTTAGTTCTGAAAATGACAAGCGTGGCATTTGAAGTCGGTTCTTTTAGTTTTTTTTTAACGATCTTTAATTGACAACTTTTTATTTCTATTAAAAAATACAAAAGCCGTAGTAGTCTTATTTTTTAGTATTGGTTAGGCTTGTTTGATTTTAACCAGTTTCTTGAATTGTGATTAATGAATAAAATTCACTTCGTCTTTATTGGTAGTATAGGTAAAGGATTTTTCAAGGAAACATCTTAGAATACCGGTGTATTCGTTACAGCAAAAAATAATTGGAAAGTTTTTGGAACTAATTTCCGTTGATTTACAACTAAATCTATCCATATTACAAACCGCACTTTAAATGTAAATTGATGAGCGTCAATGACTCACAAAGGCGTAACCACATCCATTAGCCTCCAAGCAAACAAACTTAAAAAGCACGCCAATTTAATTACTGAAGCGTCGGGTCGACGAACCCAAGACAAAAGGCTTCACGACCCGTCGAACCCTCACGCTCGTGATAGCCTATGTAACTCATTATATCCGATTTAATTTTATATTTTCAAGCGTCCATTACGCCTCCATTCACGGCCTGGCATCATAGCCGCGTGCGCCCGTGCCTTATTAAAAAAAAGAAAAAATAATAAATAAAAAGCCCGCGCTCGAGGTTGCGCTAGTCTGTGGACTCCGGTCAGCAGGCCATCCTTCTCTCGCCTCTTCGATGCCACTCATTTCCTTTCCTCTTCAGCCTTTAATAAAACATAATTGCTTTTAAATGTATAGGATTGGCGATGGGGAGAATAATAACCGAAGAAGCAATTTGCCGTCGGGCCGAGGAACGCACCTCACTTATTAACGTTCGCTTTCAAAAATTACTCTATGCATATTTATAAGCGATCGTTTTGGTGACCATAGACGAGGGCTTAATTTTTAACAGCGTAATGGCGGTTGTGCTAACAACCTTTATGGAAATTGCTTTTATTTACGTGCCTAAATTACGTATGTATGAAGCGTTTTTCTGTTGAACGACCATCGTGGTTTTTGATGGTTGCTATTTTTAAACTCTTATAATATTTATCTATGTGCTGAAATGTGCTCCAGTTCCGTGTGAATATGTTTAGTTAAGTACCTATCTAAGTATTTTATACACCTTGCGTTATTTTTATATTAAATTCACAAGAGGTGTATATTTATATAATACTTAGGTGCTTATTGCCATATTGTTAAGAAGATTAGGATTGTCCCACCATGTTTTTTGTTTGATAGGTTCAAGAACAACCTTTCTCAAAGATTTGATTCTATTTTTGTTTTCCTTTTTTTAAATGTAGGTAGTTGAACCAACAATCTCTAAAAAGTATATACCTAAGCTAACTGAACATAGGCCAGACCTATTGTGACATACCTACAGGCAAAAATTCTGAATAGACTTTAAGACAGCTCTCGGTCGTGGCCTATCACAACAACCAAACTAGCTCACGGCCTAATAAACCAAAAAAACAAGAAATATAAGGTCGCTTATTCATCGCTCTACAATAATTAATACAATATCAAATATATTCTGAACCAGTTTGTCATAAAGGAAATGAATAAAGCGAATATCAATACACTCAAATAAACCAAATACAAAGTAATATTTTTCATCCAATTACCTAAGCTAAACGTTACACCTGTTTCAATAAAAAATGGCTACCACAGTACCACACGTGTAGATATGAAGATACAAGCTCGAAGCGAGGCGTGGCCGCGTAGATGTGTATTAGTAAATTATTTCTGTGAAATCAACTTGGCAATTAGTTGTAATTGCGTGGAGCGGCCCGCCTGCGGCATGCATGCTGAGTATTGCTGAGATACGCATCATAAAAATACTTGTTTATGGTATTCCGTTCGCGCCAAAACATGGCGGCTTGGCGGGAAATCTTTTGTAAACAGATATACTTTTCGGCTCAGACTACGGTTTATGTATTTGTTTCTTTCACTAGCAGTGCCCAGTGGCAAAGTATGTGCTAGTTACAAACTATTTGTACATATTCCAAATTTCATAGAAATCCATTCAGGCGTGAATGAATAGCGAACATACAAACTTTCTTAATATAAGATTGCGCTATTTAAAGCGCAAAAGAGATGCATTCGGGCGATGTGTGGTTTATAACAAACTGACTCTTGTAAAAAATATTTTATAAAATTAAAAATATTTACTTTGCCAGGTCTTTACAGGCGAGTCTATTCTTTTTGTTAAAAAAAAAATGCATCTTTATGAAAAATATCCCCCAGGACCGCGACGAGAAGCTAAATTACGTCATCCTGGCTCTCAGACAACACTATTTAAAAACAATATTCTCAACATGGCTCCCACTTTATATAACAAGCTGCCTGCATCAATCAGAGACATATCGAATATTCATGTGTTCAAAAATAAATTAAATAATGTTTTAATTAGCAAGGCATACTATACGGTGCAAGAATTTTTAAATGATAAATCCTTAATTTGATATTTAATTGTATTATTATTATTTTAATTATTGTAAATTACTTGGTATTATTATTGTAATACTTTTTATATTTGCACGCCAAATGGCAGAATGTAGCGGTTACTTAAAATTGTACTAACACTATATACCTATGTTCGCAAATAAATAATTTTGATTGATTGATTGACTGATTGATTCTTTATTATTAAGGTCAAATGCCACCAGATAAAGATATGTCGCCAATCGGTTCGCCGAGTTCCAGCATCAAGTTCGGTGTCAGTTAATACGGGTTGGGATAGTTGCGCTCTGTGCACGTCATAGGTTTATTTATGTCACTTTTTTTTTACAGGTGGTAGGAGCATATTATATCAATGTTCCGCCTGATTTACTATCATTAATAGTAGCTTACCAAGTTACCACCATCAAGGAGAAAATCTACCGCCACAACCTTACAGTGTTCCAGCAGCACACGGTTGACACGGTCCTTGAGAGTATTCTACGCTTAGCATGTTTTCACCATCATCGACCACATCATCGCTTACCACCAGGCGAGACAGTAGTCAAACGCTAGCCTGTATAAGATATAAAAAAAATTACCGCAGACCTACAGAGGGCAAAATATATATTATAGTATAGCTATCCTCTGTGGTGGCTTGCTATAATGTAATACTTCCATAGCACAGCATATTAATATAAGTATTATTTGCAGCTTCGTCCATGACGTGCTTTATTTCTTCTTTCCCTTCGTGTCACTGCAGTCTTCTACTTTTAGATAGGTACGCACGATTTCTTTAAACAATGGTAATCTATTTAGCACCACCCATGTGTTTTATTATATGCCTACCTACGGACGCAATAACATAATTACTTACTCTACATAAGGCGACAATGACTCCCAAAATTATAAGTACCTACCTACCTATTTCAATTTGTCCTTCTCTCTACTTAAAAACATTAATCTCAAAAACCGGCTAAGTACGAGTTGGACTCGCGTACCGAGGGTTCCGTACAATGTTATCAAACTTAACTTTGTAAAATATTAACTTGTGTAAGGACAAACTTAACTTTATAGTTCGATATCTACAACGATGTTAATCACAATCATGACACATGGTTAATCACCAACCGTAAATAATAAGTCGGTTATTACAAAAAAATCTATTGAAAATTCGCATTTAAAAAAAATTAAATACATATTTAGGTACGGTTTTCAGATTGTTTATCATTTACAAGTGCTGTAAGACCTTGCTTCTTGCCAAATTTCATGATTCTAGATCAACGGAAAGTACCTTAGAGGTTTTGAATTCCTAGTGATATCGCAAAATATGCGAAAAAATGCAACATAAACGGTCATATATTTTGACCGCGTTAACTTACAAGTTTGATTTTTTCACGGCTGAATAGGCTGAATTTACGATTTCCTGTGAAAAAAGTGTCTTAAGTTAAGACCCTTTTTCCCAGTAAATCGTAAAAATTCGAAAAATTGTTAAATCTCTTAACAAACAAACAGACGAACACAAGGGACAACAAAATTATCGTACAAGGGTTCCGTTTTTCCTTTTGAGGTACGGAACCCTAAAAATAACTCCAATCACGTGTAGGTACATCGAACTTTATTAAAATATACAAGCATCGTTATATAGTACTTACCTAACCTACTAAAGTATTTCAGTACCTATATAATAAGTTTGTCCAGTTCAGCCCTCCAAGACGGTGGCCGTTGTAATTAAAAATAAAAGCAATGCTTATAATTTGTAGGCATTTTATGGCAGCTCCGTGGCCAGCGGCCGTAAAACGAGCAAAAAATGACATTTGCATTTTGATCGGAGCATTTCTGATTGAGTGAGGTCTGTTTTGTGCTCGGATCTTAAAGTAACTACTTATTATTTTCTGATTCTGATTATTGTTATCACGGAACGGAATACCTAAGTAGTTTTAACTTGTTTTCAATAAGTGATGCGGTTCCGATATTTTATGAAATCTGTTATTCATTCTTGATCATAATGACACTTAGGTACCTATCTTCTTAGTTACTGAATTCTGCCATGAAAGTATACAGCATACTTGTAAGAAAAAAAAAAGTAGGTGTTCAGTAAAACGCACAAATTATCGATGAATGTAAATGCAAAGGTGGTGGGAGCATATCATATCGATGTTCCACCTGAATTGCTACCAAAAAGTAGCTCTCACCATCAAGGAGAAAATCTGCCGCCATTAGTTTAGAATGTTCCGGCAGCACGCAACCCTTGAAAGTCAGAGTATTCTGATAATCTATGAATAAATACAATCCAGACTAATATTATAAAGAGAAAAAGTTTTTAAACGAGTTCAACTTTTGAGATGTTTAATCACGAAGGAAGTGCATCAGCTTCAAGATCGCGGAAAATATCGTTTCGCGATGCAGGATCTCATACATTTAGGCAATTTTTAAAGGAAAGTAATAAAAATCTACACTAGCGCCATCTCTGGGTTTTATTTGTCATTACTGCTAAATGCGGAAGCATCTGTTTGTCTGTCTGTCTGTCTGTTTCACTTTCACGCCTAAACTACTGAATCGATTTAAATTAAATTTGGTACACAGATAGTCTAGAGCCTGAGAAAGGACATAGGCTACTTTTTAATGCGAAAAGAGTGTTGTAAGGCGTTGAAAGGGGGGATGAAAAGTTGTATGGAAGTATCGTCATTTTTAGAGCTAGAAGCTTGAATGGGATGTGGTAGTGAGGGCAAGGGGGATGGGAGGGGGAAGTGAAGGGAAGAGTGAGGTGAGGGGAAGGGTAGGGGAGGGTAAGTGGGAGGGGGAAGGGGTATTAGCGTGGCGTGGTGCGGTGCGGTGTATTTCGGATACGTATGTGTCTTATTAGTTAATGCTACCCATAGACAGTATTCCACGCGGACGAAGTCGCGGGCACAGCTAGTATGTAATACATTTATAATTCAAACAACTGCTTTTTATTCTCGACTAACAACCCACTATTATCTTTTACCCACTATCTCACACTCACCTGATGTTAGGTTAGAAGATGTTGATGTGAAGATGTTGTGTAAGCTGGAATCAGGCTTGACTGGAAATGAAAGACAGCAGTGAGAAGGCGCAAGACAAAGTAACTTTAGTCCAATGCACTCAGCGAAACTAACAACTATCCCAAACCTACTCCCATAGGTAGATACTGGCCGGCACAGAACGTGACGCTGGTACTCGGTTACACTGGTACTCGGCGAAATAAGGTAGGTACTAAACTAATTTAAAAGAAGATCGTGAATAAAACTATAAGAATTTAACTGACTTGAAATGCCGCGCTTGTCATTTTCAGTACCAACTTAGTACGTTACCCATGGACGTCATAGCAATTGCTATGACATTATTATTGTTGTATACCGGCTGTAATTCACGTACCTATAGTCGAATTTTCTCGACCTAGGTTTCGAGCGAGTCAGTCGCTCTTCCTCGGGAGTGAGGTCACGCGGTGAGATCGCGATGTTCGAGGTGCTAGGTCGAGAAAATTCGACTAAAGGTACGTGAATTACAGCCGGCATATAACAATAATAATGTTACAAATTCACGATAATTTTAAAATCAAAATTGGTATGACGTCGATGACGACGTTACCTAACCTACTAACACAATCATGCGCGGATAGCACAACTTCTGAGAAAAATTACGAATTTTCACATTTAATCCATCGATCAAGTCAAAGACAGGTGCAAAACTTAAGCAAAACTTACAAACTACAAAACAAAGTCAAAACTTTGAGTAGAAAAAATGGTAGAATACACACATCACACTGTCTAGGGATATTCTGATTTTCTCAATTTATTCGAAATGTTTTACAACTAACATACAGCATGTATATATTTATAAAGAAAAGAATTTATAGAGAAATAAAGAGCCCATTTGTGAGATTATGATTTAGAATAGAACACAGTTATTTAATTTGCGTAAATATTTTGTTATTGAAATAAAGACAAAAAAGTAAAATAATGGTAAACCTTAAGATGAATGTCTTTTTAAGAAAATAAAACCGGCTAAGTCGAGTTGGACTCGCCCACCGAGGCTTCCGTACCAACGTTGGTAAGTACCAATTAAGCTAGACCTCTAAATTATATGAGCACTCATATAACTCAGAGGCCTATCGTAATTGGCGAAACTATGTATGTATGGGGGACATCCTTTAATTTTTGAACTTTTTTTTTTTTGGAATTTTTCCTTTATTTGTGCTGTAGGGCCTTGCTTCTTGCCAAATTTCATGATTCTAGATTAACGGGAAGTACCCTATAGGTTTTCGACCCAAACTACTTCCGGTTGACCTAGAATTGTCAATTTTGGTCAAAAGCAAGTTCTTACAGTAAAAGTACAAGTAAAGGAAGAATTCGGAAAAATAAAAAAAGTTTAAAAATTAAGGTAAATTTTGGTACTTACAAGTTTTCGCGAAAATCTAAATTTGCCCATATATTTTTATCGTGTTGACTCAGGACCTTGATTTTTATTCACCTAATAGGGACTATAGACACAGATTATATAATAGTTACTACGTAACAGATACTTCACTCCCCTACAAAAACACAATACCAACGTTTATTTCAGACAATACAAGCAAAAATGTGTCTAAGGCGCTCGACCTAGCGTTGTTATTACTTCGTTCAGCGCGCGATGTACCGGCGCGCCCCGATACAGTAAAGGGTTGACTCAATAAACTAAAAAAAAAGTTTACGCATTATTTTTATTTACCTCACAAAATTACATCAAAGTTCCTAATTAAGAGTCGAATTTTATGTCGGAAAAGTGAATTTTACGCTGTCTTGTCATTTTAGTATCGGTAGCATAAAAAATGAATCATATTGTGCTTGTTTTTTGTCAAACTCGCAAAATGACTATGAAAAACTTAAATCGTTTCTAATATAGAATACGAATGCGCAGTTATCCCGTCATTAGAATAATAATATACGTTGCGCGCGCGTGAGCAGTGACAACCGACTGGCAGATAGTACCGGCGCAGGTGACGAAAGTTTAGGTATAAATCGCAGTAGCTATGGGCGAGTGAGGGAGGCCTGCTATAGACTTCAGTATCTGGTATAAATCTCAACTTGCTCAACAGAAAATCGGTGGTGACACACAGACAGACAGACAGACAGACGGACAAGAAAGTGATTTTATAAGGGTTTCTTTTTTACCTTTTGAGGTACGGAACCCTAAAAATAAAAGTAAAGCGAAATTATCAGGTTTTTTGCAGAAACCCGAAAATGTGTACCTAGTCAGTAGAACCACCCATGACTTTAACCACGATCCTGCGACGGTTTTTCATGCTTCGAATCAAGTTATCAAAGTCTTGCTGCGGGATATTGTCCCAGGTCCTGCTAAGATGCAAAAAAGTTGCTCTTCAGTCGTAATGTTTGGAGGTAAAATTCCTCAAAGCCCTTCTTTGGAGCATGTCCCACGCGTGCTCTATGTGGCTTAGGTCTGGTGATTGCGCGGGCCGGTCTAAGACCGACACGTCGTGCTCCTGTAAGTCCTGTAGCCAGTTGGTGACCACTCGCGCAGTGTGCGGACGGGCGTTGTCGTGCATGAGGGTGAAACCTTGGCTCATTTGCATTCGACGGGGATAGATTATTTGTGCTAGCACCTGATTTCGGTATTTTTTTGCAATCATGGTGTTTTTGATCCAGACGAGGTCTGTTCTTCCACCAACACGAATACCCGCCCAAACCATAATTGTTCCGCAGTGGTATGGATGGACTTCCTGAGGGTGTTGCAGACGCTTCTTACGTTCAGGAGCTCGCCATACACGTACTCTTCGTGAATCAGGATAAAAACCGAATCGGGACTAATCGGTAAACAGCACTACAGACCATTGGTTATCTTCCCAGAGCAAATGTTCTCGAGCCCACTCTAATCTTCGACCGCGTATTTCCTCTGCGTAGTGCTAGAATACGAAGCGGCCTGCGAGCATGAAGGTTAGCCTCATGCAGTCTTTTCCTCACAGTTTCGTCACTGACAAGCAACTGGTGTTCTGACTGGAGCCTTTGAACTAACCGCATGACCGTAACATTAAGTTGTCTTTTCGCGGCCACTTGCAAAAACCGCTCCCGTCTTTAGGCACAGAATAATGAATAGTCTTTAGGTGGTAATGCGCTTCCCGCCTGGGTGCCTTTCAGCCACTTCACCAGTGGCACGATAACGTGACCACAACCTTGATATCACGTTTTGTCGTGTTCCAATCTCTTCGACTATACTACGTTGAGTAGCCCCAGCTTGAAGCATGCCTACTGCCCTTAACATCTCGTCTCTCGTTAAATGGCGCCGCTGCATGATGCATACAGTTACCTACATACATTCGAAATTAACCGATCATTTTTATTAAAACTTTAATATGAAACAAAACAATACCAAAAACTAGCTTAGGTAAATAAAAACATTCGAACCTTTTGTTTAATTTTCAAATTCAAATTTGGAATCATTCACTAAGACGTACAAAATAAGCTTTCATTAAAATACTTTTACAGCACATTTGCTCAATAAATGCATTTACGAAGCCTGTATACATTGTTTGAAAGTTAAAAATTACGCACTATACAACGGAGGGTGCAGAAAGTACTTACTGCACGAGTGCGGTAAGTATTTACCGCACGCACCCATGTTTGGCACCGTGCGTATCCTTTACGTTTTTTTTTTAATTTCCGTAAAACCTAGATAAGAGTTCCACCAAAGAGTTTCAATTGCGAGAATAAATAAGCTGAATAATAGCACCTCCTTGAAAGCACGTTTGCTTGATACATTTGTCTCACTTTAATACGAATAAAAGAGTAAATTAGGCGAAAGATATACATAGCTCTAATTTTTCATACACGTGGCGCCATTTGCAAATTCGCGCCATTTTCATATTACGTAAACGTCAAAGATTGTTTCGACCTTTTGATTATTTCATTTATGTTTGTTTTATTACCATTATGGTGTTTTCTCGAAAAATTTTTGTATGATATTCGTGCGGATATTGGTTTTAACAAACTCGTGACGATGGTAAACCCTCGCCTTCGTCTCGGGCTTACATTCGTCTACTCGTTTGTAAAAACCAACTTACCACACTTGTATTTTAAATAACTATTAAACCGGCCAGTATTTTATGGACAGCACCTAAAATAAACTGTTTCCAAACGTAGCATCAAACGTCAAAAGAAAATGACATTGAGTGAAGTTGATTAATGACATAATAGTTGCATACCAAACTCGGTCGAAGCAAGTGGAGTGTTTTTCAAGTTTTTAACAAATAAATTCAAAATTTCTGTGAAATAGAATGTTATAATTGTGAAAAATATAATCAGGAACAATGTCGTACACTCTAATGCGGCATTTACGGCGTACGGCGGTGTTGTCACAGCAAATTCGTTTGGAAACAACCATGAGCATCCTTACACAAGAAGACTTCGTTTTCCGGCCTCCAGTGGCTCAATGGAGCAAAGTTATAAAAGAAGCTGAGAAGATAGTTGGATATCCGACCTCCTTCATGAACCTAAGGTGGCTTTTGAGCGACGAATTCGCCAATCTAGCCATGCATTTGCGCAAAGTAGTAAGTAGGAAGTATTTATTTCCGCATCTATTTCTATTGGAAACATTGCAAAACTTGATGTTCTTGTCCTTTGCAGATTGTAATAACTTTAATCTTTCAAGGTTCTAACCATTGACGTAGTAATTTGTGCTAAATGGGTAAAATATATACTTATGTAATGAATAAGCTTAGTACCATGTGACTAACATGGCAAGGTTATTAGAACGTGAATTAGATGTGAAGTGCACTGTCAATAAACATTGGTGTAACGAAGTCTTATTAGCATAACAATAACAGCTAGTTAGCAAGCATTACCACTAATTCTCCAATAATTATTCATACTAAGAAAAAATATTTACCTCTACCGTGAAATTCCCCATATTTATCATTTCTGGTTTATGAATAATTCTATTTTTTTTCTGTTACAGGTTGACAGCAATCATCCAATAGTAAAAACTGTAAAGACACTGCTTTACAATGAACATAATAATTTACAACCGTGGGGTCTGATCATCCTTCTACTATCCAAAGCTGTGACTCCTCACCAACCAGGGCTACATGCCAACAATATTGTTGAAAACCAACGCATCCTTGCCGAGTTGACAGAAATGATCCGAACAGGACATTACGTACACAGAGGATTACTCAATATACCGTTAAGTGAACGTAACAATTCAGACACGGGTATGTTTGCTAACAAAATTGCAATACTTATCGGTGACTACTTACTAGTCACAGCTAACGGAATGCTGGCACGTTTGAAGAACCAAGACTTGTCATACTTAATATCTACTGCATTGAGAGATTTAAGCGAAGGCGAGTTCTTTGGACAAAGGGACGCTCAAAACATGGCAATACCGAGCAAGCCCATCGATAAAGCTGCTGACCAATATGATATTAACTGTGATACATTACCATTAGAAGTGTTAAATACGCTAGGATTGCCAGTGAGGGAATGGACCTTACGGACTATGTATGGGGGTGGAACGCTATTCGGCCGAGGATGTCAAGGGGCTGCCTTACTAGCAGGCTTAGGTCACGAAGAACAGGATAATGCATATAAATTCGGCTGTCACTTGTGTTTAGCATGGCAAGCCGCAACAGAATACCAAAAAATCACATCAGATGCTAAAGAAACTTATTCTTTAATCAGCGCACCTGTTTTATTTGGATTAAACAATAACCCAGAATTGTACAGTATTATAGAACGTTCAGAGAACGTTAGAGATGTTAATCTAGACGAGTTAAAAGAAGGCATTTTGCAAACTAACGCAGTGGAACAGACGAGGTTATTGTATGAAGAAAACGCCAACAAAGCTAGAAATTATGTACAAATGTTTGGGAACAGTCATCCTATTGAAACTATAACGAGGTTGATAAAAACTTTATAACGTCACAAAAGTAATGTTACTTTAGCATTTAGATATAAGGATAAATGTTGAAAGTTGTTGGTAGGTTTTGGATGCTTGGGTTATATATGTGGGCACACAGTAATTGCTTTTTGTAGGATCATTATAAGTGCAATTTAGTGAAATTGGTAAAGATCATGGGAAATATATTATTATTTTAACAGTTTGCAAATATACAAATGAGAGTCAGAGTTACTCCAAGTAACTCTAAATGATTGTATCGTTTGAAAACGGGATTTTACCGTGACTCACGCTACCTTTATCACCTGTATCTAGTGACATAATAGTCTATACACAAGAATGATACAAATCAATATAAAACAACAAAATACAATATGTCTACATAAATATTAATAAAAAGGACTGGCTTACCTAAAATATTGTTGTGAGATATAGAGAATAACAATGCAATTAGGTACTCACAAATAACTTGATCGTAGATATCGCATCACCCTAGGTTATCAAAATACGCGTTGTTAACCCTGGTCTGTGCAAGTGGGCCTATAATAATTTATTTATGATTATTATTCTGTCTACCAAAACTAAATTATGAGGCATTAAATTAACAATAACAAAATGTTTTCCATTTCTAACATTGCTGCACCCAAATCAAATCAAATTATTTATTTCTAAGAATACATACAGTTTACAAGTTTGTGTGGTGCTGGGCACGCACATATATTTTGGTGCGCGGGCTATTTTCCGCAACTAGGCCGTGTGTCGGCCCTTTTTGCGTGTGGTTGGTTGCGCATCAATCCAGCCATCCGATGTCTGCGACGAAGGCCAGCAGCTCGCTGATGCCGGTGCAGGCCTCTCGCATCGTCGTCGGGGATCCGAGGAGTGTCCGCCGCTGTGCCGCCACGCTACTGCACTCCAGTAGCACATGCGCGGCCGTCTCCTCAGCCTCCATGCATCCTCTGCACAGAGGGCTGTCGGTGACACGTAAGGTAAATAGGTGTTTGTTTAGTGAGCAGTGTCCTGTGATTATTCTGACTATTTGTCGGAGTGTCTCCCGTTTTAGGTTCAGCAGTTTTCGGGAGTATCTGGAATTTAGTTCCGGGAACGCCTCCTTTGACTGTCTGCATTCCTTTAGGCCTGCCCAGTAGTCTTGATGTTGTTTTCTGATGTTTTCACGGATCCAGGCTTTGATTTGGCTGAAAGGTATAGGTATCATCGGTTCTACTCCTGTGGGATGCAGGTTAGATCCTCTCCTTGCCAGTTCATCAGCCGCATCATTGCCTCTAGATCCGCTATGACCTTTGATCCATTGAAGAGTTATGCGATTGTGTTTACATACCTCTTCTAGGAGTTGGTGACACTGTATGGTTAGCCCCGATGAGTAGTCATACCTTTGAAGGGCTCGTAGCACAGCTGCACTATCGGAGAGTATTCTGATGGTTTGGTCAGTTACCTGCCGTTGGAGTACCGCTGATGCCGCCTGGATTATGCCTACACATTCCGCTTGAAAGATGGAGTTGTGCATGCCCAGGGGTGTTGCTGTGTGGATGTTGAGGTCGTCCGAAAACGTCCCCGCGCCTGATCCTGTGTTCATTTTAGATCCGTCTGTGTAAATTCTCATTTCGTGTATGTTTGAATTGTCACTAGGTTCTTCGTGTAGTTGTATGGTGTAGTGTTTAGTGAAGTTAAACTGTTTGGGTACCTTGTCATACACTGATTTTATCAATATGTTTGTTGTTGCAAATTCTTCGATAATCTGTGTGTGGGCTGCATGGTTATCTAGTTCTAAGAGATTCAGTGCTTTCAGCCTATAGGCAGAGGCTGCTGCCTCATGTTGGATGTGTAGATGTAACGGGCTTAGGTCCATTAGGGCCTCGAGAGCTGTGGTAGGTGTGGTTCTCATGCAGCCCGTTACTGCTACGCATGCCAGTCGCTGAAACTTTTGTAGTTTATTATTGCATGTGCTTAGTTTGGTTCTGGGCCACAATACTAGGGCGCCGTATGTGACGGACGGTCTTATGACCGTATTATAGAGCCATAGGGTTATCTTTGGGCTGAGACCACATGTTTTGCCTAGCATCCTTCTGCATTGCCAGAAGGATATGGTAGCTTTTTTTATTTTGTTGTCAATATGTTTTGCCCAGTTGAGTTTGCTGTCTAGGGTGACGCCTAGGTATCTTACCTCGTCAGACAACCTAAGTTGCGTGTCAAAAAGGTGAGGCAGCGTGTAGATCCCTAGATTTTTTTGTTTGTAAACATGACCAGTTCTGTTTTGGCGGGGTTCACGTTTAGTCCGTATTCTATGCACCATTTTTCTACGATCTTAAGTGCATTGTTCATGAGGTTGCAGGTTACGCTTGCGAAGTGTCCTGGTATTAAGATGGCCAGGTCATCTGCATATCCGATCGTTAGGAAGCGTTGTTCGTTTAGTTTGGTAATTAGGTCGTTAGCAACCATGTTCCATAGGAGTGGTGAGAGGACACCTCCTTGGGGGCAGCCTTTAGAGACCATCCCTTTGGTGGTGCCCGTTACCTCTACGCGCACCGCTCTATGATGATGATCCAGTCTACCAATGTATCTTCCACTCTGTGTTTATTTAGTGCTCCTTTGATACTGTAGAAGTTGGTCTTATCAAACGCTCCTTCTATGTCAATGAAGGCGCCTAGGCACATTGTTTTGTTTTTGATGTTACGTTCTATGGTCTTTACCACTTGATGCAATGCTGACTCAGTTGACTTTCCTGAGCTGTAAGCATGCTGTTGCATGTGAAGTGGAGCTGTTGTCAGCGAGTTGTCTCTAATGTGTCGGTCGCATAGCCTTTCTAGTGTTTTCAGGAGGAACGATGTTAGGCTAATGGGTCTGTATGCTTTGGGGTCTGTGTAGTCGCTTTTGCCTGGTTTAGGTATAAATAGGACTCTGACTTCGCGCCATCCCATGGGTATGTATCTGAAGGCGATGCATGCCCTGAAGACGTTAGTCAGTGTACCTATTATATATTCAGTTCCCCATTGAAGGAGGCCCGGGAATATCCCATCCACGCCGGCTGTTTTGTATGGCTGGAATGTGTTTATAGCCTACTTTATTCTTTCCTCCGTTACGACCCGACCGGCTACGTCCCAGTCATTATCGTTTGGGGCTGCTATGTCACCGAGCTCCCATGTGACGGTATCGGTGATGAAGCAGTCCGGAAAGTGGGCCGAAAAGGTTGTTGGTTTCGGATTCTGTTTTGGTGTAAGTTTTGTCGTGGCGTTTCAGTGTACCTATCATGCGATTTGTGTCTGCGGATAGGATTTTCCTGACTCTATTCGCCTGTGTATTGGTTTCTATGTTCGTACAGTAGTTCCTGAAAGACCTACGACTTTTGCGTCGAATACGTTTTTTGTATGACGCCAGTTAGGTTAGGGGACAGGAGACCTCGTAGCTTTTGGTAAGACTGTCAGTAAGGTGTGTTACGACCTGTTCTATGTCTTTAGTGTTGGTTGTGGCTGTGGTTCACGTGTGCCGATTTAGGTGGTTGTCCAAATGGGATTTGAAAGTTTCCCTATCGGTTTTACGGGGATTACGTCTTGGTGTTTGTGGTGTGTTGTTTATGTTAAGTTCATACCTGATCCATCTATGGTCCGAGCACGAAGACTCCTCAGATACCCTCCAGTTTCTGATGATGTCTTGGGAGTTGCTCGTTACCAATGTCAGGTCGATGATGGTGCGGCATCTCTTAGTCACAAAAGTGGGTTCTGCACCTATGTTGGCTAGGGAGAGATTTGTAGTAAAAAGGAAGTTTACCAGGTCTTCTCCTCTGCTGTTTGCTGACGGCATTCCCCATAGCGGATGATGGGCATTGGAATCAGTTGCAATTATAAGTGTAAATTTGTTTAGTTCGCAGTATCTTACCAGGTCGGTGACGTCTTTCGGCGGGATGTCCTCGTCAGCGGGCATGTATGCTGACGCGACAATCACCTCCCTTCCCTCACCATTGAGCCCCTGGAGTCTGGCGGTAACCAGATCCCTGGAAAGGAACTCAGTAAGGGGCATTGCTTTCAAGTTTCTGGGAATGTATATACAAGCTCGGGGGTTAGTGCAGTTAGAATCTGTGAGTAACTTACCCCCTAGTCTATTGAGACCACACACACGCCCCGCCCTGATCCACGGCTCCTGGATTAGGGCGAGGGTCTCACTCCTGTTGTTGGCCTCCAGCACTCTGCGTAGGTTAGCCGTTGCAGTGAGGCTGTGCTGGAGGTTGTATTGCAGGACGTTACAAGAGGTCGAGGATGTCTGGGTCACCATCATGTTGGTTGCCCTTGTCCTCGTCCTCCGTCGCTGCTAGCTCGTCCTCCACCTTCCTCCAATCGACTGTCCTAGGGTCAGCGTCAATGTTCATGACTTCGGCTGACCCTTCGGAGCATGAGGGTTGTGGTGATGAGTGAGCTGCGGCGTTGCCCGTAACGTCCATAGCTCCATCCACAGCCGTTGGGTCCGTTACTGGCTGTGGGCTCGGTCCCGGCTGTGGTTGTTCCTTGTTCTCTGCGTCTTGGCTGGTCAACCTCGGCTCTTCCTGAAGTGTTCCGTCCGCCGCGAAGAAGCGCACATAGACGATGCCGAGGTTGTGGCCCAGCCGTCGCTCGTTCTTCAGGAGGGTGGGAACGACCGTCTCCGGGATTCCCAGAGTCAGGAATAGACTCCCATCCGCCTGCGCAGTGTATGTGTAAACGGTCCAGGAAGATATCATGGCCCACTTGTTCTGCTTGGCTAAGACCATACTGGTCTGCTCCACGGAGGTCTTGCACTCCGGCAGGAACAAGGCGGCCCTGACTCTCCTGGTCAGTTCACATTGCTTCCTGACGATTAGCTTAGGGCCTGTCGTCTCAGGAAGCCTGTTTAGGGCAGCTCGGAGCCACTCCAATGACTCGACATTGTCACACCATAACTTTAAGGCCCCTTCTCCAATGATGGGTTTGCCTCTGAAGTTGGGTGCGAAGTCCTTGGAGGGATCCAGAGCGTCTTCTAATATGCGACTGGTAAGGTACTCCTTAACAGTCGTTGCTTGGCTTTCGCTAAGCTGTCGGCCATCCGCCCGCGTGACTGCCACACAGAGCTCGTTCGAGACAATATCCGAGTAGCTCGTCGTTGCACGGCGGGAGCTGTCCAGCTTTGGCTTCTTGCGTTCCCTTGGCGACACCGTATCGTCTAACCGCGTCCGCTTGCTGGGCTCATTATGAGCCGGGGCCTGTGCTGATCTGGCGATCGCATTGGCCGCACGCTTCTTACGGTTGTACCGGTTGTCGTGTTTTTGTCTGTATGTTTTGTACCCCTTGTCTGTTTGTACCCCTTCAGCTACTACCCCAGACTTGTCCGAGGAGCTCGCCTTAGGAGCGACAGATTTCGAGGTACTGTGTTGTTGCTTGGATCCACGCTCATTGTCTCGACCCACGGATCCGGCTACTGCTGTGGAAGAATCCACAGAGATTGCTGGCGGGGCAACCAACTCTTGAGCAGGTTCCTTGCTGTTTTTTCTTGTTTTGAAATAGAAGCTGGGTCCTGGCGCTTTGCTTTTAGGTTCCTCCGCCATTGGCTTCGGTTCCCTAAGCTTCGCCTCCCTAGCTTCTATCCGTTTAATTTTCCGTTTAAGCTTGTACTTTTGGCTTTTAGTGAGCTTGCCAACTGGGGCTTGCTTAGCCGGTACATCTGCTTGGGTCCCAGAATTTGAGGGTCCAGCCATTGGCTGTGCCCCCTCCTTCTTAGGTCCCCGGTTTTTTTTTGCCTTTTGGTCTACTGACCCTCCAGGCAGCAGTGTTGTCCTCCTCTGCGGCGAATGCCGCAGCAAGGTTTTCCACCGCCTCCCCATGTGGGGGATTCATGGTCGCGGCTGCGCTCGTTTGGTTGTTTAAAATTTTTGATGGGGTATCCATGCTTATGTTCTTTACTCTTTCGTCTTCCAGGCTCCCCACCCTCCACGGAGCCCGCACCTTTGGGGGTGTCCTTTCAAACACCAGGGCTACTTGTTTCTGACCATTCTGCGAAATCGTCAATCAGAACACGTAACAAGAAATAAATAAGCCGACGAAGGCCGGAATATTACTTAAAAATGGTCTGTGTTGTACTATGGGTCGCAGTAATGGATGCCGCCCGCGGGCCTGCGGTGCCGGGTCGTTTGTGTGGTCTTAAAGTAATGCGTAAGTAATGCGTAAGTCATTGTATTCGGCCTGCATGCAGACGCACAAATTTAAAAAATTAATATGAAGCAATAATCAATAACACAAATGTAGCCAACAGCTAACATTCAGTAGTTATTTTTCATGTAAGTAAAACTAAGCTGCAATATGATATAAAATAATATTTTTTTTTATGTAAGTAAAACCAGGACGCAACCTGTTATGAAATAATTTGCAATTCATAGTGATTATTTGCTAAGCACTTCCAAGCCTTCCAATGATATTTAATTGTTCAAGGCTATCAGGTGATTAGATAGTTGTACAAACTTTACAATTTTATTGTTTGTTAGTATTATTAATTTATTTATGAACAAACGAACACTTTTGTTAATTTTTGATAGATATTTCGATGATCGTATGGAAAGATAGATACAACATACAGGTCTGCCTTGGCATTAACTTTATATTTTACAAAGATATTTGTGTAGTTGCGGCTATTCATAAATTTTTATTTTCAAGTTATGTGGGTTCCACATTACTTGTAGTCTTGTTTACTTCTCCAATTAAGCTAAAATATGTTTGTGTCTGGAGTGAGTTCACGTCAATAGTGCAATGGGTGGTGAACAAACTCACAACCTTGCAATCGATCACAAATCCGACACCATAGCCATTGAGCTACTGCCGCTGTAATAAGCGACTTCTCGTTAATAATATGGTTTAAAACTAAGTCAAGACAGTCATACTGCGCAAGTAATGTCATTTTCATTGAAAAAAAAAAATAGTTGGACTACACTCGCTAGGTGGCGTTTGATAAGAATCTTCACGAGATGTCACTGTCAAAAGCGTCAAAACGAAACGTTGTTTGTTTTTTTTTTGCAAAAATATTTATTATTTATTAATGAAAAAGGTTAAATATTACAAAATACAAATGTTAGGAATATATGGAATGAAAGCGGTATAGACATCAATCTAAAATAATCAAAAGAAAACGTGTTTTTTTTTAAATATCTTATAGGCTAGCGTTTGACCACTATATCACCTGTTGGTAAGTGATGATGCGGTCGATGATTTAAGCACACTAGGCCTAGTATGGGAACTGGCTCTCGAGGATAGCTGCCGGAACACATTAGATGTTTTGGCAACAGATTTTCTAACTTGAGGGTGGTAGCTGGCAAGGCGGACATTAGATAAAGTCCTACCACTATGCGGGGGTTGTAGGTTTCTTAACGATGTTTTTCTTTCACAGTAAGGCCACTGTGAAAAGCGCACATATTTTTTTTGATAGAAAATTCCATTGGTGCTCGGCGCGGATTGAACTCCGTACACTATCCAGTTTCCAGAAGGAAAAAAATCGTTACGATATCTCCAACCCCCGCATGGTGGTAGGACACTATGTAGTGTCCGCCTGGCGAGCTACCACACTATCAAGTTAGAAAATCTGTCGCCAAACATCTAATGTGTTACGGCAGCTATCTTCGAAAGCCAGTTCTCATTCTATCTAGGCCTAAGCGTGCTACCATCCTCGAGCGCATCATCACTAACCAACATGATGAGATAGTGGTCAAACGCTAGCCTATATGATATTAACAAAAATCATCATATGTTGAGTTTCTAGAAACTAACTTTTTTTTTAAGAAAACTCATTTCATTTACTTGTTTCAGGCATTGAGATAAATAAAATCAATGTGTTTCTTGGGTTTGTTCTGTTGTTTATTTGTGTAGAAACTCCATATCTCTGAAAAATACTACATCTTGACATAATAAAAATAAAATGTTCACACACAGTGCCTAGTATACTATACTTCTTTTGTGAAGTTGGTTGAAAACTAAACATAATAGTATATTACGATACGTGTGACTTAAGTAGTCTATTAATGCACGGCGTGCGCGGCTGATATGCCTCGCAATAATAAACAACTTAAGTCACGAGTATCGTATATTATTTTATAGTTGTCAGTGTGACATAAACCCGCACTTTACGCTTGCTACGCTTTTCCGTCAAATAGAAGATTACTGCACGGCGTGAAGTTGGCTGCTAAACGTCGTGCAATAATCGACTATGTAAGTCACGGAAAAGCGTGCGTAAAGTGCGGGTTTAGGTCACACTATGCTATACTGTATGTTTAAAACATGTAATTTGAGTATTTATACAAAAGGGGTTTCATTTATTGTGAAGTCTGTTAAAAAGTTTTATTTTTCAGTAACCCAGTTTAAGTATACAGGTTTTTTTACATTATGTTTTTGTTAGTGATATTGTTGTTACCTATAGTTTAAGTTTCGAAAATAAACGTTTTAATGTGATGTTGAAATTACCAATCTTTATTTAATTATTGTGATGACCTGCTCCCTTATACTCAATCATTCTAAAGCAAATTCGAATTCGGAAACTGCCTTTACTTCGACTCAGGCAATTCACAATGCTCCGACCTATGTCGGATGAGGTTCTATGTTCGTCTGTATGTATTTTTAGGGTTCCGTAGCCGAATGGCAAAAAACGGAACCCTTATAGACTCGTCATGTCTGTCTGTCAGTCTGTCCATCCGCATGTCACAGCCACTTTAATAAGATCGGTCATAAAATGCAGAATATAGGATTCCTGCATAGTATCTATATATTCCTGGTTATAAGCCTTCCTCTTGTATCACTCTATCTATTAATGAAACCGCATTAATCAAAATCAGTTGCATAGTTTAAAATCTTTTAAAACTATATAACTATGTATCTATATGCTTAGATCTCTAAGCATATAGATACTTAGTATGGTAGTTATGGTACAGAGGCAGGAACAGATGACGGGAAGCAACTTTGTTTTAAACTATGCAAAGATATCCCTTTTTTTAGGGTTCCGTAGTCCTGACAAGGAACCCTTATAGTTTCGTCATGTCCGTGTCTGTCCGAGATTTTGCTGAGAGACCAGTAATACTAGAAAGCTGTAATTTTGTAGGGTTATGTATATAAATTACGCCGACAAAGTGGTGAAATAATTTTTTTTTAAATATTTTTTTTAGGGTAGCTCCCCTTCATGAGAAGTGGGGATGCATTTTTTTTTCGTTGTTTATCTCATCGTGTGGGGTATCGTTGAATAGGTCTTTTAAAATGGCTAAAGGGTTGCTAATACCATTTTTCGATTGAATGCTCCATTTACGAAATATTAAACTTTAAAGTGCACATTTTTGTTCCAGTAGGGCGTAATACAAAATCCTTAGAATAAATCCCTTAAAGTGACAAAGACGAAGTTCCTAGTTGCTTGTTTTTAACGGGTAAAGACATGCATTGAATAACGGGCTACTCCGGAACCCTACACTGCGCGTGGCCCGACACGCACTTGGTCGGTTATTTTTATTATTTTATTGGCGGAGTGGTAATACACATTCTGTGAAAATTTCAAGTGTTCAAGTCATTACGGTTCAGAAGAATCTGCATCCCTGTGACAGACGGACTGTCCGATAGATGTTCAGGGGAGTCTAAATTAAGTAGGTAGGGTACAGTGCAGAACCCTAAAAATTTTATATATTAAGCCCTTTCAAAGAAGGGCCTTTCCAAAAATTATTAGTTTTAGAAACTATTTCTAAGATAAGACAAAGATACGTTTATACGATGTTTAACGCATACCAAGCTTTCTGTGAATGAAGCATTAGCGTGTTTTAAGGTAAGTTAACGCCATCTAGTTTAAAAATAGTAAACTATGTGGACCATTATATATTTTTTTAAAGATTCATTATGGCTCCACACGATTAGTGTATTAAGCCAATGTCAAGTATAAAAATTCTTCAAGTATTTGTGAATTCAAGTCATAAAGATGGGTCAAAGTCACATTTCACTTAAGGTTTTAAGACAAAGTCATACCCATAGTCGAACGCATCATCACTTAACATCAGGTAATATAGTCGTCAAGAGCTACCTACCCTGTTCGGTGTAAAAATAATTTAAAAAACCCTCAGTAAAAATATGGACTTTACTGAAGATTTTCAGTTGAATTTTTGTAAGAACGCAAATTAGCATGTTTTTCAACATTGTGCTGTGCCCTACACTCGCACACTTTCACAGGCACTTAATGTTTAGTAACCCTAACTTATAAATGTATTACAAAATAACTCGCGGAACAACACACATTTCAGGAAAAATGCAATGAGTGCACATACACTTTTTCACGTTCCCGCCAAAACTCCCATCTATTGCAGTTTTCACTCGATAAAAAATGTACTTTTTGCTCATTAATATAATTATATGTTATATGAACACGAAATACTAAAAACAAAAATGTGCATACCACGGAGAATAAACTAGTAAGTGGTCCGTGGTGCATACCTAAACGTAAATGTATGCCGTAGACCGCCGTAGACAGATGTATGCTACGATGAAAATGACATATTTTCTTCGTAGGATGTATGCTCATTGATTGTCCATTGGTCTATTGCTAGGATCCTGTCAACCAAAGACATCAATAGACCCATGGACAATAAATGACAGCCTTTTCAGCGTGCTTTTTAGGGTTCCGTACCCAAAGGGTAAAACGGGACCCTATTACTAAGACTCCGCTGTCCGTCTGTCTGTCTGTCTGTCTGTCCGTCTGTCGCCAGGCTGTATCCCATGAACCGTGATAGTTAGACAGTTGACATTTTCACAGATGATGTATTTCTGTTGCCGCTATAACAACAAATACTAAAAACAGAATAAAGTTAAAGATAATAGAGGGTCCCCATACAAGAAACGTGTTTTATTCGGCATTTCACGCCATCTATAAACGCTTAGTTAGGTAAACGTCCCATAGATGGCGTTATATTGAAATGTCGATCCCTAACACCTTTGTTAGACGTTAGATGGCGTTATAAGAAACAAAATGTTTATTAAGTATTATTTTTTGCTGGCGAAAAATGATATTGATATTTTTTGCTCGATCTTATAAAATACTGTAGTGTGGTACGGAACCCTACGAGAGCGAGTCCGACTTGCACTTGGCCAGTTTATTAGGTTCCATTGTGACGTTAAGTATGCATCTTTTTAGGGTTCCGTAGCCGAATGACAAAAAACGAAACCCTTGTAGATATAGTTTTGACATGTCTGTGAGTCCAGATGTCACAGCCACTTTATTCCGAAACTATTAGGACTACATAGTTGAAACTTGCCAGGTAGGTGTATTCTGTGAACCGCTTTACGATTTTTGTAAATGAGTTACGTCTTAACAATTAAACATCATCATCAGCCGGTGTCAGTCCACTGCTGCACGTAGGCCTCTCCAAAGATGCGCCACTGAGCCCGATCTTCGGCTCTTCTTTTCGAGTCACTGCCCACCACTTTGCGTATGTCGTCGCTCCACCTGGTCACAGGACGTCCTATGCTACGTTTGCCGAATCGCGGTCTCCACTCTTTGACAAGTCTACCCCAACGGGCGGCAGATATGACCAGCCCACTGCCACTTCAGTTTGCTAATCCACTAAGATATGTGAACCACTTTAGTTATCTGGCGAATTACTTTGTTCCGGATTTGTTCCCGCAGAGAAATACCGAGCAAAGCTCTTTCCATAGCTCGCTGAGCGACTTTACATTGGTGGACTAGTCGAATTGTGAGTGTCTACGTCTCGGCTCCGTATGTCATCACAGGTAGGACAAAGTCTGAAAATAAATATGGTTTTTCGGGTCTTCTAAAAATGACTCCCTATTTACCTTAGTCACGCAATAACCTGAAAACGGGTGGGCCGATTTGGCTAATTCTTTCTTATGTGTGTTGATGATAGAAAGGTTTTCACGAAAGAAAAGTTTGAAGAGCCGCAGGACACTTCTAGTCATTCATCAGGTTCTTCACAATTGGAGAGGCCTATGTCCAGCAGGGAACTATTATAGGCTGATGATGATGAAAGTCGGTGACGAAGGAAGGAAGGATGTCTCAGGTTAATATTAATTAACCTGAGACATCCTTCCTTCCTCATATTAATGTGTAATGTAATGTAATGTGTGTAGTGTAATATCGCACAAGTTTCTGGAAATACAACCACAGGTGGTGAGAGCATTATATCGATGTTCCGGCTGACTTTCTACAAAAAAGTAGCTTACCACCGTCATGGAGCAAATCTGTCGACATATCTGGTGTACGGCAACACTCAGCTCTTGAGTTGAGAGTCAGAACATTCTAGGCCTAACATGTTCACCGTCTTCGACCACATCATCGCTTACCTGCACCCAGCACGGTAGTGGTCAAACCTCTCCGATATCATTAAAGGAAAGAAGACAGACGGCAGTGAAACGGCGGTAGACATTTGCACAACTGATTTTAGTCCAATGTACATAGCACAGTCGTCTCAACAGTCTTCCAAAGTGGCTGGCTCCAAACATCATGCAAGAACTCAGCGCACCGATGGGCGACATGTGTTTATTCGGTGGGTGGTTCGAACCACGTCCTTTTATTCAAGTTCTTCGAATGTAGTTCAATAATATGGACGGTCTTTTTAGAAAGATTTACTGTATTTACAATGTTAGGACAGGTAGGTATACTCGCCTTTACTGGAAATGAAGAGCCGAAGTAAGGGTTCAGTTGCATGCCTTGGGAGAGACCTATGTCCAACAGTGGACAGAGTGGACTGATGATTATGATGATCCCGTCTCAAAAATCCATGCTGTTCATCAATGGGTAAGTAGTCATACAATCAAATAAAATTTGTATAACAAAAGAACATTTATTTCTCAATGTACTGAACGGTCTCGCTGTGTATAGTCAACGCCATCTTCTCAAGCGCCGCCCTCGCATCTCCCTCCGGAAACTTCTCAACAAAATTCATCACTGAAGCGAGCTCCTCATCCAAGAACAGCTCCAAATACTCCAAAGCTCTCGTCCCCCTCACAGCATAGTGCAACTGCTTAATGTCAATAGCCTCATTATCCTCTTTTGGCGTCGAAATATAACCGTACAATGTAGGGTATTCCCAAAAAGCTATTGTCACTGGAGCACCGACTAAGGAGTACGAATACGGGTGGGTAAAAAAGTCTTTCGTATCTAAATATAACTGCCATAGTAAAGCAAGATGGCCGCCAAGTTTATAAGCATTTTTCTCCATTTCTACGCCACGTTTAGCCAGCTTCATAGCACCCTGGCATCCTTTGCCCAGCATGCTGCCTGATTGCAATAGGGTGCGGAGTTTCCACTCGTCTTTTCCTTGACCGAGGAATTCATTGGAACCTAGTTTTAGTAAATTATCCTCGTTTTCCCAGTCGTAGTGTCTTTTGACGTCATTGCTGCCTGTTTTAAATAAAGAATTAAATGTACATAGACCTAAGTTTATTGATGCTTTTGTCATTTACAAGAAAGAAGTTTTTTTCGTAGGAGTAACGTTCACACCTACCTAGTTACCTAGTTGGTAAAACAAAACAAACTGCAAAGTTTATTCTAGACTGAGATTCGTATTGAGACTACTCGCAGTCCCGGACATAATATACTGAATTGGGTACGTGGCTTCTATAGCACTCTGTAGAATCCACGGCCCCAGATCTGTAAGTAAGAGAACAAAATATCAAGCCAGCGCGATGCCAATGCGCTGTTGTAATTGACTTACAGACTTCAACCATTGTCAAAATTGACGAGCGAGTTCGCTAGTTTACTTAGAGAATCGGGGGCCCTGGTTCACTATAAACGGCGATGATACCACATCAAAGAGCTAAGACAAATCAGTTTCGTTAACGTTAGAACCATTAAAAAGAAAATATTTTCATTTAAGTATTACAAGCAAATAATTAAGTTTAAAAACTAAAACAACCGACTTCCATGCCCCGCGAGTCAATTTCAGTAGCAAGTTTAAGACGTTTATCGTCATATCTTTGGAGATACTTATCTGATCTCAATGAAATTACAATGGCAGGACCTCGAAAACGTACCCTACCGATTAAAAAAATAATCATTCAAATCGGTTCACAATTGACGGAGTAATCGCGTAACATACATACAAAAAAAACATATAGACGAATATTATGTTTCTTTGAAGTTATACACTTTATATTTTTGTAATAGTCCCGTCGGTACGATGAAATTTTGGATTGTGTTTAACAATTTGCATATAGCCTAAATTGAAAACTTCCTTCTTTTTGGGAAGTCGATTGAAAGTAAACATGTTTTCCACCTTGGACCCCATCATCACTTAACAATATGTGCGCTATGTATTCTACCGTGGTGCACAGAATAGTACTACGTGCGGTAGAATAAACCCACCCCAACCGTAGTGCGCGCTCGCACTTACCTATTGTCCGATTGATAAATATTTTAATCATCATTCATCATGATCATACATAAGATGAAATAAATCCGATTGAATTCCAATAGAGGAGACTTTCCTCCCTTACCTTTTGGCTTGGAAGGCATAGGATGGTGTTCGTCATCATGTTCACCCAAAAAATCTCCCTCAACCAGATCTCGCAGCCCGGTGGAGATCAGATCAGTCACCTCGTTGTTCCTTAACCCTCCGAGATGCTGCAGACATGTGGCTAAGAGGTAGTCTCCTGAAATATTCTCACATTGTACTTAGCAGCAGCTATAAGAACACTTACCGTCGACATTTTACTCACTCTAACGGACTTCAAAAATGGAGGATCTATTTTATACTTTTTATTTTACTCATAGAATACTTCCCGTTGGGTCATTCAACAATTCATCAAAATCTTATGAATATCTCCATACTTACTTATATCCATACTTGTCACTCATGTAAAGGTTATTGTTGCCTTCCTGCGTTCGTAGGCTTAGACCTTTTAATCTACCCTACCCGTGATCCCTGGGTGGTGATAAATAACTGACCACTGAGAGTAGGCTTCGGCTTAAGTTGCTTAAACCATCTACCGGACTTGACTTATCAAGATTCGTCCATTCATAATTTCTTAAAAACTAACCAGTGAGCAAAACAATTTTGTTTCCATACAAGAAATCCTTGTACTTTTCTAGTGTCTTATCTTCGCCCCTCAGGTTGACCATGGTCTTATGGATCATGTGGCCTGTTCTCTTCATCTCCACTATCTCGGCCAGGGCGCGCTGGGAGTACAGAACTCCTGAAATTAATAAGTATCTGACTACGTCATCTTGTAAATTTTAAACTGTTATAATATGAATACATGGCTATAAAAGAATAATTTAGTTTTATACCTTATAGTCTAGCGTTGGACCACTATCTCGCCTGGTGTAAAGCGATGATGATGTGGTTAAAGATGGTGAACATGATGTTGTACTCTGAGACTCGCAAGGGTTGTGAGCTGCCGGAACACCGTAAGGTTATGGCAGCAGATTTTCTGAGATTTTAGCTACTTTTTGGTAGCAAGTCACGCGGAATATAGATGTAATATGCTGCAACTACCTGTGGTTATAACACCAGCACATCGGCACGCGCTGCTGAACCGCTATGGAGTATGGAGTACGGTTACGTTTCATTTACGCTTAGTGTGCGATGACAGTGACACTAACTTCCGAAGAGGAACGACGTAATACTCGCTCGAAACCTAGGTCGAAATAATTCGATATTACGTGATACGTACTACGTAATTTGTGCAGTACGTGATTTACATCCAATATTTATAGTATAAAATCACTATAATTTTAAAACATAGGTAACTGAGTAAGTATGTATAGTTAATCATACCCGAGCTTTATTATATACAATCCAAAATGTCGCCATCCAGCGGGGCTCGATCCGGCGCCTCCCGAGTAACACGCCCCAGCGTTATAAACAACTTAGCCATGGACGACTCCCACTAAAGTGACGTTTCAAAAACAAAACTACTGAATCAAAATCGGTTCTGAATCCGTTTCCAAACTTTGACGCAATATGAAACAAAGTCGTTGCTGCTGTCTGTACTCTGTACGCTTAGATCTTTTCAACTCCTTAACGGATTTTAATGCAGTGTTCAGCAATATATAGAATGATTCAAGAGGAAGGTTTATAACCAGGATTAAGCGCAGGCAAAGCCGCGGGCTGCAGCTAGTTGCAAATAAACGAAACATTTTATGAATTATACGGTGGAATTTCGTTCACTGGGCGTCCGATTGCACTCGTATAAATCTCAACACATGAATATAATAATTAACGATGGAAATGCATGCCTGAGTCGTATTGGTCCTTGGTAAACTCCTGGGGGTCGAAGCCAGCAGCTTTAGACACGAGGAGTACGATCAGGCCAACTGACTGAAGGTTGCTCTTTGACCCGATCAGAAGATTCTTGGATTGCTTTAGTAAAGGGTGGTTTGTGCCGACCTGGGGGATGACAGAGGTGAATAAATATCTAAATTATTATCGTTTTCGTTATTTTACAAACTATATCAAGTAGGTACAGGTAGAGAAAGGTTTAAGATAGTATAACGTAGAGTAAACGATAGAGGTTGATGGTCGCAGCGAGAACTAAAACGAAAGCGTAGACAATAACATTGTGAACATAGACTCAGACTACGTTGGAGGTAGGTAGTAGAAAAAAAAAGGTAGAGCAAGGCAAAGGTAGAGCAGCTAACCAATTTCCTAAGATGTATGGCAGTGTTAGCGATCTCATCATTAAACAGCCAGCGTAGGTTTAGGAAGGAAGGCGGGTAGCCGACGATCTGTTCAGCTTCCGAGATGACGTCACGCCAGTCCCGCTCTTCTCGTCTAAGACTAAAGCCGCACCCAGACTTATTACGGCATCTGAAAGAAGGTTTCAGCCCCGGCCACTGGTTTAGGGTAGATGCTCGGGTAATGTCAAGTGATTACACACCTTTAAAACAGATACTGTGGCACGTAGAAATTACTAATTAATACAAAGACGCCGCTAAGCAGTTGACCGAGTGCCTGCATGATTCGGCACTAGCTGGCTTGGAGAACGGGATGAGATAGATAGGTACCTACGCTAAGTGGACTGCCCGCCAAAAGTCAGTTGTCGTCTATCATTTTCACTGCTCATTGGAGTATTTAATTGCCAGAATTTTGCTGCTAAAAACTCGAAGAAGAGAGAAGAGGTTCGAGGTCGAGATTATCTCCATTATATTACCTATGTTACTCTATGGATCGGAGGTTGTTTCTATTTCTCCAGTCGCCGTCCTATCATAGTCACAAAAGAAGCAAATAATAAGAGGCCCTGATTCTCAATCATTCGAAAACCTATTCGGATTCGGAAGCTTCTTTTTTAATTTAGAATATTGATAAATCCGTGAGCTATTTTGTCGCAGAAACCTTTCCAATTAGAATCACTGATTTTTTTCGAATTGAAATGTGAAAAGTAACCGATTGGAGCATTGTGAATTGCAAAGATCCAAGTCGAAGTAAAGGCGGTTTCCGTATCCGAATTTGCTTTCGAATGATTGAGAATAACCCTGCTGAGCTCGTTTCGCCACAGTAGCCATAAATAGGTTTTTTTATAGAAACACTAAAACTTACTGTCTCGCTAATTCTGCTGACTGAATTGCATTGGATTTCAAAGAACCCGAAACCAGAAAAGGCACTTTCGAATATTTTTCTAAAATTGAGGAAGACAATAAGAGTTTGATAGAATTTGAGGCGAGCATTTTTTATAACATTAATTTTACGAACCCCAAAATATCCAAGAAATTTGAAAATTGACAGTTTATAGAGCGATGACATTTTATTTTTTAAATTAAAAAGTGCTTTGCTACTGTGCGACTATTACGCCAAATCAGTTATGAAACAAGTAGGTACTTGCTTAGTATTTTTTTCAAATACCTGTATAGTATATACATATTTTCAGCTCGTTTCCTCAAAGCTCGTTTCAGATATCTAAAATATACAATCAAAAATATAATAATAATATAATAAATATAATATATAATCAATCTAAAATATAAGCAAGCAAATTGAAATTTAGAGAACCTGCCAAAATATTCTTGCATTGGCTATGCCACCAAACTATTGAAAGTTAAAAATTTGAAGGCGGTTATTGCCTTTTAACCCCCGACGCAAAAATAAGGGGTGTTATAAGTTTGATGTGTGTATCTGTGTATGTGTGTGTCTATGTATGTGTGTGTCTGTCTGTGGCATCGTAGCGCCCAAACGGATAAACCGATTTTGATTTAGATTTTTTTGTTTGATAGGTGTGTTGTTAGCTTTGATCCATCTTCATCCAGATCCAGAATCGGTCCACCCGTTTTATAATATGAGCTTTTTTCTAGCATTGACCTGATGCTGGGACATTTCCTGGAATATGCAGAATTCTCAACTCCTCGCCAACTTACTGCAGAGATGTCGAATTTGGGCTCATTGGAATGGTATCAATGAACAACTTATACATAAGCCAGTCGGGGGTAGTTTTATATGTATTATGTCTAGAAAAGATTAACATACTTATGTATTTACCTCATCATCATCAGCCTGTGTCAGTCCACTGCTGGACGTAGGCTTCACTCAAGATGAGCCCGATCTTCGGCTCTTCTTTTCCAGTCACTGCCCACCGCTTTGCGTATGATGTCGCTCCACCTGGTCAAAGGACGTCCTACGCTACGTTTGCCGATTCGCGGTCTCCACTCTAGGACAAATCTACCCCAACGGTTATTAGTCCAGATATGACCAGCCCACTGCCACTTCAGTTTACTAACCCTAAAGTATTTACCTACTGGGCCCAAACTGTGGCATTACATATAGAATAGTCCAGAATGTATTTAGTATGACAGTGACAGAATACTGCGTTTATTTATTAAGCCATCGGTGGAGAATGCAGGAACTAACAAGTTTTTGAAGTTATACTTCTTTTGGCGCGATAGAGAAAAATGATGAGAGTGAATTTTTACGATGCGCGCGCACACCGACACCTAAATGTAACATCGTGAAGTTAGTTCTAGGTGGTACGATGCGCGCGCACACCGACACCTAAATTCTACAACGTGAAGTTAGTTCTAGGTGGCATGACTATGTTCAAGTTGTATATGTCATATCTAACGTCATATTTTTACGTTAATAAAACCTTTTTTATTTAAATAAAATCTTTTTGATTAATTTTAATATTTATCGTTAGCAGTAGTGACTGCATTTTAGTTATTTTTTTTCCATACGCCACAGAAGTATAACTTCTAACGCGTGTACATAAGTACACATACTCTTTTTTTTTAAGAAAACGCCTCTTATTCTGATAATGCATGGTAACAAATCAAATAATTCTTTATGTTATCCTACCCATATGTACCCATACACTACAACAAATTACAACAAAATCTTTAACCATCGCAATTTGCAAGAATTTTGTTCGAATTAAGCACTAAAGAAATCTTTCTTCAGAATTCGAGAAAATTGGTCCTTCGAGCCAGATCGGGTGCAATTAAAAATACGTATCGTGTCATTAACTCCCACTGTAATCGGCGTACATAATTACAACTCTAAATAACATCGTGCTAACAGAAAACTGGTTTAATCCACTTAATCTGTAATTATGGACACCCTCAATCAACGGATTTGGATTTTTATTTTTTTCATAATTCGAGGTGCAGGTGTAAATAAAAAATATGGTGAAAAGTAGTTGCTGATATTTGTCGTAAATAAAGTGTTTTGGTGAAGTCAGACAATTTTTATAACCTTCAGGTCTACAAGTAAATAATAAGCTTCAGGATTTATCATGTTTACGGCCGCATACAGAAAAATACTGTAAAAATAAAATAAACAGAATGGGGAAAAGTGTATTTAACTAATTAGTGTTATAAAGTTTAGAAAATCTTAGATTAGACCTACATCTGTTTATTGGACCAAAATTGTACAAACATGATTAAGATAGTTCAAAACTAAAACCACCGACTTCCATGCCCCACGAGACAATTTCAGTAGGAAGTTTGAGACGTTTATCGTCATATTTCTAGAGATAACTATCAGATCGCGATGAAATTACAATGGAACGGACTACCTCGGAAACGTACTACTGATCAAAAAAATAATCATCCGAATCGGTTCACCATTGATGGAGTAATCGCGTAACATACAAAAAAAAAAGAAGAAAAAAACACAACAAACGAATTGAGAACCTCTTTCTTTTTGGAAGTCAGTTGAAAATACAAAGCAATACTGGTGATCTTATTGTCTCTAAAAGCATTGAGTGAAAAGCTGTTAATTGGAATTACAAACAGACACTTCCATTTTATTTATCTGTACATAGATATATTCCAAAAGAATAATTTTAGTGTAGTAAATAAGGATTAGACATCGTTATTTGATTCAGAGGCATACAATGTTAAGCATTTCCGGTACCCGACCGACTTTGCTATTATCTCAATGCTATAAACTTAGACACCCTGCCGTGCTTATGCGCAGCATTCCACATTTTATAACGGTTATAAAATATTCTTCATTATATTAATACTTTACCGCAAAACTGAACGAATATCGTAAGTTTAAAACACCATCAATATAAATATATGCGAAATGTAATTTGCAATTATATATCTAATACGAGTCATGATATTAAGCTCTCATTATTTTTAACCGACTTCACAAAAAAGGAGGAGGTTCTCAATTTGTGTGTGTTTTTGAAGTGAAAACTTCTTTAGCGGCGTTGTGAACTTTTTGGGATGGATAAAAAATGTTAAACTCGCGTCACGGCACGGGACCTGATAGAAAATTTGTAAGACGGACGGAGAGTAGACCAAATGCACAACGTTAATGTTCAAGTTTTCACTTCTGCCGGCACTCCCGGAGTGCAACCTGTTGTTTTTTTTTATGTTTGTTACACGATTACTCCGTAGTTTGTGAACCGATTTCAATGATTATTTTTCTCATTGATAGGGTGCATCTCCAAGGTAGTCCATTAAATGGTATCAAGATACGAATATCTTCTGAGATATGACGATAAACAACTGAAAGTGATTCGGGCGGCATGTGAAGTTAACCCTACGACGTTTCAGCAGCACACAGCCTTTGTGATTCAAACTATTCCAGGCCTGGTGTGTTCACCATCTTCAAGCACATTATCGCTTACCACTAGGCAAGATAGTGGTCAAACCACCCCTGTCAGATATGAACAAAAGCTTGTATAATTAATAAAATAAACAGAATGGTATTCCCGGAGGTCCCAAAGTTAAATAAAATAAAAATTGTATTTAACTTTGGGACCTCCGGGAAATCCCCCGGGAAATCCCAGTTGCTTGCGCGTGCCTTCCCTATCAACTGCTACTTGAAACTGAGCTAGGAAGCGGGATGGCACTTGCTGTTCCGGCGATTTGCTACTAGTTCGCAAATCCCGGTGGAGGACAGGGCTAGATCTCACTGTGTAACACTTAATCAAAAGTACTTATCTGTATAATCGACGGTCCCGGTTAGTAGTCCGATTGGACCGTAGAAAACGCACTGGGTTTCACTATGTAAGGAAACTACACATAAGTTTGATCTTTTATTCCCTGAAAGAAAAGGGGGGCCACTGGACTCAGTCGACCAGTTGCTCGTTGTTGTGATTAGTTATTATAATCAGCGTGGCCTAAACCCTTTTGAATCCGCGGTCGCTCATAGTTGCTACCGACCGCGGTATGAAATCTTTTGACTAAAACTATCTAAACTAACTATCTTAACTAATTTAAATACTAAAACAACCGTCTTCCATGCCCCGTGCCGTGACTGCCGTGAGTCAATTTCAGTAGCAAGTTTGAGATGTTTATCGTCATATCTCTGGAGATACTTATCAGATCTCTATGAAATTACAATGAGACTACTTCGAAAACGTACCCTACCGATTAAAATATGAATCATTCGAATCGGTTTACAAATGACGGAGTAATCGCGTAACATACACACAAAAAAACATACATATATAACTTTGTGTCGGTGAATGTGTACGAAGCCGAGGTAAAAGTGCACAATTTAGAAAACATGCAATTTTGTGCTTCTTCTAAAACTTGAATAAAAGCCTACAGTCCGTACTACAGTCACTTGGCAAAATCTTGTGCTATTTATTATTCTAACACTTATCATGTAAAGCAGCGGTCGGCAACGCGTGGTTCGCGGGCCGAATGCGACCCATGGCCTTCCTCCTTGAGGCCCGTGACAGTTTTGTAAATTAAAGTCTTATTCTTTATTTACCTAAATAAATAATAATGTTATTAAATTAAATTTAATTATTAGGATTAAATTTAATTATTTATTAAATTTAAGCCTGTTGATCTATTCTGTAATAGTAAAACAAATTTCAAGCGTGACATACTCGAAATTCTGAATCAAGGCATTAGCCCTGAATGTCAGTCCTCAGTGTGACTGGTGACAACAACTTTAATGTTATGAAAACTCACATAGACACACACATGCACACACATAAACATATCTTCGCACACAAACGCACACGTTTATACTTTTTTATCATTATTTGTATTATTTGTATGTAGCTTCTAATCGCATAACATAAACACTCAGACACATAAACTGTTTCTTTAATTAAATATGTATATCATACTACTATATATATATTATAGCTAATAGTATAAATAATGTATAACTGTCTACAGAAAAAAATATGTTACATTAATAAAAAATAAATCTGTTATTGGCCTTAAGTACCACAATATCATTGAAACTATGTTAATTAAGGGCTGTGGATTTTGTTAATTAATAAATAAATAAATAAATAAATAAATAAATAAATAAATAAATAAATAAATAAATAAATAAATAAATAAATAAATAAATAAATAAATAAATAAATAAATAAATAAATAAATAAATAAATAAATAAATAAATAAATAAATAAATAAATAAATAAATAAATAAATAAATAAATAAATAAATAAATAAATAAATAAATAAATAAATAAATAAATAAATAAATAAATAAATAAATAAATAAATAAATAAATAAATAAATAAATAAATAAATAAATAAATAAATAAATAAATAAATAAATAAATAAATAAATAAATAAATAAATAAATAAATAAATAAATAAATAAATAAATAAATAAATAAATAAATAAATAAATAAATAAATAAATAAATAAATAAATAAATAAATAAATAAATAAATAAATAAATAAATAAATAAATAAATAAATAAATAAATAAATAAATAAATAAATAAATAAATAAATAAATAAATAAATAAATAAATAAATAAATAAATAAATAAATAAATAAATAAATAAATAAATAAATAAATAAATAAATAAATAAATAAATAAATAAATAAATAAATAAATAAATAAATAAATAAATAAATAAATAAATAAATAAATAAATAAATAAATAAATAAATAAATAAATAAATAAATAAATAAATAAATAAATAAATAAATAAATAAATAAATAAATAAATAAATAAATAAATAAATAAATAAATAAATAAATAAATAAATAAATAAATAAATAAATAAATAAATAAATAAATAAATAAATAAATAAATAAATAAATAAATAAATAAATAAATAAATAAATAAATAAATAAATAAATAAATAAATAAATAAATAAATAAATAAATAAATAAATAAATAAATAAATAAATAAATAAATAAATAAATAAATAAATAAATAAATAAATAAATAAATAAATAAATAAATAAATAAATAAATAAATAAATAAATAAATAAATAAATAAATAAATAAATAAATAAATAAATAAATAAATAAATAAATAAATAAATAAATAAATAAATAAATAAATAAATAAATAAATAAATAAATAAATAAATAAATAAATAAATAAATAAATAAATAAATAAATAAATAAATAAATAAATAAATAAATAAATAAATAAATAAATAAATAAATAAATAAATAAATAAATAAATAAATAAATAAATAAATAAATAAATAAATAAATAAATAAATAAATAAATAAATAAATAAATAAATAAATAAATAAATAAATAAATAAATAAATAAATAAATAAATAAATAAATAAATAAATAAATAAATAAATAAATAAATAAATAAATAAATAAATAAATAAATAAATAAATAAATAAATAAATAAATAAATAAATAAATAAATAAATAAATAAATAAATAAATAAATAAATAAATAAATAAATAAATAAATAAATAAATAAATAAATAAATAAATAAATAAATAAATAAATAAATAAATAAATAAATAAATAAATAAATAAATAAATAAATAAATAAATAAATAAATAAATAAATAAATAAATAAATAAATAAATAAATAAATAAATAAATAAATAAATAAATAAATAAATAAATAAATAAATAAATAAATAAATAAATAAATAAATAAATAAATAAATAAATAAATAAATAAATAAATAAATAAATAAATAAATAAATAAATAAATAAATAAATAAATAAATAAATAAATAAATAAATAAATAAATAAATAAATAAATAAATAAATAAATAAATAAATAAATAAATAAATAAATAAATAAATAAATAAATAAATAAATAAATAAATAAATAAATAAATAAATAAATAAATAAATAAATAAATAAATAAATAAATAAATAAATAAATAAATAAATAAATAAATAAATAAATAAAGAAACGAACGAACGAACGAACGAACGAACGAACGAACGAACGAACGAACGAACGAACGAACGAACGAACGAACGAACGAACGAACGAACGAACGAACGAACGAACGAACGAACGAACGAACGAACGAACGAACGAACGAACGAACGAACGAACGAACGAACGAACGAACGAACGAACGAACGAACGAACGAACGAACGAACGAACGAACGAACGAACGAACGAACGAACGAACGAACGAACGAACGAACGAACGAACGAACGAACGAACGAACGAACGAACGAACGAACGAACGAACGAACGAACGAACGAACGAACGAACGAACGAACGAACGAACGAACGAACGAACGAACGAACGAACGAACGAACGAACGAACGAACGAACGAACGAACGAACGAACGAACGAACGAACGAACGAACGAACGAACGAACGAACGAACGAACGAACGAACGAACGAACGAACGAACGAACGAACGAACGAACGAACGAACGAACGAACGAACGAACGAACGAACGAACGAACGAACGAACGAACGAACGAACGAACGAACGAACGAACGAACGAACGAACGAACGAACGAACGAACGAACGAACGAACAAATAAATAAATAAATAAATAAATAAATAAATAAATAAATAAATAAATAAATAAATAAATAAATAAATAAATAAATAAATAAATAAATAAATAAATAAATTATACGAGTGCTGAGCGAGCGAGCAATTAACATTAGCGCTGGGCGCATACGTCGTATAACTGGTGACTCGATTAACCGCGTTTGATCACCTATATATGGTCTATTGACAGATAAGTAGGTACCCTATTATCAAAATTGTAAACAAGTGCCGTCTCTACCTCATTATACCACTGTGTGACCCTTGCCTGCCAAAAGGTTGCCGACCGTTGATGTAAAGCTATAACTTTACATCATCTTAACATTAAAATCATAACTTTAAAAAACTGCTGAAGCCAAAGAGAATATAAATACTACGTACGCTGAAGCCATAATGGCTGAAGCACTTATAACTACATACATGACATAATTTGTCATTTATTTTACCTGCTCAACTCAAGGCAAGAGTTAAAAATACCTATGTAAGTAATCATTACTTAAAGTAGTATCTACTAAACATATGTCATGAATGTAGTTTTATGTGCTTCAGCCTAATATGGCTTTAGCTTCATCATAATTTCATCATCATCAGCCTGTATCAGTCCACTGCTGGACATAGGCCTCTCCCAAGATGCGCCACTGAGCCCGATCTTCGGCTCTTCTCTTCCAGTCACTGCCCACCGCTTTGCGTATGTCGTCGCTCCACCTGGTCACAGGACGTCCTACGCTACGTTTGCCGATTCGCGGTCTCCACTCTAGGACAAGTCTGCCCCAACGGTTATCAGTCCTGCGGCAGATATGACCAGCCCACTGCTACTTCAGCTTGCTAATCCGTTGAGCTATGTCGATAACTTTAGTTCTCTGGCGAATTACTTTGTTCCGGATTCGATCCCGCAGAGAAATACCGAGCATAGCTCTCTCCATAGCTCGCTGAGCGACTTTAAACTGGTGGACCAGTCGGACTGTGAGTGTCCACGTCTCGGCTCCGTATGTCATCACAGGTAGGACGCACTGGTTAAAGACTTTTGTCTTTAGACACTGTGATATAGGCGACGAGAAGACTCGACGGAGTTTTCCGAATGCTGCCCAGCCCAGCTGAATTCTTCTCTGGATTTCCTTCTCGAAGTTATGTTTGCCTAGTTGGAGCGTTTGCCCTAGGTAAACATACTTAGTGACAACTTCGAGTGGGATTCCATCTACGGCAATCGGTTCCGGAACAACATGCTCGTTGTACATGACTTTGGTTTTGTCCAAATTCATCCGGAGACCGATGCTACGAGAAGAATCAGCTAGGCCATTCAACATCCTTTGTAGGTCCTGCAGCGTCTCTGCCATAATGACGATGTCATCTGCGAATCGTAAGTGAGAGATGTACCTGCCGTTGATGTTAATGCCACGATCTTTCCAGTCCAGCGTCTTAAACATATCCTCCAAGGCGTTAGTGAACAGTTTCGGGGATATGACGTTCCCCTGTCTCACTCCTCGACGCAGGTGGACATGTTTAGTTCGCTGGTTCTGTACTTGTACAGTCATCGTTGCGGCATTATATAGACATCTCATCACTTCGATATATCGCCAGTCGACTTGGCAACGCTACAAGGACTCGAGAACAGACCAGGTTTCGATTGAGTCAAAGGCCTTCTCATAGTCCACAAATGCTAAGCACAGGGGCCGATTGTACTCTTCGGTCTTCTGTACAATCTGCCGCACCGTGTGGATGTGGTCTATGGTGCCGTGGTGGTGGCTTTAGCTTACGTAGTGTTTATATTCTCTTTGGCTTCAGCAGTTTTTTTATGTAATGATGATATAAAAATTATAGGTAAAAAAATAAACTGCTAATTGTAATTCATGTAAACTCCGCCGGAAACAAAACTTGAGGTTGATAACTCTGTGGGTAGCTCATAAAATGTTTTTCTGCAGTTTCTCTTGACGGCCATTGGCCGCGTCATTTTTGACACGAACCAATGGCTGATTGAGTTTTACCTAGAAGGGGTAAATTTTAGCATAATTAGCGCTTTTGAGTTCAACGAAAATGTTCTTTAAAGTCTGTGAATAAGGATCATTATGGATGTTCAAATTTGATGCAATATTTTCTTACAACGGCCATTACACCTTAAGGCGGCTGTACACGAGCAACTCTAGTAGTCACCTGAACGTTAAGTGACGTGACATACTGAATAGCTAGTCTCATAGCAGCTAGTTTTAATATAAGCTGGTGCAGTCATCGTATTCAGTAGACTTCATGCAGGAATATGTACTTACTGTCTTCAAACCTTGCAAATTTTCCTCGTATTCGAATCGTTGTCTGACGGCTCGGGGCAAGTTAACGTGAAAAATATATTATGAACATATGGTGGAACCGTATTGAAAGGGAAGGTAATGTGCCATTGTAAATAAGTACCTACAGAAAAACGTTATTAAAATCATGGCCTAAACTGAAGCATATATTTATAAGTAAGTACTTTATACGAAGCGAAGAACTGGTTCGAGCGCAGCTCTAAATTCTGGAAATACATAAAAATACCACTGTTGTAGACAGACTATCAAGCTAGCGACTTGCTTATAGGTAGGTACTGTTACTTTAGGTACCTACTTATATAAAGTAACAGTACCTACCAATAATTAATACACTGTACAATAAATAAGTGGCTCATGTAAAGCTGCCCTTATCTTTCTTCGAGCGATCGATTTTAACATATTATCGCATGTTGCATATCTAGCAACTTTTGAAAGGCATTAATTAAATGTGGAGGCAATTAAGTTGCAATTTTATAAAATATGAACACCTGTACGCGATAACGTGGTAATGGCGTATGTAGGTGGCCAGGCCACTCATATTTAGAATATTTAATTTATTTATACCCATGGTATAATTGTAGAAGTTTACTACGAGTAGGTTACTTTGGTCTACTAAAAGTATATTATTGAGATAGCTTAGGCAATAAGATCGTTTAAAAAACTAAAAGAGCCGACTTAAAATGCCGCGCTATTCATTTTCAGTACCAAGTTTGAGGTGTTTATCTCCATATCTCTGGAGGTACTTATCTCAATGAAATTACTATGGTACCACCCTCGGGATATCCCCTTACCATCAAAAAAATAAATATATCAAAATCGGTTCATAATCGACGAAGTTATCCGCGAACACCCATAAAAATATATATATATATATATATATATATATATATATATATATATATATATATATATATATATATATATATATATATATATATATATACACATATATATATATATATATACACATATATATATATATATATATATACACATATATATATATATATATATATATACGGCCGAATTAAGAACCTGCTGCTTTTTGGTGAAGTCGGTTAAAAAGCAGTCGGAAAACGTTATTTTTAGTGCATAAAATAGCAAACTAAATGTTAAAATTTAATTCAATGGTTTCAGCTTTTTTAATCTGTTTTATAACACGATTAAATAGTATAGTCGCTAGTCGCCATGTTATTACGTCATACGGCTATGTAAACTTAGAAGTTCCAGCTGTCAACTATCATATCACTGCATTTGTGTACACAGCCAACTGACGTCATGACAACAGAGCAATATGGCGTCCACTCCGTCCAGCGTTTCCGTCAAATTACGCGCAAAATTTAAATGCATTTTTATGGCACTTTACGATTGAATAGAAATTTTGTGAATTTTTCAGTGGTTCACTAGCACTATAGAATGTAATTGAGATACTTTTCAAAAATGGGTGTAATACCCTATTTAGGTAGGTAATTTTTTTCTTAGACGTTTTAGAGAGGCACTGACATCTTTACTTACATTGATAAATGCAAGTTAGATATAGGATCATATGATCACTAAAGCTATCAGAAGAAACCTATCATATTTTTAGAATGGTGCTATAGGTTTTATTTATATTTATAGCTTTTTAATAGCTACCTTTACGGTCGGGTTTGGAATATGTAGAAAATAAATAAAAAACGGATAATAGGTGGGCGGGGTCGAGCGCCTACTGGCCTTCGCGCTCGTAAATCGAACGGCTCGTTCCAATTTCAAAATTATGTTTTTCTAAACCACAACACGGCCCCAGATACCATATACATAAATATAGTCATAAGAGGTTTGTTGTAATTTTGGTGCAATCATGCATGCACTATACATAAACCAACAATATTAGTAAAAGGAATACATTTCAGCACTCGTAGAGATATCAAGTTGAAACGTATATCAAATACTCGGGTCTACGGCATATAAAAGATAATAATACTACGTATCTACGGTCTCCTTTAGCTGTGAAAAATCAAACTTCGCGCGAAAAAGCTAACTTACCAAAAGGCTCGGGAGGACGATTACTGAAATTTAGTCCCTTTACCCTATTTCAAACGAGTAAACGAGTATCCTTCTTTAAATATGATGATTTTATCCATGATTTTATCATTCAGCAGCTACAATTTCGTGATTGAAAGATGCCACCGTGGTAGGTACCAACAAAAATAAGATGGTCGTCGGACAAGTCTGGCGGACCAAGTGGCCGACCGCGGGTGGTTGGTATAATTGTCGGGTCGGCACCACGCTGGGTCTGAGTTACAATGTATTCGTGGGACGATCAGCAAAATAAGTAATTTGATCCTCGAAAATTGCTTGAAATTACTGCGAGAAAGAAAATTATCATTATAAGAACTGGTCAAGTGTGAGACATGCGTGGATAGGGTTTGGAGCGTGGTACCTTCATACATTTTGTATTTTTCTTATTTGTTTTTTCATATTTATATATTTACTAGAAGTGCCCCGCGGCTTCACCCGCGTTAAAGAATTCTTTTATTTACTGAAAACTTTTATGTTGTAAAAACCTTTCTATCATAAAAGACATCAAAGAAGTAATAGCTAAATCGGTTCAAACTTTGAACCCCCGTTTCATCCCCTAAAGGAATGAATTTTGAAAAATCCTTCCTTAGCGGATACTTTTTTTTTTTTTTTTTTTTTTTTTTTTTTTTTTTTTTTTTTTTTTTTTTTTTTTTTTTGCCTACTTCCTCCAACGTAGTCGGAGCTTTTCCTACGCTTCTCTTCTCAGCCATTCCAGTTCTCTCTGATATTCTTCTTTCATGCTACATACTTTTTCTTTCTTATTTTCGTCTCTCATTCATTCTCTTATTGGTGGGTGCCAATCTAGTTCCCTATTCTTCTACTTTATTTTATTTTCTTATATCTATTTACACAGGTTTAATAATTTTACACAGGTTTTCTTATTATTTACAGATTGTTCTTACTTCTAGTTATTGCTAATTTACGCTATGGTACGTATTGTTTATATTCATATAAACAATAGTACATACATTACTTACTATTTATTCTTTTTAACTACTTTTCCTACTACATTTACACAATAATCCATAAACTTATCTCTAGTATTCTTATCTGCTATTACATTACACAAGTTATTTCTTTTTACATCAATATTGAGCTCTTGCTCTAATTCAAATCTATCTTTTGCATAGATTGGACATTCCGTAATTACGTGCAGGGCGTTTTCTTCTTCTAATGGGTCACAAGGGCACGACGGGCTATCTCTACATTTAAACCTATGCAAATATGAGGCGAATCCTCCGTGTCCAGTCAGGAATTGTGTTATTATGGGATCTATTTTTATTTTTTGTACTAAAGGGTAGGCTGAGATTGCATCCGGGAAAAATACTTTTGTGGTGCCCGCAGTTTCACCGCCTTTGTAGCGCGTGTTCCATTCGTCAAGCGACTCCAACCGGATTTGTCGCTTGACGAATGAAACAGGACACTTATCGTAGTGCGGTTTTGTCTTTAAGCGCAGCGCTGCCTCTTTGGCTAGCTGATCTGCCCTTTCATTGCCCTCCAGACCCGCATGAGCCTTTATCCAGTAGAGATTTAATTTTATGCCTTTTTCTCTAATTTTGTGCAGATTTGTTCGGATCTTTTCGGCTAATGGGTGGAGGAAGGTGTTATTTGCCACTGTCTCAAGGGCGGATCTGGAGTCGCAATAAATGTTGCAGTCGAGTTTTTTGCAGCGTAAGACTTGGTTAGTGGCTTCGTACAGTGCCAGCAGTTCTGCTTGATAGACTGTGCAGCATTGGTCCAACTTGAACTTTCGGGTACTTGTCTCCGCATCATTGTCCCATAGGGACAACGAGGCGCCGACTTTCCCCTCCAGTTTGCTGCCGTCAGTAAATATTTTCAGGCCATGGTTATCATTCTGTTCCAATGCCGCACCGTCTGCCAAACATTGGAAGGTAAATTTATGTTGCTTGGCAGGATGTATCATTTTCGTAAAGGCTACAGGTCGCTCCATCTCACGATCTCCTATTACTCGCTGGGAGTGGCCTTTCTTTATCTCGTAAAGAGAGGCTGCTTCCCTGACACGAATGTCAAGTGGAAGCAACCCAGCAAGTAATAGCGCCGAGTTTAGGGAGACCGTCCTGTATGCCTTTACGATCTTTTGGACGAAGCCACGTTGTACATTGTCAAGTTGTTTTTTGACGCAGATCTTGTTGGATGCAGGCGCCCATACACTTGCTGCGTAGAGTATGGTCGGTTCGACCACCGCCGTGTAGATCATCTTGATTATTTCCGGTTGCAATCCCCAATGCAGCTTTGCAGCCCTTGACAGCTGTTTATAGAAGTTTAATGCTTTTCGGCAGACGTTACCCACGTGGGTATTAAATGTCAGTTTGTCATCAATAACTAAGCCTAACACCTTTATTTCCTTCGACATACCAATGTCGCACCCGCCCATGTTCAAACGTGGTGTGTCGTATTTAAGCTTTCTTGTGATTGTCATGGCATTTGTTTTTTGCGGGGCAAATTTCAGCTTATTTCCGACACCCCACGTCCGAACATACTCGAGCGCGGCATTGGCATATTCTTGTATACCCGACGCGGTTTCCCCGTCAAAGACGAGAACGATGTCGTCTGCGAAGGCTTGACAATAGTGTCCTCTTTCTTCCAGGCCTTTCAAAAGGGGGTCAAGGATGAGGTTCCAGAGAAGCGGGCCCCCGATTGAGCCTTGGACACATCCCCTGTTCGTGCCTTTTAGATGTTCTTCACCTGCGTATCTTACTCTAACTTTTCTATCCTCTAAATAGCTGTCTATTACTTGGCGCAAGTTCTTCGGGCATTTTTCTTCGGCCAGCCGGTTCCTGATAGACGGCCACCAGGCGCTGTCGAAGGCTCCCTCTATATCCAAAGATACCAACGTAATTATTCTCTTCCGATCTAATTGATTACGTATGTGCTGTACCAGGGTATAGAGGGAGTCTTCGGTGCTCTTCTGGGGCATGAAACCAAACTGGCGTGTGCTCATTCTTGGAATTAGATGGTATTTCATCCTTGCTACCAGCATTTTCTCAAAAATTTTTCCGAGTACTGGCAGAAGTCCAATTGGTCTATATGCCTTGGGTTTTGTGTAATTATCCTTACCGGGTTTTCTCAACATAACCACTGTCGCCACCTTCCATATACCCGGAAATAGATGGTATTTTAGGCATTTGTTGAGCATACACAGGAATAAAGCAGAGTCGTTATTAATCGCGCGGTTGCAGATATCTGCGGTAAATCCATCCGCTCCTGGTGCCTTCTTAGGGTTGAAAGTTTCCATAGCCGCAAAGAGCTCAGTCTGCGTGAACGGCGGGTCACAAGATTCATCTTGTTCCCCGTCGTTCACTCTCTCTGCTTGCTCTCTCTTCATACGGTGCTCTACGTTATCACTCTTGGCAGTGTCTTCAGGGTAGAAGGTATCGGCCATTAGCTTTGCGGAACCTTTCGCGTCCAGCCATTTTCCTTCTTCTTCCAGCGGTAGATCCTCTTCCCTTTTACCAGTTCTGCCTAAGACTCTATATATTCCACCCCAGATTCCTTCCCTGTCCTGTTTCCCACAAAACTCTTTCCAGCTCCTGACCTGAGCCTTCTGTTCCTCCGCCTCATACTTATTTTTTTGTTCCAGGTATTCGCCGACGACTTTAGCTCTCCGGACCGGCGCTGCATTGCGGATGCGGCGTCTTCGAGTGGCCACTTCTTTCTTCATCGCATCGAGCTCAGCGGACCACCACGGGATTGTAAGTATTTCTTCATTTTTCTTAGTTGGTATCGTATGTGTGCATGTTTGTGTTACTATCTCTGTATAATTTTCTATTGCGTTTTCAATTTGTTCTTTATTACTGATTTGTTCTATTGTTTTTAAAGTTAAATTATGTTCGGTTTTTAATTGGTCAAGTTTTTCAGTAAACCTCACCCAATTAGCCTTTTTTGTATTAAAGATTCTGGTAGTTCTAATAACTTTTATTCCTTTTAGTTTTTTGAGCCGAATGTTAAATACAATCCCGTTGTGGTCGGAGCTTGTGAGACCTTCCTCGACCTTCCAGTTTTCCACTAGATGGAGCACATCGGTCGAGCAAGCAGTGACGTCGACGAAGCTATGATACCGTGTACCACCTCGGATGGTGTCAAAGGTGGGTGTGTTCCCAATGTTAAGAATATGAAGACTCAGGTCACTAAGAGTTCCAAACATTTCTTCGCCTCTGCTGTCAATTTTGATGCTACCCCACCAAGTACTTTTTGCGTTGGCATCCCCGCCAATCACCAACCTCCTCGATCCTGTTTCGCTATATACTTTTGTTAAATGTTCCAAGTAGGGGCCTATGGGTTCATCCGGCTCGAAATAATAGGAGACCAGAGTTACCTCCCAGACACCGGTATGGATCCCCACCACAGCGATGTTGTTTGTGGTGAGTTTTGGGTACTGCTTTATATTAAGGTTTTGATCGAAAATGGCTATAGCCGCCTTAACTGTCCCTTCTCCTTGTCCGGTGTTCTGGAAGATTCTTACCCCTCTCTGACTTCTCATATTTCTTTGCCCGCCCACATATGGCTCTTGGAGAAGTGCTGCAGCCGCTTTGCGCTTCCCAGCTTCTATAAATAGCTCATTTGTTGCGAGTTTTTTCTTTTGGAGGTTGGCTTGCATGATCGCATATGAGTCCACCTTAGCAGTAGGCCACTGCAGACCTGGCCATCGCTTCCCATCTGCGACGAACTGGGCATTCGCTACTGAAGGCGTTGTGGTCCACTCTGTCCATTTTTACTTTGACGCAGTTCACGCAGCTAGGTGGAGACTCAGCCATCATTTCAGCACATTCTGTTCGTAGATGCTGCCCGCCACAGTGGCTGCACACATCGACTGCATCGCGACAGAATCGTTTCCCGTGCCCGTACCCCAAACAGCGCGAGCACTGGATAAGGGGGGACTGGTCCTCGACTCTGACTCGCTGCATGTCGATGTGTACAGCTCCTGCATCGATCATCCGCTGCCAAATTATAGGAGAAACTCTGGCCACTACATGATTTGTGAGTGGGTTTCGAGCTTTCTTTCTAAAGCGAATTTCAAACCGATCGTCTTCTTTGCTGATGCCTCGCATTAGACTTTGATTTTGCACTCTGATTGATTTTTCAAGTATTTCATCGGTGTTAATGCGGAGCACGTCGCGGAAGATGACAAGCGGGTCCTTGTTCTTTATTTCCGCTACGTTAAATTGCTGATCTCTTTCTATCCTTGCTTTAACCTTCTTAATTTCCTCTTCGTTGCGGCATCCTATTATAATTTTACGATCTTTTGACTTTCTGAATTTATCAACCATTACTCCTCCATCCTTTGCATTAACCACGTTCCGTATCTTCTCCATAACTTCTTCTCCAGTCTCAGTTTCATCCTTGGATGTGACAACTACCGAGTGCAGCGCCGTCTGCAGTGGGAGTTTCCTCGCACTGCCGCCCGCCACTACACCCGCGTAAGTTGCACTTTCCAAGGTCTTGGAGTGGCTTACAAGCTGACTTTTGAGATCCTCTAGAGACGTTGTATTCTCTAGGATAAGTCGGCTATGCTCTTCCAACAGCTTCGAGAACTTTATTTGTTCAGGGCTGATTTGAGGTGTCAAAGGTGGGGAGAGTGGCTCCTCTTCCCTCACTTCTTCCTTTGCTCTGGACTTTCCCTTGTCCGCTTTTTTGTAGGCTGTAAGTTCCGCTTCCGACTCTTTAACGAGCTCATATAGCCGGTTCAACTGCTCTATCAGGCTGTCTCTGATTTCTGTCTTTGTATTCCTGGAACTTCCGATGTCATATTTCCCCTTGGTCATACAGTGCTTCGCTTCATCAGTTCTGTTGGCGTATGCAGCTTTCGTTGATAAGTTCCCCGATGTGTCAGTTGTGCGTTTGGTTTTTTCGCGTAATACCTGCGAGATTACGGTGTTCGGTTTTGTCTTCGGGGGAGACGTTATCAGCACTACATCGCTAGTTGAAGCTAGCGGGGGGTTGGGTGATGCTCTACCGGATTCCCATTCGTCTATGCTTGTTCTGACTTTTGCTTTCGAAGGTCCAGCTTGCGCAATAGTCTTGGGAGAGACAGATTTTTCGTTGGTCTTTTTGACCGGAGTACGTGCGGCGGCATACATGTTGGAGGGTTGCGTAATTGTAATTTGTAAATTTGTATATAATTAATTTTTGGTGTAAATATTTATAATGTAATATTCCCAAAAAGGGGAGTCAACAAACAATATTTTAAATAAAATAATAATAATAAAATAAAATAAAATAAAATAATTTTATTTGTCCGTAAATGTTATAACGTCCAAATAATGGGGCGTTGTCCAATTTAACTTAATTGGGAAAGCTCTGCACGCAATACGGTAGTCCTTGACAACGGTTACTTACATAAAATATTAAATTTTTATAAAATTTTCTTTGTCGCTTTTTAGTGTCTTAGGTATACAATACACATGTTATGATCCCAATATATTAAAACTTGTTATGAAAAATTTTTGAAAAATTTTGAAAATTTTCAAAAAAAAAAAAATTTCCAAAACTTTTCAAAATCGAAAATTGTGTAGAATTGTTTGAATCTAAAACCTTGAGCATACAAAATATGTTCAAGTCCCACTCAAAAATGGTCTAAAACGAACCGTTTCCGAGATATCACGTGTTTTTTGAAAAATTTTCAAAATTTTGAAAAGTCCAAAAATAGTTAAAATATAAAATTTCTATAAGACCTTCAGCATACTACGTATGTTGAAGGCCGCTGTAAAAAATGGGCTAAAACGCACCGTTTCTGAGTTACGGCTGTTTTTTGGAAAAAAATTGAAAAAAATTAAATTTGCCCGGAAAAATTTTTGAAAATTTTATAATAAAAAATGCAGCTACTTTAAAATACCCATTACCATGGGTATTTGAAGGTGAGGTCAAAAATGGGCTAAAACGCTTAGTTTTTGAGATATTTGAGTTTAAAGATTTCTAAAATTAATTACTTAAAAACTATAAATGAAAAAAATCCAAAAATTTACACTAAAATAAAAGTCACTATTGTCTATGATTCAAGCTTCTAAAAAGTATATGTCGCAGATCTTGATCGAGAGATATAATTTTTCAAAATTTTGCAAAATTTTTGGCACCTTATAATTCCGCCGGGGGTGGTCGGATTTCCACGTTCGAGGTGTCTGGTGGCTGGTCTTCGCACGGCGCCCAATATCCAATCCAAAGTTTTGCTCGAAGTGGTCCGGAAGTCCGACCACTTGGCCACGTGGTTTCCGGTTTTTGGTGAATAACTCAGCGAGTTCTAACCGGAAAAATCCGGGACTCGGCTGAATTGTGGTCCTCCACAGGGCGGACCCCAAACCAAAATAAAAAATGGGGGTCGTCGCGACTAATCGCGTGGCGTTCAGCTCCGAAGTTTGAAAATTTTGCACTAAAACACTTTTTCGCTTATAACTTAGCGAGCACTTCACCGATTTTCACAAACTTTTCACCATTGGGTGCGCCTTCGCGTAACGCAACTTTTGGTGTATCGCACGTCAAAATTGGAGCACTTTTTACCACTTTTGAGGATTTTTGAGCGCGGAGACACGTGCTTATGCTTGCGTTATAATAACTACCTGCATGCCAAATTTCAGCACAATCCGAAACAATATTGATTTTAGACTTCACCCTTTAGGGGGTGGCATTTCGAAAAGTCTGAAACACGTATTTACTTATTTATTTTTAAAAGCACTTGTGTGAAGTTTCGAATAGAAAAAACTATCTAATCTTGTTTCTCCATACAAACTTTGAACCCCCATTTCATCCCCTAAAGGGGTGAATTTTGGAAAATCCTTTCTTATACCCTTTCTTATAGTACACCTTTACGTACTAAGACAAATATATCCTCCAAATTTCAAGTCTCTACGACCAGCGGTTTAGGCTGTGCGTTGTCTGTCAGTCAGTCTGTCAGTCAGTCAGTCAGTCAGTCAGTCAGTATGTCAGGACAAAGATTCTTATAGTATTAGATTCCGCATCAGATATGGTTACAATGAGGTGTTATTATTTAGGTTTGGTTCATTCATATCTTACTTAACATGTTTGGCATGCGAACATTATGCAGGTTTTACAGGCATATTTTAAATCTAACTATATCTACCTATTTACATGCTAAATTATATACTACATTTAAGATAATATTGCTTTATTTAAAAATTAAACATTAATCTCTTACTTAACTAACTTAACCTACATCTTCTCGAAACTTTCCAATAGTTAAATCTTTTATGTTGTTGTTATGTCGGTATTTCTGTACTCTAGTATTTCTATAGATAGGTACTTAGTTCAAATAATTAAGATAGTTTAAAAACTAAAACAACCGACTTCAATGCCCCGCGAGTCAATTTCAGTAGCAAGTTTGAGACGTTTATCGTCATATCTCTGGAGATACTTATCAGATCTCGATGAAATTACAATGGGACCACTTCGGAAACGTACCCTACCGATTACAAAAATAATCATTCGAATCGGTACAGATTTGATGGACTAATCGCGTAACATACACACACAAAAAAACAGACAAATTGAGAACCTCCTCCTTTTTTGTGAAGTCGGTTGAAAATACCGTAGCTTATAAAAACTTTCACATGCTGAGATTCGAACCCATGATCCCTACAGAACAAACCTACCCACGCAGGCGCTGGTTACACCGTCAGCCGTTAGTGTGGCCCCAGCATCAAGGAGAAGTATAAAGGAGTTAAATGTAAAATTATACAATACAATAGGTACAATAACTCTTTATTAATCACCAGAAAAAACAAATTAAACTAATACAACAATACTATGGTAATACAATCGGTGGTCTTATCGCTAAAAGCGATCTCTTCCAGACAACCTTAAACTATGTAGAACATAAGTACAAATATTTGTTTTTTACATAAAAATAACCGGTGATTTTTTTATTAACCTACGAAAACAACTTAATTACTTATCAAGGTATACTTTAATGTACTGTGCTTAGGGTGAACATCTTTATTATTATTATCTTATCTTATTTGCATACATACATACATACATACAATCACGCCTTTTTTCCGTTGGGGTAGACAGAGAGTACTTCTTTCCACATGCTACGATCCTGACATACCTCTTTCGCTTCTTCCACTTCCATGAGCGCCTTCATACATGCTCGCCGGTCATAGGTACTTGTGGCTTGGCCTTTCTTTAAATCGTCCGATCTGGTCGTGATACGTTCGCCTAAATCGGCGTCTACCGGCTGCCCCATTCACACTCGTCTCATAAATCTGTTTCGTCAGTCTTTCTTCATCCATCCTCTCTAAATGTCCAAACAATGTAAGCATCTTTTTTTTTTTTTTTTTTTAAGCTTACTCGCAATGTGGGTTCACATTACTAGTATTCTTGTTAACCCCTCCAACTAAGCTATATATGCTTGTGTCTGGAGTGGGTTCACGTCAATAGTGCAATGGGTGGGGTGGGGTTCGAACTCACGACCTCTCGATCGCCAGTCCGACACCCTATCCATTGGGCTATTGCCGCTTCATTATCTTATTCATTTAATAAAATGGCAAAGGACTCCGTATTTGCGACGTTTTGTTTTACTGAAACATTGCCTTTATAAGTGGACTAGTCTCTAAACACTATTCCACTTATAAAGGAACCACTAAAACTATGAATCTTAATCCGTGAGTTAAAAGCCGTTTTAAATAATTATATATGTGTTATTCTCAAGATAATTTTCATAAACAAACTGAATCTGTCAAAAACTTTAATTTTCTGGTGAATCGCTGTAAAGGGTAGTTATAGGTATGCCGTTAATCTTGCAGACGGTACCAAGCTTGAGTTAAAGCTCATTGCACACGCAGCAATTATTCATGCTAATAGAAACGCTACCGGCGGATCGTCCCTTGCTCTATTTTACGACTGTGTAGTGAGTACTGCCCTTAATGTACTCCTTGATTATGAATTATTGTCAGATGAGTGATTTAGGTAGCTATTTTTGATTAGATTTAAAGTCATCTACATCTGACGTTTATTTTAATGCAAGGCAATAGGTCGCCGCAGTTTTGGCGGGAACGTGGAAAAGTGTGTTTGATCTCATTGTATTTTTCCTAAAACTTGTGTTCTTCCGCGAGTTAAAGTGTAATAAATTTGGATTATTAACCATTAAGTGCCGGTGAATGTGTGCGAGTGTAGGGAAACAGCACAATGTTGAAAAACATGCTATTTGAGTTCTCACCAAAATTCCACTGAACATCTTCAGTAAACACTACACCTTTACTGAAGGTATGACTTAGACTAGACTTTTACTTGAATACTGACCTGAAATGTGACTTTGACCCATCTCTACGACTTAAATTCTTAAAAACTTGAATAATTTTAGTATTTGACACTGGCTAAAACACTAATCGTGTGGAGCCATACTAAAACTAAAAAAAAAAGAAAAAAAAGAGGCCGGTTAATATACTCCCATCTACGCCAGTTACACACATAGCAGACTAGCAGTGCACCAATGGCTAACCATAAGGCCATGAATGTACTTACGTTGAAAACAAATCTATGGCATAGTTAGAATGGGTACTTACCATGGAGGTATTACTATGTTGATATCGATGGTACATACCTACTTACTTACCTTAGAATAGGTATTTAGGTGCATTATTAGTCAATTGTGTAACTGTTCCGATCTTGAGTGAACATCGCGATCTCAACGCGTGACCTCACTCCCGCGGAAGAGCGACAGACGCGCTCGAAACCTGGCTCGAGAGGCTCAATTTGCGACACACGAATTAATTTCACGGTCCCTCTTTTACCATCGTACTACCAGACGCACAGATATACGCCATCGATACATGGTTGATATTCCATTCTTTGTGCGACAAAGCGCTTTTCATCAACATTTATCATACGCACAGCAAAGGAATGGAATTCCCTGCCAGAGTTTGTGTTTCCTGTGAAGTACAATCCGGGGGTCTTCAAATCGCGAGTGAATAGGTATCTTCTAGACAAGCGTGCTACATCGTCGATCACATCTTCACTTAACATCAGGTGAGATAGTGGTCAAAACTTGCTTATCTTCAGTAAAAAAAAAAAAAAAAAAATTCACCGGTTCCTCATACAGTTTCAGACAGTTATCTGACAGATGATGCCATATACACAAGTTGTCAAAAATCTGTCAGATAAGTTCCTAATATGGCTATCATGGACCGGTGAATCTGCAGACACTAATAATGTGACCTTATTCACAATCTGGTAAAAATCGAAAAAGTAAATCGAACCTAACTATGCTGAAATTCAGAGAATCGTCTAGAAAATAATAATGATTTTGTTCGGTGGTTGCTGCGACAGTCAAAGCACAGTCCAAATCTCTTTTTGCTGTGGCTATAGATAGCCAGATCATAGACGCTGGTTTAGCGCAGATTTCATAAGACATGAGAAGATATGTAGAGCAACTAGGTACGTTTATAGCATTGTTTATAGTTGCGTATACTGTATGTATATGTACCTACACAAGGCTAATCCTAGAACATCGTAGAACAGAAGTAGATACAGCGGTCCTTCACTTTTCAGTTTTGCATTCAAAGTAGACAAGCCTATCAATAAATGCATCTTCAACATGAAACAGGCATTCAAACTGCTATTTACGCTCCCATAGTTCGTTCACAATGGAGTGGCCGGTAAATAGAGCAAAAACTGCCAGAGGCTTCGTCCTGGGATCACATCTCGCGACATTTAAATGTGCCGTCGGCGCTTTTGCGGCTGCCATTTGCATCCGAGATCGCGTTGATCGGCCATCTTGGTTTTTTTGGCGCCAATGTGGTTTAAAGTGCGAGGCATCATGAGAGCAAAGTTAGCAGGTAGGTACTAAGTACTTACGGCTTATAGCGAGGCACTTTATATAGCCTTTGACCTAGCCTTGACTCTCTCTCTCTCACCTTTTGGAAAGTGATGATGCGGTCGAGAAAAGTAGCGCACCAGCCTGGAATGGGAACTGGCTCTCAAGGACAGCTGCCGGAACACATTATATGATTGGCGCGTTGGCGACAGATTATTAAACTTGAAGGTGGTAGCTGGCTAGGAAGGTGCTTAACAGTGTCCTGTCACCATGGACGGGCCGTTACTATAATAATATGAGCTTGCCCAACACCTGTATCCTGCCAGATTACTAAGCTGAGTGCCTTGTGCGAGTTTGTTTAGATTTATTTGCTTACTCGATCACGTTTAAGTACCTAAACGCGGATTTGTATGGAAATTATAATGTTACCTCTTATGCACACTAGATGGCGCTTTTTAATTCCATACAAATCTGCGTTTACTGTAACGTGATCGAGTAAACCAATATATAAAACACGCACTAGGCACTCTGGGAGTTTCTTAACGATTTTTTCCTTCACTGGAGCTACTTTTACTATGTTTATTCTGTGCCAGAGCGCGAATGTGAAATGCGCCTTGGAGTTTGAATTCACTACTTCTAACGTCAAAACGTATCTCGTACAAAGTGCACCTAAACCTATAATATCATCTAAGGATTTTTATTATTTCTATCTTTAAAATAAGAACGGGGAATCCATTCAGGCTTAAATCAATGTTCTGGGCGCCAGTTAGATTAGACACCCGTCAGTTTTACTTCATCTCTCACTGTACCCCAACCCTACTCGCAAAAACATTTAACTTTTTTACCTTTATATTCGGTAGCGGCTTCGCAAAGGAGTTGCATTCAATTATTGTTCGTATTATTTTTGTTTATGCGGCCGCGTCGCGCACGAGTGATAGCTATCATACAGCCAAATACGTGCCTAATTGGTACTCCGGAGATAAAAACTGCAGTAATTATGTTGCGGCTGCGTGTCTCAGGATATCTTGTTTTAATTAACGTTAATGAAGAAACCTGGACGCCGAATAGTTGAAATCGTTTCAGTTTATGTTTAGGTATTTTCATATGTTAATTTTAATTGGTTTACGACTGGTTTTATGTAACTCATTTAAGAGCGAACGCGTGGTGCAGTTTTCCATACAAATGCATTCCCCCGTTTCCTCCCTGGAAAATGCTTCTAGAGCAAAATTTGTTTCTACAAAAAATCAAGTCGGCTGTAGCTATGCCCCTATCATTTGCTTTTTTTGACTTACCAATCGCAAAAACAAAAAAATAAGCCTTTTTATCTCCTCTTTAGGATTTGAATGGTCATTATTTGAAATTTGAAGGGTCGTTATTTCTATTTTCAATTGTTTGGTCAAAAAAAGCAAATCATAGGGGCATAGATACAGCAGACCTTTATGTTTTGTAGAAACAAATTTGCTTTAGAACCATTTTCCAGGGAGGAAACTGGGGAATACGATTGTATGGAAAACTGCACCCCGCGTACGCTCTCAACAAAATGTAAACCATTGCACTGGTAGATATAGTACCTAAGTAGGTACATATGGGCTTTCATCACTATTTTTTAAAGCTTAGGTACCAGCAATGTGAGTTGCACATTACTAGTAGTTTTGTTAACCCTTCTAACTAAGCGAATATGCTTGTGTCTGGAGTGGATTCACGTCAATAGTGCAATGGGTGGGGATCGAGCCCACGACCTCTCGATCGCCAGGCCGACGCCTTAGCCATTGGGCCGCTTCTATATAATCACTCACCGAGCAAAGATATCTCGACAAACGGCTCGTTTGTGAGTAACAGCATGTTTGCTGGTAGTAAATTTTAAGACATGTTGGAAACTTGACACAACTTGCACCGAAGGATTAACTAGACCATTGCTTCCTAACTTTTTCAATCCTATTGCCCCTATGATCCGTGAATAAAACTGATTAACCCATTTTACCCCCGCGGGGGTAATTACCCACAGGTTCGGAACCAATGAAATAGACAGACATAGGCCAGTATTACCTACTATAGGTCAGCATCAGCCGGTGTCAGTCCACAGCTGAACGTAGGCCTCTCCCAAGATGAGCCATGCGCCACTGAGCCCGATCTTCGGCTCTTCTTTTCCAGTTACTGCCCACCGCTTTGTGTATGTCGTCGCTCCACCTGGTCACAGGACGTCCTACGTTAGGTAAGTACTACTACTTTAGGTAGGTAAGTATAATTGTAAATCATATAGGCTAGCGTTTGATCACTATCTCAACTGTTAGTAAGTGTTGATGCGGTCCAGGATTAGGAAGGAACTACTAGCTCTCAAGGATAGCCGTCGGAACACATTATATGTTTGGAGACATATTTCAAACTTGAGGGTGACTGTCGGCTAGGCTACAGAGTGTCCTGCCACCAAGGCCAAAAGTTTGAGTTTGAGTTTGAAGTTTGAGTTTAACGTTCAAAGTACGTGGTTAACTACATTTTGGTAGCAAGTTAGGCGGAACATCGATGTGATGTGATGCTCGACTGTGCAAAAAGAGAACCATTGCGGCTTTTCGATGAACTAACATTCAAAGGTAAGAAAGGAAGGTACCTAAGTATATATACCTTACCTAATATACCACCCGATAATGATAAGAGGTACCTACCTACCAAGGTACTTTAAGTATACGGGGTTGGCTTATTTAACTGAGCCAAGGTATCAAACAATTAAGTCGTATTGCCAATAACCGACCAATGCTATAAACGCAACAAAAACAGTAAATTAGAACTATCAACACGCGCGCCCTCTATTTCTACGACGATTATCTTTTTGCATAGACTACCACCTGTGTACGAACACTAATGCACATAGATTATCCAGTGGTGCACCACTGGGATATGAACCAGCGACCTCCGAGAACGAGAACTGTTTGAAGTCAGGATATCTATCCTTTTTACGCCAACGGGCCGTCCATCTGATATATGATAGGTATACATTTCACTGAGCGGAGCAGGGGCGGGTCGATAGTCTTCGTCAAGAGACCGACCAAGCCGAGTTCAGCGTTTGACCATAGCAACGGCACCGGGACGTCAACGGGAACAAAATGCCGGCGCCGAAGTAGCGTATGTAATTAAGTAGTGTATAGTATGGCAGCTTGTCCACAGCATGACCGGCACCGGGCGACGTTATCCCGGCCGCCGATATTTCGAGTAGATCGGCGCGACCGCTAGAAATCGACCAGAGATTTAGACGGGCCGGCATTGTCTCGTAATACAAAACACGTTTAATCTTGTCCACACACTGCCGGCGCCCGGCCACATGAGTAAAGAACCGCCGGAATCGGTGGCGGTGGACAAACGATCGCCGGCACATCATTTTCAAATCACCCGAAAAAGTCTCAGTGCCGGTGACGTCCCGGTGCCGTTGTTGTGGACAAACGCTCTTAGACTCACCCACCGGGGCTTCCGTACCAACTTCTCAGAATAGGTTAAGTGACAAACTTAACTTTGTAGTTCGAGCCCTACGCCGATGCCTAAATACTGTTCATACACATACCACAAATAGGTTAGTAATAGTAATTTTTTGTTTATAAACTACGTATTTACGGTTTTCAAATTTATTCCTATTTATATCTAAGTGCTGCAAGATCTTGCTTCTTGCCAAATTGTATGAGGACAACGGAAGTAGGTACCCTTGGTTTTGATTCCCGTGTGAAATCTCAAAATATAAGACATATCGTCGGTTTATTGAGAGTTTATCTACTCAATTGTACCGTTATTGAATAGATAAAACTCTCAATAAATGTACTCAGATACCGGCCAATAAACAGTCGTAATATCTTTTGATCACGTTGACTTAAGTTTCATTTTTTAACCGACTTCAAAAAAAGGAGGAGGTTTCTCAATTCGACCGTATATTTTTTTTATTTTTTTTATGTTTATTCGCGGATAACTTCGTCGTTTATGAACCGATTTCGATTATTCTTTTTTTGTTCAAAAGGAGATATCCCAAGTATGGTACCATGGTAATTTTATCGATATAGTATGATAAGTATCTCTAGAGATATTGAGATAAACATCTCAAAATTGGTACTAAAAATGAATAGCGCGGCATTGAAGTCGGTTGTTTTTAGTTTTTAAACGATATTATTTTGCAGCCAAAATATACGATACACTCGAGTATTTGATATACATAATTTTAAACTTGATATCTCAACGCGTACCTGAGAAACTATTATTATGACCTACAGAAATAGGTCTTGACGGACAGACAGACAGATAGACCTATCAGCAGGCTGATAGGTCTATCTGTCTAAAGGAAAAAACCGGCTAAGTGCGAGTTAGACAGGTCTAACTCGCACTTAGCCGGTTTTTTCCTTTTGAGGCACGGAACCCTAAAAATACTATAAATAATAGGATATACATATTAAATAATCAAACAACCAAAATCATATGGAACTATATTTATTGTCATCATAAAACATTAGCGTATTTCCTAACGATGTCTCTATAGAAAGCGAATATAAGATGACTGGCCGATCGACATCGCTCCAGCGCTTCTTTGTACGCCGCTTCGCTGTAGATACCGTCCGTGAAACCTGAAACAAAGGAAGAAAATATTAAATATTTATTATGTTTCAAAACCGGCCAAGTGAGTGTCGGGCTACCCATTTTTAGGGTTCCGTAGTCCTGACAAGGAACCCTTATAGTTTCGTCATGTCCGTCTGTATGTCTGTCTGTCCGAGGTTTTGCTAAGAGACCGTTAATGCTAGAAAGCTGTAATTTTGTACGGGTGTGTATATAACTTACGCCGACAAAGTGGTGAAATAAAATTTTGAAAAATATTTTTTTAGGGTAGCTTCATGAGAAGTGGGGATGATTTTTTTTTTCGTCGTCTACTCCATCGTGTGCGGTATCGTTAAATAGGTCTTTTAAAATGATTTAAGGGTTGCTAATACTATTTTTCAATTGAATGCTCCATTTACGAAATATTAAACCTTAAAGTGCAAATTTTTGTTCCAGTAGGGCGTCCCCCCACCCCCTCAAAAACTAAACTGCTGGCATAAAAAATCTGGAAAAATTCGTGATAATGATAATAGTACATCTCATTAACTTTAAAGGAAAACTATAGCGGTTTAGATAACTCAGTTTAGCAGTAATTGTCGTTGGATAATTTTGTACCAAATACAAAATCCTTAGAATAAATCCTTTAAAGTGACAAAGACGGAGTACCTTGTTGCTTGTTTATAACGGGTAAAGACTTGCATTGAATAACAGGCTACTACGGAACACTACACTGCGCGTGGCCCGACATGCACTTGGCCGGTTATTCAATGCAAGTCTTTACCCGTTATAAACAAACAACTAGGTACTTCGTCTTTGTCACTTTAAATTATTTATTTGAAGAATTTTGTATTTGGTACAAAATTATCTAACACACAAGTTGATAAACATACCCTTACAAAATTAAAGCTTTTTAGATCCAACGGTCTCTTAGCAAAACCTCGGACAGATAGACGGACATGACGATCTATAAGGGTTCCGTAGTCCTGACAAGGAACTCTTATAAAAACGGGAATTTAAAGTGACTTACGCTACGTATATTTGTAGTGGTAGAACTTCTGCTGCTCAGCCTGAGGCTGTACCACCACTTTGCCAATTAATTCAGCTGTAAAATAGGGAATGTTTTTGGGTTTGAATGGCTATGTGTCCAGTGAAATGACAGGGCACGCGAGACTTCCCATTATGTCTCCAGATCATCATGATCATTATCAGGCGGTATCAGTCCACTGCTGGACGTAGGCCTCCCACAAGACACGCCAGGTTAAGTACAATATGGGGGTCTTCAAACCACGAGTGAATAGGTCTATATAATAGGATAATCTTCTGGGTAAGCAAGCTCCATCATCAACCGCATCATCAATTAACATCAGGTGAGATATTGGTCAAGCGCTACCCAGTGCGGTGTAAAAAAAACTATTAGAATATAACTGAGAATCTGTGAAATCCAAAACCACCTAAATTATCAAACAAAGATATGCACTACACACCTGAAACCAAACTCTTATCCCTGCTATCAAAAACAAATGTCATCATAGCCTTCGCCAGAAGCAAATCCTCTCCGACAGGTTCCAGCAGTACGTTCCCTTTCTCATCTATAACACAGCATACTGCTGCGAACGTACTGCGCATCATTATGCCGGAGTTCAGTAGAGCTAGACAGCAGCAGTTTATAGCGCACGAAAGAAGCTGGAAAGAACGTTTAAAAAACTAAAAGAACCGACTGCAATCGTCGCGCTAGTCAAAATAGCCAGTAGACGCAGTAACTATTACATAATCTGTGCCAGTACTTAGTAGTAACTAGTAAGTCGTCGAGACAAGTAAATGCGTCGTAATACAAATGTTGATATATTAAAAACGGCTCGGCCGATTTCGCTAAAATTTAAATGGTACGTCCTGTGAAGGGTACCCTTTGAAACAAAAAAAAGAATTTTCCAAATCGGTTCAGGCATCTTCGAGTAATCGCTGAACATACATAAAAAAATTTAAAAAAGTTTCCGACGAATTGAGAACCTCCTCCTTTTTTGTGAAGTCGGTTAATAAGGCAACATATAATAAGTTCGGTGTATACACACCGACAGGACAAAATAATCTTCATTATAACATATACAGGTGTCGTGTGAATGAAGACTATTGAAGTTATACTTCTTTTGGCGCGATAGAGAACAATGATGAGAGTGAATTTTTACGATGCGCGCGCACACCGACACCTAAATTTAACATCGTGAAGTTAGTTCTAGGTGGTACGATGCGCGCGCACACCGACACCTAAATTCTACACCGTGAAGTTAGTTCTAGGTGGCATGACTATGTTCAAGTTGTATATGTCATATTTAACGTCATATTTTTACGTTAATAAAACCTTTTTTATTTGAATAAAATCTTTTTGATTAATTTTAATATTTATCGTTAATCACTACTGCATTTTAGTAAATTTTTTTTTCCATACGCCACAGAAGTATATCTTTTAACGCGTGTTTATAAGTACACACACTCTTTTTTTTGTCCTATCGATAATATATAATTAAAATAGTTTAAAAACGAAAACAACCGACTTCAATGCCCCGCGTGTCAATTTCAGTAGTAAGTTTGAGACGTTTATCGCTTCGAGCATTTATCAATGGAGATGTTAACGTAAGGTGTACCCCTCTGCTGGCCATATAGCCATTATTGGCCATATGAGCGTGCGTAACTACGCTGTATTTTTAATACTGTGTGCGTGTTTCAAGCTAGTGTACGGGATCGTTAAAGTGTGATTTGCGGATTACTACGTTGACATCTCCATTGCTAAATGCTCGAAGGTTTATCGTCATATCGCTGGAGATACTTCATACTTGTCAGATCCCAATGAAATTAAAATGGGACCCCCTCGGAAACGTAACCTACCGATTACAAAAATAATCAATCAAATCGGTTCACAATTGACGGAGTAATCGCGTAACATACACACAATAAAAAGAAAAAAAAACACAGACGAGTTTAGAACCTCTTTCTTTTTAGAAGTCGGTTGAAAAATATATTTCATGGAGAAAGCATGTTCCGTTTTTAAATATATATGTTATAGGCAAGTTTCTGACCACTATCTCGCCTGGTGGTAAGTGATGATGTGGTCAAAGATGGTGAACACGCTAGGCCTAGGATATTCTGACACTCAAGGGCCGTGTGCTGCAGGAACACCGTAAAGTAATGGCATCAGATTTTCTCCTTGATGGTGGAAAGAAACTTTTTTTTGGTAGGAAATCAGGCGGAACATCGATATAATATGCTCCTACTCTCGAGATTGCTTTTTGTGATAAGACGGCCAAATTGTTTTTTTTTATATGGGCAAATTAAAAATGTGCACTTACACACGTCAAATAACATTAAATAGATCATATTCAATAATAATTCTTATAGATATAACAGAAACATAACTTATTGCTTTGAATTTACAAACAAAAACAAAGGTACTGAGCCATTCAGCTTTCATCTAGACGTCGAACGTCACACTTAAAACACATGTTTAATTCCCAGATTAATGTAGGGTTGCCAACCAATTTAACCATTATTTGGCGTAATCGGGAGAACGGTCGGCTTTGATGCCGTGATACCGAGTTCAAACTGCCGTGCACCAATGGATTTTTCTATCGAAAAATGTATGTGCGCTTCTCACAGTGGCCCTCCGGTGAAGGAAAACATCGTTAAGAAACCAACAACCCCCGCATGGTGGTAGGACACTATCTTGTGTCCGCCTTGCCAGCTATCACCCTCAAGTTAGAAAATCTGTCACCAAACATCCAATGTGTTCCGGCAGCTATCCTTGAGAGCCAGTTCCCATTTTAGGCCTAGCATGCTTACCATATTCGACCGCGTCATCACTTACCAACAGGTGACATAGTGGTCAAACGCTAGCCTATAAGATATAAAAAAACTGGCCAAGTGCAAATCGGACTCGCACTCGTAGGGTTCCGTAACACAGTAGAGTATTCTATAACTTTGATTTTTCGCAACTACAAAAATAACTTTGTTTTTCATAGTGTTTGTATGAAAAACATAGTTATACTTGCGGTCGCTATATCTCAACAACTGTTGACTGTATCTCGTTCAAACCAATTTTCGTTGAAAGTTTTTATTGAGATCTACAGAATATATTTTTTCCAGATTTTTCACTCCCTTACTTTAGAAGTTAGAGGGGGGGGACACACATTTTACCACTTTAGACGCGCCTATCTTTGAAATTATTGACTTTGAGATAAAATGATTTTAGAAACCTCAATGTCATTTTTAAAGACCTATCCATAGATACCCTACACGTATAGGTTTGACGAAAAACATTTTTTTTTTGTTCCAGTTCCATGTATGGGATGCCCCTTAAACTTTTATATTTTTTATTTTTGTATAAAAATCGGAAAGCGGTTCACAGAATACATCTACCTACCAAGTTTCAATTCTGTAGTCCTAATAGTTTCGGAATAAAATGGCTGTGACATACGGACGGACAGACAGACAGACATGGCGAATCTATAAGGGTTCCGTTTTTTGCCATTCGGCTACGGAACCCTAAAAAGATATTATATTATTTATTTTACTTTTTCTGGTCAATGAAGAGAAGAATGAAAGTTATAAATATTCAAATATGGGACTTATCGCGCTTAAAACATAAATTTTTATTTACCTCGACGTTTCAACCAAGTTATCGCATAGCATATTATATAGGCATATAAGACTACGATCAATGAACTTAGGCCCTGTCCGCACAGCGATATTACACAGCGAGTTTTTTTTTCGAAATTCTATGAAAGTACTGAATCTATTGGACGTAGCCGCACCGGCGGTAAAAAAATCGCGTGAGAAAAAAATAATCTGATGCAAATTGAACGCGAAGCGGTAATTCCGATCGCGAAATTTAAAACGCTAAAATAAAAATCTCGCGGTGAAATACCGCTGTGCGGACTGACCCTTTAGGCGAAACGTCGAGTTAAATAAAAATTAGTGTGTTAAGCGCGATAAGTCTCGTATTTCAATATTTATAACTTATATGTTCAAAGTGGAAGTGGAACAAGCGAAAGAGGTATGTCAGGATCGCATGTGAAAAGAAGTATAGTCTCTGCCTACCACAACAGGAAAAAGGCGTCATTGTATGTATGTATGTTTTCAAATCGTGAAAGTTTAAAGTTTACAAAAGTGTTTTAAATAGTATTGTATGTTTATACACACCCCTCCAAAATCCTCCAGCTCTTGCACAGACACCGTGATCCCCGAGCGAGGATACACACTGCCCAGTATTGCAGTCTCACAGTTCTGTTTTATCACATGCTCTTTATATCTGCAATCAAAGATAAGTTTATTTTAACTTCTCATATGCTGGAATGTTCAACTAGATGAAACTTTTATTAATAATCCCGGCGAGTTTTCTGTTCCTGATAAACTCCTGGTAGCCTTTTAGGAACTTATCTGGCAGGTAAACTACTACTTTTAAATAGCATTTTATATCTGTTATTTTTTTTTTCTTATTGGCTAGCTATTGAAAGAAAGAAACAAAGAAAATATGTTTATTTTGCATCAATTAACTGGTTAATTACTACTTATACCTTAACTAGCTGTGCTAAGTAACTGACTTCGACCGCGTGGTATAGAGTCTTGGGTAGCATTTTTAATTATTTAGGCTAATTATTTTACAAATAAGACACATACGTATCCTACCTACACCGTGCCATACCATGCCACACTAATCCTCCTTTCCCTCTCCCCTCACATACCCCCCCCCCCTCCTACTTCCCATCACTTCCACCTCCCCTCCCCCTTCCCCTGACAAGTATCTCACGATAAACTCAAACCGAGAGCCAGACGGTTTGAACGTAGAGCCGGTATTCAAACATTGCTGGCAGAGGCCGAAGGCAGGCAATAATCGTTTTAGTGAGTGGGCTATGCAGACTGATACGACCAGGGTCTACCAGCGAACTGATAGTCTGTAGGGCTCTTTAGAAACATTACATTTGTTTTGCATATAAAGAAATTTATTATTGAATATTATTAGGCTAAACATATGTTATTAGGTCATTCAAAGATGTCACCTGTCAGAAACTGAAGGTTTCCCACATTTGGCACTGAAGAGGACTTCTAGTGTTGTTTTCTCTATACTCTGGCTGCTCATCTTGATGTCCAGAGGGCCGTTAACACTCACTAGTGCCACTGTGTCACCTGGAAATTTACAAAAATGGCTCCTTGATACTTACATTTTTAAACCAAGTATGTATGAAGGTGCTCATGAAAGCGAAAGAAGAAAGAAGCAAAAGAAGTATGTCAGGGTCGTAGCACGTGGGAAGAAGTAGTCTGCCTACCATAACGGGAATAAATTATAAGTAAAAAATATTTTTTAAAACAAGCTTTTATCTGGGACAATGAACTAAAATGTTAAAAATAAATTCTAGTAAGTATTTGGCGTGTAGGTACTTACCTATATTCTTAAAAGCTTGAAGCACTACCCGTTTTTCAGGCTATGTAATTACTATACTTCAGTGCCTCAAGCTTTTAAGAGTATAGGTAAGTACCTACACGCCAAATACTTACTAGAATTTATTTTTAACATTTTAGTTCATTGTCCCAGATAAAAGCTTGTTTTAAAAAATATTTTTTACTTATAATTTATTTTTAACTTTTTAGTAGGTAGGTATAGATACCGACTACCTACCTACTACCTAAGTATTTAAGAGAAGGCATGATGTTTTAAAATATTCCACGGATATTTGATGTGATTATGGGTAAAGTGCTCTTTGCGGAAAATCAATCGACTCGGTGGGGCTATGTTGCTTTATAACAGAAATGCCATGGCCCCCTTACAGCTTCATCATCAGAACCTGGCTATCATTTAAGTGTAAAGTGCTCCTCGAGACGAATCATTTGAGCCCAAATTCACTGGGGTTACGTTATTATTATTTTTTTATTTTTTTTAAACTTTATAGGCTAGCGTTTGACCACAATCTCACCTGTTGGTAAGTGATGATGCAGTCGAAGATGGTAAGCACGCTAGGCCTAGAATGGGAACTGGCTCTCAATGTATGACAGAGATGCCGTGGCCACCTTCCAGCTTCATCACCAGTCGCTAAATATCATCTAGGTGTAAAGTTCTCTTCAAGACGAATCAATCGAGCCCAAACTCGGTAGAGTTACGTTGATTTATCACAGAGATGCCGTGGCCACCTTCCAGCTTCATCATCAGACCCTGGATATCATCTAGGTGAAAAGTTCTCTTCAAGACGAATCAATCGAGCCCAAACTCGATAGGGTTATGTTGTTTTATCACAGAGATGCCGTGGCCACCTTCCAGCTTCATCATCAGACCCTGGATATCATCTAGGCGTAAAGTTCTCTTCAAGACAAATCAATCGAGTCCAAACTCGGTGGGGTTATGTTGTTTTATCACAGAGATGCCGTGGCCACCTTCCGTCTCAATCATCAGACCAGCTCCATGGTACCATATCATTGTATTGTCACCGAAGATACATAAGTATACCAAATTGAGTCCAATCGGACATCGGGAAGTGGGTCTAATTTAGCTTCCAAGATTCCGCCCGAACAAACATAGTGACATACTTACATACATACATACATATGTTGCAAGTTAAATAAAAGCTTGTAAAAAGGCGTGATTCTATACTAATATTATAAAGACGAAACACTTTAGAACGAGTTCAATTAAATGCAAGTGCATCAGGTTCCAACATATGCGCGATGCAGGATCTCATACATTTAAGCAATATTTACAAGGAGAACTATTCAACCTACTCTAACGCCATCTATATTATAAAGAGGAAAGATTAGATATTTTGTTTGTATTCATTTAACTCAAAAACGAATGGATCGATTTTAAAAATTCTTTCACTAATGGAAAGCTACATTATCAGAGAGTAACATAGGCTATATTTTATCCCCGTATTGTCACGGGTACGGGAACGACGCGGATGAAACCACGAGGCGCCGCTAGTAACTTATAAACTGAGGAATTTGAGAAACTTTACTGTATGTTACCTTAGAACTCTGGCATGTGTTTATTTTCTGGATTATGTTATAGTTATAGTCAATAGATACCAAGGTCTCCAGTGTATCTTGATACAATATATATAGATTATCAATGTGGAACAATAACTTTAATAGAGACCATATGGATAATATATCTTACAATAACATTTATGGGCAACTAGCTGTACCCGCGACTTTGTCCGCGTGGAATAGTGTCCTTGGGTAGCATTTTTAATTATTTAGGCTAATTATTTTACAAAAATAGACACATCTTATTTGTAAAATAATTAGCCTAAATAATATTGTATTGTAGCATATCCCACCTACACCGCACCGTACCACGCCACGATAATACCTCCTTCTCCCTCTCCCTACCCCTCACCCCCCCCCCCTCCCCTTCTCTCTTGCCATCACTCCCGTCACTTCCTTCTCCCCCTCCCCTTAACCTCCACTTCCCGCTCCCCTTCCTCTCTCTATTCCCCCCATTTCCCTCCCCTCCCCTTCCCCTCACTTTCCTCTCCCGTCTCTCTTCCCCCACTCCCTCCCCGTCCTCTTCCCCTCACTTTCCTCTCCTCCTCCCCTTTTTTTTTTTTTAATACCGAACTGGGTAGCACTCGATCACTATCTCACCTGATGTTAAGTGATGATGCGATCGATGATGGAGCGTGCTTACCCAGAAGATACCTATTCACTCGCGATTTGAAGACCCCCATATTGTACTTAACCTGAAACACAGACTCAGGCAGGGTATTCCATTCTTTGGCGGTTCGTGTGATGAACGAAGAAGCAAATCACTTCGTTCGGGTAGATGGTATATCCACCATAAATCGGTTGCGCCTTTTAGTGTCTCTGGATGTCCGATTATATAATGGGGATGGTGGAATCAAATCATGCAGTTCCATTGCACACTCTCCGAAATGTATCCGATAGAAAACCGATAAGCAAGCGACTTTGCGGCGATGCGCGAGACTCTGGAGTCTCTTGCTTTTCCCTCACTCCCCTCCCCTCCCTCTTCCCCTCACTTCCCTCTCTGCTCCCCTTTCTCGCCACTTCCCCTTCCCCCTTTCCCCTCACTGTCCCCAAACTTTGAATGTCATATTTATTTATATCTAATCAACAGCCTAAGCAATAAGTTTCAAGCTTCTAGAATTTACAATGACAATACTTCCATACAACTTTTCATCCCCCCTTTCAACCCCTTACAACCCTTTTTTCGCATTAAAAAGTAACCTGTGTCCTTTGTCAGGCTCTAGATTATTTGTGTACCAAATTTCATTTAAGTCCGTTCAGAAGAACATTCACATAAAGCTTACATATTTCCATACAAACATTCATCCCCTATTCCCGATTGTTATTTTACACCCTTGAGGGTAAAACTTTTACAAACTTTGAATGTCATATTTATTTATATCGAATCAACAGCCTAAAAAATAAATTTCAAGCTTCTAGCTCTAAAAATGACTCCATACAACATTTCATCCCCCTTTTCAACCCCTTACAACCCTTTTTTCGCATTAAAAAGTAGCCTATTTCCTTTCTCAGGCTCTAGACTATCTGTGTACCAAATTTCATTTAAATCAGTTCAGTGGTTTTGGCCTGAAAGTGACACAGACAGATAGACAGACAGAGTTACTTTCGCATTGATAATATTAGTTAGGACTAGCAAGTTGCCTACCACCAAACTTGCTAGTTATAGGGCTCCTAGAAGATGGGACCCAATGCCTTAAACCATGACTTCGTCATTTAAAATCAGAATTGTCTGGGCATGTGAGTGTACTTTCAGAAATTGCCGAAGGCTGTTATTTTAATTCAGGCTGACATTCTGGGGTTATGTGAAGTCCGAAGACAGGGAGAGGACACCATAACCTTAGAATCGGGCCATCTTATGTACTACAGAGAAGGAGATCAGCCATCCCAAGGCGGCGTCGGGTTTCTGGTCAACAAGGTTCTCAGTGACAACGTTGTAGAAATCTCCAGTGTGTCGACCAGGGTAGCGTACCTCATAATTAAGTTAACCAAGAGGTACAGCCTCAAGGTTATCCAGGTCTATGCACCGACCTCGACACACTTGGATGATGAGGTGGAGAGCATGTATGAAGATATCTCCAGAGCTTTACACACCACCTCCAAGGCTCACTACAACGTTGTCATGGGAGACTTTAACGCCAAAGTGGGAGTACAAACTTGCGGCGAATCGTCTATAGGACCACACGGATTTGGGAGTAGGAATCACAGGGGACAAATGCTCGTCAATTTCCTCGAGAGAGAGGGGCTTTTCTTGATGAACTCGTTCTTCAAGAAACAGCCCCAAAGGAAATGGACGTGGCAAAGCCCCGACTTTGTGACTAAAAACGAGATTGACTTCATCATTACGGACAAACGGCGCATATTCAGAGACGTCTCAGTGATCACTAGGTTTAATACTGGAAGTGATCACCGACTTGTACGAGGCACTCTGGATATCGACTTTAAAGCAGAGAGATTCCGATTGATGAAGTCTACGCTCCGTCCGAACCTACTCCAAACCGTTGTTGGGTCCGAAACATTCCAATTAAAATTGGAAAATCGATTCGCTGCCTTGGAAACCACAGATGACGTAGACCAGAAACTCGAAGAAGTGGTGGAAATCCTCAGGGATGAAGGGACGAAGTTTTGCGAGAGCAAGCGTACGGGCAAAAAGTCCAAACTCTCGGCAGAAACACTTCGGCTAATGGAAGAGAGACGAACAGACCCTTTGTCAGCTTTGTCAACTAACCTGGTGCGCAACAAATCCATAAAGAAGCTGGTACGACGCGACCTCCGATCCTCTAACACGCTCTTGATTAAAGAATCAATTGAGCAGAATCGGGGGTCGAAAGTGTTCGTCCAGCCTCTGGGTAGAAGCCACCTCACAAAGCTGACAACGTCAACGGGGAACATCGTCGCATCCAAGCCGGAGATTCTGTCGGAAGTTGAAGACTTCTACGGCAAGCTTTACGCATCGCATGCTTCAAGGCCCGAACCCAATACTGAGGATTCTAGAGCCACCTTAACCCGCCACTTCACAGAAGATCTGCCCGAAATTAGCCGAGACGAAATCGTGATGGCCCTTAAACAACTCAAAAATGGAAAAGCCCCAGGAGAAGACGGAATCACAACGGAGCTTTTAAAAGCCGGAGGAGCTCCAGCAGTTCAACAGCTGCAGCAGCTATTTAATTCCGTTCTTTTTACTGGGAGAACTCCACAGGCATGGAACAGAAGCATGGTGGTTTTTTTTTTTCAAAAAAGGAGACAAAACCCTATTGAAAAACTATCGCCCGATTTCGCTTCTGAGCCATGTCTACAAGCTGTTTTCAAGGGTCATCACGAACCGTCTTGCGCGAAGACTCGACGAGTTTCAACCTCCGGAACAGGCCGGGTTTCGAAGCGGTTACGGCACCATAGACCACATCCACACGGTGCGGCAGATTGTACAGAAGACCGAAGAGTATAATCGGCCCCTGTGCTTAGCATTTGTGGACTATGAGAAGGCCTTTGACTCAATCGAAACCTGGTCTGTTCTCGAGTCCTTGCAGCGTTGCCAAGTCGACTGGCGATATATCGAAGTGATGAGATGTCTATATAATGCCGCAACGATGACTGTACAAGTACAGAACCAGCGAACTAAACATGTCCACCTGCGTCGAGGAGTGAGACAGGGGGACTTCATATCCCCGAAACTGTTCACTAACGCCTTGGAGGATATGTTTAAGACGCTGGACTGGAAAGATCGTGGCATTAACATCAACGGCAGGTACATCTCTCACTTACGATTCGCAGATGACATCGTCATTATGGCAGAGACGCTGCAGGACCTACAAAGGATGTTGAATGGCCTAGCTGATTCTTCTCGTAGCATCGGTCTCCGGATGAATTTGGACAAAACCAAAGTCATGTACAACGAGCACGTTGTTCCGGAACCGATTGCCGTAGATGGAATCCCACTCGAAGTTGTCACTAAGTATGTTTACCTAGGGCAAACGCTCCAACTAGGAAAACATAACTTCGAGAAGGAAATCCAGAGAAGAATTCAGCTGGGCTGGGCAGCATTCGGAAAACTCCGTCGAGTCTTCTCGTCGCCTATACCACAGTGTCTAAAGACAAAAGTCTTTAACCAGTGAGTCCTACCTGTGATGACATACGGAGCCGAGACGTGGACACTCACAGTCCGACTGGTCCACCAGTTTAAAGTCGCTCAGCGAGCTATGGAGAGAGCTATGCTCGGTATTTCTCTGCGGGATCGAATCCGGAACGAAGTAATTCGCCAGAGAACTAAAGTTATCGACATAGCTCAACGGATTAGCAAGCTGAAGTGGCAGTGGGCTGGTCATATCTGCCGCAGGACTGATAACCGTTGGGGCAGACTTGTCCTAGAGTGGAGACCGCGAATCGGCAAACGTAGCGTAGGACGTCCTGTGACCAGGTGGAGCGACGACATACGCAAAGCGGTGGGCAGTGACTGGAAGAGAAGAGCCGAAGATCGGGCTCAGTGGCGCATCTTAGGAGAGGCCTATGTCCAGCAGTGGACTGATACAGGCTGACGATGATGATGATGATGATGATGTTATTTTAATTCAGGCTATGGGTTCCTCGATTTTTTGTCTAATCATATAAGAGTCTAATGGTTGGAGCTACCAAGAAGGACAGTATGCAGTCTAGAACTCTTGGATACACGAAGGGACATTAATCTACAGGTAAATGGAAAGAGTAAACGTGCAGAGATTGACATTAATAGTAGATGCTTGACAGTATTTATGGCAATATACCGCACCGTACCATATACTTGACATACATAAAATTCAATTTTAACTTTTTATTTTTCATTTTATTACCTACGTTATTCGGTGCAGTAGCTGTTTCACCAACCAAACCTTTTGTGGAAATCTGCTAAAAATCTGACTTGATAGAAGTGGTTCAACTATTGAGGGATTCATTCTATGCCGGGCACTAAGCAGAATTTAGGAGTTTTTACCTTGAGATAGTAATGCTGAACCGTCTGATCTACTGAGGTAATTCAATTCGCATCGCATAGGCTTTATTTTGAAATCTCTGGATTCTCCTTCTCCGCTGACCATTTTGATGAAAGTTGGAAAGTTACGTTTCACAGGTTTATTTCAGAAATCTTTCAAAAACATTCAAAATTCCAAATCAAAACATGTGAGCAAAGAGAATATAACCACTACGTTAAGAAGAGTCGGGACTCCCATAGAGCAAACTGACCAAATAGCGAAATGTCAAAACACAGGGCTTTTATAGTAGCCAAAATACCAGCGAAATAATCTTCTGCTAATTGACCAACATAACAAAAAAAACCTAGTGATGTACCGTGTCGTCAAAAACATCGATAAGGATCGAACTACCGTTGCTTGGTCAATACTTTAGAAGGTTATATATTGTACTTAACTAATTTTGTTTTAGTGGTTAGATTGTGAAAGTTATATTTTTCCTATTTTGGTTTAACAACTCCATCACTAAGACAAAACCAGTTTGAGAAAATGATAGGCAGTAAAACAAAATATTAAATTTTATCAAGCTTTTTATTTTTGGAGTATGATGCTCTGTAGGGTTCGCTCATTCGGCATCGGCATCAGCAGCTTAAGATAACGATATACCTGTAATGTAATATTGACTTATTAGTTTATCGCTTAACAATAATTTCTGGGGCATGCTGTATACAGGGCCTAATGTTTCCTTTATTTTGTGCTATAAGACCTTGCTTCTTGCCAAAATTTGTGATTCTAGGTCAACGGGAAGTACCCTTATAGGTTTTCGACCCAAAACCTATAGGGTATTGCCAGTTAACCTAGAATTGTACATTTTAGTTAAAAGCAAGGTCTTACAGCACAAGTAAAGGAAAATTTCAGAAGATAAAAAGAAGTTGAAAATTCAGGTTAATTTTGGTATTTACAAGTTATGCGAAAATCTAAATTTGCCCATATCTTTTTATCGTGTTGCCTCAGGATCTTGATTTGTATACACTTAATAGGGACTATAGACCTCAATATCTTCAGTTTCTTCTTCATTTTCAGTATCTCAGTATCATCACACGGGCAGACAGACAGACACACGGACAGACGGACAAAAATTGATCTTATAAGGGTTCCTTTTTTAACCTTTTGAGGTACCAAACCCTAAAAAGCTCGGAAGGTTTAATTCCTTAACGCTAAAATTTCACTTCAGATCATTCTTATTTCCGATTATATTTATATTATTTTTGGTTATAAATAAAGGAATCTACTACTATTTGGTTTCACAATAAATTATTTATTGGAAAACTCAACTGAAAAACTATCTTCATTTTATTATGAAAATAATTTGGGACCAGGAAGCATCCACTCCTATGTTGCCCCAAGGCCTCCAGACCTCTAAATCCAGCACTGGCTGTAAATTATACAAGGTGTAACAAAAGGGTGTAGTAATACTTAAACTGTGCATGCCAAACCTAGCCTGATGTATAATCTACCAGCAAAGTCTTCCTTTCCTCAGTATCTAATGGGATCGCGAGTTATCATATTATCACATGTTAAACTTTTACGTAAACTTAGCCAGATTCAACCAGCTATTCAGCCTCATTGACCTAATGAAAACAGAATAATAAGTGTTGTCTGTGCAGAAGCAAAATTGTTATGAGTGGACGCCTGAAAGGGTCTAGATATAGTGCCAATTGCGGTAGCTTGAAGTTTGTCTTGATGTATTCATCACCAGAAGGATGAAATCATTGCCCGATGATGAGGATGAGCTTGCGGACATTGTTGGTTAAAATTACTCAAAATCACTTTGATGGTTTATCCCTATCAAAATATCGTCATGACATCTCGCGAAATTACACTTCTATTCCGATCACTGATCATATCATAACTATATAATAATATACACTATCGATATCGACAAGCACCGCAATGCGCCCCGCACTATTTTTCACAAAGAGTTTATAAAGATTGTTAATTGATGAAATATTGAAATATTTGGCCTAAAGATTACGACGGCTATTATTTTAAGATATTCTACTTACTGTGCTTCATAAAGTGGAAATCTTGCCATAAAATAACGTTTAGTTAGAGTAAGTCTGCAGTCCCGCATATTTCACTATTTATGTTTCATTATCACTTCAGTTCCTTGTAGGAAGGTGTTAATAACCACACACCTTAAATTCTTGCTAAATGCATGCTTTCTAACATCCACACTAGGTTATTTATTGTAAAACACAAAATAACACAATAAAATTATTATTTTGAAAAAGCCGATTAACACGCTACCACAGGCTAAGTAGAAATACATGCTAGCCACAGACTAAGTAGAGATGAAACTTCTTTTTCTTCACATCATGCTACTTGATGGCATTTATTATGACAACCAAACGAAAGAGATAGTAAGAAATAGTGAGTGAGACGAATATAGAGTTCCATCGGACGCGCCCCCCTTTTCATTAGTTTTCATAGATCTTTTTTTTTGTACTGCAGCTTCAGTAGACTGCATGTGAGACTGACAGTCTGAGGTCTGAGAGAGAAGTGAGAACACCGGGCTGCGTTCACGTCCTCCGGAGAAGGATTTTTGGTTGTTTTGCAACTCGCTCGAAGGTCCGGAACGACCACGGGTGTTTTTAAGTCTTATTGAGACATTTTGCGCAGACTCGAATTTCGAGGTTATGTTAATTTATTTTTCTTGTTCTGAATATTTTCCGTTTGTTTTTACGATTAATGTCTCGTCATGTCACGTCGTGGTCTCAACAATGCCAATTTCTTCCAATCCCCTTAATCTGTAAAAAAATTACAGCTTTTCCCGCCCAATTTACTGTCACAAACGTCAGAGCGTTATTTAACCATCGAATTTGATGGTTAAAAAGTTGCAACTGGAGTGAAACAACCGAGGTCGTGAACGACACAGTTGCTACAACCGAGTGCGACGCTCTGAGGTCGAGGTCGAGAACGGGGTTAAAGCGTTTGCACTCCGAGCGTAGGTCGTGAATGCAGCCCCGGACCACAGAGAACTGAATCACTCTACTACGTTATAAGAGTTGGCACTTCCCTACATTGTTGATACCCGAATTATGAAAGCACTGTGTAGCCAACCTAACAACGGAAAGTATTATTAACGTAGTAACTATTATATAATCTGTGGTATTATGCTTATAATTATTTTTTTGCAGTATTGGTTGGTACAAACTACATTCATAATTCTGAGTTATTTAATTATGTATGCAGTGTCGCGGGACTGCAACGGACTCCGGAGAACCACAGAGAATATAAATTGGTGAACAACCGGAAAACACAAACACATAAGAAAGATAAGTAAGTAAAGAAGTGCGAATGTGAGTTTTGGCGGGAACGTGGAAAAGTGTGTGCGCTGTCATTGTATTTTTTCCTAAAACTTGTGTTCTACCGCGAGTTAATGCGTAATAAATGTGGATTATTAACCATTAAGTACTGGTGACAGTGTGCGAGTGTAGGGAAACAGCACATGTTGAAAAACATGCTATTCGCGTTCCTACCAAAATTCCACAAAAAATCCTTAGTAAAGTCCACATCTTTACTCAGGGTATAACTTGGACTAGACTTTTACTTGAAACTTGACCAGAAATGTGACTTTGACTCATCTTTAAGACTTGAATGCATCAAAACTTTAAGAATTTTAATACTTGACACTGGCTAAATACACTAATCGTGTGGAGCCATTATGAAACAAAAAAAAACAGCGAATGACAGTGACATGAATGATGACACTGACACTGACAGACGTCAGATCAGGCAGTCAGCTAGTCACTCACAGAAGTCACAGAGAATTGACTAGTCTAGGACTACGGAGGTTGTATAATTTTCATAGACGTAATATAAAAGAATGGCGCACTGCAGATGTTTTGACAAATTCAATTAAATCCGTATAATCTAATATAAGGTTGTTATTGCTTTGTAGAACGAAACGGCCCAATCGAAAGGCACCCGAGTGGGAGTGTGTCCTTGTCTAACAACCTGCTAGTGCTATATACGTAGACAGAGAAAATAATAGACCGCGGGTAGCTCTGTCTCTTTTCCACATGAAATAGGATATACAATGGTGTTATTCCATGTAACGGAAAAGGACAAAGCTATAATATTTCCCTCTCTCAGTGCGTACCGGTTTTTACATGGTCAGTAACGTAGTTAAATAAATATATATAAATAAAAATCTTTATTGAGGCAAATATTACATCATATATGAAATTCTTAAAATAATGGACACCTGACACCTAAACTAGGCTCGAAACCCGTGGTATAGATGTCAGGTTTTTTTCTCGTCTATGAACATAGTAATGATGAGGAAAATTTGCCTAATGAGTTAGTACAAGAAAAAACATACAATCTTATTTAGGCATGCAATTGAATTTCGTGTGTGAGTGTGATTGAGTGTATGTGTTTGTGTGTGTGTGTGTGTGTGTGTGTGTGCGAGCGAGCGTGCGTGTGTGTGTGTGTGTGTGTGTGTGTGTGAGTGAGTGAGTGAGGGTGTGTGTGTGTGTAAGTGTGCACGTATGAGGAGCGTTTACGTGTGTATTTATGTGAATCGCTATTTTATTATTGTTAACAGTTTTTCGGTTTCGTTGTAGTCCAAATTGATAAATAAGTTGAAAATTTTATGTTTGACCTCATGTGTCGTAAGGCTGTGTATGTTAATGATTTTTTGTATATTATTGTACAGAAAGGGTGCTAAGAAGTGTAAATATCTTGTTGAAAAAACTGTGTTTCCAGTCGGTATGGAGCATACATTGTGAGAGGCACGTTTTATCTTAGTTGCATCATATTCGACTAGAGGATGTTGATGCAAAACGGCGTGCTGTACAAAGAGTTGTCTTACCGTAAGTACCTGACACTTTTTGTACAACTTCACTGTAGGGTATCGCATAGGTTTGATCCTACTGCATTTCAGAATTCCTCTTTGTGCCCTTTCGAGTTGTACTAAAAGAGTTTTATTTGTTCCTCCCCAAGCTGTGATGCAGTAGGTCAGGAGTGACTGGCACAGAGAATAATATAGCATTTTCATCACATGCCAGTCAGCACTGTCTCGTAATGCTCTGAACACTGCAGTGAGCCTCCTTACCCGGTTACATGATTCTCTTATATGTGGTGCGAAAGTTAACTTCTCGTCAATCGTGACACCGAGGTATTTAATCGATGTAACTCTCTCAAGTGCAGTACAGCTACATGATGGTGTGAGTGTCGGTTGACAAGTAGATGTGGTGTGTCCAAATAAAGAAAATGGGTAATTTGGCTGTGGACCTCGTATATTAAAAGTTATATATTTTGTTTTGTCGATATTCAGTGTCAGGAGGTTGTTTCTCAGCCAAGAGGATATTCTGTCAAATATATTTTGAGCGTTACGGAAAGCTTCCTCCCAACTCTCTCCTTGAGTGACAATGGCGGTGTCGTCCGCATATGTAATAATGGAGCCGTTTGTGATTTTGATATCACAGAGATCATTAATATATGCCAAGAAGAGAGTTGGACCGAGTATGCTTCCTTGGGGGACTCCGCATACTATAGATTTTGGTTCACTGATGTGTTCTCCAACCTTTACACTCTGAGTTCGTTCGCTTAAATATTCCGTAAGCAATTTGTGTTGTATGCCTCTTATTCCAAAGTGTTTGAGCTTAGTTAGAAGTAGATTAATCGGGACGCTATCAAAAGCCTTTGCTAGGTCTAGAAAGATTGCAATGGTTTTCTTCTTGGTGTCTAAGCTGTGGGTTATGTAATTTGTTAATATTAGTACAGCATCTTTTGTAGATTTTTTGCTGCGAAAGCCAAACTGATTAGGTGATAATAATTTATTTGATACTAAAAAATTTACTAATCAAAAGATTAGTAAATTTTTGAATAGTAATTAATAGTAATTAGTAATAGTAATTAATAGTTATTAGTAATTAGTAATTAATAAAAATTAATTATCTTTTCAAAAATTTTTGATAATGTTGATTAAATTGAAATGGGCCTGTAGTTACTTATAACTTTTTTGTTACCTTTTTTGTGAATTGGTATAACAATTGCATGTTTGAGTGCTTTTGGAAAACTTCCCGACTGTAATGAGAGATTAACAAGATACGCTATGATTGGAGCTAACGTAGTTTTGTTTTGGCGGATAATCGAAGGAGATATATTATCCCAACCAGTAGCAGATTCAGTTTTCAAAGTTCCTATTACAGACAAAGTTTCTGTCTCATCAGTATCCAGCATACCAAATATAATGAAATGTTAATGTTTTCATCTGGAATTATTTGCTGTGAAAGCGCATTACCAACATTTATGAAGAAATCATTTATTTTATTGACAGCTCTTTCTGGAGACTCCTCACAGCATAGTAGATGTTTTGATATTTTAGGCTTAGTTTTATAATTTGATTTCATTTATGATTTTCCACGTCTTTTTGAAGTCATTACTGTCACTAGCAAGTTTAAGTTGTTCCTTTTCGTAATTGAGTTTTGCTTTTTTTAATAAAGACTTACAGAAATTTCTATACCTTTTATAACATTTAATGAGAACACTGTTATTTGGTTCCAACCTTAGTTTTAAATGCATACGATCACGGTTGCGCATACAAAGTATTAGCCCTATGGTGATCCAAGGTTTTTTAGCTGCTCTTTTTTGTGAAATAATACTCGTAGATCGAATTAATCTAAATTGTTGCAAATAATTTTAGATAATATTTCTATAAACAAATCTGTTGCTGTGTTACAGTCATTAATTTGAAAGATGTAAGTAAAGTCTGTAGAATTTATAGAATGGGTAATAGCCTGGCAGTCAGTCTTAATTGTAGTTTTAGAATCTGTTAATGTAATCTGCTTAGTTGCTATTACTAAAAGTATTGTGTAATGGTCTGTGAGTGAGTTCTCAATAACAAAAGTTTGCGATTCGAAACATTAGCGTAGCATCATATGGTCTAGACAGATATTGCATCTCGTGAGTCGCCAATAAATTTAAATATTCAGAAGCGTTAGGGTCACAGCTGTCTTCTGAGATATTTAAATTAAGGTCACCAGTTACAATAACATTCTTCACTTTTTTTAATGTTAGTAGTATTTCATCTAAGGATGATAGAAAATGTTCGACATTTTGAAAAGATGGTGAGCGATAAATGGCTACTATGACAATGTTGGTGTTAATTTTAGTAATAAGGCACGAAGCATTTTTAATAGAAGGTTCATATGTGTCCGCATTAAGACCGTCTTTGCAGTAAATTATTATACCATCATTTTTATTAATACATTGTGTTGAGGCGTGTGAGCTATACCCTTCTATTTGTGGCGAGTTAGGTTGCGATGCAAGCCAGCATTCAGTTAATATGATAATATCAGGCGTTATTGCAATTCTCTTTAGCAGTAATATAAACCCTGGAAGATTATAAGACACACTTCTTATGTTCTGTGTGAAGATTTTTAATTTGTGTGTCGGGTTCTCTATGAATGTGGTGCATTACTCAGGGTACAATTTTGAGCTTTAGAACACGAAATATTGTCCACGTTATTTGCTATTTGATTGATCTTATCCATAAATTTGGTATGTTAAGATATTTATATGACTCGCAAACAAGGGCACGTAATTTAAGTTATTGTGTTGAGTTAGTGTAATTAGCTTAGTACAATAGGTACAATACTTCATTTCCAAAATTTGAAAATATTTAGAATCATTTATATTAGTACTCAGTGCCCTCAGGTAATGAGTGAAAATGCTGTAACATAAATAATTCATTATATGATATATTATTATACGATGCTCAACATTGTTTAAACATAATTCTTCATACCATAATTCAATAAAAACAATTGTCATTAAAATTGACATTAAAATTGCAGTCCCATTTTTAATCGGAATACTCCAGATTTCAACATGGTAATTTATGGAACAAATGGTAATTTCCACAGTATATTTTATAAGATTATGTACTAAATGTGTGTGTTTTGTATTGTTGTAATTCATCAATGATATAGAGTTAGCCGTTTTTAGCTTTTAATGAACTTTGACCTTTATTACTATGTGTCACTGGGTTCTAAATACATATATGGTTATGTCACAGATTATATAATAGTTACTACGTGTTATGTTACAATCTTCTATGTCATGTGGCCACGCTACCCAAATGTTTATAATTACTTACTTTATGGCTATATATACTATACTAGCTGATCCTACAAACGTTGTTTTGCTAAAACCCAAATATCTTACGGAACCCTATTTTTTTCCAAAATAAAATTTAGCCTATGTTACTCGTGGATACTGTGGCTTTCGAATGGTGAAAGATTTTTTAAAAACGGTCCAGTAGTTTTTGAGCCTATTCATTACAACCAAACAAACAAAGTTTTCCTCTTTATAATATTATATATATTTGTATATATATATATATATATATATAATTATATTATACATAAGTGTAGACGTACTATATTTTCTATACCATATGTATAGTATATACAGGTTGTTTGGTCCATCGTTTGCCAAATTGAAATAGCTGATAGAAGAGGTCACATTACCCCTCTTTCCTCCCTCCCCTAGCCGGTTTTAACCTCAACATATTTTAGATATCGATTTAGAGTTATTTTTGAAAGAAAAAAACCAATATTTATCATGAACACTTGAGTTACAAAAAAAATCTTCCATGAGTCTTCATAATTATGTTTTATTTTAAAGTGTAATTATAAGGAGCATCAATTAAATTCATAATAGCTCACCAAGAACGTCAACTTTTTTGTCAACGTCAACTAATTGGCTGAGAGACAGGAAAATTTAAAGATATTGTCAACTTCACAGTACAATAAAAAAAAATAAGAGAGAGAAAGTTCTTCCATTTACTGAATAAATGCCTTACTTTATCCTCTTTCTATTGATATACAACATGTTATAAAAAGCCCCTCAGTTTTTATACATAATTCAAAGTAAAAAAAAAAAAAAAGAAAAACACGTTTTATGTATTAGCAAGGGTAATTATCTATTAATATACACTCGCGATTTAAAGACACCCATATTGTATTTAGCCGGAAACACAGACTCCGGCAGGGCATACCATTTCCTGGCGCACGGGATGTGGACATTACTAAAGGCAAGGCTTTCAGTAGAATTTTGATGAAAACCATTGAGGTTAGAGGTATGATTTACCGGCACCCAATCTTCTTCTTATATATAAAAATGAATCCCAATTTGCCTTGGTCACGGCATCACGCGTGAACGGCTGGACCGATTTCGCTAATTCTTTTTTTGTTGTCTTTTTTATAATCAGGAGATGATTCTTATGAAAAAAAACGTTTTTAACGCAGGCGAAGCCGCGGGGCACAGCTAGTGGTTTAATAATAATCTACGTTTATTATATATTACGTTACAGAAAAACTGAGGGTATGACTTGGATGACTGCTGCTTGACCTAATTGTAATTATAACTGGATTTTTACTACTTAAATCCACAAAATCTTGACTTTATCCAACACTTCAACCTTGGCTAAATACACTAATTGTGCAGAGCCATAGTGAAAGAAATAAAAGATACAGTCATTGTTATGACATTATTTAGCTCATGTATGATGTACGTCATTTCCACGTCAGATGAGACATTTTTGACTTTTTGTGACATGACATGTTTTTGACAAATATGACAGGTTTCGTCATTCGTATTTACTATTTCGTTTCGTGGTAATCGTGGTCAAATTAGTAAAGAAGAACGCACTTTATGTTGAATTTCAATGCAATTTAAACGAAAAATATCATTGTATAGTATATAAAACAATAATAAACCAAAATGAAGACTCGCTTCAACACATACGATATAGTATGCATGGTCACAGAGCTTCAAAGGTAATGTAAACAATAAAACACATCGTCACTAAATACTATAAACTTGAACATTTTTCTCGCTAAACAAATAACTTTTAGCAAGTTCCTTAGCAAAACGCATCCCCTTAAACTACACTTCATGTCATGTGCTCAGCATTTTCTAAGCCTTACTCTGTAGTAAAATAATGTTGTATACGTACCTCAAAAGTAACATATCTTTTTTGTTTTCAGGCTGGTAGGAATGCGAGTAAACCAAGTGTACGACATAGATAATCGTACATATGTAATTCGTTTGCAGCAAACCGAGGAGAAATGCATGCTCTTGTTAGAGTCGGGGAATAGGTTTCATACAACACAGTTTGAATGGCCTAAGAATGTAGCTCCTTCAGGGTTTACTATGAAGGTAATACACATTCTTATAGCAGAAATAGAAAGCTCAATACCTATAATAATAAAAACAATAACGGGACCCGATGTGGATTTGCTCACGTCGATGAACTGGCTACGATTCAGGGACCTCTTTGGGGAAACCGAAGGTTTTGTTTGTGCAATTGCGGACGAAGTTATCAAGACGAACAACTACCGGAAATATATTATGAAGGACAGTACGGTCGACATATGTCGGGCATGCTGCCGTCCCGGAGAGTCACTCAGACATATCATTTCAGGTTGTTCTCATCTTGCTAACTCCAAGTACTTGCACAGACATAACCTCGTAGCCAGGATCATCCACCAGCAACTTGCTCTTCAATACGGCCTTATCGAGTCTGAGTCTGAGCCAATTCTATTGGGACTGATCGGTTATCACGGACAGGACTATTGTCGCCAATAAACCTGATATCGTGATAGTCGACCGGTCTCAGCGGCGGGCAGTGTTAGTTGACATCACCATCCCGCGTGACGAGAACCTCGTGAAGGCTGAAAAGGACAAGATCAGCAAGTACCTTGACTTGTCTTTCGAGGTTATCGCCATGTGGGATGTTGATTCGACTAGCATTGTCCCAATAGTCGTTTCTGCGAACGGCCTAATAGCGAAGAGTCTCGACCAACATCTCAAGAGACTCGCTAGACGGCTGGATCAAGGGCCAGATACAGAAGGCGGTACTTCTTGACATGGCACGCATCGTCAGGAGGTTCCTCTCTCTGCAGCCCTAATCACCGGTAGCTTGGGCCCTGCCCCGCTGCTGGCGGCACTCTAGGTTTAGGTTTTTTTTATAATATTGTTTGGATATCTTTATTGTAAAAAAACCTAAAACTAAGAAAAAAAATAAATAACGTGAAAACAATAATAATAATAAAAACAATACCTATAGAATTGTTTTTATTGAAATACTTTATGGTAACCTGCACTATAGTATCACTTAAACAGGTGATACTATAGTGCAGGGGTGGCCAACTTGATCTACTGTTTACTAACGAAACTTCCAAGATCTACTGTTTACTAACGAAACCCTGTGTGATCTACCAAACTTAAGTACTTATATGTTTTTTGCCTTGCCACGACTGGACTAATAGCTGCGATCGACTGGTTGGTCATACCTGCTATAGTGTTACATTTTAACTGAAATTTGATCATGTAAATTGTATTCTAAAACATAGACAAAAATCTAATTAATTCTAGAACTTAAATCGGCCAATTAAACAGTATTGTGCCCAGCTTTCATTCTCACTCACACTTTAACACAAGTTAAGCTGCATGGCACAACAGCTGTGTGTGAAATATACAGTGCAAATATGAAATTAAATGCAAACTAAAACAGAATTATATATTTAATCGGTATCAGTGCCCCGCAATTTGCATTAAAAAGTATCCTATAATCTAATCCATAGTACTGCCTATCCCTGTACAAAATTTCAGATAAATTGGTCCAGCTGTTTGACTGAATAAGTCCCAAATGAACAAATAAACAAACTGACTTTAGCATTTATAATATTGGTGTAGATTGCAAAAAAACAATCAAAACAAATCCAACACGTATAATAATACAATAATACAATATCTATCATAATTCCAGTTACGTAAGCATCTCAAAAACAAGCGTCTGGAGAAGCTGTCTCAGCTCGGCATTGACCGTATTGTAGACATGCAGTTTGGTACCGGAGAAGCAGCATACCATGTTATATTAGAACTGTATGATCGAGGAAATATTGTGCTCACCGACTGTGACTGGACAATATTGAACGTGCTTAGACCTCATGTTGAGGGGGATAAAGTTAGGTAAGTTATGTTACTAGATACTTAGGTCGGTATTATAGAAAGACATGGTCGGTGTGAAGACTTTACTCACACTACTATTTGATTTGCTAAAAGCCGAGTTTTGTGAGGGCTCGCATATTTTATTTAGTCTGGTAATAATTTTTAAGGCAGTTTTTTAATATTAAATGGCAAATCTGCCCGACACTGGCAAAAAAACTTCCAAACCACTAACCACTCCAACAAATGCATAAAATTTGCCATCATATTATTGAATTATGAAATCTTATACCTTAAATAGAAACAGAAAATTGTCAAAATTCTATGTATATTTCAATATTCATAAAGATCCTTGATATCTGCGACTTATTGGAATCGTCAGCTGAATCTGCCAGAGCTAAAATTTAGGTCCCAAAACTGCCTAAATGGCAGAAATCTGCCATAAATGGTCACACTGATACTAGACGTCATTTGGATGACAGATGTAAATTCTTTAGGTTTCCAACAGATGGCGTTAGTAACCAAACATTATGTTCGCAGCGAAGTTAATTCTTTGATCTTCTAACGGATGGCATTAGTAGTACAATAATATTCAATTCTAGAACCAACTTTGTTAATCTTCATTTTTTTTAATGGTAATAAAATGATACTTTATTTACTTATAACACATTTACATGTGAATTTAAATTACTATGTTAAAGCACAAATCAATAGGCGTGTTAGTTTTTTAATAAAGTGTACCACAAAAGTGCTCAGGTTGTGGGATAGTGTTAGGTGATTATTATACTGTCAACAAATTGCCCTGTAAATTACATAATTTTTTTGATGAAACCTAAAATTTTAATATGCACTTGTTTTTTTAATGTTTGTTATATGAACACTGTATTTTATTAAACAATTTGGAAAATTCGTTTTTTGTTTGAGATGGTATAATTCCCGTTTGGTCCTATATCATTGAGATCAGATAAGTATCTCCTGAGATATGGATATATCTCCTGAGAACAGATAAGTATCTCCTAAGATAAATACCTCAAACTTGCCACTGAAAATTACTTGACTGGCATGTGAAGTCTGTTTTTAAAATGATCTTAATAATTTGACAGATTTGCAGTAAAAGAGAAGTACCCGTTAGACAGAGCGAAGACAAGCTACGAAGCACCGTCCAGTGAAGCTATACTAGAGATGCTCTCTAAGAGCAGGCCGGGAGATAATCTTAAGAAAATACTTAATCCTAATTTAGGTAAGGCACTATCATAATCACTCTAGAGTCTAGATAACTCTAGAAGAGTTCACACTCTGTCTGATGATTTCATTTCGAATTTCATCCTTCACAGAAAATCTAAGCATGGCCTTTTCTATGGCATAATATTATATTGGAATGCCATAGGAGAGGTCTTATATCCAACCGTGGATGAATATACTGGGTATTATTTCTTTTTTTACACCAAATTGGGTAGCACTTGACCACTATCTCACCTGATGTTAATTGATGATGCGATTGATGATGGAGCGTGCTTACCCAGAAGATACCAATTCATTCGCTATTTAAAGACCTTCATATTGTTCTAAACTGGAAACACAGACTTAGGCAGGGCATGGGACATTCCATGGCCTGGCTAAACATATAATGAATGATTTAAAATTAAAATTACATTTTTTTAAATTTAAGAGCGCTAAATATAATTAAATTTTAGTGACTTTTTAAAAAATATCTTCATAAATATTATGAACTTAAAATAACATATAATTAATAGATAATTAATAGAATATTGTGTAAAGGTAGGAACTAACTTCCAAAAGACAAGTGTCTTGACACCTAGTTAGATAGTCAGGGCTGCATTAAAATGATTGTACATTTTATCTATACTAATATTATAAAGAGAGAACATTTGTATTTTTGTATGTTTGTAATGATTTGGCTCAAAAACTACTGAACCGATTTAAAAAATTCTTTCACTGATATATAGAATGGACTTTCGGAATGAAAATAGGTTATATATTATCCCGTTTAAATCAAAGGTACATTCGTGGAGACCTAATTTGCAACCTAAGTCGGCAAAAAAACGGTCGAAAAAACACGTTTCTTACGAACGCTGCTGAATTGAAAATAGATAGAAGAAACTTAATAAGACCTACAATAATAATAAACTGGCCAAGTGGAAGTCGGGCTCGCACTCGTAGGGTTCCGTAACACGGTTAAGTATTCCATAACTATGATTTTTCGCAACTACAAAATTAACTTTGTTTTTCATAGTGTTTGTATGAAAAACAAAGTTATCTTTGCGGTCGCCATATCTCTAAAACTTCCGAAACACCAGTAGATTCAACAGTCAATCAGTTTTCATCTTTTGTTTGCAGATCTAGGGTTGCCTGTAGAGACGGTATTATGCAGCTGATAGACGGACAATCGGTTCCATTCGGAATATGATTTGTACTGCAATTAGTCTGCGTTGTATTTATTTATTATGTTTCATTATTTCACAATTTTTTGGATAAAAATTGACTGAAGTACTGAAACATGCACTGGGTTGCGGGTGCACGTAATAGTACGGTTGGCAACCCTACATTAATCAGGGGAATTAAACATGTGTTTTAAGTGTGACGTTCGACGTCTAGATGAAAGCTGAATGGCTCAATACCTTTGTTTTTTTTTTTGTAAATTCAAAGCAATAAGTTATGTTTCTGTTATATCTATAATATTTTTATTGAATATGATCTGTTTAATGTTATTTGACGTGTGTAAGTGCAAATTTTTAATTTGCCCATATACTGAATAAATGCTTTGACTTTGACTTTGGCTGACTATATCTTTTTCAAACCAATTTTCGTTGTTAGTTTTTATTGAGATCTACAGCATATATTTTTTTTAGATTTTTCACTCCCATACTTTAATTGTTAGAGGGGGGGGGGGGACACACATTTTACCACTTTAGACGCGCCTATCTTTCAAATGATTGACTATGAGAAAAAATGATTTTAGGAACCTCAATGTCATTTTTGAAGACCTATCCATAGACGTCATCCATAGACACGTAAGACATCCATAGACACGTATAGGTTTGAAGAAAAAGAATTTTTTTTGTTTCATTTCCAAGTATGGGTTGCCCCCCCTTAAACTTTTATATTTTTTATTTTTATATAAAAATCGGAAAGCGGTTTACAGAATACGTCTACCTACCAAGTTTCAATTCTGTGGTCCTAACAGTTTCGGAATAAAATGGCTGTGACATACGGACGGACAGACAGACAGACAAACATGACGAATTTATAAGGGTTCCGTTTTTTGCCATTCGGCTACGGAACCCTAAAAAAGTCCGCGACAGCATATGTCTATCTCTTAAGGTTGACTCACAGTAACCATTTTAATCTTAAAATTTTTGGTAAAAAATATTACATAACTTCCAAGGCTATTTTCAAGTATATAGTATTAATCCTTGTCCAAATAATTACGTTAATTAGCTTGGCCACATATTATAGATTAAAATTGTCCTTTACAGTATATAATTAAAACGAAAACTTTAGAAGATATCACGAATTTCACATACACGCATCGCAAAATTAATAAAATATTTGCAGTGAAACCACAGATTAGGTCATAGTTACTACGAAAATATTATTATAAGCTTAGCTATGCTGTAGATCCCCACCGATCACAATCAATTTGAAGTCAATATAGTATAATAATATGATCTATTGTATAAAATAATATTAATCTATATATAATAATATAATATTTTAAACCACCCCGACTGATCTATGTATAATCTTTTTATTAAAAGCATTCTAATGACTCTAAACACGACATTTAAAATCTGAGCTGTAAGTTAGTGAGGATTTGGGTATTCTGTAGAGTCCAGGAGATGTCCCAGCATCAGGTCAATGCTTCCATGTTCTTACAATATCGTTGAAGAAGAAGATTTTCGAATTGATCAGACCTATGAAAGTTGATTTCATAGCGCAATTAACTAGAAAAAAGCTCATAGTTTTGTAACGATTAAACGAATTTTCATGAATCAAAGCTAAGAACACTCTCGATGAAGACATCTAATCTATCAAACAAAAAAAAACTATCAATAATAACATCAAAATCGATTCATTCGGTTGGCTGCTAAGATGCTACAGACAGACAGACAGATACACACGTTAAACGTATAATACCCCTACTTTTTGTGTCGGGGAACGCCGTAAGGTTACAGCGGCAGATGTTCTCCTTGGTGGTAAGCTACTTTGTAGGGTTCCGTAGCCGAATGGCAAAAAACGGAACCCATTATAGATTCGTTATGTCTGTCTGTCCGTCCGTAGGTGACATTTGTGTGCCCCCCCCCCCTCTATATATATATAATAAAATATATATAATTCGTTAAAGTTTTGTGTAAATTGGATGAAATATGACGATGATTGTTAAATATGTTCATATTTTATATTCGATGCAACAACCTGATGCAAATTTTGTAGGCATATATGTTCTACCCGTGCGAAGCCGGGGCGGGCTGCTAGTGAAATATATAATTTTTAATTTTTGAAGTTATACTTCTTTTGGCGCGATAGAGAAAAATGATGAGAGTGAATTTTTACGATGCGCGCGCACACCGACACCTAAATTTAACATCGTGAAGTTAGTTCTAGGTGGTACGATGCGCGCGCACACCGACACCTAAATTCTACACCGTGAAGTTAGTTCTAGGTGGCATGACTATATTCAAGTTGTATATGTCATATTTAACGTCATATTTTTACGTTAATAAAACCTTTTTTGTTTAAATAAAATCTTTTTGATTAATGTTAATATTTATCGTTAATCACTACTGCATTTTAGTAATTTTTTTCCATACGCCACAGAAGTATAACTTCTAACGCGTGTACATAAGTACACACAAAGTTTTTTTAATTTAATTTAATCTACTATCATTATCATGGGAAACAATACTATTCAAAGCCTTTCATAAACCTACATATATTTCTGTATTTCCAGAATATGGTTCATCAATAATAGACCATGTGCTCCTAGAGAATGATCTGACGGGTAACATGAAGATAGCCAAGGAGGCCGGTAAAGGTTTCAATATAGAACAAGACATAGACAAACTAGCCACAGCATTGAAACAGGCTGAGATGTTGATGGATAATGCTAGGAATCAGGTTGCTAAGGTAACAAACACTATTCAATTCAATTCAATTCAATATATTTATTTGTCAGATTGTGGTACAATGATGCAAACTTATTAATAACCAGCACAATCAACCTTTTTGTAGTGTACAAATATTTCATAACCTTAAAATAGATTTCAAATGTTTAATTACTTACTTAATAATGTCATTACACAGATTAAATTTAAATATGTAAAGACATAAAATATTGCTAATAAAAATTATAAAAATCAAATCATACATAGGAATGAATAAATAACAATTAAAATAATGCTCAAAACAAAACCCATGCTCAAAATAATCAAATGTCACTGTCAGTCAGATATAGATGTCAAAAGTGAATTAAATGTCAAATCCGTGATACCATGTCAGAAAAAGAATATTATTAATCTATCTATCAATTATTTGATAAATCTATACAGATAAATAATTTAAGATCGTTTAAAAAACTAAAAGAACCGGCTTGTAACATCACGCTAGTCAAAGCAGCTAGTATCATGTCATCGAGGTATACAAATGCATCGTAATAGAAATGTTGATTTATTAAAAAAGGCTTGACCGATTTCGTTAAAATTTAAACGGAACCACCTGGAAAGGGTACCGTTTGACACAAAAAAAGAATTTTCCAAATTGGTTCAGGCATCTTCGAGTAATCGTTGTACATACATAAAAAAAAGATTCCAACGAATTGAACACTCTCCATTTTTGTGAAGTTAAACTTACTTTACTTACTTACTGTTTTGTTTACCAGGGCTACATAACCCAAAAGAAGCAAGAGCGTCCCAACCCTGAAGGTGGAGAACCTTTGTTCCTGATGACCAATGTGGAATTCCATCCGATGTTGTACCGACAAATGAGGGAGCAGCCATACGCTGAGTATGAAACCTTCGACCGCGCGGTCGATGAGTTCTTCTCAGCTTTGGAGGGACAGAAGATTGATATGAAGGTGAGAGGATTATTAGAATGCATATAAATGGTTAGAGTTCATGAAATGAGAGTAATACATCAGGTGTTCATAAAATTGTAAAAATTACATTAAAAATACTTCGCTTCCAATGTAGCCTGCACTTAAGAGTCAGCTCAGACCGCGACGATTTTTTTCGACAATGTTGTTACCGATTTTGGAATGATTATTCTTTGATTATGAATCAGTTAATGTAATTGAGATGTAAGGAATGTAAGGGAGCATAAATACCACCTCAGTGCTCCCAGCCAACCTCACCTGCCCGTGGTGCATCCTGATGACCAGCGAACGAGGCTCTGGCGACCGACAAATGACGGTATAACCATTTCAAAATTATGGCGTAGCTAAATACTACAGGCCGGTGACGGGCAGCAGCGTCACCGGTGCGATAAGCTACGTCCCGCGATCGCCAACCCGCCTGCCCAGCGTGGCGATTAGGGCATATCCCTCCCAAGGGATGCATATAAAAATGGAAGGCCACATTAAGCCGCGGCCCTCAGTTCCCGGTCGCCCTGCTATTCCTGAACACGGCGGCGGTCACGGTAATGACAGGGCAGCGGGTGCTACGAGGGTCAGTTTGTTTTGGTGGCCTACGGCCGCCCGGGGATTTTTAGCTCTGCTAAGAATCCCCGTCAAAATAAATTGACCCTCGCCACGTACGAGTACAATGGACGTACGATTCGGCTGGACGATCATCTGGAGCAGCTGGAGAAGTAGCTGATACTAAACTGAACACATAAGATGGCACATCCTAGGGTTATGTGAAATCCGAAGACAGGGAGAGGACACCTTAACCTTAGAATCGGGCCATCTTATGTACTACAGAGAAGGAGATCAGCCATCCCAAGGCGGCGTCGGGTTTCTGGTCAACAAGGTTCTCAGTGACAACGTTGTAGAAATCTCCAGTGTGTCGACCAGGGTCGCGTACCTCATAATTAAGTTAACCGAGAGGTGCAGCCTCAAGGTTATCCAGGTCTACGCACCGACCTCGACACACTTGGATGATGAGGTGGAGAGCATGTATGAAGATATCTCCAGAGCTTTACACACCACCTCCAAGGCTCACTACAACGTTGTCATGGGAGACTTTAACGCCAAAGTGGGAATACAGACTTTCAGTGAATCGACAATAGAACCACACGGATTTGGGAGAGGGACTCACAGAGGGCAAATGCTCGTCAATTTCCTCCAGAAAGAGGGGTTTTTCTTGATAAACTCGTTCTTCAAGAAACAGCCCCAAAGGAAGTGGACGTGGCAAAGCCCCGACACTGACTAAAAACGAGATTGACTTCATCATTACGGACAAACGGCGCATATTCAGAGACGTCTCAGTGATCACTACATTTAATACTGAAAGTGATCACCGATTGTACGAGGCGCTCTGGATAGTTACTTCAAAGCCGAGAAATTCCGACTGATGAAGTCCACGCTCCGACCGAATCTACTCCAAACCGTTGATGGGTCCGAAACATTCCATTTAAAATTGTGGAATCGCTTCGCTGCCTTGGAAACCACAGATGATGTTGACCAGAAACTTGAATAAGTCGTGGAAATCCTCAGGGATGAAGGGACGAAGTTGTGCGAGAGCAAACTTACGGGCAAATGTCAAAAATTTCGTACATACATAAACACCTCGGCTAATGGAAGAGAGACAAGCAGACCCTTTTTCAGCTTTGTCAACATGAAATTGAAAATATGGCAATAAACGTATTGAACTTACCATTGAAAAATCGTACGCCATGTGGTTTTTTAGCTATAACACGATTTTATTATCTGTTCTGTGTTTGCGCACTAGTGAGTTCTTGGTGTGAGCGGGTCACAGAGAGGTGAGGGGGACGTCACCCGCCCCGCTCCCCGCTGCTCACCCGCGCCCAGAGCCAGTGTGTGCGTGTGTGAGTGATACAGAGGTTCGAGATATGTTTGGATGAGATTTTTTTAAATGTTATTTAGGCTAGCGCTGACAACTATTTCACCTGTTGTCAAGTGATGCGGTTGAAGATGGTAAGCATGCTAGGTCTAGAATGGGAAATGGCTCTCAAGGATAGCTGCTGGAACACATTACATGTTTGGCGACAAATTTTCTAACTTGAGGGTGGTAGCTGGACAGGTGGACACTAGACAGTGTCCTTCCTTTTCATGTACGGAACCCTAAAAAGTAATTAAAGGAGACATAATTGTTGCAGACAGTCCAAGTGGAACGTGAAGCCATGAAGAAGCTGTCCAACGTGCGCAAGGACCACGAGAAGCGAGTGACGGAGCTCACGCAGCTTCAGGTCCAGGACCGGCGCCGGGCGGAGCTGATCGCCAGGAACGAGCCCCTCGTGGAGAGAGCCAGGGTCGCCGTGCAGGCCGCCATAGCTAACCAGGTCAGAACTAATTAGATAGTTTGAAAACTAAAACAAACGACTTCAATGCTCCGTGAGTCAATTTCAGTAGCAAGTTTGAGACGTTTATCGTCATATCTCTGGAGATACTTATCAGATCTCGATGAAATTACAATGGGACCACCTCGGAAACGTACCCTACCGATTACAAAAATAATCATTCAAATCGGTTCACAATTGACGGAGTAATCGCGTATCATACACACAAAAAAAAACAATTGATACACGAATTGAGAACCTCCTTCTTTTTGGAAGTCGGTTGAAAATACGTGTATGTACTTATGTACGCATGTAAAAAAAAGGTTATACTTCTTTGGTGAATTTTGGTGTGAACGCAAATAGCGTGTTTTTCAACATTGTGCTGTTTCCCTACACTCGCACACATTCACCATCATCATAATCAGCCGGTATCAGTCCACAGCTGGACATAGGCCTCTCCCAAGTCATGCCACTGAGCCCGATCTTCGGCTCTTTGTTTCCCGCCACTGTCCACCGCTTTGCGAATGTCGTCGCTCCACCTGGTCACAGGGCGTCCTACGCTAGGTTTACCGATTCGCGTTCTTCGCTCTACAACCAGTCTACCCCAACGGTTATCGGTCCTGCGGCAGATATGACCAGCCCACTGCCACTTCAGTTTGCTAATCCGCTGAGCTAGTTAGCACTTTAGTTCTCTGGCGAATTATTTCGTTCCGGATTCGATCTCGCAGAGAAACACCAAGCATAGCTCTCTCCATAGCTCGCTGAGCGAATTTAAATTGGTGGACCAGTCGAACGGTGACCACGTCTCAGCTCCGTATGTCACGACAAGTAGGACGCACTGATTAAAGACTATTGTCTTTAGGCACTGTGGAATATGCGACGAGAAGACTCGACGGAGTTTTCCAAATGCTGCCCAGCCCAGCTGATTTTTTTTTAATCACTGTTACATCACGCATGAAAAATCACGACCGTTATATTTTGTTAGTGACGATTATTGTCACAGTGGTGCATTATTTTTCCGCCTGTTACATGTCGGACTCGCAGTGATATTGAATTGATTTGATATTGTGCTATTGAATTGATTGACGCGATACTAATTAGGTAAACAAAAACCATAGGTATGTTTTAATAAACAAACAGTGAACACGTGAGACGCGGCGCGGCGCGCAGCGACAAGTAAAGATTACTACTGAGTGAAGTCGAAGTGATATCCTTCCTGTCTCACGACTTCACGACTCACGATATGATTTCACTGGCATTATAAATTTCAAGTACCTATTTAATCAAAACCTTACCGCATTTAAAATAAGACCCATTGTCAATCTGTTTAAAATTTATAGAATGCGTGTTTAGGAATTTATGTAAGTAATCTGTGTTTATTGTTGTAGGTAAGTAGGTATGATTATGTTAGTTTAGGTATAATATGTTATTGTTATTCTTTTCATTTTAATTTAAATAAGGCGCACCCTGCATTAGGCTACTATTTCGATCCTATCCATACAAAGGTTTGTCTGGAAGAGATCGCTGTTAGCGATAAGACCGCCCATTGTTACACGTTAAATTTAAGCTTTAAATGTTATATGTGTCTGTATCTTTGGTGTCGCAATAAAGAGTTCATCTATCTATCTATCTTTCATTTGAAGTTTTTGTAACGCAGCGTTATTTACCGTAGCAAGTGAAAAATAACATCAGATAAATTTAAGACTAAACGTGTTGAGAATAAGATCCAATTTAACTTAAACAAATTCTCTCTTCTAGCCGGTGGTACGTGTCGCTCACATGTTGTTGCTATGTCTCTTTCGCACGATGTGATTCTGCGAATTATAATGTAGCTTGGCCCGAGTGATAAATCACGCTCGCGCTATATGTAACAGACGGCTTTGATGCCCATAACTGGTGTGGCACGTGAAATTTGTTTTCACGAGTGATTTAACGAGTGATGTGTGAAATGTTCCATGCCTAGTTTCGATTGAGTCGAAAGCCTTCTCATAGTCCACAAATGCTAAGCACAGGGGCCGATTGTACTCTTCGGTCTTCTGTAGCAGCAGATTGTCCATGGTCCATGGTGCCTTAGCCGCTTCGAAACCCGGCCTGTTCTGGAGCTTGGAACTCGTCGAGTCTTCGCGCAGGACGGTTCGTGATGACCCTTGAAAACAACTTGTAGACATGGCTCAGAAGCGAAATTTCGCACACATTCACCGGCACTTAATGGAAGAATTATCCCCATTTATGACACATTAACTCGCGGAAGAACTCAAGCTTTAGGAAAAAATACAATGAGAGCACACACACACATTTTCACGTCCCCGCCTAAAAAATCTCGGTAAAATTTTGGATTGTATAAAATAAGTCTTCTCCTCTCCCACAGATGTCCTGGGACGATATTAAGTTGCTGGTCAAAACAGCTCAAGACAACGACGATCCTGTAGCCTCGTGTATTAGGAACCTCAAGTTAAACACCAACCATGTCACGTTGCTGCTCACTGACCCTTACAATGATGATGGTGGTGATGATGATGATGTGAGAGAGAAGCTCGAGCCGATGTTGGTAGATATTGATCTGTCGCTGTCGGCGTTTGCTAATGCTAGAAGGTTGGTCTCTTTTAAAGAATTAAGCTAATGCTGTGCCCCGAGGTTTTACCCGCGTAGACATCGTTCCCATGGGAATATCGGGATAAAAAGTACCCTAAGTCTTATTTCAGGATCTAGGCTATCTACATACCAAATTTCAGTTCAATCGGTTCAGGAGTTTTAACGTGAAAGAGTAACAAACATACATACAAACTTTCGCGTTTATAATATTAGTAAAAAGTAGTAGATTTTGCTTAATTATTTCTATTTAGCTGCTAAATCATTAAAAATGTCATAATTAAATTAAATAATCTGTGGAGTTACATACAGTGTGATTTTAATAGCAATAAGTAATATAACTTTAGTTTTCTGGCGAATTACTATGTTCCGGATTCGATTCCGCAGAGAAATTCCGAGCATAGCTCTCTCCATAGCTCGCTGAGCGACTTTAAACTGGTGAACCAGTCGGACTGTGAGTGTCCACGTCTCGGCTCCGTATGTCATCACAGGTAGGACGCACTGGTTAAAGACTTTTGTGTTTAGACACTGCGGTATAGGCAGGACTGATAACCGTTGGGGTAGACTTGTCCTAGAGTGGAGACCGCGAATCGGCAAACGTAGCGTAGGACGTCCTGTGACCAGGTGGAGCGACGATATATGTAAAGCGGTGGGCAGTGACTGGAAGAGAAGAGCCGAAGATCGGGCTCAGTGGCTCATCTTGGGAGAGGCCTATGTCCAGCACTGGACTGACACCGGGTGATGATGAAGTAATATAAATATTTGAAAACAATGTGCCGTTTTTAAAAAAAAAACCAGCCAAGTGCAAGATGGACTCGCGCACCGAGGCTTCCGCGCAAACATGTCAAACTAGGTCAAAGGACAAACTTAACTTTGCAGTTCGTTTCCTAGACCGATGCCTAGACACAGTTAATGCACCAACCGCTTTAAAAGTTTGAGAAGTTGGCACGGAAGCCTCGGTGGACGAGTCCAACTTGAAATTGGCAACGTTTTTTATTAATCTACATATTTTCAGATTTTTTCCTTTCATATACAGAATAATTGCTTGAGTCTTTTTATTTTTTTTATCAACTTTTATTTAATGGCTAAGATGCCTTAATTTTTCATATATGAGATTGTGGCTGGAAACTGATTCTCTGAACTGACTCGTTGCACGACTTCAAACATCCAATACCCCTAATATTTAACCTCAGGTTCTACGACCAAAAACGCAACGCAGCCAAGAAACAGCAGAAGACCTTGGAGTCAGCAGACAAAGCGCTGAAGAGTGCCGAACGGAAAACCAAGCAGACGCTGAAAGAAGCTCACACGGTCAGCAACATCATCAAGGCTAGAAGAACTTACTGGTTTGAGAAGTTCTTCTGGTTCATATCTTCTGACAACTATCTGGTGAGCATATGAGGTCTTTATGTCTAGGGATGCAGGTTTTTTTAAATATCATATAGGCTAGCGTTTGACCACTATCTCACCTGTTGATAAGTGATATGCGGTCGAGGATGGTAGCACGCTAGAGTGGTTTCTGGCTCTCAAGGATAGCTGCCGGAACATATTAGATGTTTGGCGACAGATTTTCTAACTTGAGGTTGGTAGCTGGCCGGGTGGACACTAGATAGTGTCCTACCACCATGCGGGGGTTGGAGGTTTCTTAGCGATGTTTTTCCTTCACCGGAGGGCCACTATGAAAAGCGCAAATTAATTTTTCGAACGGGATCGAATCCGGATTGAAGTAATTCGCCAGAGAACTAATAATCCAGTCAAAATAGACTAAATTATGATTCCAGTTTGCATTCATTCCCAATAAGCTGGATTTTTGTGCAGGCCTTGGATGCGTTATTACAAATGACATGTCAAAAGTCCTCATCGATCCCGCTTGTGCGTTGTTTTTTATTCGATGTCAAAGGTCACAAATTTGCGTTTTACGCGATTTTCAGAAAAACGGTAAGTTTTATCATAAAAGTACCACAGACAAAATTGTAGACCATAAAATTATCTGTAAGAATTGTAACAAAATACAAACAAAAATCCAGCTTGTTGGGAATTAATGCAAACTGTAATGTCTATTTTGACTGGACTATAAAGTTATCGACATAGCTCAACGGATTGGTAAACTGAAGTGGCAGTGGGCTGGTCATATCTGCCGCAGGACCGATAACCGTTGGGGTAGACTTGTCCTAGAGAGTAGGACGTCCTGTGACCAGGTGGAGCGACGACATACGCAAAGCGGTGGGCAGTGACTTTAAAAGAAGAGCCGAAGATCGGGCTCAGTGGGAGAGGCCTGCGTCCAGCAGTGGACTGACACCGTCTAATTATGATGATGAATATTTGAGAGTCTGAGTATTCCAGGCCTGTCTAGGCCGTGTTCACCACCTTGGTTTACTTCGTCACTTACCATTAGGCAAGAGAGGCTCGCCCATAAAATATTACATACCGGCTGTAATTCACGTACCTTTAGTCGAATTTTCTCGAGCTCAGTTTCGAGCGAAACTGCCGAAACTCCCGCGGTCACGCGGTGAGATCGCGATGATCACTCATCATCATCAGTGTTTTCTAGATGTCAGATTAATAAGAGTTTTAACTGCATTGTAATATTTATTAAAAAAAAACTGGCCAAGTGCAAGTCGGACTCGCACTAGTAGGGTTCCGTACCACACTACAGTATTTTATAAGATCGAGATCGATCGAAAAAAAATACCACTATCATTTTTCGCCAGCAAAAAATAATAATTATTTTATTTATTATAACGCCATCTAACGTCTAACAAAGGTGTTAGGGATCGACATTTCAATATAACGCTATCTATGGGACGTTTACCTAACTAAGCGTTCATAGATGCCGTGAAATGCCGAAAAAAACACGTTTCTTGTATGGGGACCCTCTATTAATTCTAACTTTACTCTGTTTTTAGTATTTCTTGTTATAGCGGCAACAGAAATACATCATCTGTGAAAATTTCAACTATCTAACTATCACGGATCATGAGATACAGCCTGGTGACAGACGGACAGACAGACAGACAGACGGACAGCGGAGTCTTAGTAATAGGGTCCCGTTTTACCCTTTGGGTACGGAACCCTAAAAAGAGGGTGCGTGGTAAACTACGCGTTAGAAGTGAAACTTGCACGTTCATTCAATTTATTTCTCAACATCACTAATTATCTTTTGTACAACTCCATCTGTTGAACTTTAGCAAATACGTCTTCGTAGTTACACCGTTCGACAATAGAGGGCGTTCATAAATATAAGATATAACATGACGCTTACGTCACTTCCGCTGCCTTCGGACCGTGACGCTACGTCACATCCGGCAAATTTTACCGCAGTGCGCCTAATGAAGTTTCACTTCAATCATCATAGTCAGCCAGTGTCAGTCCCTGCTGGACGTAGGCCTTTTCCAAGATACGCCACTGAGCCCGATCTTCGGCTCATTGGGAGAGATATGACCTAATCGCCACGCTGGGCAGACGGGGTGGCGATTATGTTAACTTCAATAAAAAGGTAAATTCCAGGTGATAGCAGGACGCGATCAGCAACAAAACGAGCTGCTAGTGAAGCGCCACCTCCGCAACCAAGATATATACGTGCACGCGGATCTGTCCGGCGCCGCCTCCGTCATAGTGAAGAACGCGGGCGGGGACGTGCCGCCGCGTACGCTCGCTGAGGCGGGACACGCTGCCGTCGCTTACAGGTCACTAACTAACATACAACACATTTACAGGGTTATTCGTGGATGGAGTATTAAGTGGATATCGCATTTAAATAACAATAATAATATGAGAAGGATAAAACTGTACAATCACTAGTATGAGAGAGCGAGATGAATAATATTTTTTTAATCCTTCTCTGCGTATGCGATTTTACAAACTGGTTCCAGCACTGGAACCAAGTTCTAGTGCACCCATTGGCTCTCACCCGCTGTCATGTATGACCCGACCAAATTACGTTGTTCATTTTATCTTATAGCTGGCATATGTATCACGTGTTCATCGTTTTAGTCGGGTTATATCTATTTCTTTATTTTATATAATAAGCTATTTCATTCGCATACGCTAATATTCTCTATATGTATATATATATATACTTTCTCTATGGGGTTATTGGTAATTTGACGTATTCCCGACAGGAGCAGATAGGGGGGCCAGAATGCGACACAGTTAGATCTTTTAATCCCCCCATCTTTTAATTATATTTGTCAAAAGTTTGAATTGGTTTACAATCAATAACTTATTACTGAACGCCAAAAAAACTAAATGTATTAAATTCTCGCTGCCAAATGTAAGAAAGGGTGTCATTAATAGCAGGATATTAATAAACGATGTACCGATAGAATTTGTTGAATCCGCTACATTCTTGGGCATCACCCTGGATTCAAAGCTACAATGGGGTTCTCAAATATCGGCTCTAGCAGGTAAATTGAGCTCCGCCGCATACGCAGTACGTAAAATTAGAAACTTGACTGACGAATCCACTGCTAGATTGGTTTACTTTATCTACTTCCACAGTATAATGTCCTATGGCATTTTATTGTGGGGGAAAGCCGCCGAAATCCAATCTATATTTGTTTTACAAAAAAGAGCTATTCGATCTATATATACCATGAAGTCGCGAGACTCACTTCGTGAAAAATTTAAGGAAATTAAAATTCTCACAGTGGCATGTCAATATATATATGAAAATATTATGTATGTACGCAAAAATTTGAATGATTATGATAAGAGGTCCGGTGTACATAATTTCAATACAAGACATAAAAATAGATTAATTTTACCTCAAATCAGGTTGTGGAAAGTTAGTGGTTCTTTTTTGGGGAACGAACGTATACGATTTTATAATAAACTTCCTAAAGATATTGATCAACTGTCTATGAGCAGATTTAAAACCTTTGTAAAATCCAATTTAATGAAGAAATCGTACTATACATTAAATGACTATATAAATGACAAAAATGCTTGGCCTGAATGCCCCAAGCTCCAAGATATAATATAAATTGTATGATAACATAATTATTTGTTGGAACTTTAAAAAAATATTGAATATGAATTAAAACAAAAATGAATTAAAATAAGTGACAAGCCCCATAGAGTTTCTTGGTGTTTCTTCTCTGATGGGAGTACTTCCGAAACACCAGTAGATTCAACAGTCAATCAGTTTTCATCTTTTGTTTGCAGATCTAGGGTTACCTGTTAAGACGGTATTATGCAGCTGATAGACGGACAATCAGTTCCATTCGGAATATGATTTGTACTGCGATTAGTCTGCGTTTTATTTATTTATTATGTTTCATTATTTCACAACTTTTTGAATAAAAATTGTCTGCAGTACTGAAACATCCACTGGGTTGCGGGTGCTCGTAATAGTACGGTTGGCAACCCTACATTAATTAGGGGAATTAAACATGTGTTTTAAGTGTGACGTTCGACGTCTAGATGAAAGCTGAATGGCTCAATACCTTTGTTTTTTTTTTGTAAATTCAAAGCAATATGTTATGTTTCTGTTATATCAATAATATTTTTTATTGAATATGATCTATTTAATGTAATTTGACGAGTGTAAGTGCAAAGTTTTATTTGCCCATAAACTGAATAAATTACTTTGACTTTGACTTTGTTAAAAGTCAAAGCATTTATTCAGTATATGGGTAAATTAAAAATCTGTACTTACACACGTCAAATTACATTAATTAGATCATATCAATAATAATTATTCTAAATATAACAAAAACATAATTAATTGCTTTGAGTTTAAAAAAAACAAAAGTCAAAGTAATTAAATTAAAATTGTGCTTGTATGTTGACTAAGTAGGACCTAGATACACGATTTGACATCAATTTAATTCAACATATGAACAGTTAGAATGTTATAACAATGACTTATAACATTTTTTATTTTTTTTGATAATTTTTACGATTAGTGCTAAACAATAGAATTTTTCTTGAAAAAACGTCGAATTAACAATAACCCTGTATATCTATACCCATCTAGAGAGGATGGATGAAGGAAGATTGACGGAACATATTTATGAGACGAGTGTGAATAGCCGGTAGAGGCCGACCTAGGCGAACGTATCACGACCAGATCGGAGACGTTTTAAAGAAAGGCCAAGTCAAAAGTACCTATAACCGGCGAGCATGTATGAAGGCGCTCATGAATGTGGAAGAAGCGAAGGAGGTATGTCAGGATCGTAGCATGTGGAAAGAAGTAGTCTCTGCCTACCCCAACGGGAAAAAGGCGTGATTTTATGTATGTATACATTGCTAGTATTCTTGTTAACAAATCCAACTAAGCTAAATATGCTTGTGTCTGGAGTGTGTTCACGTCAATAGTACAATATGGGTGTGGATCGAACTCACGACCTCTCGTCGAGAGGTCGTGAGTTCGACCCTATCCATTGAGCTATTGCCGCTTAACTTTACGCCTTATTGTGGGCCATTCGTTAACTGGACTATACTGTTTTGTCCCCAGCGTTGCATGGGAAGCTAAAGTACTGACCCGGGCGTGGTGGGTGCACGCAAATCAAGTGTCGAAGTCAGCCCCGAGCGGGGAGTACCTCACCACCGGCTCGTTCATGATACGAGGCAGGAAGAACTACCTCCTGTGTCACCATCTACACTTTGGATTCAGCTTTATGTTCAGGGTACGTATTGTATATGTACTGACCTCAGTAGGGCTAGCATGGCCTTATCCCCGGGGAAAGACAAAATTATTTCCCTGTTATTTTATTCGCCATTGACAGGAGATCAACACAATAATTTAAACGCTCGGTGAAGTTTAATTCCCAGTTTTGTTTTATATCGTATTAAAAAGTTTAAAAAAAAGAATTGATTGAAAGTCAGCGGGCGTTTATAATTGTCGAAAAACTTTACTTATAATTTGCCTGCTCCACCAAACAAAACACGGATAGGTGGAAAGACAAAATAGTCCCCTTGCCATGCTAGCTAGCTGCAGCTGTATACAATATAATTCAATTAAATATTGTTACATACAGGGTGGTTTAAAAATTCCAACCCGATGAGATTACGTTTATTTCCACAAAACACTACGTTAGCACAAAGTTCCAGCTTAGTTGGTCAAATCGTCTTGTACAATGATCAAATGTCCGTTAACACACTCTGAGGTCGTTAGTAATTCACTGATCACACTTTACAATCACTTATTCGCTTTTGGCACTTAAATGATTACAATGTCGTTCCAGAGATTGACTGACGCAACGCCGCGGTTCGACGCCTTATATAGGGCCAGAATAATTCTACGAGAATACTCTCAACCCCTTTAAGATAAAAACAATACAATCATCATCATAATTCCGCCAATTTCCGTCCACTGCTGGACATAGGCCTCTCTCGTGGCACGCCACTGAGCTCGATCTTCAGATATTCGATTCCAACAGCTGCCCACCAGCTTGCGTATATCATGGCTCCACCTAGCTGAAGGGCAAATAACAATAGGCAATTAAAGGAAAAACAAACGATAGCACGACATACCATCCAAACATCTGATGGCGGCTGTACACACTCGTCGAGAGATCTCGTCGAGAGTCTCAGCCGAGATGTTCTCGGCGAGAGCATACGTGTACACACTCGTTTTTTCATTTGTACGGAAGATTTCGGTGACAATGGCCGTGGAAATTGCTGCTGCTGTTTGCCTTTTAAAAATTATAATAGCTCACACTATTATAATTTTTTTGGTTCCATTTGATGGTACTCCAGAAATTGTAATTCACGTTCATTAGAGCACATGGCGAAGCCCGTCTTTACGCGAACACAGTCAGCAGTGTTGCCAGGTCTACTATTTTTCACTTTACCCTAGTTTCCATCATCTTTTATCCTAGATTTGCAGTTTCTTAGAAAAAATACACTAAGCTCTCATATATATATTTAAAAATGACATAAAAACCGCACTCTGCAGGTACGTTCACGGAATTGTGCCTTATGCTTAAAGCCGGATTAGATTACCCTAAACAATTCTTTACCCTAAAAATTACCCTGTTATCTCAATTTTACTCTAAATCTAGGGTAAATTACCCTGACTTGGCATCAGTGACAGTCAGCGATAATCTGAAAACTGAACAAGTGTGTACATGCTCGCTCTCGTGTTCCTCGCGAGACTCAACGAGACCCTTTGACTCGGGCGCGAAAACCGACCAGTGACCGAGACCGACCGAGGCGAGACACGAGAGAGCGAGACAAGGCGAATGCACCGTCTACATACTCGTTCTCGGCCTGTCTCGGTGTGTCTCGACGAGTGTGTACAGCCGCCATGATGTAAGCAACTTTTACCATACATGCAAACTTGGTCGCTAATAACGTAAGAATAAGGTTCAATCTGTATTATTAATTACTAAACTAGGTACGTTGATTAGGGTCGAAATACCAAAGGTGGAAGTTGTTTTTGTAACTTTTATGACTGCCCATTTTTATGACCCCCAATTAGTCACACGGCCATTTTCTCACAGTTTCTGATACACAATATGTCGACGCGATGTAACAACACAATACACACCAATTTACAGTGAAGAAATATAAAACAAAACGTACATAACTTTAAAAATAATTAAATACATAACAATAATCTTATCGCTAAGAGCGATCTCTTTCAGACAATCTTTGGACGGATATGAAATCGATAATAAGCATGGTGGCATGATAGATTGATAGATACATATATAGGCACATGACCGTTTGTAGTGGTAGGACTTTTACTAGTCGGCCTGGGGCGGTACCACCATTTTGCCAATTAATTCAGCCATGAAATAGGAATGTTTTTCGCTTTGAATGGCAAAGTGTCCAGTGAAATTACAGGGCATATGAGTTTTATATGAACATTTTTATATCGTTTTGTCCTATTAGTCCTGTTGTACAATTTATTGAGATCTGATCAGTTGTTACACACAATCCAAAATTTCATCGTACCGACGGGACTTGAACCCGCAACCTCCGGAATAACATGTACCGGTGCTTTGCCAATTAAATTTTGGATTGTGTTTAACAATTTACAAAAATATAAAGTGTGAGACACTTCAAAGAAACATAATATCTGATCAGTTATCTAGAGATATGGAGATAAATACCTCAAAATTGCAGCTGACGGTCAAAAATGACTAGCGCGGCATGCAAAGTGCCGTTGTACGTGCGAGGTTTATAAAAATGTCAATCCGATGAGATATACGTTTGTTACCACAAAACAAAGTCAAAGTCAAAGTCAAAGTCAAAGCATTTATTCAGTATATGGGCAAATTAAAAATTAGCACTTACACACGTCAAATAACATTAAATAGATCATATTCAACAAAAAATATAGATATAACAGAAACATAACGCTTTGAATTTACAAAAAAAAAACAAAGGTATTGAGCCATTCAGCTTTCATCTAGACGTCGAACGTCACACTTAAAACACATGTTTAATTCCCCTTATTAATGTAGGGTTGCCAACCGTACCATTACGTGCACCCGCAACCCAGTGCATGTTTCAGTACTTCAGACAATTTTTATCCAAAAAATTGTGAAATAATGAAACATAATAGATAAATAAAACGCAGACTAATTGCAGTACAAATCATGTTCCGAATGGAACTGATTGTCCGACTATCAGCCGCATAATACCGTCGTAACAGGCAACCCTAGATCTGCAAACAAAAGATGAAAACTGATTGACTGTTGAATCTACTGGTGTTTCGGAAGTACTCCCATCAGAGAAGAAACACCAAGAAACTCTATGGGGCTTGTCACTTATTTTAATTCATTTTTTTTAATTCATATTAAATAAATGTTTAATGTACAATAAGTAATTCTATTATCATACAATTTATATTATATCTTGGAGCTTGGGGCATTCAGGCCAAGCATTTTTGTCATTCATATAGTCATTTATTGTATAGTACGATTTCTTCATTAAATTGGATTTTACAAAGGTTTTAAATCTGCTTATAGACAGTGTAACGGAAGGTTACATGACGTTTTCTATTTGCAGTTGAACGAACATTTAATATTGTAAAATACATAAATTGGTAAACCGGCAAGCAGTTATTCCACCGATTGTACCGCTAACGCAGAACAATAGGTGCGAGCGAGCAGGAAGATTATAAGTGGAGACAGGAGATGCGCACGGGCAGCTTGTGAGCTCGCCTTCGCCACTCGCCAGTCGCCTCTAGGCTACACTTGCGGCTGGTTCACGCCACTTTGCGCAATCTCCATACGCCAGACGGTTGCGCGATCTTGTTTCCGTCTTATTATTTTAATGTGTATTTCTGCAATACTGCATTTTTGAAAGTTTCGGTGACAAGGATCACCTGCAGCTTAGTTCTAGCGCCGGAATTGACCCCGCCTTAGGGGTTCCCTTGCCTACGGTGCGTACGGATCTCCATTCCACTGCAGCAGCTTCCGACGTACTACCTACTCCCCGGACGAGGCCCTTACCCTTGCCAGCTGGCCACGGATACCAGGAGAGTGTTTGCCTGCAGCGGTAAAATCAGATTGGCAGTAAACCCACGACCTATAAATATTTGTGCTCACTACCTGATTTTTCCATTAAAAGATAAAATATTAAAATCGTTGTTCTCATTTTTGTCATAAGAAACAGGTAGGTGTCTCACTGGCGCCCTTTACGTGGTTATATCTGATTTTACTGCTTTAGTCGTGGCTGCAGATTGTATATGTGTGTGTGTGTGCTTTTGTAAACGTCCTTAACCTTGTTGATTTCTAATGTGATTTATATGTGTTATTAGTATCTATATACTAATTTATGTTTTTGATTTTGCTACCTAATTTTTAAATATTTTGAAATCATACATAATTAGAAGTAAATAAAATAAAAAGAGAAAACATTTCTAACATGTAAAAGTACAGTTGAGCACAAAACTGTTAAGTGTTTCTTTTTATTTTTTTTACACAATTTATATTTTATTTCATTAAGCCTGGTTAGGAGTATCTTCACGTTCAAAACGCTTACGTAAATAGTTATTATTTTTGCTCAGCATTTATAATTTGGTTTTTCTCAATTATAAACACCGTTTAGTTAGTTATATTTTTATTATTGAGTTAAGTTATTAATTACGTGCTATTTAAAATTTATTATAAGGCGCACTCATGTCATTTCCAATAAAATTTTTCTCTCTTCAAAAAACCGAACTGGAGTATGAGGTTGCCATTAGGGGTGAGACCCCGGCTGCTACTGTAGCCGATCTTAGGAAACAGATTAACAAACTAAGTCAATTGTTCCCATCTGAGGACATAATGTGTTCTCATTTAGACCCGTTAGATGATCTCCAAAGCGTTTTGGAGTTGTTAAATAAAGTCGCATCTTGTCTTGAGACAAGCCCGACAGATAAAAGTGCATTATCGCGTCTAGATAATGTTTTTCGTCACCTGTACCACAGAATAAACAGAATTGCGCCTGATGACGTACAAGAACAACATTCTGCTTGTTCCAAACTTTATAAAGAATATTATGAAACCTTTCTGAAGCTTACCAAGAAAGCTATTGATCCTCTTTCAGTTGATATATCTAGCTCATCGCCTGCGTCTGGGTCTAACAGTCAGGTACCGATTAATGTTTCAGTCACCTGTGACAAGAGCGTCACCTCAGAACTAGGTAGGTTAAAGTTTGATGGCAAGTCATGCGTTCGATCTTTTATTCAACGTGTCAACGAATTCAGTGAAGCACGTAACATTTCTGATACAAAACTTATTTCATTCGCTACAGAAATATTCACGGATGACGCACTGCATTGGTTCAGAAGTATAAAGGACCAGATATCATCCTGGGACGACCTCGTCGTTCTCTTAAAGCAGGATTTTGATAAAGCGGATTATGATTATCGTTTAGTATCTGAAATTCGTTCTAGAACTCAAGGGGAAACTGAAAATATCACGATCTACTTATCGGTCTTATCGGGTATGTTTGCGCGCCTATCCAGACCATTATCGGAAGAGGACAAGCTCGAGATCGTTCTACACAACATCCGCCCTTGTTATGCAAGCACTTTAGCTTCCTCAACAGAATTACGAGACATAGATCAAGTACGATCCCTATGCAGGAATTATGAAAATGTACAATCCCGTCTTGTTCACTTCCGAGAACCGTCTGCAGCAACTTCAGATACCTTAGCACCAGAATTTGCATACAAATGTCCAAATAAGCCAAAACCTACGTATGACTATAAACCTAATAGTAACAGCAATATTAACAAGCAATTGTACACAAACTTAAAAACTAATACAAACATAAACGAAAAATATTTACATAGCATTGAGAAAAGCGATTCCGATGCAAATAAAAAGTTACCCTATTGCCCCCGGTGTCGCAACAATACACACAGTTTGAGGGATTGCAATAATACCGACATTATGTGTTTTAAATGCGGTTTCAAAGGGGTTAAAAAACCAGATTGCCCGAAATGTACTGGCGTCCTTAATCAAAAAAACTAAAATCGCAGAATTGTAGCAAACCATTCGTAATAAAAAGAAGTAACGAGAACATTTGTAAGGAAAACCGTACGAGTACAAAAGAATGGATAACTTGGTTGGAAACGGTTCGTTTATTTTTTAACGGTTACAAAGTTGCTTCAATTCTGCATATAAAACCATCACATGATACAAGACCTTACGTCAATATCAACATTAATAATTTCACAGCTTCAGGCCTCCTGGACTCGGGTTCAGCAGTTACTGTTCTAGGTAACAATGCTCACAACGCATTAATAAGTCGTGGCCTTGAGTTGCGCACTGATGATACAGTATCAATTGTGGCGGCTGGTGGACAAAATTTAAATAGTATAGGTTATATAAATATGCCGGTACATTTTGAAAACCAGTTCCACATTATAAAGACATACGTAGTTCCAGAAATACAATCATCACTTATCTTAGGGATCGATTTCTGGCGCGCATTTAAAATATGCCCTAAATACTTAGGCTCTTTACATTTATCCAGCGCTCCGCTAGCTGACCTAAATGTAATTAGCACCTCGGGTCACATAAAGTCATATGATAATTTGGATAAATCACAGAAAGCTGTCGCTGACAATATTATTGAGCAATTTGAAGAAATATCATTTGAGCGTAAAGGTCTAGGACGCACAAATCTTATTACGCATCATATCGACACTGGAGATTCTCCTCCTTTAAGGCAGCGCTACTATAGGCTCTCGCCAGTAAAACAAAAAATATTGATCGAACAAGTCGACGAAATGCTCCAACTTGATGTAGTAGAGCCTTGCGAAAGTGCTTGGCAATCCCCGGTGTTGCTTGTTACTAAAAAAAACGGCCAGCCACGGTTTTGTTTAGACAGCAGAAAACTTAACTCTGTGACAAAACGTGACGCATACAACTTGCCTTATATTTCGGAAATTTTAGATAATTTGCGTGACGCTCATTACCTTACTAGCGTTGACCTGTCAAAAGCATTTTGGCAGTTGCCAATTGCGACAGAAGATAGAGATAAGACAGCGTTTTACGTCCCAGGCCGGGGTACACTGCGATTCAAGACAACACCATTTGGGCTGACCAATGCACCCTCTACTCAACAGAGATTAGTTGACTTGTTGTTTGGTAATATGGATCATAAAGCGTTTGCTTATCTGGATGATATAATTATAATAAGCAGCACATTCGAAGAACACGTGACTCTACTCCAACGTGTGTTAGATAAGCTACGTCAGGCAAATCTGACTATAAATTTAGAGAAATGTGAGTTTTTTCGAAGTAAACTAAAATATTTAGGTTATGTGGTCGATGCGAGTGGTTTGCGGACAGATCCAGACAAAGTAACAGCCATTTTGAACTATCCAACTCCTACGTGTCGTAAAGATATAAAACGTTTCCTTGGCACGGCAACTTGGTACCGGAGATTTGTTCCAAATTTTAGCACGATAGCTGGGCCGCTCAACAAGTTGACTTCGAACAAAAAACCTACACCTCCCTTCCAGTGGACTGATGAGGCGGATACTGCATTCAAAAAGCTTAAGGAGTGTTTGGTTTCTGCGCCTATTCTCTCCTGCCCCAATTACGATCTCCCTTTCGAAGTACATACAGATGCTAGCAACTATGGCGTTGGCGCTATGCTTACCCAGAATATTGATGGAAAAGAGCACCCCATAGCTTACATGAGCAGGTCGTTATCTGGGGCAGAAAAGAATTACAGCATCACAGAACGTGAAACTTTAGCCGTTCTCGTAGCTTTAGAGCACTGGCGGTGCTATCTAGAGAACGGAAAAACGTTTACGGTTTACACAGACCATAGTGCCTTAAAATGGTTTCTATCATTGGATAATCCGACAGGTAGACTCGCTCGTTGGGGAGTACGCTTGTCGTCTTTTGATTTCATTCTGAATCACCGCCGTGGTGTAGACAATGTTATTCCCGACGCATTATCTCGAGCATTTCCTGTTTCGTCAATTTCTACAGCCAACTCAGTCGCGTCTACTAGTGATGATTGGTATAGAGATATTTATAACGGCTGTATCACTAAACCTGAAAAGTATCCAAATTATCTAATTAAGAACCACACTATTTATCGTCTCAGCAAAAACAAACATCAGCTCACTAATGAGTTTTCATGGAAAGAAGTTGTCCCAATAGAACTACGTGATAAAATTATTGCGGAAAACCATAACGAGCCAACAGCTGGGCATATGGGCATTTTCAAAACATACAAACGCATTGCGCTCAGGTACTACTGGCCCAATATGCACAGTGACATAACGAAATTCGTTAGTCGTTGTACAACATGCCTCTCATACAAACCTCCAAACCATGCAACATTAGGAGAAATGGGGCGCCCAAAACAATGTTCACGTCCATATCAAATGTTATCAATAGATTTGATGGGTCCTCTTCCTGCAACTCGTAAGCAAAACAGCTATATCTTAGTAGTAACCTGCTGCTTCTCTAAATTTTGCCAGATTTTCCCTATAAAAAGGGCAACTGCTGATATAGTTGTCAAGATTCTACAGGAACATGTGTTTTTAGTCCACGGCGTCCCACAGACTGTATTTTTAGACAACGGCAGTCAGTTTATTAGTGGACGGACCAAAACCTTCTTTGACAAATATAAAATTCCAAACATTTTCTTCACCCCAAAATATACACCTCAAATTAATACAGTTGAGCGTTATAATAAGACAATTATAACTTGTATTTCCACGTTCGTTGATAACGATCACAGAACGTGGGATATATTCATACCAGAGGTACAATTTGCTATCAATAACTCCGTAAATGAAGCAACTGGGTTCACTCCATCATTTCTCGTATATGGGAGGGAACTGGTTCTATGCGGCTCTCATTATACAGACACGGATTTAGGAGATGAGGTTTTGTTCTTGCCACGCGAAATATACGCAGAAAACCTGGGTGCCTTGGGGTCGATATTTGATCAAGTACAGAAATCCCTATATCATGCTCATAAAAAAAATACTACTCACTATAATCTACGGCGGAAAGCCTTTGAGTTTGAGGTAGGAGATTTAGTATTTAAACGTGCGTATGTATTAAGCGATAAAGATAAATACTTCAGTAAAAAATTGGCCCCTAAGTTCATAAAATGCCGCGTGACTCGCAAGCTCTCCCCACTCGTGTATGTATTAGAAAATATGTCGGGGAAAGATTTAGGCACGTGGCACATCAAAGACTTGAAAACGGTAGGCCATAACAAAGTTTAATTTTTTAACCGACTTCAAAAGGAAAAAGTTTGCAATTCGTCGGATTTTTTTATTTTAGCGCGAGATTTGAAGTCGGTTCCTTTAGTTTTAAACGATCCTAAATTATTATATATATATATATGTACAGTACGTAACAACTAAAAATGCGGATTTTTTTTAATAGATTGAATATTTAAAAAAAAATCCTTATGCGGGACGGGGGGTAATGTAACGGAAGGTTACATGACGTTTTCTATTTGCAGTTGAACGAACATTTAATATTGTAAAATACATAAATTGGTAAACCGGCAAGCAGTTATTCCACCGATTGTACCGCTAACGCAGAACAATAGGTGCGAGCGAGCAGGAAGATTATAAGTGGAGACAGGAGATGCGCACGGGCAGCTTGTGAGCTCGCCTTCGCCACTCGCCAGTCGCCTCTAGGCTACACTTGCGGCTGGTTCACGCCACTTTGCGCAATCTCCATACGCCAGACGGTTGCGCGATCTTGTTTCCGTCTTATTATTTTAATGTGTATTTCTGCAATACTGCATTTTTGAAAGTTTCGGTGACAAGGATCACCTGCAGCTTAGTTCTAGCGCCGGAATTGACCCCGCCTTAGGGGTTCCCTTGCCTACGGTGCGTACGGATCTCCATTCCACTGCAGCAGCTTCCGACGTACTACCTACTCCCCGGACGAGGCCCTTACCCTTGCCAGCTGGCCACGGATACCAGGAGAGTGTTTGCCTGCAGCGGTAAAATCAGATTGGCAGTAAACCCACGACCTATAAATATTTGTGCTCACTACCTGATTTTTCCATTAAAAGATAAAATATTAAAATCGTTGTTCTCATTTTTGTCATAAGAAACAGGTAGGTGTCGCAACAGTTGATCAATATCTTTAGGAAGTTTATTATAAAATCGTATACAGTTCCCCAGAAAAGAACCACTAACTTTCCACAACCTGAATTGAGGTAGAATTAATCTATTTTTGTGTCTTGTATTGAAATTATGTACATCGGACCTCTTATCATACTCATTCAAATTTTTGCGTACATACATAATATTTTCATATATATATTGACATGCCACTGTGAGAATTTTAATCTCCTTAAATTTTTCACGAAGTGAGTCTCGCGACTTCATGGTATATATAGATCGAATAGCTCTTTTTTGTAAAACAAATATAGATTGGATTTCGGCGGCTTTCCCCCACAATAAAATGCCATAGGACATTATACTATGGAAGTAGCTAAAGTAAACCAATCTAGCAGTGGATTCGTCAGTCAAGTTTCTGATTTTACGAACTGCGTATGCAGCGGAGCTCAATCTACCTGCCAGAGCCGATATTTGAGAACCCCATTGTAGTTTTGAATCCAGGGTGATGCCCAAGAATGTAGCGGATTCAACAAATTCTATCGGTACATCGTTTATTAATATCCTGCTATTAATGACACCCTTTCTTACATTTGGCAGCGAGAATTTAATACATTTAGTTTTTTTGGCGTTCAGTAATAAGTTATTGGTTGTAAACCAATTCAAAACCTGTGCGATTGATTTGTTAACATCGTCAAATCCAGGCGCAATCCTATCTATTTTGAATATTAAGGATGTATCATCCGCGAACAAAACAATGTCACATAAGTTTTGCACGAAAGACGGCAAGTCATTAATATAAACTAGAAATAAAAATGGTCCTAAGATCGATCCCTGCGGAACTCCCATTTTTATGAGGGATCCAGATGACCTGACGCCATTGACCTCAACCATCTGTATTCTATTACTGAGGTAGGATGAGACCAGATCAAGTGCTTTTCCGTTAACGCCGTAGTGTTTTAATTTGCAAATTAGCGTTTTGTGACAGACGCAATCAAAGGCTTTAGATAAGTCACAGAAAACGCCGATAGCATCTTGTGCTTTCTCCCAGGCATCAAATATATGTTTAAGAAGATCTACTCCAGCATCAGTAGTAGAACGCCCCTTAGTGAAACCATATTGTTTGTGATTTAAAAGATGATTAATATTAAAATGTGCCAAAAGCTGGTCTAATATAACTTTTTCACAAACTTTACTGAGCGCCGGTAATATAGAGATTGGTCTATAGTTTGAAGGGTCATTTTTGTTCACTGATTTGTATAGGGGAATTAATTTACTTTTTTTCATTACATCAGGAAAGACACCTTCATCGACGCATCTGTTAAAAATAAACGCTAAGTGAGGGCTAATTGCATTAATAATATAACTAAGTACTTTGGTTGACATACCCCACAGATCCTCGGTTTTCTTTTGATTGAGCATTTTAAAAGTTTTGATAATTGATCCATTGAAACACTAGGTTATAGTCCGGCAATCTCGGGCGCGACCGTCCCGCGGGGTGACAGACGGTGGCGGGGACGAGGTAGCGGTCATTCTAGCACACGGCTACGCTAGTAACTATTATATAATCTGTGACACGGCTACACACGCTTCCCTTCCCCGCTACACCACCCGCTACCCGCTGACATCTTGGGTACCTCGTCCCCGCCACCGACTGTCACCCCGCGGGACGGTCGCGCACGAGGTTGCCGGACTATAGTACATCAATAACATTGTACAGTTTCATCAAAATCATTCCAGTAGTTTTTGCATGAAGGAGTCACAAACTTCCATACTTCACAATATTCAATAGAGTATATGTCATACAACCCATTTTTGAAAAGTGTCTCAATTAGATTCTATGGTGCTAATGAACCACTAAAAAATTCACAAAATTTTTATTCAATCGTTAAGTGTCATGAAATGCATTTATATTTAACATTTTCAAATTTCGCGTAATTTGACGAAAACACTGGACGCAGTGGACGCCATATTGCTTTGTGGTCATGACGTCAGATGGCTGTGTAAACAAATGCAGTGATATGATAGTTGACAGTTGACACTTCTTAGTTTACATAGCCGTATGACGTAATAACATGGGGACTACTGGCCACTACTATTTAATGGTGTTATGAAACAGATTAAAAAAGCTGAAAGATTTGAATCGAATTTTGTAGTTTGCTATTTTATGAACTAAAACTAACGTTTTCCGACTGCTTTTTGCCTAAGCTATCTCAATAATATATTTTTAGTTTTTTTTTATCATATAGAGTAAAATACCCTATTAAGATTGAATCAAACACTTTTTATATATTTATTTCTCCATCAGTTAGAAGACAGCTGCATAGAGAAGCACCTAGGTGAGCGGAAACCGATCGCGGTGGAAGATGCCGCCTCTGACGTCACTTCCGTCCAGGAACAAGAAGAAGAACAAGAGATTGTCGTCTCTGATGATGGTAAGCTTTTTCTTACACACTTTTATCTGTAGATGTTTTGTTTTGTATGTATGTTAAGCGATTACTCCTCCAATTGTGTACCGATTTGAATGATTCTTTTTGTTACAGGTAGGGTTCATCTACAAGGTGGTCCCATTGAAATTTTATCGAAATCTGATTAGTATCTTGTCTCAAACATGCTACTGACTGTCTGACTCGCGCGGCATAGAAGTCGGTTGTTTTAGTTTTTAAAATATCTTAATAAATCTAAACCCGTTGTTTTGCGCGCCACAGTTTATCTAATAGCAGACTTCATTGCTTACATCGTCTTTTACTTTACAACCGACTTACAAAAAGGAGGAGGTTCTCAATTCGTCTGTATGGTTATTTTTTTGTGTGTATGTTACGCGATGACTCCGTCAATTGTGAACCGATTCAAATGATTCTTTTTATAATCGGTAGGGTACGTTTCCGAGGTGATCCCATTGTAATTATTTCGTCGTCAATGTAATTAATCGTCATGTCTCTGGAGATACTTCTTATATCATCGAGATATAATAAGTATCTCCAGAGATATGACGATAAATGTTACTTGCTACTGGAACTGACTCGCTCGGCATGGAAGTCGGTTGTTTTAGTTTTCAAACTATCTTAAAAATAATTATCTCAAAAGATATAAATAAGTTCATAATTTCTACAAAATCCTCAACAATTCTTTTTCTTTAACAGGTGAATCGGACGAAGAAGATCGATCCGAACAAAATATTCTTGAAACCATCGCAGAAGAATCCCCTAAAAAGACTGCAAAGACCAATGAAATCGAAATACAGAACCAAAAGAATGCAAACACAAACTTCCATAAACAGCAGCAAAATATAAATCAAAAAGTAGAAAAGACCAAAAACGAAGAATACCGAAAGACCGGTCTTAATCCACAAGTCAACCAAAACAAATCCACAGAAGAAACAGAAGACTCTGTGGAAAGTCAAGGAGATACACAAAAGACCGTGGAGGAAGATGAAGAACAGAAAACTGTAGAAGAAGATGATGGCGAAGACAGTGACTCCTCGGAGGATGGTTTCCCGGATACTCATATCAAAGTAGACCATGGAACTGGTGAGGTTATCATGCAGTCGAAGTCGAGGACATTCTCTGAAACCTCTGATAGAAGTAAGTTTTTTCAACCGATATCCAAAAAGGAGGAGGTTATCAATTCATGTTTATGTTTTTTCTTTACTTATTTTTGTATGTATGTTACGCGATTACTCTGTCAATTGTGAACCGATTCGAAAAATTATTATTTTAATCGGTAGGGTACATTTCTGAGGTAGTCCAATTGTAATTTCATCGAGATCTGATAAGTTTCTCCAGAGATATGGAGATAAACACCTCAAACTTAGTATTGAAACTGACTCGCGCGGCGTGGAAGTCGGTTGTTTTAGTTTTTAAACTATCTTGATTATTATTTCTTCTGGTTGCCGACTTGCTATACACAAATATATAAAAAATTCTTACATCTATCTATATCTAATATATAAAATTCTCGTGTCACAGTTTTCGTTGCCATACTCCTCCGAAACGGCTTGACCGATTTTGATGAAATTTTTTGTGCTTATCCGGTATCTATGAGAATCGGCCAACATCTATTTTTCATCTCCCTAAATGTTAGGGGTAGTCCACCCCTAAATTTTTTATTTTAGTTTTTAGACAAAATTTTTAATTTCTATTTTTTTATGATACAACATACAAAAATACATACAATCCTCAATTTTAACCCTTCTACGATCAACCCTTATTTTTTAATAGCCATTTATTTATATGGCAAAACAACGTTTGCAGGGTCAGCTAGTTAATATTATAAATGCGAAAGTCAGTTTGTATATTTGTTTGGGACTTCTTCACGGTCAAACGGCTGGACCGATTGAGCTGAAATTTTGCACAAGTATAGGCAGTATTATGGATTAGGCTATAGGATACTTCTAACGCGAACGAAGCCGCGGGACACTGCTAGTTATTAATAATTTCCTAAGGGCCAGTTCCACCGGTTCGTGATAATTATCTGACACATGGCACCTTACAAAAGCTGTCAAAATCTGTCAGATTTCGTCACATTAGCGCTATCAGGAACCTTTGAAACTGGCCCTTACTGTAGTAATCTAAATAATAACTCTGAATACTCTGAAATAAGGTTTCAAGTGCCTTTTATTAACCGTTTTGCAATACAGACTGAACTACTTCCAGAAGTAGATAATTTGATATAATATTATGTTTCTTGAAGTGTTACGCACCTAATATTTTTGTAAATTGTTAAACACAATCCAAAATTTCATCGTACCGACGGGACTTGAACCCGCACCCTCCTGGATAACATGTCCAGGTGCTGTGACCAATTACTTACCACGAGGCGAGGTAGTGGTCAAAGGCTAGCCTTTATAATAATATAAGATATTTTTAAAAAAACTCTCAAAAATACATTAATTAGGATCTCAGCTTGAAGCTTCATATAAAATATCAGCATATATTTTTTAACTTCCATAAAAGGCGACGACAAACCCCTCTCTTTCCCAAGTCTACCAAAGAAGGGTGGCAAGAAACCGCCCAAGAAGCAGGACCAGAAGAAAAAGGAAGAACAGAAGAAGCAAGAAGAGAAAAAGAGCAAGCGGGGGCAGCACGGGAAGTTGAAGAAAATGAAAGAAAAGTATAAGGATCAGGATGAAGAGGATAGAGAGATTGCTTTGCTCATGTTACAGGTAAAGGATCACTTTTTACCCGACTGCGAAAGAAGGAGAGTTATGTTTTTCGAGTGTGTGTATGTATGTATGTATGTTTTTTTGGCACGCCCTAGAGCCTAAACGGCTTGTCGTATTTTTATGTGAGTGGTGTCAATAGATTCGTCTTAGTCGTGAGAGTGACACTGGGAACATAAAAAAAAAAAATTAAGGTTACCAATAAATCTAAAATAAACTAGTAAAAGTACCATAATTTAAATAATCAATCCTTCCCTTTTATACTAGTCCCGCCATCCCTATCTAGTGTCGCCTGGCCAGCTACCACCCTCATGTTAAAAAATCTGTCGCCAAACATCTTATGTGTTCCGGCAGCTATCCTTGAGAGTCAGTTCCCATTCTAGGCTAGGCGTGCTACCATCCTCGATCGCATCATCACTTATCAACAGGTGAGATAGTGGTCAAACGCTAGCCTATATGATGTAAAAAAAAACTCTAACCTAACCCACACAATCACACAAACTTTAAATATAAACTCGTCGGTAATTTTCCCAGTCAGCTAAAGACGAGAAGAACTCAAAGAAAGCCCAGAAGACCGCTAACAAGGGCGGTAAGAGCAAGGCGGCGCAGCGCGGGCCCAAGATCCCGCAGCCAGCGCCGCTCATGCTGGAGGCTGACTCCGATGGAGACGAGCCTGATGCTGAGGTAAGTTCACACACTTTGGCGTTTGTTATAGGTAAGGTGAGATGGAGCAACTCAGCCTAAGTCACCTGTCGCTGTAGGTAATTTAAGTAATAAAACGTAATCTTAGAAAATCTTAATCCTCTTTTGGTTGTAAATTTAAACCTATGTTTACCTACTTTACTATATTTATCTAAGAGCTGTCGGATTATGTTAAGAAAGAAATAAATAAAAAGACATTTTCTATGTACACCGTGCACTATCGGCCCGAAATAAAAGACAAAAGTCAAGTCAAAGCATTTATTCAGTTTATGGGCAAATTAAACTTTTGCACTTACACTCGTCAAATTACATTAAATAGATCATGTTCAATAAATAATATCGTTTAAAAACTAAAAAAGAACCGACTTCAATGCCGCGCTATTCATTTTCAGTACCAATTTTTGAGATGTTTATCTCAATATCTCTTGAGATACTTATCAGACCTCGATAAAATTACCATGGTACCACACTTGAGATATCTCCTTTCGAACAAAAAAATAATAATCAAAATCGGTTCATAAACGACGAAGTTATCCGCGAACAAACATAAATATATATATATATATATAATTATATATACGGTCGAATTGAGAAACCTCCTCCTTTTTTTGAAGTCGGTTAAAATTATTATAGATATAACAGAAAGACAACTTATTGCTTTGAATTCACAAAAAAAAACATAGGTATAGAGCCATTCAGCTTTCATCTAGATGTCGAACGTCACACTTAAAACACACGTTTAATAAGGTCGCCGCCCACTTACACGACCCCGCTCCCACCTTGCAAAATAAATAATGTTCATTAAAAAGTGAGCCTTACGACGTCCTCTGTAGACAGACTTTACATTGACATTGCATACACAATTAAATAACTCAGAAATATGAACGTACTTTGTACCAACCAACACTGCAAAAAAGTTTCTATTAAATGTATAAGCATAATACCACAGATTATATAATAGTTACTACGTAAATATAGTTCCGTTGTTAGGTTGGCTACAAAGTACGTTCATAATTCGGGTATCAACAATGTAGGGAAGTGCCTACTCTTATAACGTAGTAGTGATTCAGTACTCTGTGGCGGCGACCGCGCAGACGGTTTCGCTTGAAGCACGTTACTTTTTGTAGCTGTAAGCTCGTGGACAGCTGGTGGCCTGCTAGCTGTCCACGCGTGGACATCGAGTAGTCACCTCCGTAAAGGCGGTGTTGTGCGGGAGCGTTGTGGAGCAGGGTCGTGTAAGTGGGCAACGACATATAGAGTTGTAATTGTTTTGTACAACGAAACGGCACAAACGAAAGGCACCTAGGTGGGAGTGTATCCTTGTCGAACAACCTGCTAGTGCTATATATGTACTATAACTATATGTATAGTATATTTATATATATATAAATGTGGTCCATACAAAAGAAAGGGACAAACTCCGTTCAAGGTCGATCTCTTGCGGGCCGGTTTTGCGGTTTATTTCACAGTCAAGTTTAAAATATAAAGGGCCAGTTTCACCGGTTCCTGAGAATGCATTACATAGTTATCAGACACATGTCGCCATACAAAAGCTGTCAAAAATCTGTTCATATTAGCGCTATCAGGAACCGGCGTAACTGGCCCTAAGTCTATGGGGTCAAACGCTTACCTACCTGTACTCTTAGTACGAGTTTTCATACCAAACTCGATATCGTATTAATTAGAAAATAAGGTTTTATTTGGTCAATAAACATTGTATTGTATTGTATTGTATATCGAACAAATTTTGTATGAAAAACTGTACAGCGCCTCTAGTGGTCACTACACTTCACTAAATTTAGACCAATCAGGCAGCTAGAATAAGTCGAAAACTGTGTGAGATCTGTCAAAAGCGTTTACGATAAAAACTCGTACTAAGGGTACTGATATAAAATAAACAAATAACTTCCAGCCGGAACAAGCGGAGCAAGGTCCGGACGCAGATACGGAGCTCCTCTCCCAGCTGACCGGGTGCCCGCTGTCCGACGACGAGCTACTGTTCGCGGTTCCAGTGTGTGCGCCCTACTCCGCGCTACATAACTACAAGTTTGTATTCACATACATACTTACAATCACAATTTTATAGGGTTCCGTACTCATAGGGTTAAAAACGGGGTCCTATTACTAATCTTAATTTTATTAAAATTTATATATTTACTAGTTGGCCCGGCGAACTTCGTACCACCTATCAGACAATGAATGTCGTGTTACTTTTTCTTATATAATTTTTTCAGGTCAATTATTCATTGTTTTTTATACTTATTATCCTATTCCTGTCAAAGACGATTCCAATAATACAAAAATCATAAAAATTGGTCCAGCCAGTTATGAGTGTAGTAACTAACACGACTTTCTTTTATATATAAAGATTTTTAAAGTGAACAATATAACTCAATATTCTGTGAATATTTCAAGCGCCTACCTGTTGCCGTTACCAATATCAAGCAAAAAAAAAGTTTTTTGTATGGGAGCCCCCTTATATATTTATTTTATTCTGTTTTTTAGTATTTGTTGTTATAGCGGCAACAGAAATACATCATGTGTGATAATTTCAACTGTCTTACTATCACGGTTCATGAGATACAGCCTGGTGACAGACGAACAGACAGACAGACGGACGGACAGCGGAGTCTTAGTCACACCGCTGGAAGCGTGCCGGAGCGCATTTTCTTGATACGCGCGCGACTCGTGGTTTTGATTCAGGCGACCACGAGCGGCTCTATGAGACAACCGCCGACTCCGCCGGAGATGTGGTGTAGGCTAGTAGACATAGTTTAGATAATAGCTAGTATAAAATTTAGCTCTAAGGTCTATTATCGATATGATGACAGTAATAAACCACCTTCGATCGTACACTTCGGTCTTACTCATGTAACATTCAAGCTCCCTTCAGAGAGACGTGCTCTCTCTTTCTCTCTCCGGGCGTCTGACTGAGACGCGCGGCGGAACGCAGAGCAACGCCGCGGTGATTGGAGCAGTAGCGCGCATGCTTTTGTGGTAGCTTGAGGGCTCTCCGAGCGCCACGGGCGAATATGTTAGTTTACTACATTTTTTTTGTCCGTCATTTACCTTATCGAACAATATTAGATATGTCTTTTTTATTTTTTCAATTGAACAAAAAATGACCAAGATATAGAGCGTTGAAATTCCGCGTGACGTCATAAACCGCTTAAAAGTATACTATACTTTCTAGCGGTTAGTGAAGTCACGAGCCCCCACTCCCAAACTTAGACGCTCTTTATCTTTGTCAATTTCTATTGATTTGTAAAATAAAAGTCTACATGTCCAGTATTTTATGATAATCCAACTATCGGACTAATTAGAAGTACTTTTTTTTGCTTCGAGCGTTTACCAATGGAGATGTTAACGTTGTAATCCGCAAACATTTTTTTCTGCCGATACTTACGGGGGACGAGGTAAACACGCATTGCACACACACACAAATCACTCACTTTAACGATCCCGCACACTAGCTTGAAACACGCACGCAGTATTAAAAATACAGCGTAGTTACGCACGCTCATATGGCCAAAAATGGCTATATGGCCAGCAGAGGGGTACGCCTTGCGTTAACACCTCCTTTGGTAAATGCTCGAAGATTTTATGACCCAACATCTCTATTTATTTTTTGCATACAATTATCGTCAAGGTATTTATATTGATTTAGGTTATATTATGTTTCTTTGAAGTGTTTCACACTTTATATTTTTGTGAATTGTTAAACACAATCCAAAATTTCATCGTACCGACGGGACTTGAACCCGCAACCTCCGGAATAACATGTTCCGGTGCTTTGCCAATTAAGCCACGGTGCGAAGTATCGTTACGACGAAATTAGTGGATTGCATTTGTTAACCCAATTATGCATTGGTGGCGCCATCTATGACTACTTATTACGTAAGTTAATCATTCGGAAGAAATCATTACAGTTCTCAAATCCGACGAGAGATGTTGCACTGCGTAAATCAAAATTTAGGTTATATTAATTTTTATTCTTTTAATGCGCTCCACCGCACTTCCAGCGGTGTGCTGGACTCCGCTGTCCGTCCGTCTGTCTGTCTGTCCGTCTGTCTCCGGGCTGTATCTCATGAACCGTGATAGTTAGACAGTTGAAATTATCACAGATGATGTATTTCTGTTGCCGCTATAAGAACAAATACTAAAAAACAGAATAAAATAAATATATGAGGGGGCTCCCATACAAAAAACTTATTTTTTTTGCCCGTTTTGCTTGATATTGGTAACGGCAACAGGTGGACGCTTCAACTATTCACATAATATTGAGTTATATTTTTCACTTTAAAAATAAATATTTAAATTTTAATAAAATTAAGATTACTTGATTAAACGTATAGTATTATATATATTTTGTGAGGTAAATAAAAACAATTCTTAAACTTTTATTTTATTTCATTGAGTCAACCCTTCACTAATACACATCGTATCGGGCGCGCGCCGGTACATCGCGCGCTGAAACAATTAATAACAACGTTAGGTCGAGCGCCTTAGACACATTTTTGCTTGTATTGTCTGACAGTAGGTTAAAATAAGCGTTGGTATTTTATTTTTATAGGGGAGTGAAATATCTATTATGTTGTAAACTTTAAACTTTCGCAATATGAAGACAAGTTATAAATATTATACGGGACATAAATCGTGGTCACGATCAATGCAAGTTGGTCGAAACGTCGAGTTAAATAAAAAGGTATGTTTTAGGCGCGATAAGTCCCGTATTTTATTTATTTATAACTATCTATTATGTTGTAACTATTATATAATCTGTGTCTGTGCCACCTGTCTCTGGTCGTAGATACAAAGTGAAGTTAACTCCTGGCACCAGCAAGCGTGGCAAGGCGGCCAAGACAGCTGTGCAGGTATTCCTGAGAGATAAGGCTGCCACGCCACGGGAGAAAGATCTGCTCAAGGCTGTCAAGGTAAGCGAAAACATGGTAGCTTACAATTTTTGTTTTTGGAGTTTACTCCTTAAGAAAACTATTTCAACCGACTTCCAAAAAGAAGGTTCTCAATTCGTCTGTATGTTTTTTTGTATGTTACGCGATTACTCCGTCAATTATGAACCGATTCGAATGATTATTTTTTAATCGGTAGGGTACTTTCCCGAGGTCGTCCGATTGAAATTTCATCGAGATCTGATAAATATCTCCAGAGATATGACGATAAGCGTTTCAAACTTGATACTGAAATTGAGTCGCTGGGAATGGAAGTCGGTTGTTTTAGTTTTTAAACTACCTTATCATATTTGACACCTGAGAGCCCGGTGGCGTAATCGGGAGAACAATCGGCTTTGATGCCAGAGGTACCGAGTTCAATCCCCACTGAATTCACGAATTCAATCAATTCGCGGTCAACTATTAATCAGGAGTAAAGTCGAGCGTTATCTAAAAGTGAGGCGTAACGTTCCTTTGTGCTACGTGCTTTGTGCACCTTTCACTTCGAGATTATGTATGTGTATAATATAAAATATAAAAAAAAAAAAAAAAAAAAAAAAAAAAAATTGTCTGAAGTACTGAAACATGCACTGGGTTGCGGGTGCACGTAATGGTACGGTTGGCAACCCTACATTAATAAGGGGAATTAAACATGTGTTTTAAGTGTGACGTTCGACGTCTAGATGAAAGCTGAATGGCTCAATACCTTTGTTTTTTTTTTGTAAATTCAAAGCGTTATGTTTCTGTTATATCTATATTTTTTGTTGAATATGATCTATTTAATGTTATTTGACGTGTGTAAGTGCTAATTTTTAATTTGCCCATATACTGAATAAATGCTTTGACTTTGACTTTGACTTTGTATATATACAAAGTATACTGGAGTTTACTTCTTGAGAAACGATTTTCATATTTAGCCCCTTGGCCACAATAATAGGAGTAAACTCCAGTCGTGCGTCGAGCTGACACACTTTTTTATATTTTTTAGCGTTTGACCACTATCTCACCAATCTTATTTAGGTTAAGAATTTTAGATTAATTGTATACAAAAGAGGAGAATAAAGGAAAAAAAAGGAGAGAAAAAAAAAAAAAAAACAAACAAATAAAATAATTTAAATGGCTTTGTATGGTGTTAAGATTAATTAGTATGTAGAAATATTTTGTACAATGTGTGTGTGAAACGGATCGCAATGACCCGCTTCAAAGTAAAATCAATTAAACCGCGGAAGTAAAATGTAACGCCGAAAAAAGACTCCGACCTGTGTCGGGGGAAAAAAGGGCGGAAAAGACAAAAAAAAAAAAAAAACTCCCCTATTGGTAAGTGATGATGCGATCGAGGATGGCAGCACGCTAGGTCTAGAATGGGAACTGGCTCTCAAGGATATCTGCTGGAACACATTACATGTTTTGCGACAGACTGCCACCATGCGGGGCAGTTGGTATCTTAATGATGTTTTTCCTTCACCGGAGGGCCACTGTGAAAAGCGTACATACATTTTTCGATAGAAAAATCCATTGGTTCACGGCGGCGATTGAACTCGGTACCTCTGGCATCAAAGCCGACCATTCTCCCACTTACACCACCCGGCCCTCATTACACATAGGATGTGTGATCATCATCATCAATATATATAATAAAACTGGCCAAGTGCGAGTCAGACTTTTGTCCCGCACACGGAGGGTTCCGAACCGAACACCAACTAAGTAAACGTTAAAAAAAAGGCAGTATAGTATTATATAGTAGTAATAGTAGTAATTAATATTATTAAATATCTGGTTGACCGAGCTTTGCTCGGTATTTTTTGCCACTTAAACAGACAAATATGACTCTTCCCGACATCTATTGACGAATAATAATACTATTTTTTTAAATTGAGAGCCACTTACTGCTTCACCCACACAGTAACACTAAAGCTACTTCTACTCGCCAATAGATGTCGGGAAGAGTCATATTTTAAGTTGATTATCAATAAATTTGATTATGGAAAACACGAATAAAACAACATTTTCTGAAATTGATTCCTAGCTAGATCGATTTATCGCCCCCGAAATCCCCTGTATACTACATTTTATTTAATCTTTGGAGCCGCTTCCGAGATTCAGATTAAGGTAAAGACGATAGAGCGCGCCATCTTTAATGATAATCTAGATGGCGCGGCGCTATCGTAAAAAACTTTTTTTAAACTTTTCTTTAATTTTTAACTTTGTTCTGTTCTTAGTATTTGTTGTTATAGCGGCAACAGAAATACATCATCTGTGAAAATTTCAACCGTCTAACTATCACGGTTCATGAGATACAGCCTGGTGACAAACGGACAGACAGACAGACATACAGACAGACGGATAGCGGAGTCTCAGTAATAGGGTTCCGTTAGTACCCTTTGGGTTCGGAACCCTAAAAATCAATGCCACTTTTCGTTCTAATTAAACTCCTCATAAACGGCTTAACCGATTTTATGATTTTTTTTGTCTTCAAGTGGATTCGAGAATGGTTTAGATTTACAATTGACCCGATAGGTGGCACTGCGATCGGGCAGGACAACGTCTGCCGGATCCGCTAGTATAATAATATGTATATGTAATGTAAATGTAATGTATATGTAATGTAAATGTAATGTATATGTATTGTAATGTATTACAATAATGTTTCAGTTGTTTCAATGTTTCATTACAATAATGTTTCAGGAGGAGAACGTAGCACGAAACTTCCCCGGAAAAGTGAAACTATCCGCCCCACAACTGCACAAACATAAGAAATAACCAACAACATAACCTCGCAGCATATATTTCATAATTTACTACGAACCAAGTATGTTTCCTGTTTGCAAAATCACATATTTTAATTACTTTGGTTGTTATATATGTCATATGATTGTATACAGTAAGAATATATATTATATATGTCACAGCCAACTACCTTAATTAGCCGTTCAATCATCAGCCTAGCCTCTTTACTTAACAGCGCCGATCAACTAACGGCTTGTATCCATGGGCGCCGGCAGGGGGGTGCCAGGGGGTGCACTTGCACCCTTTAGGAATCTCGGGATCAACAGGAATTATTGAAATAAAAAATAAATAAAATATATAATAAATTCATAAAATTCACACATTAAATGAATAGTCAGAAATTTGTAAATGTGTCGAACATTCAGACTAAAATTTCATCTTTTTATTAACAATCATATACAGCAATGATTGTAAGAAAACTAAAATCTGCACCACCTGGAAATTATTTCTGCCTGCGCCCATGATTGTACCCTTAGTTTTTTTAACCACGAGTTGTCATACTAAACTCGATATCGTAAATCGAACAAATTTTGTATGAAAAATAGAACAGCGCCTCTAGTGGTTACTACACTTCACTAAATGTAGACCAATCAGGGAGCCAGAATAAGTCGAAAACTATGTTAAATCTGTCAAAAGCGTTTACGATGCAAACTCGTACTAAGAGTACCGGATCCATTAAATATTAGAAACCGGGTTATAATATAATACGTTTAAACTGTAATTATTTCAGGCTGTGTTACCTTCCATTGTATCTACTGTAAATACTGTATTTTGTTTAAATAAAGAAATAAATTATGATATGTTTTTTTATTGAAGTATCAAAGGTTACCTTCGAAGCAGCGTTAACAGCAAAGATCAAAGTAGGATATTTAGAAACAAAATAAATTGGTGGCCTTTATAGATGAACGTTAGCGTTGTCAATTGGTGAACTTTGGTGGTTTTTTTTTTATATATAGGTTAGCGTTTTACCACTATCTCACATGTTTGTAAGTGATGATGCGGTCGAGGATGGTAGCACGCTAGGCCTGGAATGGGAACTGGCTCTCAAGGATAGCTGCCGGAACACATTGGATGTTTAGCGACAGATTGTCTAACTTAAGGGTTGTCTCTGGCCAGACGGACACTAGATAGTGTGCTACCAACATGCGCAGGTTGAGTGTTTCCTTCACCGGAGGGCCACTGTGAAAGGCGCACATAAATGTTTCGATTGAAAATTCCATTGGTGCACGGTGGAGATTTAACTCGGTACCTCTGGCGTCAAAGCCGACCATTCTCCCGCTAAACCACTGGGCCTTCAAAAACCTCTGGTTGTTAAATTTTGGTGGATAAATAATTTAAAAAATATCAAAATACAAGCAAATATAAGTATTGAAGACAGGGCGAATATTGGCATTGCATAGAATTATAGTAGAGTCAATTTAATTGATCACATTTGACACTTCATCAAAATTCAACAACGTGACCTTGTAATGAGGGGCATATAAAATTATTAATTATTTCAAAGTCAGAACTGCATAATTACTTAACATTTTTCAGTTACAAATACGTATTTATTCTAATAATTACAAAATAAAGCGTTTTTACGATTTACTTTGACAAATAATTCATTATAAACATAATAAACAATTTTCGTTCTAAAAAACTAAACGTTAGTACAAGGTTACGTCAGTGAACACTTTTTCTTTATAAACACTAGGGAGGTTACCCAATAAATCAAAAAGATTGTTCAGTCGATTGGTTGAATCGAAAGCAATGATTGCTTGTGCCTTCACAAGCAATGTTATGTATATGTGTTATGTATGTAATGCAAGTAGTTATGTAGTTATGTTTAACTATAAAAATAACTACTTGTAATTAACACATAATATTATTCTTTGACAAAAAAAAAACAAAATAATTGAATAGGAACTAAAATCAATACTAATTTGGGTTAAAAAAAACTAACGATAAACTATTAAACGTTAGATCCATAGGTACATATGAGTATGTTTTTTATTTTATTGAACTATTTTCTATGGAGCTACATTATAATTCATAAATACATATAAAATCGTTTAAATATGTACAATTTCCGATTTTTATAATTTGTATTATCATGTCTTATCAATTTGATATAAACGCAAAACAAACAAATAAATAACACTGAATAATGTAAATACTCATTGTATTTCTCATTTAGAGCTGCCGGAAAATTGGTTATTTCGAATAACATCAAACTAACATCATTCTTGTTTGTGTTGATGCGTATCGATTCATCAATTGAATCGATGTTTTTAAACAAGTAACCTTACTATGAAGCTAAGGCTGACAGATGTCAAATGTGATCTATTAAATTGACATTACTATAGAAATAGACTACCTATATATTATCTGAAATGTCTAGTGAAACAAGTGTCGAAGTAAAAAGACAATAAATAAAACAATCATTTAATTAATTAATAACAAACTCATTAAATCGTAACAAATACACCAATTCTAATATCACATCAGTAAAAATTAAAACAAGGTTTATAATATCGCCTTTACAAAACAGACAAAATAATTAACGCAATCATACAGTTTTCTTCTCTAATCTTCTTCCTCTTCTTCTTCTGCTCCCATCATCTCTCCCTCCCCGAGAAGTTCTGGCGGTGGCGGGGGAGGCAGGTGGGCAATGCGATACGCCTGTCAGTCAAGTTCAATCAAATCAATCAATGGTTATTGCTAAAAAAAACTTGATTTTTATAGTACCTGCCCATGTACTAACTACCATGCTTGTATACTACCCTGCCAAAAAATAATTATCCAAATCTGATATGCCAGTTTTGTGGTAATATACACACAAGATCGTTTAAAAATTTAATAGAACCGACTTCAAACGCCGCGCTATTAATTTTCAGTACCCAAGTTTGAGGTGTTTATCTCCATATCTTTGGAGATACTTATCAGACCCCGATAAAATTACTATGGTACCACACTTGGGATATCTCCTTTCCAACAAAAAAATATTATTCGAAATCGGTTGATAAACGGCGAAGTTATCCGCGAACAAACTGAAAAAAAAAACTTTATATATATAATTCTACTGTACGTGTGTATGTCACTGAACAAACTCCTCCTAAACGGCTGGACTGATTTAGATGAATTTTGGTGTGTATGTTTGAGTTAGCGTGTACATGGATTAGAGTCCCAATTGCACACGATAGATGGCGCTACGATCGGGCGGGACGCCTGCCGGATCCGCTTGTACATATATATACGGTCGAATTGAGAAACCTCCTCCTTTTTTGAAGTCGGTTAAAAATGCTAGCATGTTTATTTACAAAAAAAATATGTTGGGTAATTCTTACCTCTTCATCAGCAAAGGTAGGATCAGCCATCTCCATAACCTCTGGTCCGATGATGTACTCGTCTTGAGGCTTCGGCAGCTGCAGCGGCGTAAAGTTTGGCATCAAGTTCTTCAGGCCCCAGCCTACGTACATGCACTCAGACTTTCTGAAAATCACACCAAAAACAATCACTTTAGAATAGTTCGTACCCACCCGCTCAGACCCCATACAAGAAAAGTGTTTTTCGGCGTTATAAGTAGTCTATCATATTGTACGGTGGTACAGAACACGAGTGCGAGTTCGTGACGACTCGCGCTTGGCAGTTTTCAATGACGGTGGATTGTCCATCCATCGGGTGACGCTTTAGAGCGGGTGGAACATTTTAAATATTTGGGGCATATTGTCAAAGCCGAGTCACAGAGACGATGACGATATAGAGCGGGAACGGAAAGCTCTATCTCGAAGACCAAACATGACTGGTCTGCACATTGCTCGGAAGTGTAAAGGTGAGGTTGGTGTTAAGTAGAATCATTCACAAACAACATTATAATGTCTTACAGTGCCCGCGAACGCATAGCACCTTTGAAAGCAATACATAATTGACATTACTAGTATCAAATCCACTGCTACACCTTCTTCAAAATCTTCATGAATAGTGCGGCAGTTAGTTTATAAAAGTTACTCACTTCCCATTAGTAGAGTAAGCGACAGCACCCGGCCAGAGGCTACTCCTCAGCACGGCCACAGCTCGATCCGGCGCCAGCGCGGAGCTGGTCCGAGCCACCCACGCGTTCAGACCCTCTATCCTGGCGTCCTCAGAGAGGGACGTGAACAGAGGAGGCCCGGACTCGGGCTCTATAGGCGGAGGACCTTCGTCATCTTCTTCTTCTAGACCTTCCTCCTGATATATGATAAAGGAATTGGATAGAAGCAAGAAAAAGAAGTAAGTATGTAGGGTTATCCTCAATTATTCGAAAACAAATTCGGATTCGGAAACTGCCTTTACTTCGACTTGGACCTTTGCAATTCACAATGCTTCGATCGGTTACTTTTGATGTATAAATTCGAAAAAATCAGTGATTCTAATTGTAAAGGTTTCCGCGACAAAACAGCTCACGGATTTATCAATATTCAAAATTTTAAATGAAGCTTCCGAATCCGAATAGGTTTTCGAATGATTGAGAATCAGGGGACTGATGTGGTCAATTGGAAAAGTCCGCTGTTGTCTTTAACATTCTTCCAAAATTAAATACCTATTGATGAGTTTTTATTGAAGACTGACAATAACACTTGACCGTAGGTCTAGCGTGTTGTCTATATGCAGTATTTGTTTAAATCTCCGAGCATTTACCAAAGGTGTTGTTAACGCAAGGCGTACCCCTCTGCTGGCCATATAGCCATTTTTGGCCATATGAGCGTGCGTAACTACGCTGTATTTATAATACTGTGTGCGTGTTTCAAGCTAGTGTGCGGGATCGTTAAAGTGAGTGATTTGTGTGTGTTAGCAACGTTAGCATCTCCATTGGTAAATGCTCGAAGGTTTAAATACATAAATTACATTCTCGGAATTCGGAAACGTCATTTTGACTTTCGAATATTTATTATTACGTGAGATATTCAGTCGCGGAAACCTTTCCAATTTATTTTTATCACAGATTATTTTTTCGAATTAAAATATCAAATGTTATGGATTAGAGTAGAGCATTGTGAATTGCAAAGATCCGAGTAGAAGGACAGGGAGTTTCCGAATCCGAATTTGTTTTCGAATGATTAGGAATCAGGGGGCAGCTAACCATCTCCGCGTTAGGGTTCCACCAGATAGTCCGCCCCTGCGGCAGGATGTGACGTCCGTGGTGCACCCAGTACGTCAGGGAAGGGTCGAGGAGATCCTTCAGGGTGTGGCCTTGATAGTACGGGTTAGGATTGAACGCCATGTCACCTGTTATGAGAATCGCATTGACTGTGAGTTACTGTCGATAGAACTGGCTTATTAGGATTAGGAAGGCTCTGAAGTACAAAGTAAGTCTGAAGGGCAAAGTGTGGAAGGCATCGACGTCATAGCAATGTGGAAGGTTTGGTCTTCCAGATCATGATATCTTATCTCGACGCACTATGAAGTGGATTATATCTAGTTGAATTATTACTATTTCTACTTGTCTCATGCATATTACTAGTCCCCTCAAACTAAGTTAAATACGCAGAGGGTCACCTCGAGTATTTACAATATACTCTAAGCCTATACTGACTCTTATCATTACTTAGGTAATTATACCTAAGTATATTATACCGCGTATTAACGCGGCACGTAAAAAGAACGCTGGAAGAGAGTGTAGGGGTTATGTTTGCGCATGGGTACACTCGCGCACGAATGGGTAAACAGCGCGGGAAAGCAAAGGTCGACTGACGAACTAATATTATGTAGTATTATTATCTTTTCTATGCCAATAGCGCGCCGGCAAGTGATCTACTCGCCCCGTGCTATCCTCATACCACCAAATAGACCGATAAATTGTCTAATGCCTTGTAGGGGAGGCCGGCGTTCAAAGTGCCGGGGGCAGGTTGTTTCGATTGAAATAGCTCCGCGAAGAAAAGAGATAGCAATAAGTGTGAAGTGCATCGCGAAACGTCATATCATCGCGCCATTGCGTCAGTCATTTTAGTGGCGGTCTGCCCGCGTGTTAGCGTGGTTGTCGATTGGTGACACTCAAACATCACGTAAGTACATTTTTTCGTCATCATACTTTTTGGTCTATTTCAATCAATTTTCTAGCTATTTCTGTGTTACTTGATATTATCTGTCGAGCAAACTACAGTGATTAACTTTTTAATATCGTTTTTGGCTTTTTCAAACGTATTCTATCATAATTGGATGTTACTTTAGAAAATGGAATTTGGGGTTCCAAGTTCCTCTGGTGGGGGGCTAGTTGTTCCGCGGAACAACCTGCCCCGTAACGAACACGTAAATAATAAAATTTAGGTTATAAGTTTAGATTATTGATCTCAGTAAAGTCATTGCTATAAGACTGAATTAAGAAACTATAACTCGAAATGTTAAAATTTGTTATTTATTGTGTTTTCATTAAAATAAATAATTTTGTTTTTTTTGACAAGCAAACGTTTGTCAAAGTTGATTGAGTAATATTAAAAATGTTTATTATTCTTAAATCTATTAATTAGGTTGTACTACACCATTAACTGGTAGTTAATGCTTGTTATTATTTTATGTTTGCAGTTATGTTCATTACATTTTTTAATTTTGTTGAAAAGTTTGTAAAAAACATTAAGATTTTGTACTTTTCTAAATAAAACTCTAATAAATATTCAATTACATATACCTTATTTATTTTATATAATACCTTTCCAACTAATACTACATTATTAGGGACTGGAGTTGATAAGCGGAATAACTTACCTCAGCTGAGGAACAACCAGCCCCTTTGTGGGGCGAGTTGTTCCTTGTCGACTTTTTACAGAAAAAATATCCTGAGCAATAATATATGCTTATTTCAAAGAACTTGAGTTTACAATTTGAAACAAGGATAAATTATGCAACAACAACAGGTGACCAGCCATCCAGACGTCATAATCGGCGGTCACCCTAAAAACTCGCTTATTAAAAAAGTAGATTGGCAGCAATTGTCTCATGGGCGGCAGCAAATAGAAGCAATTAGGCAGCAATTATTGCCCACCATTTCAACGTCAACTAAGAATATAAATAAAACATTAAATTAAAAAATCAAAAAACCCGACAGCGCAATAAGTGAAGTGTTAAAAAACGAACTGAAAAGAAAAAAACAAGTAAGTCTAGAGTTTAGACTTCTGTTTAGGGATATCAAAAAACTATACCATTTAAATTCTTTCTCGGTCGATACACTCATAAAATAAATTATACATTGTTATATGAAATATAGAGACTTTAACAGTCGGGACACATTAATCCCCATTCGTTAAGCCATTAATGTGTCCCGACTGTTAGTCTCTATATTCCATATAACAATGTATAATTTATTTTATGAGTGTATCGACCGAGAAAGAATTTAAATGGTATAGTTTTTTGATATCCCTAAACAGCCAGGCTATTCTGTAAGCTAGTTTACGCATCTCGCAAGCGGAATCCGCGCTGAGTCGTACTACGAAATTCAAATCGTATCACGATTGTAATACGGTTGAATTGCGTAACACGAAATTCAAATCTCACTGCGAAGTTCACTTCCGAGATTAGCTTACAGAATAGCCCTACAGAAGTCTAAACTACTAGACTTACTTGTTTTTTTTCTTTTCAGTTCGTTTTTTAACACTTCACTTATTGCGCAGTCGGGTTTTTTGATTTTTTAATTTAATGTTTTATTTTACACTTTTTAGTTAAGTAAAGGACGGCAAATTCCGTAATCTTCTCATTTCATTTAGAGAGTTGATGTCATGTGGATTATTGAGTAGTTTCCGGGGATCTAAACTATTTATTACTAGTCCATCTAAAGATCTAACCCGGCTCAATGCTACATAGGCTTGACCTTTCGCAAAAATGCGTGAACTTAACTCGACCACAGCTTTGTCCAAGGTATTACCTTGTAATTTATGGACAGTTACACCCCAACATAATGTCAACGGTAAAAATGCGTGAAATAGATAGGGTATTGCTTTTTAAGCTTACTTACTTTACAGTTGTACTATTAAACGACTATACCAAAAGGAAGAGGTTGTTTGTTACCTCAGAACTCCATCAATTCTTAACCGATTTGGAAAATTCTTTTTTTGTTTGAGTTAATATGATTTTCGTTTGGTCTCATTGTAATTTTATTGAGATCTGATAAGTAACTTCAGAGATAAGCACCGCAAACTTGTTACTGAAAGTGACTAACGCGGCATGTAAAATCGTTTTTTTTTTTCGATTTGTACGATCATAAATTATTTTTTATATTTATTTGTATTTTGAATCTCCATTTTAAGACCTTTAATTCGATACCCCATTGGATAGGTTTTGAAAAAAAAAATTTTATTGAATCCCAAATTTTGGCGTCTGAAATCCGCCATTTTGAATTTTTCAATTTTTTATGTTTTCGTTGACACTCGCACTAGCATGGCGAATCTATTGACGTGCCAATTATCAAAATCGGCCCACGCGTTTGGTCTCTAGTGTGCCACAAAGGAACGAACATACATACATACATACATACATACATACATACATACATACATACATACATACATACATACATACATACATACATACATACATACATACATACATACATACATACATACATACATACATACATATATAGACTGATAAACACATTACCTCTCCTTTGCGTCGCGCAGTCGGGTAATAAATAGTGACCTGCTGTCTGACGGACACCACATAAAGGTACCTACTGAAATGCATGCAAAGTGTAACTCACCCATCCCCTCCTCCATATCAATATCCTCCTCTTCCCCGGAGCCGAAGGTGAAGAACCCCTGCGGAGAGATGGAGGTGGCGGCCTGGATGCGTGCCACCTGGGCTCGCAGGTAGTTGCGCTCCGTACCCTCGAACGGGGGAAATGTCTGGATCTGGAACCCGCGTGAAAGAATTGCTGCCTCAGACTATAATAAAATATCTGGTTTACCGAGCTTTGCTCGGTATTGTATGTATATATATTTTTTGTTAAATCGAGTTTTTTGGATTTCTTTTGGCTTCCATTAATAGTTTTACTCACAAAAGAAGGAACTTGATAAAAAAGGGGAAAAATAGTCATTTCATCTGGTCTCCTCAAACCAGGGACCTCCTGAACGCCATCCAATCGATCTTCCACCGAGCTATCATAACGTTGTCAAATGAGTCGAAATTACCCTTTGCATTCTAATGATATAGTAGCAGTGTTTCAATGCCTAAAACACGAATAAAACAACATTTTCTGAAAATGAATCCTAGCTAGACCGATTTATCGCCGCCGAAATCCCCTGTATACTAAATTTTATGAAAACCGTTGGAGCAGTTTCCGAGATTCAGATTATATATATATATATATATATATATGTACATATATATATATATATAATCTTCTAGTATATATATATATATATATACTAGAAGAGCCCCGCAGCTTCGCCCGCGTTAAAAACTTCTTTTATTTCCTCAAAACTTTTCTTTTGTAAAAAGGATTCTATCATTAAATACATAAAATAAGAATTAGCCAAATCGGTTCACCCGTTTTCATGTTATCGCGTGACTAAGGCAATTCGGGATTCATATTTATAAAACTTGAAAAACCTAAATTTTCAGACTTTGTTACCTACCCCATTTCAAAAAATCCTACAACACGTAGTTTATCTCATCTTATTTCGCCAAACAACCTTTGAATCCCCGTTCCGTATCCGGGAGGAATTTTTAGAAAATCCATTCTGAGTGGATATCTACGTCATAATAACTATCTGCATTCTGAATTTCAGCGCAATCCGAAACAATATTGATTTTTAGACTTTGTTACTCCAGTTTATCCTCTAAAGGTGGCATTTTGAAAAAGTCTGAAATATGTATTTACTTACTTAAGTACTTGCGTTAAGTTTCGAATATAAAAGACTATCTAATCTTGTTTCTTCATACAAATGTTGAACCCCCGTTTCATCCCCTTTAGGAGTGAATTTTTGGAAAATCCTTTCTCAGAGGGAAGTAACGTCGTAATAACTATCTGCATGCCAAATATCAGCGCAATCCGAAACAATATTGATTTTTTGACTTTGTTACCCCAGTTTATTCTCTTAGGGCATTTTGAAAAAGTCTGAAACTCGTATTTACTTATTTATTTACTTAGAAGTACTTGTGTGAAATGTCGAATAAAATGACAATCCAAACTCCCAGCTTCATCCCCTTGAAGAGTGGATTTTGAAAAATTCTTTCTTAGCGGATACCTATGTCAAAATAACTATCTGCATGCCAAATTTCAGCGCAATCCGAAACAATATTGATTTCAGACTTTGTTACCCCACTTCACCCTTTTAGGGGTGGAATTTCGAAAGAGCCTAAAACACTTATTTACTTACTTAAGTACTTGTGTTAAGTTTCAAATATTAAAAAAACTATCTAATCTTGTTTCTCCATACAAACTTTGAACCCCCGTTTCATCCCCTTCAGGGGTGAATTTTGGAGAATCCTTTCTCACTTACGTCGTAATAACTATCTGCATGCCAAATTTTAGCGCAATCCGAAACAATATTGATTTTCACACTTTGCTACCCCATTTCACCCTCTTAGGGGAGTAATTAAAAAAAACCTGAAACACGTATTTACTTATTATTTTACTGGAGCACTTGTATGAAGTTTCGAATAGAAAATACTATCTAATCTTGTTTCTCCATACAAACTTTGAACCCCCGTTTCATCCCTTTCAGGGGTGAATTTTGGAAAATACTTTCTCAGAGGGAACTAACTTCGTATTAAATATCTGCATGCCAAATTTCAGCACAATCCGAAACAATATTGATTTTCACACTTTGTTACCCCTTTTCACCCTCTTAGGGGTGTAAATAAAAAAAACTGGAAACACATATTTACTTATTTTTTTACTGGAGCACTTGTGTAAAGTTTCGAATCGAAAATACTATCTGATCTTGTTTCTCCATACAAACTTTGAACCCCCGTTTCATCCCCTTCAGGGGTGAATTTTGGAGAATCCTTTCTCACTTACGTCGTAATAACTATCTGCATGCCAAATTTTAGCGCAATCCGAAACAATATTGATTTTCACACTTTGCTACCCCATTTCACCCTCTTAGGGGTGTAAATAAAAAAAACTGGAAACACATATTTACTTATTTTTTTACTGGAGCACTTGTGTAAAGTTTCGAATCGAAAATACTATCTGATCTTGTTTCTCCATACAAACTTTGAACCCCCGTTTCATCCCCTTCAGGGGTGAATTTTGGAGAATCCTTTCTCAGAGGGCACTTACGTCGTAATAACTATCTGCATGCCAAATTTTAGCGCAATCCGAAACAATATTGATTTTCACACTTTGTTGCCCCATTTCACCCTCTTAGGGGAGTAAATAAAAAAAACCTGAAACACGTATTTACTTATTATTTTACTGGAGCACTTGTATGAAGTTTCGAATAGAAAATACTATCTAATCTTGTTTCTCCATACAAACTTTGAACCCCCGTTTCATCCCTTTCAGGGGTGAATTTTGGAAAATACTTTCTCAGAGGGAACTAACTTCGTATTAAATATCTGCATGCCAAATTTCAGCACAATCCGAAACAATATTGATTTTCACACTTTGTTACCCCTTTTCACCCTCTTAGGGGTGTAAATAAAAAAAACTGGAAACACATATTTACTTATTTTTTTACTGGAGCACTTGTGTAAAGTTTCGAATCGAAAATACTATCTGATCTTGTTTCTCCATACAAACTTTGAACCCCCGTTTCATCCCCTTCAGGGGTGAATTTTGGAGAATCCTTTCTCACTTACGTCGTAATAACTATCTGCATGCCAAATTTTAGCGCAATCCGAAACAATATTGATTTTCACACTTTGCTACCCCATTTCACCCTCTTAGGGGTGTAAATAAAAAAAACTGGAAACACATATTTACTTATTTTTTTACTGGAGCACTTGTGTAAAGTTTCGAATCGAAAATACTATCTGATCTTGTTTCTCCATACAAACTTTGAACCCCCGTTTCATCCCCTTCAGGGGTGAATTTTGGAGAATCCTTTCTCAGAGGGCACTTACGTCGTAATAACTATCTGCATGCCAAATTTTAGCGCAATCCGAAACAATATTGATTTTCACACTTTGTTGCCCCATTTCACCCTCTTAGGGGAGTAAATAAAAAAAACCTGAAACACGTATTTACTTATTATTTTACTGGAGCACTTGTATGAAGTTTCGAATAGAAAATACTATCTAATCTTGTTTCTCCATACAAACTTTGAACCCCCGTTTCATCCCTTTCAGGGGTAAATTTTGGAAAATACTTTCTCAGAGGGAACTAACTTCGTATTAACTATCTGCATGCCAATTTCAGCACAATCCGAAACAATATTGATTTTCACACTTTGTTACCCCTTTTCACCCTCTTAGGGGTGTTATTAAAAAAAACTGGAAACACATATTTACTTATTTTTTTACTGGAGCACTTGTATAAAGTTTCGAATCGAAAATACTATCTGATCTTGTTTCTCCATACAAACTTTGAACCCCCGTTTCATCCCCTTCAGGGGTGAATTTTGGAGAATCCTTTCTCAGAGGGCACTTACGTCGTAATAACTATCTGCATGCCAAATTTTAGCGCAATCCGAAACAATATTGATTTTCACACTTTGTTACCCCATTTCACCCTCTTAGGGGAGTAATTAAAAAAAAACCTGAAACACGTATTTACTTATTATTTTGCTGGAGCACTTGTATGAAGTTTCAAATAGAAAATACTATCTAATCTTGTTTCTCCATACAAACTTTGAACCCCCGTTTCATCCCCTTCAGGGGTGAATTTTGAAAAATCCTTTTTCAGAGGTAACTAACGTTGTGGTAACTATCTGCATGCCAAATTTCAGCACAATCCAAAACAATGTTGATTTTCACACTTTGTTACTCCATTTCACCCTCTTAGGGGTGGATTTTCAAAAAAAACTGAAACCCTTATTTACTATTTTTTTACTGGAGCACTTGTGTGAAGTTTCGGATTGTATAGACTATCTTATCTTGTTTCGCTATACAAACTTCGAACCCCCATTTCAGCCCCTTACGTACTAAGACAAATATACCCTCCAAATTTCAAGTCTCTACGACCAGCGGTTTAGGTTGTGCGTTGTCTGTCAGTCAGCCAGTCAGTCAGCCAGTATGTCAGGGCAAAGACTCTTGTAGTATTAGATATATATATATATATACAAGAATTGCTCTCGTTTAAAGATACGAGATTAGATATAGTCTGAGATTGCTGCCTTCCTTCCGTAGGCTTGATCCTTAATCTACCGTGATTTACCATACACGAGATCATCTGATCCTGGGTGCTGGATTAATGTAGGTACCTAATGATTAGGATGGTTTAAAAACTAAAACAACCGCCTTGCATGCCCCGCGAGTCAGTTTCAGTAGCAAGTTTGAGACGTTTATCGTCATATCTCTGGAGATACTTATCAGATCTTGATGAAATTACAATGGGACCACCTCGAAAATATTCCTTACCGATTAAAAAAAGAATCATTCGAATCGGTTCACAATTGACGGAGTAATAGCGTAACATACTTACAAATAAAACATACAGACGAATTGAGAACTGCCTCCTTTTTGGAAGTCATTTGAAAATGTCGGGGGAAAGGGGGTGGCCTTTGAACCCTGAAAGATGCCGTGGATCAATAGAATTTTTACCACGTATTCCCATGTGCTAGTATATACTGCGAAGGGAAACATCGTAGGGATGGATCCATGGTCCATCCAAACCATATTTTTCGTATAGGTAACGCTGATTGATGGTTGGTTTCTGAGGTACGTTTCTTGAGAGTTTATCTACTCAAATGTACCGTTATTGAATAGATAAACTCTCAATAAATGTACTCTGAAACCGGCCATGAGCCAGCGGATGGTATAAATAAGTGATAGGCAACCTTGTACCACCAAACCATGCTCGTCACGTCTGTCTGTCTGTTCGCGATAAACTCAAAAACTACTGATCGGATTTTCATGCAGTTTTCACTAATAGATAGATAGATTCATGAGGAAGTTTTAAGTGTAAAATTCTTTAAGGTTTTGTGTAAATTGGTTGAAATATGACGATGGCTGTGAAGATTAGTTAATTCATACTCGACGCAACAAGCTGATGCAAAAAATGTATGCTCTACCCTTGCGAAGACGGGGCGGGTCGCTAGTGTAATATATAGAAAAGGTACCTAGAGTCTGCGCAAAAAGAGAACCTTCGTGGATTTATGATGAACTACCTAATACTACCCGGTAATGATAAGAGTGGGTAGCTACCAAGGTATCAAACATTTTTAGTCGTATTGGCAATGACAGAGCATTGCTGCAATGTTGTCAACGCAACAAAAGCAGTACCTAAATTAGAACTCTCAACACGCGCGCCCTCAATTTCTACGACGGTTCTCTTTTTGCACAGACTATCATTATTTAGGTTCCAGTTTCTACTGGCTGTGTGAAAACGTATGTACCTCAGCATCCAAGTCCCCGGTCATGCACCGGACAGTAAGCCTGGCCACTCGGAGCTGGTCTGGAGTCACGTCCGGGAGACAGATCCAGGGCTCGCCGGGGTTGTTGCACACCCAGTACACCTGCGGGCATTGGACTGCTCATTGTGGGGAACAAGTCAGAGACATCTTTCAGTGTTCCGTACCCGAAGGGTACAACAATTACTAAGACTCCGCTGTACTACGTGTGCGAATCCGACACGCACTTGGCCAGTTTTTTTTAGCTTTTTGACCACTATCACACCTTTTGGTAAGTGATGGTGCGAGCGAGTATGTTAGCACGTTAAGAGGGCACGCGGGGTGCACTTTTCCATACAAATGTATTCCCCCGTTTTCTCCCTGGAAAATGCTTCTAGAGCAAAATTTGTTTCTACAAAAAATCAAGGTCTGCTGTAGCTACGCCCCTATCATTTGCTTTTTTTGACAAACTAAGTGCAAACAGAAATATAAGCCATATAATATTCTCTTTAAGATGTTTTAAGGGTCATATTTCTATTTGCAATACCGGTGAAAAAAAAATACCGGTGAATTAAAAATCCCCCTTTTTTTGTGAAGTCGGTTAAACACATGAATACACCACCATACACCACAGTTCTCTCGCACGTATATCTCAATACCTACAATACAAAAACTCTTTATTACATACCAATTTCATATCTATACAATAATCAATATTTATATCTATGGCATTACAATGGGCAGTCTAATCGCTATTATTCCAGACAATCTTTGGATGGACAGTAAAGGTCATCGCCCACTTACACGACCCTGCTCCAACACCGCTCCGGCACAACACCGTCTTAAACGGAGGTAATTCCTAGATGTTCACGCGCGGATAGCTAGCAGGCCACCAGTTGTCCACGCGCGGACAGCTAGCAGGCCACTAGCTGTCCACGCGCTTACAGCTGTACTACAAAAGTAACGTGCTTCAAGAGAAACCGTCTGCGCGGTAGCCGCGCGAGCCGCTCGCTTGAAGCACACAATAAGCGAGACGAGTAGTACGACAATGGTAAGCTCGGCTACAGCGAGCTGTCTGCTAATATGTGTTGTCAATGTAAAGACTCTCTATAGAGGACGTCCTAATACCCAGTTCACACCAGGCGATTCTAGTCGTTCAACTACCTAGGGATGTTCTTGTCTTTCGATTCCAAGTACTTTTAGTATCGATACTAAGTAAGTACCGATTATAAGTACTCGTTTCGTTACTCAATTATTTGTTTTGGAAGAACAATTAGGCTGGCATTATACAGCGATAATAGGGTTTCGAATGAAACTATTTGATTTGCTAATCAAGCGCGATTTAATCGATAAAAATATCGATTGGGTATTTTTTGTAACTGGTATCGCACATCCCTAGGAAGTTGAACGACTAGAATCGCCTGGTCTGAACCTGGTATAAGGCTCACATTTTAATGAACATCATTTTGCCGGGTGGGAGCGGGGTCGAGTGTGTGGGCGACGACCTTAACACAGACAGGAAGTATAAGAGTGTATTTTTTTTTCTTTATGTCTATAAATATTTATAACAGGATATAATAATTTTGATGAGTACTAATAAACGCTTGGTTTGTGCTAGCAGTCACTAAGTATAATAATAACCCGTACCTTTTTATTAACCCCCTGTCCAGGCCTCTCGACAGGTATGGGCGTTGGCGGTTGCCACGTGGATACCGGCTCTGGTGGCAGCTTCGGTGGCACTGGCTCCGTAGGCTTCTCCTCCTTACCTTCACCTTCTCCCACTGAAATGTTGGTTACACTCATCGACAACGTTCGACGTTTAGATGAAAGCTGAATGGCTCATGACTTTTGAAGTTTGAAGGAAGGTTTGAAGCCCAGGATCTTCTTCTTAAACATAACTACTACTTGCGGGAGGTTAGTAATAATGGTAACATCTTCGAGCATTTACCAATAGAGATGTTAACGTTGTAAACCGCAAACATTTTTTTCTGCCGATACTTACGGGGGATGAGGTAAACACGCATTGCACACACACAAATCACTCACTTTAACGATTCCGCACACTAGCTTGAAACACGCACACAGTATTAGAAATACAGCGTAGTTACGCACGCTCATATGGCCAAAAATGGCTATATGGCCAGCAGAGGGGTACGCCTTGCGTTAACATCTCCTTTGGTAAATGCTCGAAGGGTAACATTTATAAAATGAAATCACATGGACTCCTCACGAACATTTTAAAAACGAAACCATAAATTACTTTAAACCACGTAGGTATATTATCTTTAATTAAACGTGTACTTGCTGCGTCCTACGGCTTTGCCCGCGCTAAAAGTATCTTTCCTATTACTCATATTTCGATACCCATTGTCGAATAATAAAAAAAATGTAAAAACTTCTTTAGCGGCGTTGTGAACTTTTTTGGGATAGGTAAAAAATTTAAAACTCGCGTCAGGACACGTGACCTGATCGAAAATTCGTAAAACGGAGTGAGAGCAGAAACTTTTTTGGGATGGGTAAAAAATGTAAAGCTCGCGTCAGGACACGTGACCTGATCGAAAATTCGTAAGACGGAGGGAGAGTAGACCAAACGCACAAAGTTAATGTTCAAGTTTTCACTTCTGCTGGTACTCCCGGAGTACAACCCGTTGTTTTTTAAGTTAAAACTTCTTTAGTGGCGTTGTTCAATTTTCTTGGGATGGGTAAAAAATGTTAAACTCGCGTTAGGTCACGTGTCCTAATCGAAAATTAGTAAGACGGAGCGCAGGGCGCTTGCGCGAGGCGTCATTCCAAAATTTTCAAAAATGACGTGTTTATGTCTTCACTTCTGCCGGAACTCCCGGAGTGCAACCCGTTGTTTTTTTTTTAATTCAAAGCAATAAGTTATGCTATTTTATTTTTAGAATAATTACCATTGATATGATCTAAACTTTCAGACCGCATCAGAAATAATATACTGCGTTCCAAAACTCAAATTGTTGACGTTGGTCATAAGCCCGCCGAACTGAAATGGAACTGGGCCGGACATATATGCCGCATGTCGGACAATCTGTGGGCCAAACTCTCTACAGAGTGGGTTCCACAGAACGTTAGACGACGACGTGGTAGACCCAGACGGAGATGGCGGGACGAGCTGGATAGCTATTCCAACACCTGGACCCAACAAGCAATAGACCGTGATGTGTGGAAAGAGGGAAGGGAGGCCTTTGCCCTGTAGTGGGACAAAACAGGCTAAATAAAAAAATAAAAAAAACTAAGTATTTTATATTATTTGACATGTGTAAGTGCATATTGTAATTTGCCCATATACCATAGTATTCTGTGCCATATACTGAATAAAGGCTTTGACGTTTGGCTTTTGATCATCATCCGCGGCCTGTTTAATGTCCATTGCTGTTTTAATTGCAACATAATTTTAAGTAAATTAACAAGTATAATTCGTAACTTAGTACTAATAATATCGTTTAAAAACTAAAAAAGAACCGACTTCAATGTTCATTTTCAGTACCAATTTTGAGATGTTTATCTCAATATCTCTGGAGATACTTATCAGACCTCGATAAAATTACCATGGTACTACACTTGGGATATCTCCTTTCGAACAAAAAAAGAATAATCAAAATCGGTGAATAAACGACGAAGTTATCCCCGAACAAACATAAAAAAAAAAAAAAAAATATACGGTCGAATTGAGAAACCTCCTCCTTTTTTTGAAGTCGGTTAAAAAGGCACTTCTCTTATGGTCTCTACAAAATCTTAGCCTATATCTCTTATGAGTAATCAATTTCAAATCGTTTATTTCATGTAGGTACATCGTACACTTATGAAAGTTATGTATGTCAAGCATTACATACATTAATAGTTCCATTTAACATTTCCATAGCTGCATTGCCAGACAACTCCACTATCACAATAAAATCAAATAAATGATGAATTAAATATAAATGTCAAGAGTAATAAACTGGCCAAGTGCAAGTCTGACTCGCATTCGTAGGGTTCCGTAACACAGTAGAGTATTCTATAACTATGATTTTCGCAACTACAAAAATAACTTTGTTTTTCATAGTGTTTGTATGAAAAACAAAGTTATATTTGCGGATTGACTTTGAGAAAAAAATATTTTAGGAACGTCAATGTCATTTTTAAAGACCTATCCATAAACCCCACACGTAAAGGTTGGAAGAAAAAAATTTTTTTTTTGTTCCAGTTTTATGTATGGGATGCCCCCCTTAAACTTTTATATTTTTTATTTTTGTATAAAAATCGGAAAGCGGTTTACAGAATACATCTACCTACCAAGTTTCAATTATGTAGTCCTAATAGTTTCGGAATAAAATGGCTGTGACATACGGACGGACAGACAGACAGACAGACAGACATGACGAATCTATAAGGGTTCCGTTTTTTGCCATTTGGCTACGGAACCCTAAAAATGAATTGGTTATGTTTTAAAAATGTCGATGTAAATAGTAAAGTGTCAGTGAACAGTATCGTATTATACATATTGATTAAATTCTTCAAGACAGTCAATATTCCGCCATGCTTTGCTATCATTAAGAAAGTCCTCAATACAGTAGTAGGCCTTTTTGATCAAGATTAACTTAATGGTTATCGTAAACGACTTTCCTTTTAAATGAGTTATCCTTTCGGGTATAATATTATAAAACTTTACGCAATTTACGAAATATGACCTATTGATTTTAGACAATCGAGATATTGGCACTATTAGCTTATTCTTGTTCCTAGTATTGATGCTATGATTGTCACTACGCTTGATAAATGTATGCATATGTTTCCTTGCAAATACAATGTTGGCGAATATATATTGGCAAGGCATAGTTAAAATATTAATAGTCTTGAAGAGTTCTCTCAGGGACTCTCTAGGTCCAAGTCTATATATTCCCCTTACCGCCCTCTTTTGTAGTACGAAGATTGATTTTGTGTCTGCAGCATTTCCCCATACTAAGATGCCGTAAGACATAACGGAGTAAAATTAACTAAAGTAGAACAATTCTTGCAGTTTGCACATTGGAATATTTTCTTATTTTTTTCACGGCATATGCAGCTGAGCGCAATTTACTTGACATTTCCTCAATATGTGGTCCCCATTACAATTTAGTATCTAAAGTTAATCCTAAAAATTTAGTAGTGCGTATCTGGGATAAATTATTTCCGTCAATAGATAATAGAGGCAACGATGGTTCATTCGTTTGATAATGTACACTTACTGAGTGAATCATACTCTTACACCAGAAAGGTAACATTGATGATCTTCTTGACCGACGCGCTTGACCGACGCTCGTACGCTGTGCCTAGCAATATACAAGTGCGTATGGTCGGTCTAGCACTAAAACCGACCTTACACCCACCCATACCCAAGAATTTGACAAACGCATATAGGTGGATTTCACTCAAGTATATTTTTGTTTATAATGTTTTGATTACCGATACTCTACACATGCTTTATGAAACTAGCATGAACGGACATTGGCAGAATTGTGACAACAAGCCACAGAAGCGATAAACTAAGAAACTAACTAACTATGTATTGATTTAAATGACACTATGCATTTGCAAGCACTGTGAGACCTCAGTGTTTTGTGCGTAAATACGGTTACAAAGCTACGTTTAACAAGAACGTTTTTAGGGTTCCGAACCCAAAGGGTACCAACGGAACCCTATTACCGAGACTTCGCTGTCCGTCTGTCTGTCTGTCTGTCTGTGTTGAAATTTTCACAGATGACGTATTTCTGTGTATAGGCATTATTGTTATTGAGTCAATCAAAAGTACCTATAACCGGCGAGCATGTATGAAGGCGCTCATGAAAGTGGAAGAAGCGAAAGAGGTATGTCAGGATCGTAACATGTGGAGCGATGATATACGCAAGCTGGCTGGCAACGGTTGGAAACAAAGAGCTGAAGATCGAGTTCAGTGGCGTGCCATAGAAGAGGCCTATGCTGATGAATCTTTGTGAGTGTATAGTCAGTATTATTATCTTTTCTATGGTATAGTGTAACCTCTGGCTAAAATAATAACCGGCCAAGTGCGTGTCAGGCCACGCGCAGTGTAGGGTTCCGTAGTAGCCCGTTATTCAATGCAAGTCTTTACCCGGTATAAACAAGCAACTAGGTACTTCGTCTTTGTCACTTTAAAGGATTTATTCTAAGGATTTTATATTTGGTACAAAATTATCCAACACCCAAGTTCAACGACTCGTATTACTGCTAAACTAATAATGTTATCTTAGCCGCTACAATTTTCCTTTAAAGTTTATAAAATGCGCTATTATCACGAATTTTTTCAGATTTTTCGAGCCAGCAGTTTAGCTTTTAGAGGGGGGGGGGGGGGACGCCCTACTGGAACAAACATTTGCACTTTAAAGTTTAATATTTCGTAAATGGAGCATTCAATCGAAAAATGGTATTAGCAACCCTTAAGTCATTTTAAAAGACCTGTTCAACGATACCCCACACGATGGGGAAGACGATGAAAAAAAAAATCATTCCCACTTCTCATATAGGGGAGTTCCCCTTAAAAAAATATTATTCAAAATTTTATTTCAGCGCTTTGTCGGCGTCATTTATTTACATACCCCCACAAAATGACAGCTTTCTACTATTAACGGTCTCTTAGCAAAACCTCGGACAGACAGACAGACAGACAGATGGACATGTCGAACCTATAAGGGTTCCTTGTCAGGACTACGGAACCCTAATAAAAAGGATAGTCTGAGTGTGTAACATTTCATAAATAACTAACTCATTTCTTTCTGCTCCTCAGCCTCCTGCGGGTTGTTCTCATCTGCACCTTCACCTTCACCAGGCATGTCTTTTAAGTCAAATGCCTGCAAAATCAATCAACACCTATATTATAAACTAGCCGCCCGCCCCGGCTTCGCACGGGTAGAACATATATGCCTACAAAATTTGCATCAGTTTGTTGCATCGAAATAACAATCATCACCATATTTCAACCAATTTACACAAAACCTTAACGAATTATGCACCTAAACCTTCCTCATAAACACTCTGGCTATTGGTGAAAACCGCAGGATAATCCGTTCAGTAGCTATTGAGATTATTGCGAACAGACAGACAGACGCAGTGATGGACTTTGTTTTATAATACTTACGTAGTGATATTGGACGGCCCTTTGGCGTAAAGGATAGTTACCCTGATTCTGACCCGACGGTCGTTGGTTCTAATCCTAGCTATATACCTACCAATGAAAGTTTTATGTGGTAGTGTGATCATTAAATCTACCAAAAAGTAGCTTACCACCAAGTAGAACATCTGCCGCCGTAATAATGATAGTTTTTTGTTTTGTTTGATAGATGTCTTCATCGAGAGTGTTCTTAGCTTTGATTCATGAAAATTCGTTCAATCGTTATAAATTATGAGCTTTTTTCTAGTTAATTGCGCTATGAAATCAACTTTCATAGGTCTGATCAATTCGAAAATCTTCTTCTTAAACGATATTGTAAGAACATGGAAGCATTGACCTGATGCTGGGACATCTCCTGGACTCCACAAAATACTCAAATCCTCACCAACTTACAGCTCAGATTTTAAATGTCGTGTTTAGAGTCATTGGAATGCTTTTAATGAAAAGATTATACATAGATCAGTCGGGGTGGCTTAAAATATTATATTATTATATATATATATATATATATATATATGATAATATTCATCTATATATATATATATATATATATATATATATAGATGAATATTATTTTATACAATAGATCATATTATTATACTAAATTGACTTCAAATTGATTGTGATCTATGGGGATCTACAGCATAGCTAAGCCTATAATAATATTTTCGTAGTAACTATGACCTAATCTGTGGTTTCACTGGAAATATTTTATTAATTTTGCGATGCGTGTATGTGAAATTCGTGATATCTTCTAGAGTTTTCATTTGAATTATATACTGTAAAGGACAATTTTAATCTATAATATGTGGCCAAGCTAATTAACTTAATTATTTGGATAAATATTAATACTATATACTTGAAAATAGCCTTGGAAGTTATGTAATATTTTTTAACAAAAATTTTATGATTAAAATGGTTACTGTGAGTCAACCTTAGGAGATAGACTTATGCTGTCGCGGAGTTTTTTGTAGGTCTTATTAAGTTGTACTACTCTTCCATAGAAATTATTCTTCTATCTATTTTCATTTGAGCAGCGTTCGTAAGAAACGTGTTTTTCGACCGTTTTTTTGCCGACTTAGGTTGCAAATTAGGTCTCCATGAATGTACCTTTAATTTAAACGGGATAATATATAGCCTATTTTCATTTCGAAAGTCCATTCTATATATTAGTGAAAGAATTTTTTTAATCGGTTCAGTAGTTTTTGAGCCAAATCATTACAAACATACAAAAATACAAAAATACAAATGTTCTCTCTTTATAATATTAGTATAGACAAGTCAGTTTGTACATTTGTAGATACGTTTATTTGTTTTATTTGGGACTTCTTCACGGACAAACGGAAGTCCCTTTAAAACAAAAAAAAATCCAAATCGGTTAACGCGTCTTCGAGTAATCGGTGAACATTAAACATAATAGATTAAAATAATTTAAGAAAACGAAAAAAACCGACTTCACATGCCGCGATTGTGAAAATATCCACTAGTCATAATCATGTCGTCAAGGTATCAACTATGTTTATATTTTTTATCTCCATATCTCCGGAGATAATTGTCATATCTCAACAAAAATTTGAATGGGACCAAGGCGGCAGACGGAAGGCATAATCTCTCAAACAATAAAATATTTTTTCAAATCAGTTTTGAAGTAGTTCGGAGGTAACAAACGTAAAAAAGAATTGCAAAAAATAATAGTTTAAAAAAACTAAAAAACACGCTTATTATAATAAAAATAAAGAAATAAAAAATAAAATCGAACTAAAAAATAGAAAATAAATTTTAATTAATTTAAATTAAGAACAGTGTCAAAAATTTCAATACATATAAACTAATAATAGTGTGAATAACGGAAATGGGGCGGTCGAGGCTTTTTAAATGCCAAGACTCTCCATAACCGTGAAGTATGCAGTCTCCGGGAATATTTCCTAAGCAACGAGTGTGGGATGCATCGCGATGTGGTAGCAGTTGACAGGACCTTAACGCCTCTCTCCTTAGGCAAAGAGAACTGGCGCAAACCTCAGGTGCTGAGCACCGAAGACCGCAAGGACGTATGGAAGAGCAAGGAGCTGCACGGCAGATTCTATCGGGCCTTAACAGGGCCCGATGTGAATTTGCTCGCATCGGTGAACTGGCTACGATTCGGGGACCTCTTTGGGGAAACCGAAGGTTTTGTTTGTGCAATTGCTGACGAAGTTATCAAGACGAACAACTACCGGAAATATATCATGAAGGACGGTACGGTCGACATTTGTCGGGCATGCCGCCGTTCCGGAGAGTCACTCAGGCATATTATTTCCGGTTGTTCTCATCTTGCTAACGGCGAGTACTTGCACAGACATAACCTCGTAGCCAGGATCATCCACCAGCAACTTGCTCTTCAATACGGCCTTGTCGAGTCCGAGGTACCATACGAAGTACGCACCTGCGGCAGTTCTCGAAAATGGTCGTGCTTTGCTCTATTGGGACCGATCGGTTATCACGGACAGGACTATTGTCGCCAATAAACCTGATATCGTGATAGTCGACCGTTCCCAGCGGCGGGCAGTGTTAGTCGACATCACCATCCCGCATGACGAGAACCTCGTGAAGGCTGAAAAGGACAAGCTTAGCAAGTACCTTGACTTGTCTTACGAGGTTACCGCCATGTGGGATGTTGACTCGACTAGTATTGTCCCGATAGTCGTGTCAGCAAACAGCCTAATAGCGAAGAGTCTCGACCAACATCTCAAGAGACTCTCGTTAGACGGCTGGATCAAGGGCCAGATACAGAAGGCGGTACTTCTTGACACGGCACGCATCGTCAGGAGGTTCCTCTCTCTGCAGCCCTAACCACCGGTAGCTTGGGCCCTGCCCCGCTACCGGCGGCACTCTAGGTTTAGGTTTTTTATAATGTTTTATGTTTTTATATTTGTTTTCTTTATTATTTTATATATGAAATATTGTAAAAATCCTAAACTTAAGAAAAATGAATAAATAGTGTGAATAAAAAAAAAATATTTTATTTAAAAAAAAGCGTGAGGTGCATGGTGTCAAAAGTTATAAATATTTTATTGAGAGTAGAGTGATTATCATTTTGATAATATCTTAAAAGCACCCCACGCTTTTTTTTAAATATTTTTTGAATTCACATTATTATTAATTTATATTTATTGAAACATACAAATATACATACAAACATAAAAATGGAATTGAAAAAATCAAGTTTGATGTGATGGCACATACCCTGATCCTATTATCCAGCTCTTCAATGGTAAGATCAGTTTCAGCCACGTAATAATGCGCTTTGGTGCCGTAGATTTTACCGAAGAATCTGAAGGAAAATGACCATAAACCCCTCCGATGAAGGAAAAACTTCGTTAAGAAACCCCCAACCCCTGCATGTTGGTAGGACACTATTTGTCCGCCTGGTCAGCTACCATCCTCAATATTTGTCGCCAAACATTTTTTTTAAATATCTTATAGGCTAGCGTTTGACCACTATCTCGCCTGTTAGTAAGTGATGATGCGGTCGAGGATGGTAGCACGCTAGGCCTGGAATGGGAACTGGCTCTCAAGGATAGCTGCCGGAACACATTAGATGTTTTAGCGACAGATTTTCTAACTTGTGGGTGGTAGTCTAATGTGTTCCGGCAGCTATCTTATATGTCCGGCGGCTATTGAGAGCCAGTCCCCATTCTAGGCCTAGCGTGCTACCATACTCCACCGCATCATCACTTACCAACAGGTAAAATAGTGGTCATACGCTAGCCTATATGATATTAAAAAAAAAAAGTGTGTGTACTTATGTAAACGCGTTAGAAGTTATACTTCTGTGGCGTATGGAAAAAAAATAACTAAAATGCAGTAGTAATTAACGATAAATATTAAAATTAATCAAAAAGATTTTATTTAAATAAAAAAGGTTTTATTAACGTAAAAATATGACGTTAAATATGACGTTCTTACGAAACACGTGTTCTAAATATAAAAATACTAGAATATACAACTTGAACATAGTCATGCCACCTAGAACTAACTTCACGGTGTAGAATTTAGGTGTCGGTGTGCGCGCGCATCGTACCACCTAGAACTAACTTCACGATGTTAAATTTAGGTGTGGGTGTGCGCGCGCATCGTAAAAATTCACTCACATCATTTTTCTCTATCGCGCCAAAAGAAGTATAACTTCAAAAATGTCTGCAGTGGATGCAGCACTAAGCTGTAAATGATGCTAATTATTGTATTACCATCGAAAGCTGTTCTAAGGCTCTATACTCACCGGACAGTGGCAACAGGTTCACAATAAGCCAGCATGTTGAGCGCCATGTAAACCGCATACGCTTCGTAGTCTGGGAGACCATAGCCTGCCTATTAAACATATAAAACATTGTTAAGCACAATCCAAAATTTCATCGTGCCGACGGGACTTGATCCCGCAACCTCCGGAATAACATGTTCCGGTGCTTTGCCAATTAAGCCACGGTGCGAAGTATCGTTAAGACGAAATTAGTGGATTGCATTTGTTAACCCAATTATCCATTGGTGGTAAAAATATAAAGTGTGAAACACTTCAAAGAAACATAATATATAAAACATTATTAGTTATGTGATCGAAGCTTCCATAGATAAATTAATGGTGGATATACCATCTACCCGAATGAAGCGATTTGCATCTTCGTTCATCATACGAACCGCCAAGGAATGGAATACCCTGCCTGAGTCTGAGTTTCCCTCCCGGATTTTCCCTTTCTTTCCCTGTTTCCGGATAAGTACAATATGGGGGTATTCAAATCGCGAGTAAATAGGTTACCTTTGGGTAAGCGCGCTTCATCATTGACCGCACCATCACTTAACATCAGGTAAGATAGTGGTCAAGTGCTACCCAGCTCTATATATTATAAAATAGTATATTTCATTACAAGTGCGGAAAGCACGGACGTACTACCCAGTGGACTCCGCATGAGAAAAACTTTGAACTAATTCGCGAGCGAAACATTTTGCAGGGGGGTTATAGGTAATACAGCGCTGTGATTGGACAACTTCAATTTGATTCATAGCAATAAATCATGCTTAGTGCTGGGACAACGTGACACCACCTTGTCATTATCGATAATTTTATCAGTCACATGAAATATAGCTGGATTACTGGATTTGCCAAATTTCATGATTCTAGGTCAACGGGAAGTACTCTATAGGTTTTGATTCCCTTGTGAAATCGCAAAATTTGTAAATACATGCAACATAAACGGTCATATATTTTGATCGCGTTGACTTACAAGTTTGATTTTTTTAAAGCCATGAGAGATCATAGACCCGAGTATTTGGTATAAGTTTTTAACTTGATATCTTTACGCGTTCCTGAAAAATATGGGTCTTGACAGACAGAAGGACAGATAGACAGACAGCCGGACAACAAAGTGATCTTATAAGGCTTCCTTTTTTACTTTTGAGGTACGGAACCCTAAAAATGTTCATTTGCTTGCTTACACACTAAATTCTAACATGTTACTTACCACTTAATTGGTTATTTACACGCATCAAGTAACTTAAAATGTATTTATATACTTGAACTTTATTTATGTACGTCTTATCTGGCGTGATTGAATAGCAAAACAAACAAACATTCCAGCTGTTGCGTTTATTAAGTACACCAGTAGGATAAATTGGATTAACAACATAAATATATACATATAATATAGTTGAATTGAACATTTTCATTATCTATCAGGAATCATTGTCGATAACTTTCACAAAACAACAGAAAAACATCACTAAAAGTGCACAAGTACCGCAGCGTACAAGGGCGGAGCGAGTACGAACGATATAAAGATGCCGTTGTAGGAAAGGGATAGACTGATACACGGGGCATCTGATGACCAGTATATGTTGAACTATGAATTATATTTACAAATTTCATCATCAGCCTGTATCAGTCCACTGCTGGACATAGGCCTCTCCCAAGATGCGCCACTGAGCCCGATCTTCGGCTCTTCTCTTCCAGTCACTGCCCACCGCTTTGCGTATGTCGTCGCTCCACCTGGTCACAGGACGTCCTACGCTACGTTTGCCGATTCGCGGTCTCCACTCTAGGACAAGTCTGCCCCAACGGTTATCAGTCCTGCGGCAGATATGACCAGCCCACTGCCACTTCAGCTTGCTAATCCGTTGAGCTATGTCGATAACTTTAGTTCTCTGGCGAATTACTTCGTTCCGGATTCGATCCCGCAGAGAAATACCGAGCATAGCTCTCTCCATAGCTCGCTGAGCGACTTTAAACTGGTGGACCAGTCGGACTGTGAGTGTCCACGTCTCGGCTCCGTATGTCATCACAGGTAGGACGCACTGGTTAAAGACTTTTGTCTTTAGACACTGTGGTATCGGCGACGAGAAGACTCGACGGAGTTTTCCGAATGCTGCCCAGCCCAGCTGAATTCTTCTCTGGATTTCCTTCTCGAAGTTATGTTTGCCTAGTTGGAGCGTTTGCCCTAGGTAAACATACTTAGTGACAACTTCGAGTGGGATTCCATCTACGGCAATCGGTTCCGGAACAACGTGCTCGTTGTACATGACTTTGGTTTTGTCCAAATTCATCCGGAGACCGATGCTACGAGAAGAATCAGCTAGGCCATTCAACATCCTTTTTTTCATCATTTACAAATTGTTAATAATTAATTGAATATTCTTTAGCGGTGAAAAGAAACGTTGTCCTTTGTAAAATTTAATGATTAACTGGATTTCCCACACCACTTTATAGCGCAATTCGGCATATTTAACGGCTTTTTCGTTTTTTGAACTATTAAAATTGTGCGTGTGTACGGATCTGGTATTTGTTCCGAACTGAAGTGGCCGCTCAAGGATGATATTTTAAATACCCCATTGCGCCTATGTGTTTCGCGCGGGGGTGATACAACAATATACATATAGTATATACATACAGGTGTCCACTGGGTGTACGTCCGTGGCGGAAGGCTGTCATTCAAAAAATGTCATTGCAAAGAGTTCCGACGAGTTTTGGCGGGAACGTGGAAAAGTGTGTGTGATCTCATTGTATTCTTTCCTAAAACTTGTGTTCTTCCGCTTGTTAATATGTAATAAATGTGGATTATTAGCCATTAAGTGCCGGTGAATGTGTGCGAGTGTAGGGAAACAGCACAATGTTGAAAATGTTTTTCAACATTGTGCTGTTTCCCTACAATGCTGCTGCTGCAGCTGCTGCTGCTATTTGCGTTCTCACCAAAATTCCACTGAAAATCTTCAGTAAACACCACATCTTTACTGAAGGTATGACTTAGACTAGACTTTTACTTGACAACTGACCTGATATGTGACTTTGACCCATCTCTACGACTAACATTCATAAAAACTTGAAAAATTTCAATACTTGACACTGGCTAAATACATTAATCGTGTGGAGCCATAAAGAAACAAAAAAAAAAAAAAATAGTTCCGACAAATGTTCCGTCAAAACGCCGAAGGCGAGGGTTGACAGTCGGAACAAGTTGCAATGACCGTTCCGCACGTGTACTGAACGACTATTTTTAATACAGTTGCGAAAAAATGAAGCAATTTAATAAAATAGTAAAAACACTTACATTACATTACATTACATTAACTCAACTAACTTAACATTTTTCTCCACGCAATAAATTCGTCGTATGTAGATATGTAGCGACTTTTTAGGGTTCCGTAGCCGAATGGCAAAAAACGGAACCCTTATGGATTCGTCATGTCGGTCGGTCGGTCGGTCGGTCGGTCGGTCGGTCGGTCGGTCGGTCGGTCGGTCGGTCGGTCGGTCGGTCGGTCGGTCGGTCGGTCGGTCGGTCGGTCGGTCGGTCGGTCGGTCGGTCGGTCGGTCGGTCGGTCGGTCGGTCGGTCGGTCGGTCGGTCGGTCGGTCGGTCGGTCGGTCGGTCGGTCGGTCGGTCGGTCGGTCGGTCGGTCGGTCGGTCGGTCGGTCGGTCGGTCGGTCGGTCGGTCGGTCGGTCGGTCGGTCGGTCGGTCGGTCGGTCGGTCGGTCGGTCGGTCGGTCGGTCGGTCGGTCGGTCGGTCGGTCGGTCGGTCGGTCGGTCGGTCGGTCGGTCGGTCGGTCGGTCGGTCGGTCGGTCGGTCGGTCGGTCGGTCGGTCGGTCGGTCGGTCGGTCGGTCGGTCGGTCGGTCGGTCGGTCGGTCGGTCGGTCGGTCGGTCGGTCGGTCGGTCGGTCGGTCGGTCGGTCGGTCGGTCGGTCGGTCGGTCGGTCGGTCGGTCGGTCGGTCGGTCGGTCGGTCGGTCGGTCGGTCGGTCGGTCGGTCGGTCGGTCGGTCGGTCGGTCGGTCGGTCGGAATAGGTACTACTTTATAACATAGGCTAACGGCGCCCGCGACTTCGCCCGCGTGTAATGTATACAATATCCTAATCCACTATACTGGCTAACCCTGTGCAAAATTTTAGCCAAATCGGTCGAGCCGTTTCACCGTGAAGAGGTCCCAAACAAACAAATATATAAACTGACTTTCGCATTTAGTGTTGTTTATAATTTGCTTATTTATTTAGATGACATAAGCGTATCTTCCACAAATTTTATATTTACTACTGATACCTGCGACATCGTTCACGAACACCAAGAATTTAGTAGCCTAAGTCCTCATGCTATAATGTATCTCCTTGTAAAATTTCAGTAAGTTTGTTCAGGCGTGATTAGGTAACAAACAGACAGAGTGCCGGAGTTACAAACTTTTTAACGTGACAACATCTAATAAATTGATGAACGCCGGCTGCACGCACGAAAAAGTGTCTCGTTACGCTCATTGTCCCGTTGCGCTCATTGTACTACGCATGCGCCGTCGTAAAGCAACTTTACAGACAACCAATTTTTTTTATAACATTATTATGTATAAGCTCATAGGTACGGTAATATTCATAGATTATATTATGCATGAAAGGGGATCGTTAGCATGTGGAAAGAAGTAGCTATAATAGTATCTGCCTACCCCAACGGGAAGGAGGCGTGTTTGTAAGTATGTATGTATGTATTACCACAGAATAATGAATAGTACAAGCATATACAGGATGTCGGGTTTCATATGGTCCAAACGAAAACCATCGATGCAGGACTCCCAAGTGCTACCCAGAGAACCGCCTGTATGTTCCGCGAAAATCTATAGTTTTCGAGAATATTGCGGTTTACTTGTTTTCAAATAAGTCGCCAAAATTTTGCAATCAATTTAAATTTTCTCCCAAATTATAAAGGCCAGAACCCTAGTTTTTTTGTGAGACTATGAACAATGAATAGGTCTTTCAGGGTAAACTACGATTTTTTATAAAGGTGATGTCTTATTTTTTTTCTCAGATAATTAAAAATCTGAGAAAAAAAATAAGACATCACATTTTTTTATTTACACGATATTTGAACTTTTTCTTTGGGCAGGCTTTTCTCCAAAATAACACAGAATAAAAAAGTTACGACTGATTTTAAAAACTCGTCTGTTTTATGGACCTGCTGTTTGCCAAATTTCATACGGCTACAACAAGAGGTTCAGGTCTAAAAACAAAATTAACGAAAAAGAAAAGATTTCAATATTCAAATTATTCCTTCTGAAATACACTCTTGTAATCTCTTTTTACAGAAATAAGTCATATGAAGGAAATAAGTGGTAATAAAAGCCCAAAATCTTTGAATTAAGGATCTTTAAGAGTAAACATTGAGGTTTTGGGTTAAAAAATGGCGACAATTTTCAGAGCCTAACTTTTGTTATTTTTATAATAAAAGTTCAAAGTTACGGCTATGCACATGACATGATGATATCGCTTAATAATGTTTATTTTTAGATGATAAAAGGAGTGATCACTTTTCCTTCTTCTATGAAATTTTTAGTTTGGTGTTTAATTTACGTAATATGCAAGCGTTTGATCACTATCACACTTGATGATAAGTGATGATGTGGTCGACCATGATGCTCGCTTTCTTAGACGATTCTTTTACACTTGTGAGCTTGGGTCGTTCTCCCATATATAAAATCAAATCAAAGGTCAGGAATTTTGATGGCCAGAGACATTACCACTGCGCCGGATACATCAACTTGTGTACCTAAGTGTCACCCTAAAGATTTCACTTCTCCAGCGAAATGAATATATCAACTTTAACTAAGAGATGCACACAAGAAGAGAAGTCAAGACAATGACTACTTTCATTATATCAGAAGAAACTGCATAAAGCGTTATCTAAAGTGCATTGCTGTAAAGGGACACTTAGAACTTTATTTTGAAGTTTATTACACAAATTTGACAAGAAAATTATTTTTCATTTGAGTTAATTCTGTAAAAAAGAAATTACCAGAGTGTATTTCAAAAGAAATCATTTGAAAATTGAAATCCTTTTTATTTCGTTAATTATGTTTTTAGACCTGAACCTCTTGTCGTAGCCGTATGAAATTTGACAAACAACAGGTCCATAAAACAGACAAGTTTTTGAAATCGGTTGTAACTTTTTTTATTCAATGTTTTTTTGGAGAAAGCCTGCCCAAAGTAAAAGTTCAAATATCGTCTAAATAAAAACATGTGATGTCTTATTTTTTATTCTCAGAAAATAATAAGCCTAAATAAAAAATCGTAGCTTATCTTGAAAGATCTATTCATTGATCATAGTCGTACAAAAATACTAGGGCTTTGACCTTTATAGCTTGAGAGAAAATTTAAATAACTTGCAAAACGTTTCGGGGACTAACTCGAAAACAAGTGGAACGCAATTTTCTCGAAAACTATAGATTTTCGCGGAACATATGTTCCCATAAGAAGAAACATAAGAACCCCCATATATATGGGGGTTCTTTGGGTAGCCCTTGAAGCCCTCCATCGATGGTTTTCGTTTGGACCATATGAAACCCGACACCCTGTATATAGTTATTTATTAGTTATTACCGAGTCATAGGAAAGGTACTTTTTAACGCGGGCAAAACCGCAGGACGCAACAAGTATAAGTTTAAAGATAATATACCTACGTGGTTTAAAGTAATTTATGGTTTCTTTTTTAAAATGTTCGTGAGGAGTCCATGTGATATCATTTCAGAAAGTTACCATTATTACCAACCTCCCGAAAGTAGTAGTTATGTTCAAGAATATCGGTGATCCTGGGCTTCAAACCTTCCTCTTCTAAATCTAGCTCTTGTTCTTCCTCGCCTATATCTTCTCTCGCCTGACTCTTGGCGGCAATCGTCTACAAATTGTTTTTACAAGCTTTTATTAATATAGTTTAGTTTATAATATAATTTTGATATTGTCATTAAGTAGGTAATTATTAAATAAATATTTATTTAGTTTTGTAAAAAGTCATAACTAATTAGCTTTTATTCTTCAAAGGCCAAGTCAAAAGTACTTATAATCGGCGAGCATGTATGAAGGCGCTCATAAAAGTGGACTAAGCGAAAGAGGTATGTCAGGATCGTAGCATGTGGAAAGAATTAATCTCTGCCTACCCCAACGGGAAAAGGTGATTTTATGTATGTAGGTATATCTAACTTTTTGCAATGTTTTCATGTTTTTTCGGGTCAAATCATGCAACTGAATTTTAAAGCAGTTACTCTCAATCAACCGATTGAGTTGAAATTTGGCATAGTTATTAAGTTCGGTGACAATGTGAATTGATGATACATTTGAGATGACTGGTTGATGTTGCCGGGTTCAAGTAACTAGAACTTCCTAATGGCAAATGGTAGAACAGTGGGGAAGGATTAGGTAGAATTTAGGCTAGTACTTACCTACTTATTGTTATCATAAGTAATCTACCATTACTTAAATTGAAGTTATCACAAAAAGCATGTAATTAAAAAAGATTTTAACTTTCGATCGACTTCCAAAAAGGAAAAGGAGGAGGATGGACTGTGTGATGGAAGATATTATGGATGCAAAAGGAGTGGATGCGGAAATGACTGCGGATATTAGACCCCAATGGAAGATAATGACATATTGCACCAACCTTCCTTAAGTTAGGATAAGGGTAGAAAGATCATGATAATGATGATTAAATTATTATTGAGTAACGATATTTCCGTACCCTGAGCATATCATCCATCCTCCTGACCAGGGGAAGTTGTTTCGGCGTCAGGTACACATCATTGAGGAGGTCGAAGTTAGGTCGAAACTTCTCCTCCTTGATAGCCCAGGAGTATTGCTCCAAGTTGTCCACAACATTGGGTGGTCTTTGGGTTAAGATCTTGTGGACAACGTCAACTAGATGGTCGTATCTGCAGGGTTAAATTTATATGGGAACAGTGGACCTCAGCGTGATTCTAAGGGTGCGTACAGACTATGTAACTTAACATGTTATAAAATTGTTACTTAACATGTTTCAGACAATGTGGACACGGAATGTTATAAAACATGATAGTATAACATGTTTTATAAAATTCCGTGTCCACATTATCTAAAACATGTGAAATAACAGTGTTATGTTACATAGACTGTACGCACCGTAACACGCAATAAAAATCGTTCAAGTCAAATTATCAAATTGTTTATTTCAGATAATGAGATCCAGTAATGTAACTTATTATTTAAATGTTAGTAATATTATAGGAGTGGCCTATGTCCAGCAGTGGCAGCGAATACTGGCTGTTAATAATGATGATGAATATTAAAATTGTAAAACGTATTAGCCAAATATTTTATAATAAGTTAACAGGTGAAAGACCATCTTGCCTTCACTTGGCATTTCATAAATACACCAGTAGATCTCTGTTAACCAGTTTATGCACTGTAGGGTGTAAGTACATGTTTAGGTGATAAACATGTATACGAAAGAATGTGACATTTTAATGTAGCACGTGTACTTACACCCTAAGTACAAAGTGCACCATGATAGGTGAATTAATGGCTTATAGGTGATTTTTTAGGTGAACTAAGGTTGATTGAAGTTAAGATATCAATGAATTTCTAAGGCCTGCAGTTTTCTGCAGAAGAAGTTTGCAGAAGTTTCTGTTGGACATTCAGAAGTATAGTGACCACTGACAGTAAGCATCCGCGGCATGGATCACCCACCGCAAAAAGATATGTCAATGATATTAATTATTCAGTCAGTGCTATTTGAACATGTTTGGAAGATAAGTTCGATTTTTTTTATTATGATATAAGAAACAAACAATAAGGTTAGTAGTAAGGTGTAAACAAGCAAACGGCCCACCTGATGGGAAGTGGTTACTGTCGCCTATGGACACTAATACATAGTTGCATTCAAGGGCTGATTAAAGGGGCACGTGCCCCCGTAGTCTAGAAAAGCGTGCTACATCTTTAACCACATCGTCTCAAGTAGTATATCGCTTGCTTAGAGTCTGTCCAAAAAGAGAACCATCGTGGCTTTACGATGAACTAGCATTCGAACGTAAGGATGAAAGGTATATAACTACCTAGTACCACCCGATAATTATACGAGTAGGTACCTACCAAGGTATCAATCATTTATAGTCGTATTGGCAATGACAGAGCAATGTTGTCAACGCAACAAAATCAGTAAATTAGAACCACCAACACGCGCGCCCTCAATTTCTGCGACGGTTCTCGTTTTGAACAGAGTCAAGCATGAAAAAAAAGTCAGTCCTCTCAGTAGGTAAGTATAAATTTCATCTTTATAATATACCTAGATAAGTAACATGATTTAATGAAATGGAATATTCTCTTTCGGGATTGCATTAGTAGTCGGCGGCACGATTTCGGGGGTTTTGGGGGGAGGGGGGAGGGGAGACTCCCCCCCTTCCTTCCCCTAACGCCGGAGATCAATGGTTTAAAAAAAAACTTTCACTACCCCACCACTCTCGTTACAAGGTAATGCATAGTTTTGGTGTTATTTTTTTTGCAAAATTATAACCTCACTTGGTAAAAATTTAGAATCATTTGGCACGAAAAAGGGAAGGTGAGGTGATGGGGGGTAAGGGAGGGTCCCCCTTTCCTTTTCCCACCACTTTCATTACAAGGTAATGCATAGAGTTATGCGTATTTTTTTTAGATCAATATCACTGTTTTGTTGGATATTAAACAGACTTTTTCGCTTCGCCGGCCGCTGCCGCGGCACGCTCGCTTCGCTCGCTCGGCTCGCGCGTTGTGTTGTCGCAGTTTCAACCTAACCTAACCTAGTTTTTCTCCGGCAGGTGAGGGGGGTGTCAATTGAAAGGGGTAGACACCCCCTATAAAACACAACCCCTAAAAACCCCAAAATCGTGCAAACGACTACTAATGCCAACCCTCTCTTTCTTACAGAGTATCTCCAGTCGCGGCACTCTGTTGTTTCAGAAAGTTCTTTGCCATCACCAACTCATTATTGAGATCAGGCATTACATTTTCTGTCGCCGCTATTATGTCTGGCTCTAAAAGGAATGTTTGAGACATTTCTTTGATTATAATTCTCAGCCACTCAGTGAAAAGCCTCTCGTAATATTCAAATAGAATATAAATACTACGTGTAATATTTTTTTTCAAATCAAATAATCCTGAAATCTCTTTCACAAATTTATGTCAATCGGTGACATTCGTGTCAATATATTTTTATAGAAACCTTAACCTTGTGAGAGGTAGGTACATATAATATATGTCGGACGTGTAAACACTTTGTTGTGCTGCAGTCTCATAAACATGACTAAACTGCTGTGAGTACACAAGTGTGTGTACCCAATGGCTAAAGCGTCGGTCTGGCGATCGAGAGGTCATGAGTTCGATCCCCACAATGGGTGGGGATCGAACTCATGACCTCTGGATCACATTGCACTATTGACGTGAATCCACTTTAGACCAGACACAAGCATATTTAGCTTAGTTGGAGGGGTAACAAGACTACATGTGCAACCCACAAAGCTAAATTTGCTAGTAAGCAGGCATAATAAAAAAAAGAATACAAAATTAAAACGAAAGAATACAAAATGACCGCATAGGCTGCGTTCATAATTTTTAATAATCTCAAATATCACTGTCAAATGTCAGTAGTGCCACACGTCATGGTCATATCATAATCCGTCATAATCATATGTCTTCTCGTTTTCAATGTCAATGTGAAATCTGAATTATTGTCAATATTAGAATAGAAATTTGTTGATTTATTGAATTGATTTGTTTACATTACATTTGGGTTTTGATCAAAGAGTATAATAACTGTCCAAGTGTCCATAAAGTTTTGATTTGGGACTTGCTTCGGGCGCCTTCTTTATTTTTGCCTTTTTTTTCAACCATAACCTCAACATCTATGTAAACAAACTTCTTCCTTCACAATGGCAACAAAATTCGACGCCGCTGCGTATAATTTCCGTAAGAAATGTCCTTACGTCGGTAAAGACCTGCTGCGGTGGTTCCCAGGGCACATGAACAAAGGTCTGAAGCAAATGCAACGGAAATTAAAGAGCGTAGATTGCGTCATTGAAGTTCACGACGCTCGGATACCTTTTACGGGTCGAAATCCTGTGTTTACCAGCACGTTAACCGGTGCAAAGCCTCACATACTAGTGTTGAACAAGAGAGACTTGACAGTGCCTTCGTTAATGCCTCGGATAAAAGATCAGCTGATGGCTGAGCACGGGGCTACCAATGTTGTGTTTACAAATAGCAAGGATCAGCATTGTAGAGGCTTAAAAACTCTTAAGCCATTACTCGTAGATATTATCAAAGATTCGAATCGTTTTAACCGAAGCGAGGAGTTGGATTATAATGTGATGATTATTGGTGTGCCGAACGTGGGGAAGTCTTCGCTGATCAATATGTTGAGGTCTCGGAACATGAGCATTAGACACGCGCTGCCAGTGGGAGCGGTGGCTGGTGTCACGAGGAGTCTCATGACTAAGATTAGAATCAATAATGATCCTAAAATATTTATGTTTGATACACCCGGTTAGTATTATCTTATTTATGTTTAAATTTATTTTTTTTACCATTCTTCTACTGTCAATCCCCATTGGCAGAGTCAGAATGAAGAGCAGAACTAGTGGTAACTAGTGTCCGACTGTGATATAGCTCAGTAAAGCTAGTACCTAGCAGAGATGTCATATTTAAGATAAGTATTCTAGACCTAGAAATTTTCGACCACATCCCTGCTTACCACTAGGTGACATAGTGGTCAAATGCTAGCCTATAAAATATAAAAAAAAGATCATTGGAATGGTTCCAATTAACTGATCAGTCAGGGTGGTTTTAAATTTTAAGTACTATACACAGTTAACCTTTTGAGCGCCATGCTACAAACACTCCCATGCCCTGTACGCTAAGTGGTACAGTTTTGAATGATTTTTGTCATCTATAGACGACACTTGGCATGTAGGGCCAGCCAGTGCTCGTCACATATATGTGAGTTTGGTGCTCAAAAGGTAATATAATATATAATAAAGGTAATAGACAACAATTTTAATCTTTGAGCCAATAAGTTGCTCTCCTTTGACTGTATCACTGGAGATCAACTCATCATCATGCTTGTCTGAAAGTGGACAGCATTGTGTTGTGTTGTTTGACAGCCAACCTAAGTACAATCCACAGCTAAACAAGGCATCTAGACTATTATCCCAATTTGATACAATTTAAATTAAATAAATTTTTAGAGACCAGTTGCCGAGTGTTAATCCTACTAATATTATAAAGGCGAATGTTTATATGTATGTTTTGTTACTTCTTCACGCTAAAACGACTGAACCAATTGTGCTGAAGTTGGTATGTAAATAACCTAGATCTTGGAATAACACCATATACTTTTTATCCCGATATTCCCACGGGAATGATGTCTACGAGGGTAAAACTATGGGGCACAGATAGTATGACATTAACAAAATTTTTTTTAAACCTTTTGAGTATCAAAGTCACATATACATGACAAGCACTTGTCCTGTATGCCAATGTCTAAAAAAAAAAAGACAAAACCTTACAGTACCTGTACCATTGGGCGTACAGGACACGGGAGTGCGTTTGTAGCATGGTGCTCAAAATGTTAAGTTTTCTTAAATATAAACCAGCACTTGCATACCTATATATTGACACGTTACCTTCCAGGCATCCTAGAGCCCTCCGTAACAAACGTAGAGATGGGTCTGAAGCTGGCGCTGTGTGCCTCGCTGCAGGACCACCTGGTAGGTGAGGAGGCCATCGCCGACTACCTGCTGTACTGGATGAACAGCCACTCCAAGTTCAGCTACGTACAGTATTTGGGGATGGATGAACCAACTGATGATATTAATCAGGTTAGATGGTTGTTTTTAACATACATTTAATCTACAAATAAATAATAAGTCGTTAATAACTATTTATTCGTAGCATTTAATACATACATACATAAGATCGTTTAAAAAACTAAAAGAACCAACTTCGAATTCTGAGCTGTTAAATTTCAGTACCTGGTTACAAGCGGTGTTTATCTCCATATCTCTGGAGATACTTATCAGATCTCGATTAAATTACTATGGTACCACCCTTGCAATATCTCCTTTCCAACAAAAAAATAATCATCAAAATCGGTTCATAAACGACAAAGTTAAACAAACATTAAAAATTATATACCTATATATATGGTCGTATTGCAAACCTCTTTTTTTGGAGTCAGTTTATAAAATCACAACTTTTACTCGTTAAGGTAGGCAGAGACTACTTGTTCCACATGCAACGATCCTGACATACCTAATTTAATGTTGCTATCAAGGGCGATTAAGCTATTCTGAGACAATATTTTAACATGAGTTAGGTGTTGTTAAGTCAAATTACCTTTTTGGCCTTTTCTTATGCAATGCATCTATCCTTACCCATATTCGATACTGGCAGGTACCAAACAAACACTTATTTATCACGAAGTCTTAGTGCCCTGAACATTAGGCAGCCAAAGCTCAAGTAAATTAAGAGCAAATACATAAACTCCACAATAGTTTCATATAAAAATATTTTATTATCACATTATGTATGTACAGTACGACATAAAAGAGTTGACAATAAATGAGAACGCCACTATTGCTTTTGTATCTTGTATGTAGCAACACAGTTAGAAACAAACGTTTTTGATACTTGTATTATTTTTGCAAATATGACATGAATTTTTATTTAAATGGAAACCTATAAGTTTGTATCTTGATCGAGACAAATGGCAAAAGATGGAGGAGGCTTTTACCCGAATGGGATCATGCAGAAATTAAAAACAACCAACTTACCAAGAACCAAAAATTAATTCAATTTTGCATGGGAAACACAAGCTTATAAATAAATAAATAAAAGTTTGTATCTATATGAATTTTATAGTATCTATTTACATTTTATATTATGTTTATTTTTATTTTTTTTTTTACTTTTTTTTGCATAATTTTAAATTTCTTTTTACTTGCATAATTCAATGAGTGAAAACAAGTATCAAAATTCAGTAGTCGGGCAATAAATACTATTTTTTTGGTGTTGCCTGTAAGAGTGACTAGTTAGTCCTTAAATAATTAATTTCTACTCTTTTATATAGCACTTACTTACATAACCAATTTCTCTATTATATACTTAATTTTCTCTATTAATGACTTTTAAACATTTCTGTGCTGTTACGAGCCCCAAGTTTAGAAAGGAACTGAATTTTCTCTACAGACCTAGCGTAAACAAATTTCCTTACTTATGAAAACCTATGTAATAACAACGTGCTATATATCTTTCCAGGTGCTACTAGCAGGAGCAAAGAAATTCAACCGAATCCGTCAAACGCGTGACTTCGACGGCAGCGTGCGACAAGTTCCAGACTTCCTTGAGACTGCCAAGATGATGATCAAGGCATTCCGGACAGGAGAACTCGGCAAACTTCTTCTGGATGTTGACTTGCTACATGATGTCAAGGAAAAGGAAAGAATACTGGCGTAATCAAAGAAAATTGTCTCTTATACTTCTAGCACACACCGGACACTTGACTAAATCTCCATACAAACTAGCGTTTAACGACCGACACTGTGACACCGACATAGACTCTACACACGGGTCGTTTTTCTATACGAGCATTTGTGTGCGTGATGTCTAAGGTTGTCGCTCGTAATCACCGTATCACTGATTATATAATAGTTACTTCGTACATACGTACTATATATATATCTTTATATATAATTCTACTGTACGTGTGTATGTCACTGAACTCCTCCTAAACGGCTGGACCGATTTAGATGAATTTTGGTGTATGTGTTTAAATTAGTCCATAGATGGTTTAGATTCACAATTGAACCCGATAAGTGGCGTTGCGATCGGGAATCTAAAATTATAATAACGAGTAGCAAAAATAGTATAAACGAGTAAGTTTTACTAGATAGACTTGAATTAGACAAAATATAATACTGTATATCCATTTATCAAAAAAATTCACAATCGATAACAGAAATCAATCAACACCAATATTACAATTTAATCTGTATTATAACACAATTCGAATCACAATTGATGGAGAAATCGCGTAACATACATTAAAAAAATATAAAGACGAATTGAGTACCTCCTCGTAGGTATACTAATATAATTAAGTGTTTATTATATACCTACGTAATAAGAACCTACGTAAATTTGAACCTCCAGTGTCTACTGGTCCCAACATAAATGTATGAAGTTGATGTTCTTCTCTCCGTGAGTAGTAATTGTTCTATAGTCGTACGCGTGTGGCGTCCTTGCTCAGCGCAGCTCCTCGACAGCTCCAGAGCGGTGGCGGGGTGAGGAAGCCCGGAATTGGTGGGGGGAACAGAGTGTCCGTTCTATACGTAGTATTGTTATCTTTTCTATGCTTCTAGTGTCCAACTTTCTTAGCATAGCATAATCAGCTGGTGTCAGTCCACTGCTCGACATAGGCCTCTCCTCTCCCAAATTACGTCACATTATTGCCACAACTAGTTGTCCAATTTTGAGTCATTCAACTCGAGTTTTTTTTGTCTAGTGATTTATCTCTTTGTTCTCGCACTTTACGCACGCTTTTCTGTGACTTAAATAGTCTATTATTGCACAGCGTGTAGCAGCCGAGCGCACACGCCGTGCAATAATCCTCTATTTGACGGAAAAGCGTAGCAAGCGTAATGTGCGGGTTTATGTCACACTGACAGCTATAAAACAATATACGATTCTCGTGACTTACAGGTTGGCAAATTAGAGTAGAAATAAATAGGGGCGCCACTATTGCTATATACTAGTAACCCCGATAGCGGAGAGAGTGGCGGTAAACTTTAAAATTACTTCTTTAGTGGAACTACGGATAGTCTTATTCATGTTAAAACATCTTTAAGTCGCGGAGGTTACGGAAAATATTAAAATACTACTATTAAGTTGCACAAAAAAAACTTTGTTCATAAATTTTCAGTCACTGACCACAGTTAACATAGAAAATTTTATCACAGATTACATTATTGCCAGGCCAGAAAAAAATAGTTCCGTTTTAAGACGTTTTTGCCAACCTGTAAGTTGTCTATTATTGCACGGCGTAACTTCACGCTGTATATCTTATATATAAAATTCTCGTATCACAGTTTTCGTTGCCATACTCCTCCGAAACGGCTTGACCGATTTTGATGAAATTTTTTGTGCTTATCCGGTATCTATGAGAATCGGCCAACATCTATTTTTCATCCCTCTAAATGTTAGGGGTAGTCCACCCCTAAATTTTATTTTTTAGACAAAATTTTTAATTTCTATTTTTTTATGATACAACATACAAAAATACATACAATCCTCAATTTTCACCCTTCTACGATCAACCCTTATTTTTTAATAGCCAATTATTTATATGGCAAAACAACGTTTGCCGGATCAGCTAGTACTATTAGAATATTACAAAGATTTCTTTATGTTTCTACTAAGGGGAAGACACTGTTCTAGTGTTCTTTTAAATAGTGTACACTATCACCTATGTCCACTCAGTAAAATATCACAGAAGTAACTCGGAAACGTTTTACCCTTTTTAGTCTTCTCACTATGTCCGTGTTGTTAGGAAATTGTAAAGGGTTCTAATAAACTCAAACCTCAAGAAAATCAACTCAAGATGCTGCAGAAATAGTTTTTGGATAACTCAATGAGAGGACCTATATATAGGAAAAGTGGCTCAATTCAAGACTTCCAAGAATGTCTGAATGTGTGATTATATCAGATCTTGAATTAACTACATATTCCGAAATGTACATTTTGTAAATATAATTAATTAGGTAGCTGTTATTATGTTATAACTGTAAATATATTCAGTAGTAATTTTTTTAAATATATATATATATATGATACATATGTATTAAATGTTATGTTTTTGTTGTAATGAATAACTCTTATTAAAAGAAAATTATAATAAATGTTTCTTTTATTGTTGCCGCAGTATACATTCTACATTTTAATAAAAATATTGATTGAGATTGAGAATTTCATAATTCAAATTTATAGTTACTTATAAAAATGTGTTGATCAATTCTGCCGTCACAATTTAAAAAGGCACAATTAACATTTTGCAAATGTTGAGAAAATCGAGATTAAAATATTTTGGGAATTTTCTTAAAAAAATACCTTTGAAGTGTGATTTTCAAACTTGTGTGAATGTTAAAAGTTGACTATGATTAGTATGTATATAACGACAGAAATTACTATATATTTATATAATTAATAATTACCTTATTAATGTTTAACTTAACATAAAAAATTACATTACTAGAGCAATATTACGTTTAAAAGGCACATATAACCAAATATGCCTTATCAATGTAAAATTTTGAGAAATAATATCGTTTAAAAACTAAAATAGAACCGACTTCAATGCCGCGCTATTCATTTTCAGTACCAATTTTGAGGTGTTTATCTCAATATCTCTGGAGATACTTATCAGACCTCGATAAAATTACCATGGTACCACACTTGGGATATCTCCTTTCCAACAAAAAAAGAATAATCAAAATCGGTTCATAAACGACGAAGTTATCCGCGAACAAACATAAAAAAAAAAAAAAAAAAATATATATATACGGTCGAATTGAGCAACCTCCTCCTTTCTTTGAAGTCGGTTAAAAAAATAAGTCAGGCACAACTGACGGCATTCCTTGCTCACCTCGCCCCGCTCACTTCATCTCCGTTCAGAAATGTTAAGTGGTAAAGGCACAAACGTCAATGTGCCTTTTTATTTAACATTTTAAGGTGTAAGGGTTAAAAAGAAAAGGTATAACTAACAGTTGTGACCTTTCTTTCTACGTTAATTGCTTAAGTATCGGTATAAAAAATAAGCACAATTGCCACATGAGCCTTTTATACTTGATGAACGTCAGTTATGCCCATTCAATTAAATATATAAAAGTAAAAAGGTAAAACTAAAAGTCATATCTCACAATATGCCCTTTTCTTGTAATAAAACTCAAAAAATGGTGCAGTTGTGCCCTTTAAGCTTATACTATCTCTGTTAATTTTGTAGCTATAAATCCACAAAAAATCAGGCAGTTAGGCCTTTTTTTCCTGATTCTGAATATATATATAACTCAATTTCACAAAAAATGTTAGTTGTGCCCTTTTTCAGTAACACGGCAGAATTGCTGAACTGCCTCTCAGCTGAGGTCTCAAGGACTTAATCATTGCTCAACTTTGTTTCACTCATAAACGCTAATCAGCCCTTGTTTGGTTGAGACACCAAATAGACATGCTCCATGGGCTATTGGCACAGATGATAACCAAATTACTATTTACATTTCCGTAGTACTATTAAGTATTCTGTGATATTGCATTAAAACCTAATACAATTATGTACAACTTGTCAAAATTAATTGACATCATGCTGACGTTGCCATTATAAGTCAGTGACGCAAATCGTCCCAAAATATATACTAAAAAAATACGAAACTGCAAATAAATAGTAACCAAGCGATAAAAAGAAGTACATACTAACCAAGAGACGTTGATTCTATAAACGTCGAATTGATAAAACAATGAATTAAGCAATCATCATAGACGAAATTGGCTATTTACTAGTCAGCAGTAGTGTAACTCCTGTGTCAAGAGATTGTACAATGAACCCTATAATACTGCTCGAAACCTTCCTCACTTCGATACAACAGTACCGATGGTTCGTAGAGCTGGCTAATCACTGTTACCCCATCGTCACTATGTCAAAAGTTCACTCAGCTACCTAAAAAGTATGCCTTCACTTCATAAGTCACCACCACAAGAAACAAACTACCACCTTCATAAAATATATGTAGGTTTCCATAAAGTAAGGTAATACGAGCAAATGGATTGTCTAAAAGCAAGAGTATGGAAGTGCAATCATTACTAATCGATAAAGTTCCTACCCCGCGTGAACATAAACCTTCTGTTTTAAGACCTATTCCCGAATACTTTAGTTTAGGTCTGGAGCAATTCTCCAGCTACAGTTATTACTCTACTTCTTCGAGAGGAACTCAGTCGGAAGTTTCGACGAACACTTCGACCCTGAACACGCTCGGCATGATCAGTTCTCCGTGGGTGACGGAAGAATCCTGGACTTCTTATTTGTCCTCTGGATCTTGGCAGCTCCATGGCTCGTGTAAATCCGTCCAGCCGAAATCGACGTCCTCATTTTGGTTGTCGAGTACCGACCTGAGTAGTAGCAACAAAGTTTCCATTCTGGGGACATCTGAAGTCCATTTCGTCGGAGTTAAAGGTATCGAGAACGGTGGAGATAAGTGTGGGTCCACCGCAGTCCGTAGTGGATCTACTCGTACAAGCTGTTGGACGATGGAGTCTTATACCAGCACTGGGGTGGTATCGTCCAATAAAGGGAGATCTTCTACTCTAAAATCAGCTATTAAATACCCTTGGAGCCCTGAAACTGGGGTTACGGATTACGACGATTTCTACCCGAGCTCGCTAACGTTATTATCACGGAAAGGCAGCCGGGAGACTGTCCAAACTTCAACAAAGAGATCTAAAATCCCCACTCCGACTCCTATGAACTATGTGGCGTATCCTGAACCCGATCCTCCTATATTCGACTGGATCCTGTCTAAAAGAGAAAGCATGCCGTATTGACTACGAGTGGGAAGGGAACAAAAAAGAGTAAAACAATTAAAAAGTATTTATTTGCAAATATATCTTTTCTTATACCTACAAAACTACACTGAGGTACTTGAATATTACGTTTACATTTTAGTTTATTTTGTGCATTATTTCAATTTTAACCTTATTTTAACAATTTTAAAATAGACTTTTGGTAATAACATTTTCCAACTGCAATTGAATAACAAATATAAAATTATCTCTTTGAATAAATATTTAAATACCTACTTACATCAGTGACGATAACGTAGATGTGGAATGTTCATTCCAGTAAAATACCTGTTCATACTTCGACTACATGTTACCCCTTGACCTTAGATTTCCCATTATCATTAAATATACATGTATTTACTATCGAGTACATTACATTGGCATTGCGTAAGTAAACTCAGGCATAGGTATATATATATATATATATATATATAGGTACGTAAAGTTTCGACTTATTTGTAGAATAATTCGAGATTTGAGTTAATGTTTTAATATTATATAGGCTAGCGTTTGACCACAATCTCACCTGTTGATGTGGTCGACGATGGTAGCACGCTAGGCCTAGAATATTCTGCCTCTCAAGGGCTGTATGCTGCTGGAACTCCGTAAGGTTATGGCGGCAGATTTGTTCCTTGGTAAGCTACTTTTTGGTAGCGAATCAGACGGAACATCTATATAATATTCTCCTACCACATGTAGAAATTTTTAGCTTATCGTAGGAAACAATGAAAATTGAGTGATATTTTACCAATTATCACTTGATTGTCATCGTTTCTTACGTAATGATTTAGTTTAGTTAAAACGTCTTGATTATACAATACATAAACATTTAGTCAATGACACGTTATATTAAAGTATACGAGTTTAAAGTTACTCCAGCTTATTGAATTACAATGATTCACAACAAGACATACGCTAAACTGGCCAAAAATATATTTTACCTGAATGACATTTAAAATTACATCAGTATATACTGCAAGATTACAAAACAATAATATCCCATGGTAGATCAATTTCAATTTTTAAAAATATTTTAATGTCATTACTTTAACGCAAAAAACTGTGGTAAAACTCTCCTCTTTTCGATTCATAGAGTACATTCCTGAAAAATAAATTTTGTAGACAGTATAAAGGTAAATTGCTGGTAGATTTCAAAAAAAGAAAACCATGTCAACCATGAAATCAAAAAGGTGTAACAAATTTTCCTATACGCCCTACCTCTATATCCTAGGCTTTAGGTGCGTTGGCGATGCCTATCACTGATTTGTAATACTTTGGCTCGTCGAGCGCGTCGATGAGGAAAGATCCGAGGTCCCATTTAGAGATGGTGCGACCTGGTCCGTTCTCTGGGTTGATTGTGACCAGGATCTCGCGACTTGGCTCATCTGAAAACATTAAGCATATGCAGTTAAAAAGGAAAATATGAACGCGATGCGTGAGGCCCACAGATTTCAGGCTTGGTTTGCTGGAAACCCATTGTAAACTAAAATAAAAAAGTTGCGTTTTAACGCAACCCAACGCCTATTTGGATAGGCTTGACTAGTGAAACACAAAATTCCACGGAAACCGTATTAATTTCGATTTTTACAGGTTTCTGCTTAAAAGTCGGTGGTGTGCCAGTGATATAATCACGATCTGCATGATACTCACAATGCGGTCGTGTATGCAATTGACTAGGTAGAAAGTCACGATGCAGTTATGTATGCAACTGACTAGGTAGTAAGTCACGTATGCAACTGATTAAATCAGTTGCATACACTTTAGCATCGTGATTTTCTCGTGACAGACGCGTATGCAACTGACTAGGTAGAAAGTCACGATGCAGTTATGTATGCAACTGACTAGGTAGTAAGTCACGTATGCAACTGATTAAATCAGTTGCATACACTTTTGCATCGTGACTTTCTCGTGACAAACGCGTATGCAACTGACTAGGTAGAAAGTCACGATGCAGTTATGTATACAACTCACTAGGTGGAAAGTCACGATGTGGTCGTGTATGCAACTGACTAGGTAAAAAGCAGTAGTGAGATAAGACGCTTAATAATTGACCATAGTCCAGATTCCATACCGCAACTATTTACAATATCGTTAGAATATTCTAGACTTCTACATAATTTTAAGTAACTATAACATAGTAAAATGTGTGTTAAATAAATTTATGTAAGTATCTTAAAACATCAGTATGCCGAGCTGCCTGCCTACATTGTATGTTGATAATTGGTACACTTCTCGATGTAAGCTAAGATAAACCTACGATCTTCATAGTTGACATTCGACGATAGTGACTTTCGACGTTTAGATTTAAGCTGAATGATGGCTTAATGCATGCTGAATGGCTAATTACTTTTATTTTTTAATTCAAAACAATAAGTTATGTTTCAGTTATATTTAGAATAATTATTATTATTGATATAATCTATTTAATGAATTTTAATGTTATTTGACGTGTGTACGTGCAGATTTTTAATTTGCCCAAACATAATACATACTGAAAAAATGCTTTTTTACATTCAAAAGCAATGAAAATGAATGCTGTAATAATTCTTTATTTCTTGAATTTGTCTCCATGATTACATATCTTTGACAGTGGCCTACATACCACTATCAAAGATATTATTATCCGATGAAACCACGGTACCACCATAGACAGACTAGTTTCTGCTAGTCCTAACTTTTGCTTTCCGAAACCTGTTTGAAAAAAGCGTCCGATGAAATTACCTAAAGGGCATGTAAGACAATACACTTAGGTCACTTAAGTACTGTACCCAAGTGACCTAAGTAAGTCCCTCATTAAAGGGGCTACCATTTTGTCAGTTGGCGCCCCTGAGTAAAATGGTCCTAATGACAGCTGTGAAGCTATACAATTTTATAACTTAACTAAAAATGACATTGTCATTTTGCGGATCTTGTAGCCATCATAGACGTAATATAAAAGAATGGTGCACTGCAGATTTGACAAATTCAATTTAATAAAGCATACGGTGCTTTAATAATAAGGTTGTAAATTGCTTTGTAGAACAAAACGGCCCAATTGAAAGGCACCCGGGTGGGAGTCTGTCCTTGTCTAACAACCTGCTAGCTAGTGCTATATATGTTCTATACAGTCTATAAATAGTCTATATAAAATAAGTTGTCCATACAAAAGAAAGGGACAAACTCCGTTCAAGGTCGGTCTCATTAGGACCGCTGTACGCAGTCAAGTTCAATATTTAAGTAGCAGGTCTTTGAACTTCTATAAAATAACCGGCCAAGTGCGTGTCAGGCCACGCGCAGTGTAAGGTTCCGTAGTAGCCTGTTATTCAATGCAAGTCTTTACCCGTTATAAACAAGCAACAAGGTACTCCGTCTTAGTCACTTAAAGGATTTATTCTAAGAATTTTGTATTTGGTACAAAATTATCCAACACCCAAGTTCAACGACTATTACTGCTAAACTAATAAAGTTGTCCTAACCGCTATAATTTTCCTTTAAAGTTTATGAAATGCGCTATTATCACGATTTTTTCCAGATTTTTCAAGCCAGCAGTTTAGCTTTTAGAGGGGGGGGGGGGGGGACGCCCTACTGGAACAAAAATTTGCAGTTTAAAGTTTAATATTTCGTAAATGGAGCATTCAATCGAAAAATGGTATTAAATAATATTATGACCTATTCAACGATACCCCACACGATGAGGTAGATGATGAAAAAAAAATTAATCCCTACTTCTAATATAGGGGAGCTACCCTAAAAAAAACATTTTTTAAAATTTTATTTCAGCACTTTGTCGGCGTCATTTATGTACATACCCCCACAAAATTACAGCTTTCTAGTATTAACGGTCTCTTAGCAAAACCTCGGACAGACAGACAGACGGACGTGACGAAACTATAAGGGTTCCTTGTCAGGACTACGGAACCCTAAAAAATTACATTTTCATTTTGCGGATCTTGTAGCCATAGATTTAATTGTTTATCTATGTTGTAGCACACTAGCGCTCCTAGCCAAAAATTCACACGCGATAGCTCGTCATCATTATTGTACCATTTATATTTTATTATTGCCCCTATAGTCTCATCTCAAGGTAACAGGTACAGTGCAATGAGACGCAAAAATATTTTAGTCCAGAGTTTAGCGTGCCATAGTAATTGTTATATATATATATATATTTTCTGCAAGCACCTATTCCTTTTTCAATAGTAAATATGTCTGCACAACCACCCCCTTCTAACGTTGGCGAGCATCTCTTTATTGAAATTCTCCTTTCACACACCAAAATTCTCCTCGGAGTCTACTATAGCCCTTCTTCTCATTTAAACTTTTTCTCTTCCTTTGAAAACTTACTAGAGGATATCATTCCTTGTTATAATCACACCATCATCATGGGTGATTTTAACACTTGCCTCCTCAAAAAAGACTATCGTTCTTCTATGTTAGAATCTGTGATAAGATCAAGCAATTTGCATCTTCTTCCTCTCAACGCCACTCACCATTTTCCTAACTCTACACCTTCACTTCTGGATTTGCTTATTGTTTCTTCTTGTGATCATGTTGCTAAGCATGGTCAATGTTCTGCAGATTCTTTTTCTTATCACGATCTAATTTTTCTCTCTTATAAAATCCGTCCTCCTAAACTCAAACCTAAAATTATTTTTCAACGCAACTTTGGTGACATGGATTTAAACAATCTGCGCGAAGACGTGGCTAATGTCGATTGGTCCATATTAGAGAATGCTGATTCCATTGACGATAAAATAAATATCTTTAATTCAACTATACTGCGTCTCTATGACACCCATGCGCCAATTAGAGCAATTAAGGTGAAACATCTGCCTGCTCCTTGGTTAACTGCTGAAATAAAGCTATTGATACACAAGAAAGCGGTTGCTAAAGCGAAATACAAATGTAATCCTAGCGAATCTAACAAGAAGAAATATCTTAAATCTCGAAATCGCTGCAATATGGTGTGTAGGGATGCTCAACGCCGACACATTCATAAATCTGTAGATAATGACGATCCGTCCAAGGTATGGAGATTTTTACAAACTTTAGGAATTGGCAAGCCCAAAAATAACCCTATCTCTCATAACCTGAACTTAGACTCTCTTAACCAATATTTTTCAACCTCTTCTTCTATCGACATCTCTGTAAAAGCCAACACTCTCTCACTTCTCTCCACTACTCCGTCTCCTACCTACCCTGCTTTCACTTTTACTCAATTTACCGAGGGGGAAGTTAATAGAAGCGTATTATCCATTGCTTCAAATGCTGTTGGGATCGATGGTATTACTCGCAACATGGTTGTCCCTATCCTTGACCTAATTCTTCCTGTCCTCACCCACATCCTTAACTTTTCTATTTCGAACGGTATTTTTCCAACAGCGTGGAAAGATGCTCATATCATCCCACTCCCAAAAAAACCTAATCCTAAAACCTTTTCCGAGTACCGTCCCATATCCATCCTCCCATTTCTTTCTAAAGTTCTGGAACGGCTTGTACATAATCAACTTAGTATTTTTCTAAACAAAAACTGTCTTTTTAACCCGTTTCAGTCTGGTTTCCGACCCGGGCACAGCACAGTCACTGCTTTAGTTAAAATAACGGATGACATTCGTTCCGGTATGGAGCAAGGTAAGCTGACTGTGCTAGCCCTGCTCGATTTCAGCAACGCGTTTAATACCGTCGATCTTGACATTCTTCTCGAACTGCTACGCTCTATTAACATATCTCCCTCCGTAATTAGTTTCTTTCGTACTTACCTGTTTGGACGCCGGCAGAGGGTTCGCCTTGAAGATTCGTTCTCTTGTTGGTGTAACACTACTGCTGGCGTCCCGCAGGGCGGCGTTCTCTCTCCACTTCTTTTTTCCAGTTTCATAGATACTATTTCTTCTAATCTCTCTTCTCCCTACCACCTATATGCTGACGACCTACAAATATATTCGCAAGCACCGCCAGATCAGCTGCATGACTGTGTCAAAATAGTCAATGAGGACTTAAGGCGCATAGCTGCGTGGAGCAAGGACTTTGGATTACAAGTGAATCCCATTAAAACCCAGATAATAATCGTAGGTAGTACCCGCATGTTGAGCAAGCTCGATCGAAGTACACTTCCTGCAATAATTTTTGATGGTATTACGATTCCATACAGCACACAGGTTAGGAATTTGGGTCTTATAATCGACCAAAGCCTATCGTGGGGTCCACAACTAGAAGCCGTCAGGCGTAAGATTTTTGCTTCTGCGGGCGCCTTAAAACGTCTCCAAAGTTTTCTTCCTACTGCTACCAAAGTTGCGTTAGCACAATCCCTACTGCTTCCTATTCTCGATTACGCTGATGCCTGCTATCTAGATTTAACTGAGGACCAGCTGAATAAACTTGAGCGTCTCCAAAATTTCTGCATAAGGTTCATATTTGGTTTGCGCAAATATGACCACGTCTCCTATTTCAGGCACAAGCTCAAGTGGCTTCCTATACGACTCCGCCGGAATACTCATATTCTCTCTCTTCTTTATAGCATTCTTTTTAGTCCTGCTTCCCCACCCTACCTTAAAGTAAACTTTGAGTATCTGTACTCACAGCACTCCCTAACGTTGAGGTCAACCGAAAATCTTTCTCTGCAAATCCCCACACATTCGTCTACCTTCTTCGACAAATCCTTTACCATACAGGCTGCACGCCTGTGGAACAGTATCCCAGTCGAAATAAGAAAATCCCCATCATCCCACACATTCAAAGAAAGATTAAGGAAATTCTACTTGCCTAATGATAACTGCTGATCCTGTAACATTTTTATTTATTAAAAAAAAAAAAAAAATTTTTTCTAATGTGGAATTTACTATCTGTATCATTATTTTCTTTATTGTTATAATGTATAAAATTTTGTAATTGTAAGTAATATGTAATATGGATACTGGTATATATGTATGTATATATGTATTTGTGTAGATATATATGTTTATGTAATGTATATGTATATTTGCATGTATGATTGTGTATACACGTGTATTTATGTATATTTATAACTATATAAATAAGTAACGATTAAAATAGATACACCACCGTCCGTCACAGTCTCGCTATATTACTCTCAGCTCGGTTGTCTGGAAGAAATCGCTTTAAGCGATAAGACCGCCCTTTGCATTACTTAGAATGAGGATTTTCCTCTGGTATTTTTCTGTAATTATTGGTGTGCAAATAAAGTGTTTATCTATCTATCTATTTTTATGATATAAGGTAACAGGACAAGCACGACGCTCGCCTGATGGTAAGCGATGACGTCTACCTATTACAGATATATATAGTGGCATACAAAATTCTAGACTGCCAGAATTTTGCATGTCACTGCACTGCGCCTGTTATCTTGAGACATAAAGATGTTGAGTCTCAAATGCCCTGTAATTTTACTGGACACCTTGCTATTTCAACCGAAAAACATTCCTATTTTACGGCTGAAAATTAATTGGCAAAGTAGCAGAAGTCCTTCCACTACAGAAATTATATATGATATATAATTATAGGCAGACGTCATAGCTTACCGTCAGATGAGGGAGCGTTTCAGATTCAGATTCAGATATTTTATTTGCGAAAAACACAGGTAATACAAAGGTAACATAATAATTTTAGTTCTATCCCTATTTTGCCTTTATTAACGTGCAAATATTTACAATTGTATGTTAATTAATTAATATTTATATGTCAAAATAGATTATTTATACTATACAATACAATATGCTAACAAATAATAGATTTAGATTTCAATTACTACATTAAATTCAATCATTATTGTATTAAATCTAGGTAAATTATTGTGACTCTTTTTAACCGACTTCAAAAAAAGGAGGAGGTTTCTCAATTCGACCGTATAATAATAAAAATATATATATATATATATATTTATTTATTATTATTATTTTTTTTTTTTATGTTTGTTCGCGGATAACTTCGTCGTTTATGAACCGATTTCGATTATTCTTTTTTTGTTCGAAAGCAGATATCCCAAGTGTGGTACCATGGTAATTTTATCGAGGTATGATAAGTATCTCCAGAGATATCAATATCTCTAAATTGGTACTGAAAATGAATAGCGCGGCATTGAAGTCGGTTGTTTTTTAGTTTTTAAACGATATTATTACCATTTGTTGTTTGCACGCTGTTACCTCACATTATTAAAATAGACCATTCTAGAAATGTGTTCTGTTCACCTTCTTCAACCACATCATCGCTTACCAACCAGGCGACATAATGGTCGAAAGCTGGCCTATGAGATGATATAAACTAAACTGGCAAGTACGAGTCGGACTCGCACACGTAGGGTTCCGATTGAACAAAATTTGCCGGAAGTATGTTTATTTTATTATTCTCTTTATTTTTATTTTATATATTGTAAAATCCCCCATAGTCATACATACTATGTGAAAATATCAAGTAACGGCCTATTATGGTTAAGGAGATACAGCGCTATGAAATACGGAAAGACAGACGGACGGACGGACAGCAAAGTCTCAGCTAGAAGGTTTCTTTCGTACCCTTTGGGTACCGAACCCAAAAGTGATTAATATAATACAGATATCTAAGTTTTCCCAAAGAGATAAGATAGATAAAGATAGATAGATACATGTTTGCTGACTTTGACATATAATATCTTGCTTACATCCGATGCGACTCAATAGGTTAGGTATAGGCCTTAGATAAAGTAAATCTTAGATAGAGATATACAAGATGATAAACACGTAATAAAATGTATAGAGCAAAGATAGGATAAAGGTCGATATCAAAGTTTCTAAGATGATGTACCTATTGAGTGCCTTACCTTCTTCTCGAGATCGGATAATCAGACGCTTTTTCATTCATTAATTCTCAGCCGATTTCGTCCACAGCTGGACATAGGCCTCTCTCGTGGCACGCCACTGAGCCCAATTTTTAGCTATTCGTTTCCAACCGCTGCCAGCCAGCTTGCGTATATCATCGCTCCACCTAGCTGGAGGGCGTCCTAAAGTTTCTACACTACGTTTACCGAGCCGTGGTCTACTCTAGAACTCGTCTAGCCCAGTGCCAGCTTGCTAATCCTTATGCATATTTACCTAACGTTAATTTTTGGGTAACGTATAACGGAAGAGCTTCGAATCAATTGCTTCGTCAAGATTCAGTCAATAAAAGTAAGCAAAAACAAAACAACCATATCATATGTACCAGGACAATTTAGGCAAGCTAGTTAGAAAATCTGTTGCCAAACATCTAATGTGTTCCGGCAGCTATCCTTGAGAGCCAGTTCCCATTCTAGGACTCGCGTGCTTACCATCTTCGACCGCATCATCACTTACCAACAGGTGAGGTAGTGGTCAAAACGCTAGCCTATAAGATATTTAAAAAATCTGAACTTTAGATAATATGCATCCTAATATCCGATGTGTAATAATAGCCGAGAGTCAGTTCTATTCCAATATGCGAACGAAACTTGACACTCACATATCAGTCATATGTATTTTCTTTTTTAGGGTTCCGTACCCAAAGGGTAAAACGGGACCCTACTACTAAGACTCCGCTGTCCGTCTGTCTGTCTCCAGGCTGTATCTCATGAACCGTGATAGTAAGACAGTTGAAATTTTCACAGATGATGTATTTCTATTGCCGCTATAACAATAAATACTAAAAAACAAAATAAAGTTTAAAATTATAGAGGGTCCCCATAGAAGAAACGTGTTTTTTTTCGGCATTTCAATATAACGCCATCTATGAAAGCTAAGGTAAACGTCCATAGATGGAGTTATATATAAATGCCGATCCCTAACACCTTTGTGTTAGGTAACTTTTACTTAGATACCGTGCGTTAGACGTTACACGTTAGACGTTAGATGGCGTTACAAGAAATAAGCAAGCGGATCACAACTCTGTTTTGATAAAATGTTTATTAATTATTATTTTTTGCTCGATCTTATAAAATACTGTAGTGTGGTACGGAACCCTACGAGTGCGAGTCCGACTTGCAATTGGCCAGTTTATTCGTATATCATATAGGCTAGCATTGACCACTACCTCGCCTGGTGGTAAGCGATGATACGGTCAAAGATGGTGAACACGCTAGGCCTAGAATGGGAACTGACTCTCAAGGATAGCTGCCGGAACACATTAGATGTTTGGCAACAGATTTTCTAACATGAGGGTGGTAGCTGGCCAGGCGGACACTAGATAGTGTCCTACCACCATGCGGGGGTCTTTGGTTTCTTACCGATGTTTTTCCTTCACTGGAGGGCTACTGTGAAACGCGCACATACATTTTTGATAGGATAATCCATTGGTGCACGGCGGGGATTGAACTTGGTACCTCTAACATCAAAGCCGACCGTTCTCCCGATTACGCCACCGGGCCCTGCCTACCAAGTTTCAACTATGTAGTCCTAATAAGTTCGGAGTAAAGTGGCTATGACTTACGGACGGACAGACAGACATGACGAATCTATAAGGGTTCCGTTTTTTGCCATTCGACCTAAAAATCTAAAAGCGGTTCCCAGAATACATCTACCTACCAAGTTTCAAGTGTGTAGTCCCAATTGTTTCGGAATCAAGTCGCTGTGACAAACGGACAGGCAGACAGACAGAAATGACGAATCTATAAGGGTTCCGTTTTTGCCTTTCGTCTACGGAACCCTAATAACCGGACTTCACATCGTGCGAGTCATTTTCAGAGTGCCTAGTTTACAAGTTTCTTTAGACTTGTTTACCTACTTACTCGTTCACGTTAAAGTAAACGCAGCAATTTTGTTGATGGAATACATACGAGTACTAATATATTCCAACTATTTTGAATTAAGTCACGTTTAGGAATACGCCGATGAAAATTATTTAAATATTTTTACAATGACGACATTACGAGTACATGCTTTTTGACTGAAATTTGCATCTGAGTACATAAACCTGGTAGTAATTGTGTGTGTTACATGGAGTATAAAGTCCAGCTACTTTCTTTCAATTTTAAACAGACTTAACCACTATCTCACCTGCCCCCGTAGACAAAATTTAATTTTTGTTTTCATTCACGCTAACGCAACTTCAAATAATTTAAGATCGTTTAAAAAACTTTTTAGTTTTTAAGAACCGAATTCAAACGTCGCGCTAGTCAAAGTAGCTAGTAGACACAGTAACTATTATATAATCTATGCCAGTAGTTAGTAGTATGACGTCGAGATATGTAAATGCATTGTAATAAAAATGTTGATATATTAAAAACGGCTCGACCGATTTTGTTAAAATTTAATGGGACCTCCTGAGAAACAAAAAAAGATTTTTTCAAATCAGTTTAGGCATCTTCGATTAATCGGTGAACATACATAAATAAATAAAATAAAGTGGCCTACACTCATACAACATTTTAATCCGGCACTGGGGAATGGAAACAAAAATTAAAATGGAAGATGGTAGTGAGACGAGGTGCTGGACAACTGATTTTGGTCCTACCCATATGGAGTAACTATCGAAACCTGTGTTTTAAGCTCACTAACCGAAACTCGAGGAACCGAATAAAAAAACTAACTTTTTGAGGATAGTAAATAATTACTTAACTAGCAATATAAAATTGTGCTTTTGCCCAACAATAGGACATCTTAGTCACAATAATTTAAGATCGTTTAAATAAACTAAAAGAACCGACTTCAATTGCCGAGCTATTCATTTTCAGTACCAAGTTTGAGGTGTTTATTTCCATATCTCCGGAGATACTCATAAGATCTTAACGAAATTTTAATTGTAACTGGGAAGTATACCCCTACAAAAACATGAGAATTATCCGACCGAAAACCAACTTTCAAAAAGGGGAGGTTCTCAATTCGTCTTTTGTACGTACCTATGTACGCGAATATTCCGTCAATTATGAACCGATTCGGTTGATTCTTTTATTAATCGGTAGGCTACATTTCCAAGGTGGTCCCATTGTAATTTCATCGAGATCTGATAAGTATCTCCTGAGACATAGCGATTAACGTCTCAAACTTGCTACTGAAACTGACTTTTCGGTTGTTTTAGTTTTTAAAATCTTAATTATGTAAATTTTAAACTTTTGCGATTTACACACATAATTATATTGTAATACAGGACTTATAATAGAAGACCTCACGAGAGACCCTAGTCTTCTCGTGACCACGGTCCATGCAACTTGATCGAAAAGTCAAGGTAAATAAAATTATGTTTTTAGCGCGATAAGTCCCGTAAAACAATATAATCACATCTTAACTATTATTAAAGAACAACTTTAAATAGTTAAACACAATCCAAAATTTCATCATACCGACGGGACTTGAACTCGCAACCTCCGGAATAACATGTTCCGGTGCTTTGCCAATTACGCAGTGCAACATCTCTCGTTAGATTTGAAAACTGTAATGATTTCTTCCGAATGATTAATTTACGTAATAAGTAGTCATAGATGGCGCCACCAATGCATAATTGGGTTAACAAATGCAATCCACTAATTTTGTCGTAACGATACTTCGCATCGTTGCTTAATTGGCAAAGCACCGGAACATGTTATGCCGGAGGTTGCGGGTTCAAGTCCCGTCGGTACGATGAAATTTTTGATTGTGTTTAATAATTTACAAAAATATAAAGTGTGAAACACTTCAAAGAAACATAATATTTCAACTTTAAAAAACTTACCAGCAATATGCGGCGGGTAGACGTTGATATAGTTTAGTCCACTCTCCTTCAGCGCCTGGTCCATTCTCTTATGCTCCTCATTGAGGTCTACGAACCTCGGAGGCACCTTCTCCGGAGACCAGAACAGGAACGCGGAGAGACAGGTCGATACTGTCTTCACGTTCTTTGCGCGCATCGCTTCGATTATGTTTTTTGTACCCTGGTGGAGAGATTGTCATATTAGGTAAAACTGGGTAAACCAGTATATTTACCCTGATGGAGAGATTGTCATATTAGGTAAAACTGGGTAAACCAGTATATTTACCCTGATGGAGAGATTGTCATATTAGGTAAAACTGGGTAAAACCAGTATATTTATACTAAGTTACTGCTGAAAAGTCACGCTCAAATTTTAGATATTTTTTCAAAGTATTGGGTACATGCAAGCAAAGCTGCGAGCTACAGCTAACAATACAATCAACACTAATAATAGTTATAAATATTAATAAATTATATGTAAAAAATATTTTTTAAAACAAGCTTTTATCTAGGACAATGAACTAAAATGTTAAAAATAAAATCTAGTATTTGGCGTGTAGGTACTTACCTATATTCTTAAAAGCTTGAAGCACTACCCGTTTTTCAGGCTAGGTAATTACTATACTTCAGTGCTCAAGCTTTTAAAAATATAGGTAAGTACCTACACGCCAAATACTTACTAGATTTTATTTTTAACATTTTAGTTCATTGTCCCAGATAAAAGCTTGTTTTAAAAAATATTTTTTATACATAATTTATTTTTAACTTTTTAGTAGGTAGGTATAGATACCGACTACCTACCTACAACCTTAGTATTTAAGAGAAGGCATGATGTTTTAAATATTCCACGGATATTTGATGTGATTATGGGTAAAGTGCTCTTCAAGGAAAATCAATCGACTCGGTGGGGCTATGGTGCTTTAAAACAGAAATGCCATGGCCATCTTACAGCTCCATCATCAGATCCTGGCTATCATTTAAGTGTAAAGTGCTCCTAAAGACGAATAATTTGAGCCCAAATTAACTGGGGTTACGTTATTTTATCACAGAGATGCCGTGGCCACCAGTCATCACCAGTCGCTAAATATCATCTAAGTGTAAAGTTCTCTTTAAGACGAATCAATCGAGCCCAAACTCGGTAGAGTTACGTTGATTTATCACAGAGATGCCGTGGCCACCTTTCAGCTTCATCATCAGACCCTGGATATCATCTAGGTGAAAAGTTCTCTTCAAGACGAATCAATCGAGCCCAAACTCGGTAGGGTTATGTTAATTTATCACAAAGATGCCGTGGCCACCTTCCAGCTTCATCATCAGACCCTGGATATCATCTAGGCGTAAAGTTCTCTTCAAGACAAATCAATCGAGCCCAAACTCGATGGGGTTATGTTGTTTTATCACAGAGATGCCATGGCCACCTTCCGTCTCCATCATCAAACCAGCTCTATGGTACCATATCATTGTATTGTCACCGAAGATACATAAGTACACCAAATTTGAGTCCAATCGGACATCGGGAAGTGGGTCTAATTTAGCTTCCAAGATTCCACCCGAACATACATAGTGACATACATACATACATTACATACACTGCAAGTTAAATAAAAGCTTGTAAAATACGGGACTTATTGCGCTTCAAACATTAATTTTTATTTAACTCGACGTTTAGACCAAGTTGCATTGATTGTGGTTACGAGACGACGATGTATAAGCGCGATAAGTCCCGTATTTTTAACCGACTTCAAAAAAAGGAGGAGGTTTCTCAATTCGACCGTATATATATATATATATTTTTAAATGTTTTTTCGCGGATAACTTCGTCGTTTATGAACCGATTTCGATTATTCTTTTTTTGTTCGAAAGGAGATATCCCAAGTGTGGTACCATGGTAATTTTATCGAGGTATGATAAGTATCTCCAGAGATATTGAGATAAACATCTCAAAATTGGTACTGAAAATGAATAGCGCGGCATTGAAGTCGGTTGTTTTTTAGTTTTTAAACGATATTATCTTGTAATATTTATAACTGTGTGTTCAAATCGCGTTTAAAGTTTACAACTCTAATAATATAAATGCAAAAGTCAGTTTGTAAATTTTGGAAGTGAATATTTCTTTAGCGGCGTTGAGCACTTTTCTTGGGGTGAGTAAAAAATAAACTGGCGTCAGGTGACGTGGATCACGTGTCCTGATCGAAAATTCGTAAGACGGAGCGCAGGGCGCTTGCGCGAGGTGTCATTCCAACGGAGCGCAGGGTCTCGCGCGAGGTGTCATTCCAAAATATTCAAAAATAACATGTTCAAGTTTTCACGGCACTCCCGGAGTGCAACACATTGTTTTTTTTTTTTGTTCGTTTGGGACTTCTTCACGGTCAAACGAATGGACCGATTTATCTGAAATTTTGTACAGGGATAGCCAGTACTATGGATTAGGTTATAGGATACTTTTAACGCGGGAGAAGCCTCGGGACACAGCTTGTGTAATATATATCTGAAATGTGGTAATTAAGCCCTTTAATAATTTGATACACAACACGGCCTCATTAAGTTTTTTAAGACTTAATGTCCTTGTGCCGCCATTGTACTTATTCTTACTAAGTAATAGGTTACCTACAAAGACTTGTGAGAGTCGTACACGACTTCGCTCCCACCCGCTTCAAGCGAGCGGCCCGCGCGGCGATTACCGATAGTGCTGGCAGTGCTAAGGCAGATAGCCATAATGATGGTAGTAATGGCGATACTGTTGCAACTTGTCGTCGTGCGAGGTGTCCGAGACTGGTGTTCTTCATCTATGTCTCAGACCAGACAGAAGTCAAGACGGAGTCCCGCCGTACAACGCACTGAGGCCGGATAAAACTACGCCTCGCCGTGTACATAAACAGTTACACACACACACACATATGTATAACAAAACTACGCCTTACCTTGTCAGGCCCGCGGAGTGTCACGCTATAATAATTCGCAATTTTTAAAGAAAAATGCTGAATTGTTTTGTGAAAGAGTGTAAAAACCAATCGTTGAGAAATGGCAAGCAGGATGGAATCACATTATCACATCATTACAAAGTTTTTACTGCACGGCAACACTCACTAAGTGCACACATGTTTATGAAACCGGCCTCAGTGCGTTGTTCGGCGGTGGGGATCTCGACTTCTTATTTGGTCTGAGATCTGTGTCTCGGTCGTGTAACCCGGCTGTGGCTCTAGGCACATACCTCAGACAGATCAGTAGTGGGCTCCAGCGCGTTCCTCGTCCCCAACACGACGACCACGCCGTCCACGCCCTCGATCGCGTCGTTCACGGAGTCTGGCTCCAGAACATTCCCCTGGAACACCTCCACTTTGTCCGCCAGCTGGCTGGGGATCTTCGCCGGGTCCCGCACGAATGCACGCACTGACAGACCTGACCAATATCAACACCTATATTAGAAAAAGGATGATCCTTGCGTAAAAAAATAATAAGCTAATTAGTCCGTCAGTTGGATTAGCAATAATTAAGATAACTAGTTTAAAAATTAAAACAACCGACTTCCATGCCGCGCGAGTCAGTATCAGTTGCAAATTTGAGACGACTATCGAGATATTTCTGAGGATACTTATCAGATCTCGATGAAATTACAATGGGAAGAATCATCAAAATCGGTTCGCAAGCGACGAAGTTATCCGCAAACATACATAAAAAAATATATAAATACGGCCGAATCGAGAAACCTCCTCCTTTTTAAAGTCGGTTAACACGTATTTTTTTTACAAATCAATAGAAATTGACAAAGATAAAGAGCGTCAAAGTTCGAGAGCTCGAACGCGAAACAAACCGCTAAAAAGTGTACTGAGTTACGCGGAATTACTTCGCTCTATATCTTCGTAATTATTTGTTTGATTGAAAAAATTAAAAATATGTATCCATTAGTTTTTAATAATCTAAGTGACAGACTAAAAATATTTTTTTAGGCGTCTAGCATATTATGAAGCAGCTATAGCCAATGGCTAAGGCGTCGTCCTAGCGATCATGACGTGAGTTTTATCTCTACCCATAGCACTGTGGCGTAGCGCGGGGGGTGGCGGGGGGTCCATGGCCCCGGGTGGCACACGAAAAGGGGCGGCAGCAAGCCGCGATTTATGAAGTAAAAAATTAAAAAAAACCTTTTTCAAACTCCAGATCGCGCTTCGCGCTGACACAAGCCGAACCGCGCAGACGTTTTGGGTGGCGGAACGTTTTCAGTGTCTTCTTACCCAAAAAAGCGTTTTAAATTTTAATACCAAATCAGGGCGGCAAAATTGTCTCAGCCCCGGGCGGCACAATCCAACGCTACGCCACTGATTGCACTATTGACGTGAACCCACTCCAGACACAAGCATATTTAGCTTAGTTGGAGGGGTTAACAAGAACTACCAGTAATGTGCAATCCACATTGCTAGTAAGCTTTAAAAAAAAATCAAGACGTGGGGTTTGAGCGCCCGGCTTTTATGCCAGATGTAGTACTATTATATAATCTGTGGTAGTGGGTCCAAATTATCATGCGCATTTGCATACGACGAGATTTAAACCCACTACACCTCTGGCGTTTCACTGCTAGCTTTTGTTGAAAGCGACTTGACACGCGTGTGCATCGAATTGCTTTTAATTATTCATTGTTATTATACGAGTAACATGACGTGAGTGAAGTCGGTATAATAAACTCGAGATTTTTCAAACGCAGATTTTTATTACAAGCTTTATCTCTACTTCACGGCGAATTTACTTGTCCATCACAAAACTTGCGATTGATTTTAGAGCGACTTCCAGGGGTTCCATTGAGCTGAAATTTTGCATACATGTGCAAATTGCGTGACAATGCAATATTATGAAGACACGGTGCTGATCTGATGATGGAGCTGGAAGGTGGCCAAAGGAATTCCTAAAGTGCACATGTTATACCCGTCGTGTTTGGGCTCGTTGGATTTGTCTTGACCTACTCTGGTCCTAGGTTATGTAAAAGCTTGTGTTTCAAAAAGTTTTTTAAAATGTTACTTGTATAAGCCTACACCTTGGTGGATATTTCTATTATTTTTTCTCTGTTGTTATGTTTGATGCCATTTTCGTCTTTGAGACTATTAATCCAGTATTTACCATTTTTTAAACCTTGTTTAGCTGTTCCTAGGGAACTATATCATTCCAATGCAAGTTTGACTTAGTGGCAGTTGTGTTTTCTGAGGTCGTTTCTTATGCTACCTACACCTACTAAAATCAAACTGGCGAAAGTTCGTCAATGTATACGTACGAGTATGTTTGTTACTTCCATTGATAACACGCTAAAACTACTAAACCGATTGAGCTGAAATTTTGTTTATAGATAGCTTAAACTCTGGGATAACACATAGGATACTTTTAATCCTGATATTCCCACGGGAACGATGTATACGCGGGTAAAATCGCGGGGCACAGCTAGTTTAACTAACAATGTTTTCTAACATTGTTGATCATTACAGTTATTTTTAAAACAATGAGAATGACAATTACACAATGTGTTGAAATGCAAACAAAATTTGGTAATTAGAGCAGTAGCACGGGTGAGCAATGCGAGCATTGTATTTTAACCTACTTCACAATAATTATCGTATAAACGAAAAAACCGACTTCACATGCATAATTATCGTACAAAACGAAAAAACCGACTTCACATGCCGTGATAGTCATAGTACTGGCTAGTTATAATCATGTCATCAAAGTATACAAATTTTGCTTATATTGTTATCTCCATATCTCCAGAGATAATTGTCTTAGTAGTCTTTCAAACAAAAAAATATTTTTTCAAATCGGTTAAGATTTGCCTGATTTTTGAGATAACAAACATAAAAAAGTCGAATTAAGAACCTCCTCCTTTTTAGTGAAGTCGGAAGTATGAAAGTGATATTGAGCGAAGAGTTTTGGCCGGAAGCCAAGTGAGTGGGGCACTGCATATTTTTATGAGCAGTCAGAACGTGTCTTAAAAAATTAAGGGAATGTTGTGGTGCGATAGAAGATGTAGTGACATAAATAGAGAAAAGGATGGTTTGGACATCTAGAGAGGATGGATGAAGGAAAATTGACGAAACAGATTTATGAGACGAGCGTGATTGGACCAGTCTCTACCTCTACCAACTGGTCCAGGTAGAGCCCGACCTTAGGCGAACGCATTACGCCCAGATCGAAGACGTTTTAAAGAAAGGCCATGTGAAAAGTTCCTATAACCAGCGAGCATATATAAAAGCGCTCATGAAAGTGGAAGAAGCGAAAGAGGTATGTCAAGATTGTAGCATGTGGAAAGAAGTAGTCCCTGCCTATCCCAACAACGGGAAAAAGGTGTGATTTTATGTAAGTATGTATGTAAATTTAATTATCAGAGAATGTGATAAAAAAAGTGTGGCAAAAAAATTGTTTATGGACTGGTTTGGTTTTTTGGCTGGTTTGACAATCGCCCGTTTGTGTTTTTTTTTTAGTGTAACATAAGAATCAATAGATAGGATTTGAATTTATTTTGTTAAAAAGGGCATCATAGCTGCAGGTAGGTCCTATCTACATTTTAGCAAGATATAATGAGTTCCTTAGGAGAAATATTTCAAATTTGTATTGCAACTATATTCTAGGCCTAGTGTGTTTACCATCTTTGACCACATCATCGCATACCACCAGGTTATATAGGGGTCAAACTCTAGCCTGTGAAATACAATAAATATTATTGTAGTTTTTAACCAAATTAAAGGAGGAGGTTTCTCAATTCGACCGTATATATATATATTTTTTTTTATGTTTGCTCGCGGATAACTTCGTCGTTTATGAACCAATTTTGATTTTTTTTTTTTTGTTGGAAAGGAAATATCCCAAGTGTGGTACCATGGTAATTTTATTGAGGTCTGATAAGTATCTCTAGAGATATTGAGATAAACATATCAAAATTGGTACTGAAAATAAATAGCACAGCATTGAAGTCGGTTCTTTTTTAGTTTTTAAACGATATTATAACAATGATGTTTGTCATGCTTAGCTGTAATTTATTGATATTTAATTTATTAAACGCATTTCAGACTAAGCTATACTATACTGCTATATAGTACAGCATGACAAGCAAATTACAAGCAAACCGGCTGCTATATAGTATAGCTAAGTGTGAACGTGTCCTTAATAAATATATGATGAGCGGTTTTATAAAGAAAATATTTGATTTTTTGTTCTTTTGTTATTATTTAAATCAAAAACGACTGGACCGATGACAAAAAACTTTCACTAATGAAAAGCTACATTATCAGCGAATACCATCCTCATGCAACTGCACCGCCCTAGAGCGGCTTAATTCAATAAAATATCTCGGTATCACAATTGATGAGAAACTTACATTCGCGCCTCATATTAAAGACTTATCCAACCGGATACGGCGGCATACAGCAATTTTTAGAGCTTTACGTGACAGTGCAGAATGAGAGGTTATAAAAATGTTATATTGCTCATTAAGCCAATCTCTTCTAACCTACTGCATAACAGCCTGGGGAGGGACTAACAAATCACACATGATACAACTAAAGAGGGCACAAAGAGCGTTATTGAAGTGCAGTAGGCGTCGACCGATGAGATATCCCTCGGTCGAGTTATACAAAGAGTGCCAGGTTCTCTCGGTGAGACAACTGTTTGTTCAACACGCTGTACTACACCAGCACCCCTATGTTAAATATGACGTCTCAAAAACTAAACAAGCTTCTCATAATGTATGTAGCATTCCATCCAGCAACACATCATTTGCAACCAGATTTATAAAATTCTTAGGACCCTTTCTATACAACAAAATACAAAAAGCTACGGATATCCAACGATTAACAATGCATGACGCCAAAAAAAAAATTTTTAGTAATCTAATACAGATGGACTATAACAAAACAGAAAACTTGATTAAAATAATAAAATAAATACCACTTAATACATAATGGCCCCCCTTAAAACACATACATGCACGCACACACACACCCACCCACACACGCACACACACACACACCCACACACACACATCCACCCACCCACACACACACACACACACACACACACACACATCCACCCACCCACCCACCCACACACACACACACACACACACACACACACACACACACACACACACACACACACACACACACACGAGTAGGCAGAAGAAATAAATGCATGATTGTTCTAACCCATTAATAGGCAAATATACTAGAACTGTAACAACTGACGGAAGAGTCCTAGCACCTATAGCACGGGTCTCGAACCTAGTTTAGGTGTTTATAAATGTTGTAATACCATAGGCTATTTTATCTCCGTATTCTCACGGGAACAGGAACACGGGTGAAACCGTGAGGCGCTACTAGTAAACAATATGATATGAGTAATTATATTATAGCATAGTCTGAAGTCTGAAATATGCTTCATTGAATTAAGTTTTATGTAACCATTTTTCCAGAGGACAATAAGACTAATTTCACTGGACACAATCGGAGGAACAGTTTAGGTGCACACCTATAAAGGAGTGTCCAAGATTATTTGCATGACAAATGAGCATGACTAGCTTCTATTATCTATCTACAGCAAATATTTATACAACATTGGATTTCTTAGAAGTCTGGGGTCAATGTACAACGTTTATCAAACACATTTTTTGTTGAATACTGGAATCCCATATGATATAGTCTGGCCATAACTGCTGTACACTCCCTGAGGTATGCGCGGCGAGCTGGGAGCCGGTGAAACAGACTGTGGGGACGGCAGACTGACGGAGCGCGTCCCCCCCGTCTCGCCGCGCGCATACCTCAGGGAGTGTACAGCAGTTATGGCCAGACTATAGTAGATATTTATTTTAATATCTTATAGGCTAGCGTTTGACTACTATCTAACCTGTTGGTTTATGGTGATGATGCGGTTGAACATAGTAAGCACGCTAGGCCTAGAATGGGAAATTTTAATTTAAAGAAATAAATCACTAACATCAAGTGAGATCAAGTGTTTTAAGTCTGCAGAGAAAAAATACTAGAGCAGTTTAGAATTTAAATACTAAATAGATTTTATATCAAACCATACTGTGTACATTCTATTAAATAATTGCTGCATTAAAGGAAGTAGTTTACCTTTTTTAACAGCAGCTTCAAGAGCACAAAGGCCAGTCATGCCAGTAGAACCGAATATCACGATTTTCTTCATAGTTTGTGTCTGTAAAACAACCAACAGTAAAACACTTATAATTAACCAACTAGTTAGACCACTTTTTGTATGCAATAAAAACTAGCTAGACTAACAGTTATACGAGGAGAATCTACCTTACAATGTATTCTATTAGAAATAAGAATAAGTTAGACGATATTTGATTCAATTTATCGCACTAAATCCTCGGAGCACTTGAGAATTGCTGCCGCAATTTCAAAACTTCTCCAATTCCATACAACTTAACGACAGAACTAGTTTTCAGGCAATGGAATTGGAAGTAATTTACGTGACGTATCAATAAATTTGTAATTCAAATATATTGATACTGAAATGAAAGCCACTTAGGTACTCAGTTAAGCGTGATTCCTTTTATTAAATAATCAGAATTAATTAATATTTTCTCACATACCGGTGCGTGCGTCCGTGATGTAACAAAATTGATGTAAATACTAACCAAAAAAATCCAAAATTACTATATCTATCTTTAGTTGTACTGCCGCGCTGAAAGAAAAAACGGTAAAATGCCTATGAAGAAACGAGATGACTATTAGTTTAGGTCCGATGAAGCGACTTCTCAATTTATTCGAATTTTAGCAGTTTAAATAAAACGCCATCGCGTTTTTCTACTAATTTGGTAGAATTTATTAGACTTGTACATTATTTTTATCAATGGCAAATTGTTATATTATACTAATATTTATTATTTTAACACTATTTTGTTCTAGTGTTACGTTACTCAATTTCATAAGTAAAGTACAATAATTTATTCGTAGCTACAATAGTAATAAAATAATATTTAACAAAATCAGCCAGTTCTTGCGTTTTATTATTACTATTACTTTAATATGTCAATACATAATGCTACGAAATGTCAAAAATCCCTGCGATTCAGAACAAGAAAGAACAAAACGCAAATAACCTCAAAAAGTCATGCGTAAACAGATGTGCTAGTATTTATTTTCAATAATAAAGTAATAATTACATTTTAAAATGGCAGAAACAGAGGAATACTTTCCTCGTGGTGGAAAAAAGCCGTCGGTTTTATTTAAAAAGAGTGCAAATGTAAGTTTATCTCATCAAATTAGAGCGGCTTGTTTCCAATTGAATTGATTTAAAAAATAAGCATTTTCTAGTTTTTAGGAGCTCCCGAGAAGACAGAAAAGAAGAAGAAAAAGCCCAAGAAGAAATCTGAAGGTGATGATGGCTATTTGTCAGATGATGAGACGAGAGAAATTGATATCTCAGCTAAAAATTGTGCGATCGGTTTGAGCTACAAGGTAAGGTTTTTTTTAGTATTGCTACTTAAAACTACTCAAATTTAATTATTATTCGAAACCATACATGAGTCATGCCTATACCATGCATCTAAAATTTTAGAAGTAAGTTGTATGAATTTTTTCTGGCTTTTTGGTAGTAAGATACTTTCTAAACTACGACAAGTTCATGTTGTATTGTAATTCCAGACAATAAAGCAAGGAGTGCTGGTCCTAGGGCGGGTGAAGCAGGTCCTGGAGACCAAGGTGGTGGTGATGCTGCCGTGCAGGTTGATCGGTAACATCATGGCGTGCCACATCAGTGAGCCCTACAACAAGCTGCTGGAGGCCTATGTTAATGATCAGGTTAACATATTTTATTATAAACTATTTAATTCAATTAATTTATTTTCTCTCACAAGTTATTACAAAATGGGTACTTAGTCTAATGCTCGGATAAAGGACACTATCTTGTGAGAGACTGGTGCCTGATGTAGGTTTTTAAAAAACTTGTAAATACAGGTCGCCAGGTTTTAAAAAAACCTGTAAATACAGGTCGCCAGCACTCCCCCTGACAATGAAAATCTTATTTCCGTTCTTATTAAGTTCCGTGAAAGTTGACTAATCTTATGTAAGTAATTAATAACTGCAACAAGTAATAACAAATCGAAAGAATATAGATAATAATATAATTTAAGATCGTTTAAAAAACGAAAAGAACCGACTTCAAACATTGCGTTGTTCAAACTTGTTGTGTTTCGCGGCTTTGCCTACAATTAATTAATCTCTGGTTATATCTTCCTCTTGAAGCACTCTAATAGTAGAGAATAGGTATCTCCTGGGTAAGCACGCTCCATTCTATCGCATCATCACTAAACATCAGGTTAGACTGTGGTCATGTACCACTCAGTTAGTTTAGTGTAAAAAAAAATCTGCATAAAGGTGGAAACGCACTAGAGCGGCGCAGCAGCGGAGAGGCGCGGCGCGGTTCGATGCGGCAAAATATTCTCCAGGAGGCAACTACGCCGCGCCGCGCCGCGTAGTGCGTCTTATTTCTTAGGAAACAGTGGAAAGAATATTTTTCTGGCCGCGCCGCTCCGCCGCCGCGCCGCGCCGCTCTGCTGCTGCGCCGCTCTAGTGCGTTTCCACCTTTAAAATCCATTGCATAGTTTAAAAGATCGAAGCGACAGATAGTTGGAGCAACTTTGCTTTTATACTATGTAAAGATAATCTGCACTAGCAGCACTCGGCAGGTTTGCTTATGTTCACAAGTATGTTTTTTTTTAAATATATTTTATAGGCTAACGTTTGACCACTATCTCACCTGTTGGTGAGTGATGATACGGTCAAAGATGGTGAGCACGCTAGGCTTAGAATGGGAACTGTCTACGGTCTACTTCATAATTTTGTCAAGGTTGGTGTTGATTATAATAAACAAAGCCTAAATATTACATCTAACCTAAAAGGGTTAACTTGAATTTATCTTCACATATTTTGAACTATGTTTTATATTATAGAGTGTATTATTTATAAATATGTCCCTATTGTCACTACAATGTTGCCTTTCCGGCTAATAAGCAATTTTACTTTAGCCTAAATGTGGTACGCAAACTGTACTAAGAATGTGTCTGTTACCACTTTTCTTATTTCTAATAAAGATGTATACACATTGTTGAAGTATTCATACGTATAGCACTTTTAGCACTTTATCAATAAGCATTATTTTTATACACTAGTTTGAACAGTTTTGTCTGCTTAAGTCTTTTATTTTGAACTGTTGAAAATTGTCATCAAATCAAATCAAAGCATTTGTTCAGTATGTAAGCAGTGTTAATATACGCACATATATACACATCAAAATCATAAAATAAATCAAGTAATATCAAGTAAACATAGCAAAAAAGCATAATTTAACGCTTTGAATTAAAAAAAAGTAATGAGCCATTAAGCTGTCATCCAACATTGAAGTCAGACTATTAAAAAAATTATTAAAGAGAGTTACATATATACACGTACTTCTTTGTTTCAGTACTTCAGACAAAGTTTATATAAAAAAAAATTGTGAAATAGTGAAACACGACCTAAAAAAAAAGCATAACGATCACCAATTAAAATTTTTTATGTTAATTTTGCTATAGATTAAACATTCTAGGTCTTAACATAAATTGAAACATTTAACAGAGTGAGAAAGTGTGCGAGCTCTCCAGCATGTTCCGAGTGGGGCAGTACGTAGCTGTGAAGGTGCTGGAGGTGCAGGGACAGAGCCTCATGCTGACCACCATGCCGCACCATGTCAACGGACAGAAACAACACGCTGATATGGTTAAAGGTATATCTTTAAAAAAAGTTAGTTTTGTTAATTTGTAATAATTTAAGATTGTTTCAAAAACTAAAAGAACCAACTTCAAACGTCGCGCAGTAAATATTATATAATCTGTGCCAGTGGTTAGTGTGTCGTCAAGGTATATAAATGTATCGTAATACAAATGTTGATAAATTAAAAACAGCACGACCGTTTTCGTTAAAATTTAAATGGGACCATCTGGGAAGGGTACCCTTTGAAACAAAAAAAGAATTTTTGCAAATCCGTTCAGGCATCTTCGAGTAATCGGTGAACATACTTAAAAAAAAAGTTCCTACGAATTGAGAACCTTCTCCTTTTTTGTGAAGTCGGCTAAAAATATATCAAATATATAAGCTTTTGTATGGACTGTTACAACAAACACCTTTATAGGGTTACCAGATAAAAAATTTAAAAGACTGGAGCAAATGCCTGATTTCCTTCATAAAATTCTGAGAATTTATCGTAATATAAAATGTTTGCTTAAACATTATTTACAAATTTTTTTTTTTTAATGTATGTTCACCGATTACTCAAAGATGCGATGTGGAAAATTCTTTTTTGTTTATAAGGGTTCTTCACAGGTGGTCCCGTTTAAATTTCATCGAGATATGTTCAGTATCTCTAGAGATATGGAGATAAACACCTCAAACTTGGTACTGAAAATTAATAGTGTGGCATTTGAAGTTGGTTCTTTTAGTTATTAAACAATCTTACATTTTTAATCAATTAAGATTTAAAAGAGAGTAAAAGAGACCATTTTATTGAAAATCCTGAGATCTCAGTACAAATCCTGAGATATGGTAACCCTACCTAAGAAGAGCTCTGCACAGTGATTCCCTATTATTAGCGAATGCTTTCAAGCTTAACTTTGGTGTCCGCAGTGCAGCGTTTTTCATATGAAATCATATTTTTCTTATAGGAGCCATATTCCAAGCGGCGGTGTCGTCAATAGAAGACCATGGCTATGTGATGGACATTGGCATCGCAAACACAAGGACTTTCCTGCCCAAGAATGAAAAAAATCCAGAACTGGACCTAGGTTAGTAGTAACAAATATTTCATATCATATTATCATTATAGTATATGATTTTTCGCGTTTAAAATTACTTATGGAATCTTTATAAATGGTATCCACAAATTCTGCAAGTACAGAATAGAAATACGCATGAACACTATCTCTCCTAATGTAAAGTGATGATGCGATAGTTGATGTTGCGAATATAGAGTATATATATATAAGGTGGTGTTGTTGGAGAATGGTCGGCTTTGACGCCAGAGGTACCGAGATCAATCGCCGCCGTACACAATTTTTTCTATAAAAAAAATTGATGTGCGCTTTTCACAGTGGCGGAGGGTGATGGAAAAACATTGTTAAGAAACCCCCAACCCACACATGGTGGTAGGACTAAAGACACTATCTAGTGTCTGCCTGGCCAGCTATCATCTTCAAGTTAGAAAATCTGTCGCCAAACATCTAATGTGGTCCCGCAAGCTATCCTTAAGAGCCAGTTCCCATTCTAGGCCTAGCGTGCTATCATCCTCGACCCCATCATCATTTACCAACAGCTGAGATAGTTGTCTAACCCTAGCCTATAAAATATAAACAAAATGCTGATGATGTATCTGAGAGCCAGTTCCCATTCAAGGCCTAACGTGGTCCAATCCTCAATCACATCTTCACTTACCAACAGATAAGATAGTAGCCAAACAGCCTTTATCTTGACGACTTCGCCTGATGGTAAGTGATGACGTCTATAATAAAGATACAGCGGCATGCAACATTCTGGGTAGCCATATTATGCTGTAAAATAAACTAAAAGTCAAATTGTACATAACCAGAGTCCTGCAATTATTTTTTACAGATGTAGGAATGGTGACATGGTGTGCAATCAAGTCAGTGTCTTCAGATAGAAGCATCGTCACGTTATCTACTACCCCTAATAACTTGCAAGCAGGTGTTCTCAAACACAAGCAAAACACGACTTTATTGCCGGGGACCAACGTCGAGTTTATGGTGGATACGGTGAGATTTTGTCAGACTTAAATCAAAGAAGAATCAAAGCATTTATTCAGTATGTAGGCAGTATAAATATACGCACATATACACGTCAAAATCATAAATCATAAAATAAATCATAACCAATTATCAAGTAAACATAGCAAAAGCAGAATTTAACGCTTTGAATTAGAAAAAAAAAGTAATGAACCATTCAGCTGTCATCCAATCGTTTACGTCAGAATATTAAAAAAAAATTAAAGCAGGTTAAAACCAACCATACATGTAACTGTGTGTTTCAGTACTTCAGACAATTTTTATATAAAAAAAATAAAAAAGTGAAATAGTGAAACACAACATAGAGAAACGCATACCGATCACAGTAAATATCATGATCCAAATGGAACTGATAGTCCGTCTGTCAGCTGCATAATATTGTTTAAATAAAAATAAAAATGGCAATCCTAGAAAGAAAATCTGCGGACAAAAGGGGAAAACTGAATGGCTGTTGAATCTACCGGTGAATATTCATTTTACTTACTAAAGTATCTTTTGCACCTGTTAGATTTAAAAACGGCACTTTCCTTATAATATATTCATGGATTTACAAGATAAGGATCGTGCACAGCAGATGTTTTGACAAATTCAATTTAATCCGTATGCTCTGAACATAAGGTTCTAATTGCTATGTACAACAAAACAGCCAAACGAAAGAAATCTAGATACAAAAATACAAAATGTATGTACAAGTCATTGAATCCAAAGGCTCCCGAACTAGTCAAGCTGTGTTTCAGGAGCAAGTGGCTTCTCCCATTATTTTATGAAGCTTAATTATTATGTTCAAATAATATCCACTACTTAATATTTTTAGTTTTATTTTTACAATGTTTGGGTAATTAAAATAAACTGGCCAAGTGCAAGTTGGACTCGCACTAGTAGGGTTCCGTACCACACTACAGTATTTTATAAGATCAAGCAAAAAATATCACTATCGCCAGCAAAAAATAATCTATACTAATATTATAAAGAGAGAACATTTGTATTTTTGTATTTTAGTATGTTTGTAATGAGTAAGCTCAAAAACTACTGAACCGATTTAAAAAATTCTTTCACTAATACATAGAATGTACTTTCGGAATGAAAATAGGCTATATATTATCCCGTTTAAATCAAAGGTACATTCGTGGAGACCTAATTTGCAACCTAAGTCGGCAAATAAACGGTCGAAAAAACACGTTTCTTACGAACGCTGCTTAATTGAAAATAGATAGAAGAATATTTTCTATGCAAGAGTTGTACAACTTAATAAGACCTACAAAAAAGTCCGCGACAGCATATGTCTATCTCTTAAAGTTGACTCACAGTAACCATTTTAATCTTAAAATTTTTGTAAAAAAATATTACATAACTTCCAAGGCTATTTTCAAGTATATAGTATTAATCCTAATCCAAATAATTACGTTAATTAACTTGGCCACATATTATAGATTAAATTGTCATCATGTACATATTGTCCTTTACAGTATAAAATTCAAATGAAAACTCTAGAAGATATCACGAATTTCACAAACACGCATCGCAAAATTAATAAAATATTTGCAGTGAAACCACAGATTAGGTCATAGTTACTACGAAAATATTATTATAAGCTTAGCTATGCTGTAGATCCCCACCGATCACAATCAATTTGAAGTCAATATAGTATAATAATATGATCTATTGTATAAAATAATATTCATCTATATATATAATAATATAATATAATATTTTAAACCACCCCGACTGATCTATGTATAATAGCTTTTTCCAATTTATTTATTTATTTATTTATTTATGGAAAAAAATACATGTTGCACTTACAGTTTTACACCAAAGCGTACATCATGCCAGAACTAGTAACTACTGACAAAAGGTAAATGAGGAGAAAAATATATCCACATCCGACTCCTTTGCAATCAGATCGTTGAGGAGACAAAGACCCTGACTTGTGGGAGCAAACCTGACAACCAAACATGACTCTAAACACGACATTTAAAATCTGAGCTGTAAGTTGGTGAGGATTTGAGTATTCTGTAGAGTCCAGGAGGCTTCCATGTTCTTACAATATCGTTGAAGAAGAAGATTTTCGAATTGATCAGACCTATGAAAGTTGATTTCATAGCGCAATTAACTAGAAAAAAGCTCATAATTTTATAACGATTGAACGAATTTTCATGAATCAAAGCTAAGAAAACTCTTGATGAAGACATCTATCAAACAAAAAAAACTATCAATAATAATAATATCGTTTAAAAACTAAAAAACAACCGACTTCAATGCCGCGCTATTCATTTTCAGTACCAATTTTGAGATGTTTATCTCAATATCTCTGGAGATACTTATCATACCTCGATAAAATTACCATGGTACCACACTTGGGATATCTCCTTTCGAACAAAAAAAGAATAATCGGAATCGGTTCATAAACGACGAAGTTATCCGCGAAAAAACATTAAAAAAAAAAATATACGGTCGAATTGAGAAACCTTCTCCTTTTTTTGAAGTCGGTTAAAAACAAAATCGGTTCATCCAGTTAGGTGCTAAGATGCTACAGACAGACACACAGATACACACGTTAAACGTATATTACCCCTACATTTTGCGTCGGGGAACGCCGTAAGGTTACGGCGGCAGATGTGCTCCTTGGTGGTAAGCTACTTTTTGGTAGATTTAATGATTCCACTACCACTGTACGAAAACTCATGATTCATGAATGCACATAAAACTTTCATTGGTAGGTATATAGCTATGATTAGAACTAACGACCGTCGGGTCAGAATCAGGGTAACTATCCTTTACGCCAAAGGGCCGTCCAATATCAATACGTAAGTATTATAAAACAAAGTTCATCACTGCGTCTGTCTGTCTGTTCGCAATAATCTCAATAGCTACTGAACGGATTATCATGCGGTTTTCACCAATAGCCAGAGTGTTTATGAGGAAGGTTTAGGTGCATAATTCGTTAAGGTTTTGTGTAAATTGGATGAAATATGACGATGGTTGTTAAATATGTTCATATTTTATATTCGATGCAACAAACTGATGCAATTTTTGTAGGCATATATGTTCTACCCGTGCGAAGCCGGGGCGGGCTGCTAGCAATTAATAAACATTTTATTTCTTATAACGCCATCTAACGTCTAATAAAGGTGTTGGGATCGACATTTTAATATAACGCCATCTATGGGACGTTTACCAAACTAAGCGTACATAGATGGCGTGAAATGTCGAAAAAAACACGTTTCTTGTATGGGGACCCTCTATTATTTTTAACTTTATTCTGTTTTTAGTAGTTGTTGTTATAGCGGCAACAGAAATACATCATCTGTGAAAATGTCGACTTTCCAACTATCACGGTTCATGAGATACAGCCTGGTGACCGACGGACAGACAGACAGACAGACGGAAAGCGGAGTCTTAGTAATAGGGTCCCGTTTTACCCTTTGGGTACGGAACCCTAAAAAACAAGCCTATTTGTATACCTGTGTGTGTCTGTATGTGTGTAAAATGTTTGTTTTATGTGGGAATGTTAATGTGAGTGTAGATGTGTGTTATTGCGTGTGTGTGTGTTTGTGTGTGTGTGTCTGTGATATGCGTATTAATCTTCTAGCATTTACCAATGGAGATGTTAACGCAAGGCGTACCCCTCTGCTGGCCATATAGCCATTTTTGGCCATATAAGCGTGCGTAACTACGCTGTATTTTTAATTCTGTGTGCGTGTTTCAAGCTAGTGTGCGGGATCGTTAAAGTGAGTGATTTGTGTGTGTGTGCAATGCGTGTTTACCTCGTCCTCCGTAAGTATCGGCAGAAAAAAATGTTGACGGATTACAACGTTAACATCTCCATTGGTATATGCTCGAAGGTATTCATATGTGGATTTTGTGTGATATTGTATTGAGTTTTGTGTAAAGTCTGAAAATTATTCCTTAAAAATAAAAACTGGTTTTTCACAAAACATTTTCACTGATTTTCAGTATCATCGTAATCAAGAGTTTTTAAATCTTCCAGGATGATGAACTTTATATTATTACTAGCTGACCCAGCAAACGTTGTTTTGCCATATAAATAATTTCGTAGTAATTTCTAGTGTAGACAAAAAATAGTTTACTTATTGTAAGTATGTATGGCGGAAAAATTATTAAATTACTAAAATGGCTATTACAAAATAAGGGTTGATCGTAGAAGGGTGAAAATTGAGGATTGTATGTATTTTTGTATGTTGTATCATAAAAAAATAGAAATTAAAAAAATTGTCTAAAAAATAAAAAAATAAATTTAGGGGTGGACTACCCCTAACATTTAGGGGTATGAAAAATAAATGTTGGCCGATTCTTATAGATACCGGATAAGCACAAAAAATTTCATCAAAATCGGTCAAGCCGTTTCGGAGGAGTATGGCAACGAAAACTGTGACACGAGAATTTTATATATTAGATTATTAAATTTTTAAAGTTTCGTAATTTATCTAGTTTATTGTAGAGACGTGGCACAACACAAGTATATCAAATTTCTTTTTTGCAAATGTAGTATGATAGATGGGAGTGTGTCCTTGTCTAACAACCTGCCAGTGCTATATATCTATAGTATACAAGCTGTGCCCCGCGGTTTTACCCGCGTAAACATCGTTTCCGTGGGAATATCGGGATAAAAGTATCCTGTGTGTTATTACAGGGTCTAGGCTATCTACGTACCAAATTACAGCTCAATCGGTTCTGTAGTTTTTGCGTCAAAGAGTAACAAACATACATCCATATATCCATACATAATTTCTTACAAGCTTTCGCGTTTATAATATTAGTAGGATAATGTATGTGGTCCATACAAAAGAGAGGGACAAACTCCGTTCAAGGTCCGTCTCTGTCGGGCCGGTAGTGCACAGTCTTCATATAAAACGTGTTTGAATATATTCCAGCCTCTAGACAATGGCATCGAAGGCACAATATTCGGCGACGTGACATGTTACATTCAGCGACAACACGTCGACAAGGTCAAGGGGAAGAAACCAGCGCTTGGAAAAAAGGTACGTTTCATAATTTAGGCTTTGTAGTTTGGACTGGTGATCGAAAGGTCGCGAGTCCGATCCCCACTTTTGCACTTTTGACGTGAACCCACTCCAGACACAAGCATATTTAGATTAGTTGGAGTAACAATATCTCTAGTAATAAAAAAAAATGTGCAAAAAATGTTAAAATCTAAAACAACCGACCTCCACGCCGCGCGAGTCAGTTTGAGTAGCAAGTTTGAGACGTTTATCGGCATATCTCTGGAGATACTTATCAGATCTCGATGAAATTACAACGGGACCACTTTGGAAATGTACCCTACCAATAAAAAAAAATCATTGAATCTGTTCACAACTGACGGAGTAATCACATAACATACATACAAAAAATATATACAGACGAATAGAGAAACTCCTCCTTTTTGGGAGTCGGTTGAAAAGAAAAGTTATTAATGTGATTGTAGATCCGCGCCCGAGTTCTGTACGTGATGCCGACCAGGAAGTGTCCCTTCCTCACCATGAGGAACATCTTCGAGTCCACCTACCCTGACCTGGAGGCTGAGCAGAAATATAAAGACGGAGATATTATTGAAAATGCACAGGTAATAAAAATAAAACCGGCCAAGTCGAGTTAGACTCGCCCACCGAGGCTTCCGTACTAACTTCTCAAACGAGGTTAAAGGACAAACTTAGCTTTGTAGTTCGATCCATAGAAAATGTACTTCACCAACCGCAAATAATGAGTCTGTAATAGTAAATTCACTTTTTTTGTTATTAAACTACATATTTATGGTTTTCAGATGTATGCCTATATAAGTGCTTCAAGACCTTGGCTCTGCCAAATTTCATGATTCTAGGTCAACGGGAAATACCATTAAGTCCCTATAGGTTTCGATTCCTCAGTGAAATGACAAAACATGCGAAAATACGCGACATAATCGGTCATATCTTTTTATTGCGTTGACTTACAGGTTTGATTTTTTCACAGCCAAAAGATACCGTAGACCCAAGTATTTGATATAAGTTTCAACTCGATACCCCCACGCGTTCCGGAGATAAAAAGTCTCGACAGACGGACAAAGTGAGGGGTTCCTTTTTCCTTTTATGATACGGAACCCAAAAAAGGAAGCGCGTAGAAAGCTACGCGTTAGAAGTTAAACTTCCATCACATTGAAATATTGACAATTTATATTTATAAACTTTAAACTTTCGCGATTTGAACACATAGTTATAAATAAAATATCTAACTGAAATATTTAACTGTTAATTAATTAATTTATATTTACGCGTACGTCATTTCCGTTGCATTCGGACCGTGACGGTACCGTCAGTTCCGTTAAATTTTAGTCCAGTGCGCCTAAAATAGTTTCACCTTCAAAAATGCTGCAAAGTGAACAGTTGAACTTTTAATACGGTGATGCGAAGTATGTACGCCTGTCGTAGCTAATCAGTTAATATAAAACAATGTTTATTGGGTAAGATTATCTTTAAAAAAAGTGTGGTGTGGTTTTATGAAACCACGACGCAAGTGAAACTTTTGGTTTATATCTAGCTATGGTTGCTAGCTACTATGACAGCAGTTGACATGACACATTAACATATGTACAAATATGGCTGCGGAAGCGTCCGCCAATCACAGCTAGACCTAAATGTCATACATCATATCCACCAATCAGCACCGGCTGTAATGCGACATGCGATAGATGGACGCAAAAATTTGAGGTACCGTAGTAAAAGTTTCACTTTTAAAAGTACTAGGGAACCCTGTGTCGCGGGGACTTTACAAACATACAAATCAGTGGGTTTTGAACCCACGACCTTCTGTTTTGCGAACAGGCTCACTAACCACTAGCTAGCGCAACTGGGTCGCTGGAATGACGTCACACTTTTCCCACAGGTACTAAAAATAATCGGACGGAGCGTACACTTAAAGCTCGGCCGCGGCAGCACCGGTCTACTCAGTCTACGCCGGCTGCAAGTAGACGAGGACCTCACTGATGAAGATATTGTCGCCAAGTCTTATCCTATAGGTGAGAAGATAAATAATATTCTTAGTATACGTATATAAAACACAAAAATAATCGGATGAAATACAATAAATAATCGGACGAAGAAAACAATCGGACATAAATAATCGGACGAAACACAAAAAATAATCAGACGAAGAAAATTATCGAATCAAAATAATTGCACACAATAATAATCGGACGGAGCGTCCACTTAAAGCTCGGCCGTTGCAGCACCGGCCTGCTCAGCCTACGCCGGGTGCAGGTAGACGAAGACCTCACTGATGAAGATATTGTCGCCAAGTCTTATGCTATAGGTGAGAAGATACATATGCACATAATATTCTTAGTCTTTGTATATTACACACAAAAGTAATCGGACACAAAAAATAATCGGACGAAACATTATTAAAAATGATTATGGGTGAGGGATACATAATACACATAAAACTCTTCTTAACTGATATTATAAAGAGGAAAGATTGATTTGTTTTTGAAGTTAGACTTCTTTTGGCGCGATAGAGAAAAATGATGAGAGTGAATTTTTACAATGCGCGCGCACACCGACACCTAAATTTAACATCGTGAAGTTAGTTCTAGGTGGTACGATGCTCGCGCACACCGCCAACTAAATTCTACACCGTGAAGTTAGTTCTAGTCGGCATGACTATATTCAAGTTGTATATGTCATATTTAACGTCATATTTTTACGTTAATAAAACCTTTTTTATTTAAATAAAATCTTTTTGATTAATTTTAATATTTATCGTTAAAAACTACTGCATTTTAGTTATTTTTTTTCCATACTCCACAGAAGTATAACTTCTAACGCGTGAACATAAGTACACACACTCTTTTTTGAGAGATACCTGTTACTGTTCACTCTCGACTTGAAGAGACCCAAATTATATCTACCCGGAAACAAGTCAGCAACCGCCGATTTGTTCCATTATTTTGCGGTTCGGATGATGAACGTAGAACCAAAACGTTTAGTGCAGTTTGTTGGAATATCCACCATGTATGATGGCTGCCGTTATGATATTATTACCCGACTGCAAAAGAAAGAGGGTTATGGTTTTCGAGTGTATGTATGTATATGTGTATATTTCTTTGGCACGCCCTAGAGCGTAAACGGCTTATCGTATTTTTATGTAAGTGGCGTCAGTAAAATCGTCTTAGTCGTGAGAGTGACACTGGGTACATAAAAAAAATCCTTCATTTAATAATGTTTTCAAAATACATCGAGTGCGGTATCAAAATAAATTATTTTTAACGGAGATTACGAATATATATATATAACTCAATAAAATCACTTAATAAAAAACTCACGCAGTCGGGTTTTTTGTTCCTAAAATAATTCACTTGTCGTAATATTTTTTTCCAGGACATGGAGTATGTTGCTGAATAATATATTGTCACCAAATATTGCGTATTTCTTAAAGCAACGTACATACACTTAATAATAGATTGTCACCAAATATTGCGTATTTCTTAAAGCAACGTACATACACTTAATAATATATTGTCACCAAATATTGCGTATTTCTTAAAGCAACGTACATACACTTAATAATAGATTGTAACCAAATATTGCGTATTTCTTAAAGCAAAGTACATACACTTAATAATATATTGTCACCAAATATTGCGTATTTCTTAAAGCAACGCACATACACTTAATAATAGATTGTCACCAAATATTGCGTATTTCTTAAAGCAACGTACATACACTTAATAATAGATTGTAACAAAATATTGCGTATTTCTTAAAGCAACGTACATACACTTAATAATAGATTGTCACCAAATATTGCGTATTTCTTAAAGCAACGTACATACACTTAATAATAGATTGTCACCAAATATTGCGTATTTCTTAAAGCAACGTACATACACTTAATAATAGATTGTCACCAAATATTGCGTATTTCTTAAAGCAAAGTACATACACTTAATAATATATTGTCACCAAATATTGCGTATTTCTTAAAGCAACGCACATACACTTAATAATAGATTGTCACCAAATATTGCGTATTTCTTAAAGCAAAGTACATACACTTAATAATATATTGTCACCAAATATTGCGTATTTCTTAAAGCAACTTACATACACTGAATAATATATTGTCACCAAATATTGCGTATTTTTAAAGCAACGTACATACACTTAATAATATATTGTCACCAAATATTGCGTATTTCTTAAAGCAACGTACATACACTTAATAATAGATTGTCACCAAATATTGCGTATTTTTTAAAGCAACTTACATACACTTAATAATATATAGTCACCAAATATTGCGTATTTCTTAAAGCAACGTACATACACTTAATAATATATTGTCACCAAATATTGCGTATTTCTTAAAGCAACGTACATACACTTAATAATAGATTGTCACCAAATATTGCGTATTTCTTAAAGCAACGTACATACACTTAATAATAGATTGTCACCAAATATTGCGTATTTCTTAAAGCAACGTACATACACTTAATAATAGATTGTAACCAAATATTGCGTATTTCTTAAAGCAACGTACATACACTTAATAATATATTGTCACCAAATATTGCGTATTTTTTAAAGCAACTTACATACACTTAATAATATATAGTCACCAAATATTGCGTATTTCTTAAAGCAACGTACATACACTTAATAATATATTGTCACCAAATATTGCGTATTTATTAAAGCAACGTACATACACTTAATAATATATTGTCACCAAATATTGCGTATTTCTTAAAGCAACTTACATACACTTAATAATATATTGTCACCAAATATTGCGTATTCCTTAAAGCAACGTACATACACTTAATAATAGATTGTCACCAAATATTGCGTATTTCTTAAAGCAACGTACATACACTTAATAATATATTGTCACCAAATATTGCGTATTTCTTAAAGCAACGTACATACACTTAATAATAGATTGTAACCAAATATTGCGTATTTCTTAAAGCAACTTACATACACTTAATAATAGATTGTCACCAAATATTGCGTATTTCCACAGAATAATGAATAGTACAAGTACAGAAATTGCACTCCCTGAGAGCAAAAATGCGAGATTAAACCTAGTTACAACGCTGGTACCGTTCAAAATTAGCTTCACGCCTCGGGTGCGACCATGAATTTGCGTCACAGTATCAACTAATAGTAACTATGAACCGCGTGTTGCGCACAGTAAAATGCACCGTAAGTCCGCACAGCGAGAGTCTGAATAACTCGGTCAACTCGCGGCCTCTCTTATAGGGTTGAATGTTATGAGAAAACTTGTTGAAGCCTTTAATTGGTAGAAGAATACTCTAAGGCAATGAACAATGTAAATGAACAATGTAATGAGTATGTTACTGATAATAAGTGCTACATTAATGTTTAATGTCGAGGTAGGATAAAAGTACTACAGTTATACTAAATACGTGACGTTCAATTAAAATTGAGTAAAGTTTTAGATTGCGTAAGTTAAATAACGCAAAAAAATAATACTCACTTTCCTAGAATCGTAGGTTGTTTGACTTGTAACATCATAATAGTCTAGGAGCTTACTCACTTTTTCGACCGACGACTATTCATTGTAGGAAAACTTTATTTTGTAATAGTTGAAAATCTATATTAAATTTTTTTTTTTCCAATATTTTATTTCACCATTTTGTCGGCGTTATTGATATACACATACCTACACAATTTCAGCTTTCTAGTACTAACGGTCTCTTAGCAAAACCTTGGACAGACAGACAGGCAGACGGACCTGACGAACATATAAGGATTCCTTATCAGGACTACGGAACCCTAAAAAATAATTTTCAATTTCAAATCGGTTAAGATCTGATAGACTTATGAGGTCACAAACATTTAAAAAACCGTCGAAATGAGAACCTCCTCCGTTTTTGTGAAGTAGATTAAAAACTAAAGCACCTATTTCCATGCCCCGCGAGTTAATTTCAGTAGCAAGTTTGAGACGTTTATCGTCATATCTTTGGAGATACTTATCAGATCTCAGTGAATCTCAGTGCTCTGAGATCTATAAGTACTTTAATTACATAAACTCTCGGATTATAAAAATCTTACCATCGTATGACACGACAAAATCATTAAGAAAGAAAAAAAGAAAAATTGAAGTAAACGTTAGTAGGTACTTACGCTATTTATTTATCTTAGAACTAACTAAATAAAGCAAGATGTAATGTCGATAGAAATTGCCTAAAGATCATTACGTGAATTCCCTTGTAACATGAAACTCAGCTGATTTATGCCTACCTACCATTTTATGTGTGACATTCTTTGCTTTTTACATAGTTACTCTTTACAGTTCATCATCATAATCAGCCGGTATCAGTCCACTGCTGGACATAGGCCTCTCCCAAGTCATGCCACTGAGCCCGATCTTCGGCTCTTTGTTTACAGTCACTGCTCACCGCTTTGCGAATGTCGTCGCTCCACCTGGTCACAGGGTGTCCTACGCTACGTTTACCGATTCGCGGTCTCCACTCTAGAACCAGTCTACCCCAACGGTTATCGGTCCTACGGCAGATATGACCAGCCCACTGCCACTTCAGCTTGCTAATCCGATCAGCTATGTCGATCACTTTAGTTCTCTGGCGAATTACTTCGTTCCGGATTCGATCCCGCAGAAAAACACCGAGCATAGCTCTTTCCATAGCTCGCTGAGCGACTTTAAATTGGTGGACCACTCGAACCGTGAGTGTGTCAAGACGGGTAGGACGCACTGATTAAAGACTTTTGTCTTTAGGCACTGTGGTATATGCGACGAGAAGACTCGACGGAGTTTTCCAAATGCTGCCCAGCCCTGCTGAATTCTTCTCTGGATTTCCTTTTCGAAGTTTGCCTAGTTGGAGCGTCTGCCCTAGGTAAACATACTTAGTGACAACTTCGAGTGGGATTCCATCTACGGCAATCGGTTCCGGAACAACGTGCTCGTTGTACATGACTTTGGTTTTATCCAAATTCATCCGGAGACCGATGCGACGAGAAGAATCAGCTAGGCCATTCAACATCCTCTGTAAGTCCTGCAGCGTCTCTGCCATAATGACGATGTCATCTACGAATCGTAAGTGAGAGATGTACTTGCCGTTGATGTTGATGCCACAATTTTTCCAGTCCAGCGTCTTAAACATATCCTCCAAGGCGTTAGTGAACAGTTTCGGGGATATGACGTCCCCCTGTCTCACTCCTCGACGTAGGTGGATATGAATAGTACACTGGTTCTGTACACTCATCGTTGCGGCATTATACAGACATCTCATCACTTCGATATATCGCCAGTCGACTTGGCAACGCTGCAAGGACTCCAGAACAGACCAGGTTTCGATTGACTCGAAGGCCTTCTCATAGTCCACAAACGCTAAGCACAGGGGCCGATTGTACTCTTCGGTCTTCTGTACAATCTGCCGCACTGTGTGGTTGTGGTCCATGGTGCCGTAACCGCTTCGAAATCCGGCCTGTTCCGGAGGTTGGAACTCGTCGAGTCTTCGCGCAAGACGGTTCGTGATGACCCTTGAAAACAGTTTGTAGACATGGCTCAGAAGCGAAATCGGGCGGTAGTTTTTCAAGAGGGTTTTGTCTTCTTTTTTGAAAAACAAAACCACCATGCTCCTGTTCCATGCCTGTGGAGTTCTCCCAGTGAAGAGAACAGAATTGAAGAGCTCTTGCAGCTGGCTTACAGCTGGGGCTCCTCCAGCTTTAAGAAGCTCCGTTGTGATTCCGTCTTCACCTGGGGCCTTTCCATTTTTGAGCTGTTTAAGGGCCATCACGATCTCATCTCGGCTGACTTTGGGCAGGTCTTCTGTGAAGTGGCGGGTCAAGGTGGCTCTACAATCCTCAGTATCGGGTACGGGCCTTGAAGCATGCGAGGCGTAGAGCTTGCCGTAGAAGTCTTCATCTTCTGACAGACTGACGGATGCGACGACGTTCCCCGTTGACGTTGTCAGCTTTGTGAGGTGGCTTCTACCCAGAGGCTGGGCGAACACTTTCGACCCCTGATTCTGCTCAATTGATTCTTTAATCAAGAGCGTGTTAGAGGATCGGAGGTCTTGTCGTACCAGCTTCTTAATGGTTTTGTTGCGCATCTGATTAATTGACAAAGCTGACAAAGGGTCTGTTCGTCTCTCTTCCATTAGTCGAAGTGTTTCTGCCGAAAGTTTGGACTTTTTGCCCGTACGCTTACTCTCGCAAAACTTCGTCCCTTCATCCCTGAGGATTTCCACCACTTCTTCGAGTTTCTGGTCTACGTCATCTGTGGTTTCCAAGGCAGCGAATCGATTTTCCAATTTTAATTGGAATGTTTCGGATCCAACAACGGTTTGGAGTAGGTTCGGTCGGAGCGTAGACTTCATCAATCGGGACCTTTCGGCTTTGAAGTCGATATCCAGAGTGCCTCGTACAAGTCGGTGATTACTTCCAGTATTGAACCTACTGATCACTGAGACGTCTCTGAATATGCGCCGTTTGTCCGTAATGATGAAGTCAATCTCATTTTTAGTCACAGTGTCGGGGCTTTGCCACGTCCACTTCCTTTGAGGCTGTTTCTTGAAGAACGAGTTCATCAAGAAAAGCCCCTCTTTCTCGAGAAAGTTGACAAGCATTTGCCCCCTGTGATTCCTACTTTCAAATCCGTGTGGTCCTATTGTCGATTCACTGCAGGTCTGTACTCCCACTTTGGCGTTAAAGTCTCCCATGACAACGTTGTAGTGAGCCTTAGAGGTGGTATGTGAAGCTTTAGAGATGTCTTCATACATGCTCTCCACCTCTTCGTCCAAGTGTGCCGAGGTCGGTCCGTAAACCTGGATAACCTTGAGGCTGTACCTCTCGGTTAACCTTATTATGAGGTACGCTACCCTGGTCGACACACTGGAGATTTCTACAACGTTGTCACTGAGAACCTTGTTGACCAGAAACCCGACGCTGCCTTGGGATGGCTGGTCTCCTTCTCTGTAATACATAAGATGGCCCGATTCTAGAGTTATGGTGTCCTCTCCCTGTCTTCGGACTTTACATAACCCCAGAATGTGCCATCTTATGTGTCCCAGCTCCTCCTCCAGCTGCGCCAGATGATCATCCAGCCGAATCGTGCGTCCATTATACGTTGCGAGGGTCAGTTTGTTTTGGCGGCTTACCGTAGCCCGGAGATTCTTAGCACCCCCTGCCCTGCCGTTACCGTGACCGCCGCCGTGGTCAGGAATAGCAGGGCGGCCGGGAACTGGGGGCCGCGGCATATTGTGACTTTCCATACTACTTCTTTCATCCCTTGGGAGGGATATGCCCTAATCGCTATGCTGGGCAGGTGTGTTGGCGATCGCAGGACGTAGCTTCTCGCACCGGTGACGCTGCTGCCCGTCACCGGCCTGTAGTATTTAGCTACGCCATAATTTGAAATGGTTATACCGCCATTTGTCGGTTGCCAGAGCCCCGTTCGTTAGTCAGCAGGATGCACCACGGGCAGGTGAGGTTGGCTGGGAGCACTTAGATGGTATATATATTATTATATATATATATATATATACCAGCTTTACAGTTACTATTATGGTAAAATCGTAAGCAAGAAATATAATGTTGAGGTAGGTACAAGAAAGGCGCGCGGCCGATCGAGATCGCGCGTGACACTTTACTGACTGAACTTGTACCCTATTAGTGGGTGCGCGGAGGTACTTGTAGTTTCATAGCTACCGCGCGGAGTGCGCCAGGCCTGGTATTTCTTAAAGCAACGTACATAGACTTAATAATAGATTGTAACCAAATATTGCGTATTTCTTAAAGCAACGTACATACACTTAATAATAGATTGTAACCAAATATTGCGTATTTCTTAAAGCAACGTACATACACTTAATAATAGATTGTAACCAAATATTGCGTATTTCTTAAAGCAACGTACATACACTTAATAATAGATTGTCACCAAATATTGCGTATTTCTTAAAGCAACGTACATACACTTAATAATAGATTGTAACCAAATATTGCGTATTTCTTAAAGCAACGTACATACACTTAATAATAGATTGTAACCAAATATTGAGTATTTCTTAAAGCAACGTACATACACTTAATAATAGATTGTAACCAAATATTGCGTATTTCTTAAAGCAACGTACATACACTTAATAATAGATTGTAACCAAATATTGCGTATTTCTTAAAGCAACGTACATACACTTAATAATAGATTGTAACCAAATATTGCGTATTTCTTAAAGCAACGTACATACACTTAATAATAGATTGTAACCAAATATTGCGTATTTCTTAAAGCAACGTACATACACTTAATAATATATTGTCACCAAATATTGCCTATTTCTTAAAGCAACGTACATACACTTAATAATAGATTGTAACCAAATATTGCGTATTTCTTAAAGCAGCGTACATACACTTAATAATATATTGTCACCAAATATTGCGTATTTCTTAAAGCAACGTACATACACTTAATAATAGATTGTAACCAAATATTGCGTATTTCTTAAAGCAACGTACATACACTTAATAATATATTGTCACCAAATATTGCGTATTTCTTAAAGCAACGTACATACACTTAATAATAGATTGTCACCAAATATTGCGTATTCCTTAAAGTAACGTACATACACTTAATAATATATTGTCACCAAATATTGCGTATTTCTTAAAGCAACGTACATACACTTAATAACTGCACCGTACTCTCGGTAAAGCAGTCAAGAGTATAAGCAATTAAAACACTTTAAACACTTTTAAAATAGGTACCAAAAGTATGCACATATGTAAATACTAACTAAAATGTTCTCCCCAGGCAGTAACCATAAAGTCCGCGTGCTATGCTATAACCTATCAGACTACACGTACTCAGTGACGGACTCCGCGGAGACACTCTCAGAGCGGTACTTTAGTATATCAGATCTGAAGCCAGGGGACCTAGTGAAGGGGACAGTGAAAACTGTTACTGACAAGTCAGTGGAGCTTACTGTGGGCAGAGTTAAAGGTCAGTATAACGTCTCACTGAGCCTACGAATAAATCATAAGTTAGGAACTCTAATTCAGAACAAATTCCACACAAAAAGTGCCCTCCTTCAAACCAAAACGTACGTAGATTCAAAGTAAGAATCACTTTCGAAGTTACAAATGATTGGCTTGGAGATTGATATAAATTCGGAACGAAAGCAGGGATTGGTTCGCGCTTGTGCTGCAATGTCTGTTATGGCAGTTGAGTCAAACAAGACAAATGTCCGACTAATGACGCGCTGGACACGACTTTTAACCCCGCCTGCTTGGACACAACTTTTGTTGGGTCATTTTTATAACGCAGTTACTTTTCCTGACTTATGATTTTTTCGTAGCATAGAGCGGTACTTTAGTATATCATATCTGAAGCTAGGGGACTAGTGCAGGGGATAGTGAAAATTGTTACTGATCAATCAGTGGAGCTTACTGTGGTTAGGGTCAAAAGTCAGTATATTTATAGTTAAGTCTGTGGTTATATTATAAATCATAAGAGTTATGGGTCCCCGAAACAATCAAGTGCACTTGACAAGTCTACGTGCTGGAAGTGAATATTGATCGTTTACAGCATTACTTGACAAGTCCCGTCACGTGATCTACGGGCTTGACCATACTTGACAGAAATTTTGATTGACGGCACAGATCGGTAGGGTCGATAGGCGAGAGACTTGACAGCACCTACAATAGTCGTCAAGTCGCCCATCAAGTCGCGTCAAGTCCCTCGTCAAGTGAAATCGTCAATCACGTGAGACTTGTCAAGTGCACTTGATCGTCTCGGGGACCCATACATGTCTTTGTCAAGCTGACGGCATTTATGTAGACAACGTTTAGTTCTTTTAAGGGTTCCGTACCTCAAAATGTAAAAAAAAAGGAACCCTTATAAGCTCACTTTCTTGTCCGTCTGTCTGTCTGTCTGTCTGTCCATCTGTCCGTGTGTCACCACTCATTTGATCTCAGGAACGAGTGGACATAGCAAATTGAAATTTATACCTGATACTGAGGTCTATAGTCCCTATTGGGTGTATAAAAATCAAGGTCTTGAGTCAACACAATAAAAAGATATGGGCAAATTTAGATTTTCGCGTAAACTTGTTAGTACCAAAATGTACCTTAATTTTCAACTTTTTTATTTTTCGGAATTTTTCATTTACTTGTGCTCTAAGACCTTGCTTATAACCAAAATTGACAATTCTAGGCAAACCGGAAGTACCCTATAGGTTTTGGGTCGAAAACCTATAGGGTACTTCCCGTTGATCTAGAATCATGAAATTTGGCAAGAAAGCAAGATCTTACAGCACAAATTAAGAAAAAAATCCAAAAAATATAAAAAGTTGAAAATTAAAGGGTGTCCCGATACATACATAGTTTGCGTCTATTAATGTAGACCTCTGAGTTATATTGGCGCTGGTACAATTTAGAGGTCTAGCTTAATAGGTTGGTACGGAAGCCTCGGTGGGCGAGTTCAACTCGACTTAGCCGGTTTTTTTAAATAATTATTTCCATTTGTTTATGTTACAAACTCAAACAATTATTTTTCGTGTCTTCATAGTATCGTACCAATTTAGTTTTTCTGTAGTTATTTTAAAACTTAAATTTTACAGGTTACGTCCCTCAAACTCACTTGTCAGAGACGGGGCTATTCATGGACCCAAAAAAAGCTCATTCTTCCAAATTGCCACAGAAAAAGTACAAGGTGAGTTATTAACACATGTTTATGTAATAATCTGATATCTTGCTTTTACACCACCATCATCATCATCATAATCAGCCGGTATCAGTCCACTGCAGGACATAGGCCTCTCCCAAGTCATGCCACTGAGCCCGATCTTCGGCTCTTTGTTTCCAGTCACTGCCCACCGCTTTACGAATGTCGTCGCTCCACCTGGTAACAGAGCGTCCTACGCTACGTTTACCGATTCGCGGTCTCCACTCTAGAACCAGTCTACCCCAACGGTTATCGGTCCTACGGCAGATATGACCAGCCCACTGCCACTTCAGCTTGCTAATTCGATGAGCTATGTCGATCACTTTAGTTCTCTGGCGAATTACTTCGTTCCGGTTTCGATCTCGCAGAGAAACACCGAGCATAGCTCTTTCCATAGCTCGCTGAGCGACTTTAAATTGGTGGACCAGTCGAACCGTGAGTGTCCACGTCTCGGCTCCGTATGTCAAGACGGGTAGGACGCACTGATTAAAGACTTTTGTCTTTAGGCACTGTGGTATATGCGACGAGAAGACTCGACGGAGTTTTCCAAATGCTGCCCAGCCCTGCTGAATTCTTTTCTGGATTTCCTTTTCGAAGTTATGTTTGCCTAGTTGGAGCGTCTGCCCTAGGTAAACATACTTAGTGACAACTTCGAGTGGGATTCCATCTACGGCAATCGGTTCCGGAACAACGTGCTCGTTGTACATGACTTTGGTTTTATCCAAATTCATCCGGAGACCGATGCGACGAGAAGAATCAGCTAGGCCATTCAACATCCTCTGTAAGTCCTGCAGCGTCTCTGCCATAATGACGATGTCATCTGCGAATCGTAAGTGAGAGATGTACTTGCCGTTGATGTTGATGCCACAATCTTTCCAGTCCAGCGTCTTAAACATATCCTCCAAGGCGTTAGTGAACAGTTTCGGGGATATGACGTCCCCCTGTCTCACTCCTCGACGCAGGTGGATATGATTAGTAGATAGATAGATAGATAGATGATTACTTTATTGCATACCAATCAACACATTATAATCTAAGACAAGGAAAAACTAATCAGGTGTGACAATGGGCGGTCTTATCGCTCAGAGCGATCTCTACCAGACAACCTTTGGATGGACAGGAGCTAGTTTTGAAAATAAGCGGTCGGTGGCATACAATACCTTTGACAAAATAAGATAAGTCATAATATTATTTTACATAAACCTACATACAAATATAGTCAAAATACTAGATAATGATATCCATACAAGAACAAATACACCTACATATAACATTATAGATCTATATAAATATATATACATACATATTTATATATATATATAAATATACACACACACATATACATACACAAATACACTAAGTAAATATAATAATACAATACATACATATACATATTATATTTAGAGTAAAGCTAGTCAATTTGCGATAGTGTTATATAATGCTTAAATACCATATTTTTAAATATTTGCGGCGTTCGGGCTTCTTTGATATTGACAGGGAGTGCATTCCATAGATGAATAGCTTTCATGGTAAATGATTTATAGTAGTGTTGCGACGTATGTGGGTGTTCTGGCATCCTCAATTTGAGGTTATGATGAGAACGCAATGGACGAGGGTTAGATGATTGTGAAAATTCAAAGCGTTCCTTCAAATAAGAGGGAGTGGCTGGAAGGAAAAGAATATTATAAAGCTGGGAAAGAATATGTGCGTTTCGTCGAAAACGGATAGGGAGCCATTTGAGCTTTGCTCGAAATTCTGACACGTGGTCAAACTTTCGCAGACCATAGATAAAGCGGATGCAGAAATTCTGTAAACGCTCGATTTTATCAAGTTGCTCCTCGGTAAGGTCAAGGTAACAAACATCGGCGTAATCTAAAATGGGGAAGAGAAGGGATTGTGCCAAGGCAGTTTTGGTGGTGATAGGAAGGAAATTACGTAATCTACGAAGAGAAGAAGCCGACGCGAACAATTTCCTACTCATTTCCGCCAGCTGAGGTTCCCATGAGAAACAACTGTCCATTTGTATTCCCAAGTTTTTTACAGAATGGCTTATACTTATAGGAACTCCGTCAAAAATAACTTGGGGGAGTCGGAACCAATCGATCTTGGAGATCATCCGTGAACTCCCGATGATTATCACCTGAGTTTTCAACGGATTCACTCTAAGACCGTAAGATTGGCTCCAGTCCCGGATGCGTCTCAAGTCCGTATTTGTAATTTCGATTGCCTCATGGAGTTGGTCTAAGGGAGCTTGTGTGTATATCTGTAGGTCGTCTGCGTAGAGGTGGTAGGAAGAGGAAAGTTGTTTTGAGATTGAATTTATGAATATTGCGAAGAGGAGAGGTGATAGAACGCCGCCCTGTGGGACACCAGATGACAAATCGCACCATGAAGAATACGTATCTTCAATGTTTACGCGTTGTCGGCGTCCACACAGGTAACTACGAAACCAGTCAATTACTGTTGGAGATATATTAAGAGAGCATAACAGACCCAGCAAAATATCAAAATCCACATTATTAAAGGCGTTACTAAAGTCAAGTAGTGATAGCACAGTGAGTTGCGTATTGCTCATGCCATACCTGATGTCATCGGTGATTTTAATCAGAGCCGTGGCAGTACTGTGTCCGGGGCGAAAACCGGATTGGAACGGATTGAGGAGGCTGTTTTTGATAAGGAAGGAGGAAAGTTGTTGATGGACGAGACGTTCTAATACTTTAGACAGAAAAGGAAGAATGGAGATGGGCCGATATTCTGTGAAGGTCTTGGGATTTGATTTTTTAGGAAGAGGAGTTATTTGAGCTTCTTTCCAAATCATTGGGAAGGAACCAGAGGAGATGGAGAAATTGAGAATATAGGCAATAACAGGTGTGATTTCATCAAGTATGGGTAATATCATTTTGCGACTGATGCTATCACTACCGACAGCATTTGATGATATAGACTGAATGCTCTTCTTTACACCACAATCAGTAAATTGACTAAAGAAAAAAGGATCGTGAGCAGGCAGAGGAAGAGAAGAAAGACAGTTTAGAGTAACATGTTTAGTTGGTCCATCAAAATTGGAAGAAGAAGAGAAATGTTGATTTAAGGCATCGATATCTAAATGTTTAGGAATACTGTCTTGTCGAGATTTGCCTACTCCAAGCGACCTCAGAAACTTCCATACCTTTGCAGGGTCTCCATTTTCAACTGAGTTGTGGATGTGTCGGCGTTGTGCATCCCTACACACTCTATTGCAGACGTTACGACGGTTGATGTATTTTTCCTTGTTTTCATCCGATTGACGACATTTTAGCTTTATCTTGGCGACAATTTTTTTCTGCATCAGTGCTCTGATTTCATTATTTAGCCAAGGTGCAGGTGTGTGTTTCATTTTCACTGCACGTAAAGGAGCATGAACATCGTATAATTTGGTCAGAGTGCGATTGAATTCGTCTACCTTTTCATCAATTGTAGGCGCCTCAACAACTGCGGACCAGTCAAGTTCCTGTGCATCTTTACGTAAGCGCTCTATGTCTTTACCACCAAAACTACGTTGCATAAGGATTTTTGGTTTGGCTTTAGGTGGGCGTATTTTATAAGAAAGGTAGATAAGATCGTGATGTGAAAAAGCGTCCGCGGCGCACTGACCGTGCTTAGCCACATGATTTGGAGAAGAAACAAGGATAATATCGAGCAGAGTGGGAGTGCAGTTAGGAAGGTTGTGAGTAGGATTAAGAGGAAGGATATTTAAGTTGCTTGCCGTGATCGTTGACCGAAAGGTACGTGCCCGGGAATCCTGTTTTACAAGGCAGGTGTTGAAGTCACCCATTATGATGGTGTGATTGTAGTACGCTGGTTCTGTACTTGTACATTCATCGTTGCGGCATTATACAGACATCTCATCACTTCGATATATCGCCAGTCGACTTGGCAACGCTGCAAGGACTCCAGAACAGACCAGGTTTCGATTGATTCGAAGGCCTTCTCATAGTCCACAAACGCTAAGCACAGGGGCCGATTGTACTCTTCGGTCTTCTGTACAATCTGCCGCACTGTGTGGATGTGGTCCATGGTGCCGTAACCGCTTCGAAATCCGGCCTGTTCTGGAGGTCGGAACTCGTCGAGTCTTCGCGCAAGACGGTTCGTGATGACCCTTGAAAACAGTTTGTAGACATGGCTCAGAAGCGAAATCGGGCGGTAGTTTTTCAAGAGGGTTTTGTCTTCTTTTTTGAAAAACAAAACCACCATGCTCCTGTTCCATGCCTGTGGAGTTCTCCCAGTGAAGAGAACAGAATTGAAGAGCTGTTGCAGCTGGCTTACAGCTGGGGCTCCTCCAGCTTTTAGAAGCTCCGTTGTGATTCCGTCTTCACCTGGGGCCTTTCCATTTTTGAGCTGTTTAAGGGCCATCACGATCTCATCTCGGCTGACTTCGGGCAGGTCTTCTGTGAAGTGGCGGGTTAAGGTGGCTCTACAATCCTCAGTATCGGGTACGGGCCTTGAAGCATGCGATGCGTAGAGCTTGCCGTAGAAGTCTTCAACTTCTGACAGAATCTCCGACTTGGATGCGACGACGTTCCCCGTTGACGTTGTCAGCTTTGTGAGGTGGCTTCTACCCAGAGGCTGGGCGAACACTTTCGACCCCCGATTCTGCTCAATTGATTCTTTAATCAAGAGCGTGTTAGAGGATCGGAGGTCTTGTCGTACCAGCTTCTTAATGGTTTTGTTGCGCACCTGATTAATTGACAAAGCTGACAAAGGGTCTGTTCGTCTCTCTTCCATTAGTCGAAGTGTTTCTGCCGAAAGTTTGGACTTTTTGCCCGTACGCTTGCTCTCGCAAAACTTCGTCCCTTCATCCCTGAGGATTTCCACCACTTTCTTCGAGTTTCTGGTCTACGTCATCTGTGGTTTCCAAGGCAGCAAATCGATTTTCCAATTTTAATTGGAATGTTTCAGACCCAACAACGGTTTGGAGTAGGTTTGGTCGGAGTGTGGACTTCATCAATCGGAATCTCTCGGCTTTGAAGTCGATATCCAGAGTGCCTCGTACAAGTCGGTGATCACTTCCAGTATTGAACCTACTGATCACTGAGACGTCTCTGAATATGCGCCGTTTGTCCGTAATGATGAAGTCGATCTCATTTTTAGTCACAGTGTCGGGGCTTTGCCACGTCCACTTCCTTTGGGGCTTTTTCTTGAAGAACGAGTTCATCAAGAAAAGCCCCTCTTTCTCGAGAAAGTTGACAAGCATTTGCCCCCTGTGATTCCTACTGCCAAATCCGTGTGGTCCTATTGTCGATTCACTGCAGGTCTGTACTCCCACTTTGGCGTTAAAGTCTCCCATGACAACGTTGTAGTGAGCCTTGGAGGTGGTGTGTAAAGCTCTGGAGATATCTTCATACATGCTCTCCACCTCTTCGTCCAAGTGTGCCGAGGTCGGTGCGTAAACCTGGATAACCTTGAGGCTGTACCTCTTGGTTAACCTAATTATGAGGTACGCGACCCTGGTCGACACACTGGAGATTTCTACGACGTTGTCACTGAGAACCTTGTTGACCAGAAACCCGACGCCGCCTTGGGATGGCTGGTCTCCTTCTCTGTAATACATAAGATGACCCGATTCTAGAGTTATGGTGTCCTCTCCCTGTCTTCGGACTTCACATAACCCCAGAATGTGCCATCTTATGTGTCCCAGCTCCTCCTCCAGCTGCGCCAGATGATCATCCAGCCGAATCGTGCGTCCATTATATGTTGCCAGGGTCAGTTTGTTTTGGCGGCCTACCGTAGCCCGGAGATTCTTAGCACCCCCTGCCCTGCCGTTACCGTGACCGCCGCCGTGGTCAGGAATAGCAGGGCGGCCGGGAACTGGGGGCCGCGGCATATTGTGACTTTCCAACCTTCTTTCATCCCTTGGGAGGGATATGCCCTAATTGCCATGCTGGGCAGACGTGTTGGCGATCGCAGGACGTAGCTTCTCGCACCGGTGACGCTGCTGCCCGTCACCGGCCTGTAGTATTTAGCTACGCCATAATTTGAAATGGTTATACCGCCATTTGTCGGTCGCCAGAGCCCCGTTCGTTGGTCAGCAGGATGCACCACGGGCAGGTGAGGTTGGCTGGGAGCACTTAGATGGTATGTGTGCCCCCTTACATCCCCTAACCACCAACCCCTATATAATGTTACATTTGTCTCCATACAAAGGTTGTCTGGGAGATATCACTTTAAGCGATAAGACCGCCTATTGTTGCACTTTCATTGTAAATTATATTATATGTTTGTTTATTTGTGTGAGTTTCAATCTCTATGTTTATATTCTATTCTATGCGGAAATCACATTAAAAAAATTTAATCATCTTCATCAAACATCAAATCTTTTGTGTCATCATCATCATCATCATCATCATCAGCCAGTGTCAGTCCACTGCTGGACGTAGGCCTCTCCCAAGGTGCGCCACTAAGCCCGATCTTTGGCTCTTCTTTTTCCAGTCACTGCCCACCGCTTTGCGTATGTCGTCGCTCCACCTGGTCACAGGACGTCCTACGCTACGTTTGCCCATTCGCGGTCTCCACTCTAGGACAAGTGTATCCCAACGGTTATAACGGTCCTACGGCAGATATGACCAGCCCACTGCCACTTTAGCTTGCTAATCCGTTGAGCTATGTCGATAACTTTAACTTTTGTGTATCATCTCAAAAATCCACTTTGTGTACATCTATAAATAACATCACGCCTTTTTTCCGTTGGGGTAGGCAGACTACTTCTTTCCACATGCTACGGTCCTGACATACCTCTTTCGCTTCTTCCACTTTCATGAGCGTCTTCATACATGCTCGCCGGTTATAGGTACTTTTGAATTGGCTTTTCTTTAAAACGTCTCCGAGCTGGTCGTAATAAGTTCGCCTATGTCGGCCTCTATCGGCTGACCCATTCACACTTGTCTCATAAATATGTTTCAACCAATTTCAATTTACTTTCATCCATCCTCTCTAGATGACCAAACCATCTAAGCATCCCTTTCTCTGTCTTTGTTACTACATCTTCTACCGCACCACAACATTCCCTTATGATGTTGTTCTCCACTTTGTATTGGTTAAAAATAACTGTGTATTTGCGTCATAGTTGAAACACAATTGTTCCCCAGGTGGGTCAGTCAGTAACTGCCCGCGTGCTGTCAGTAGACGCAGCTAGACAGTCAGTGGTGCTGACGCTGAAGCCGTCACTTCTGACACCAGACCTGCAAGTCCTGAAGAGTTACCATGATGTCCAGATCGGGAAGTCCTATGTTGGAGTCGTGAGGGTAAATAACATTATCTTTTAATTTTCTTTTATGACAGGCTAGCGTTTGACAATTATCTTTCCTGGTGGTAAGCCATGATGTGGTCAAAGATGGTGAACACGCTAGGCCTGAAATACTCTGAATCTCAAAATCTGGGTGCCGTCGGAATACTTTAAGGTAATGGCGGCAGATATTAGCTTTAATGGTGGTAAGATACTTTTTGGTAGCAAGTCAGGCGGAACATCGATATAATATGCTTCTACCATCTGTGGAACTGTTTTTGGGAGTCTATTTAAAAGTAACATTTAACATTATATTATTATATATTCTTATTTTTTATTCATTTTCATATTATTATTATATTTCGCACATTTCTCGGATCGTACACGCCCGGTCTTTTCGAGGGCATTGATGGAGCCGAAGTCAACATCAAGAGACCCTTTACAATGTTCACTTATTACTATTATCTGTGGATATATGGGAAACTATATTATAAAAGGATTTATTATAATAATTATTGTATTATTATTCTATTTGTGTTTATTAATACCTCTGGACTTTTTTTTTCTGCAGCATTGATTTGGCTACTTGCTGTAATAGTGTTGTATTTGACGTGTGTGTAATAAATAAATAAATAAAATAAAATAAACATTAATTTCCACAGGCAATCCGCGACTACATTCTCGTATCGTTTTTCAACAACGTGAACGCGTATATCCCCAATCGTTTTATATCTCAAGGCGGTAGAGATAACGTCACGGAGGTGTTCCATATAGGTCAGATCGTGACGTGCACGGCCATCGACGTTAAACCTGACGAGAGGAGGATGTCAGCTAGCTTGACCACTGCGCCTTTTGTTGCTGACGTGAGTATCACTTCTAGTTGTATATGTCTGTGGTATTTTCTATCTATTGGTCGTTTTCATATTGGACGAAAACTGTAACTTTTTTTTTCACACCGAACTGGGTAGCACTTGACCACTATCTCACCTGATGTTAATTGATGATGCGATCGATGATGGAGCGTGCTTACCCAGAAGATACCTATTCACTCGCGATTTGAAGACCCCCATATTGTACTTAACCGGAAACACAGACTCAGGCAGAGTATTCCATTCTTTGGCGGTTCGTATGATGAACGAAGAAGCACATCGCTTCGTTCAAGTAGATGGTATGTCCACCATAATCGGTGGCGCCTTTTATAGTGTCTCTGGATACGATAACTGCACGATATCGTCGGACTGGTAGCTTGATACAATCAATACTAAATGCTTTCACACTGTGTCGTTGTAGTCAACTTTATCGTTCATTGTCGTGGTGATATCGGATGAAGACACAGTGCGGGGTGAAGCAGATCGCGGGGAGTAGCATGGGCAGTTGTTCACTGCTGTCATTATTACCTCACTAGAATCACGCGGTTACTTTTGCTGGCGCAATGCGACTAAAGCATTACAAGCTGTTATTTATTAGGGTGTCGGACTGGCGATCGAGAGGTCGTGAGTTCGATCCCCACCCCCCCATTGCACTATTGACGTGAATCCACTCCAGACACAAGTATATTTAGCTTAGTTGGAGGGGTTAACAAGAATACTAGTAATGTGGAACCCACATTGCGAAATCTTTTATAATAATAAAAAAAAAAATTATAACATATTATATATTATGGTTATATATAACAGGTCGAGCTAGACTCTCGCCTGATGGTAAGTGACTACGTCTTCCTATAACAGTCATTAATACACGTGTGCAACAGTGGCTAAAGCTGTCTTGTCTGAAGGTGAATTACGATAGCGAGATGAAGCTATGTTGGTTCTAGTCCACATTGTCTAACTAGTCTTTCAGATACGTCTATAAATGTTGTATATTAAGAGAATTGATGAAAGAGAATGAAAAGGGCTTTGATGCCAGAGGTAGTGTGAGTTCAAATCCCACCGTGCACCAATTGTTGTTTTTTTCTATTCTTAGGGTGTCATAGTGGATTCCTAATTATTAAAATAAATTGTTTATTTTTTTGTATAGGAAAACTTTGTACCGAAACGAATAAAGAAACGCAAGCAAAATGACGAAGACAATACTGAACCCAAAAGAAAAAAGAACAAACAGGAAAACGAGGATGTAACAGAAGAATCTGAACCCATAACTAAGAAAAAGAAGAAAGATAAACACAAAACTGAGGAAACACAAGAAACTGAAATTCAACCAAAAAAGAAAAAGAGAAACGACACAGAATCTTCTCAAGAAAATGCCGAAGAAGATTCTCACAAAGTTAACAAGAAGAAAAAGAAGAAGAATAGTGTTTCAGAAGAGAGTGACGCAATAGAAACAGACATATACGAAGAAGAAGAATTATTGACACCACAAGAACAAGGTCTTTTAGACATGTCAGACTGCAGCACAATAAAGGACTACAAAAAACGGGTAGGAGCCTTCATAAGAGCCATAGACGTTAGAGCAAAAAGAATAGAAGTAATAGACGAAAAGATAGAATCGATAGAAGAAAGAGGATTGACAGCTAAAAACAAGAAATACCACACTGCTATGCATACAGAGAAATTACAAATTCAAGAACGTACAAAGAAGCTTCTAGAAGGGTTTAATGCAGCTCAGGAGAAGTTAAAAGAGTTAGGATGCGAGAAGAATGACAATTACAAAGAGGAACAGAAAAAAAGGAAAAAAGAAAAACTTTTAGCTGAGAAAGCGAATAAGTTGGAACTAAAACAAGAAAAGTCGGAAGTACAAACTCCTTCAAATTTAGATCATTCGGAAAAGGCTGATAAGAGAAATGTTTCGAAGGTAGATAAATTAAAGGAGAAGAAAGATGCAACTAAACAAGATAAATTGATAGAGATTAAAGTAGTGGAAAGTTTGGAGCCCGCGCTAGAAGTGCCGAGTGCTAAAAACTTCTGGACTGCCAATGTTGAGAGTGCGCCGAATGCTGTAGAAGAAGAGGAATCTAGCAGCAGTGAAGACGAGGTAAGACATATGTACATCTTATACATTTTTTTAGGATTCCATACTTCAAAAGGAAAAAAAGGAACCCTTATAGGATCACTTTGTTGTCCGTCTGTCTGTCTGTCTGTCCGTCTATCAAGACTCTTTATCTCCGGAATGCGGAAAGGTATCAGGTTGAAACTTATACTAAATACTTGGGTCCACTGTATCTTTCGGCTGTGAAAAAATCAAACCTGTAAGTCAACGCTATCAAAAGATATGACCATTTGTGTCGGATATTTCCGCATATATTGCTATTTCACAAGGAAATCAAAACCTATAAGATACTTCCCGTTGACCTAGAATCATGAAATGTGGTAAGAAGCAGGGTCTTGAACCACTTATATAGGAATAAATCTGAAAACCGTAAATATGTAGTTTAATAACGAAAAAGTGAATTTAGTAATACAAACTTATTATTTTCGGTTGGTGCAGTACAATTTCTATGGATTGAACTTCAAAATTTAGTTTGTCCTTTAACCTAGGTTGAGATGTTGGTACGGAAGCCTCGATGGGCGAGTCCAACTCGTCTTGGCCGGTTTTTTAGGGTTCCGAACCCAAAGGGTACCAACGGAACCCTATTACTGAGACTCCGCTGTCCGTCCGTCTGTCTGTCTGTCTGTCTGTCTGTCTGTCTGTCTGTCTGTCTGTCTGTCTGTCTGTCTGTCTGTCTGTCTGTCTGTCTGTCTGTCTGTCTGTCTGTCTGTCTGTCTGTCTGTCTGTCTGTCTGTCTGTCTGTCTGTCTGTCTGTCTGTCTGTCTATCTGTCCGTCTGTCACCAGGCTGTATCTCATGAACCGTGATAGTTAGACGGTTGAAATTTTCACAGATGATGTATTTCTGTTGCCGCTATAACAACAAATACTAAGAACAGAACAAAGTTAAACATTAAAGGGTTTAAGACAAAAAACGTGATTATTACGATACGATACGATACGAAATTAATTCACCTCGACGCAGCTAGATGGCAGCACAGGAAAAATTAGCACGCGCAAGCGTTTCATTTGTTAAATTTGTGGGCCTCGGTCGATTTGTTTACTTGTAATATATCCACAATTTTAATACTTCAAGAGCATCATTTAGTTAGTACTTAGAATCAGTAGAAAGTTAGTCGTACAAACACTCGGTCTTCCAGATATTTAATTATATTATTACCTTTGTTTGTGTTAATACTTATTTATTAAATACTTAGTTGGTGTTAGATGTTCGTGGCGTTCGGACTTCGGATATTCGGAACCCTCCGTGTGCGGGACAAAAGTCTGACTCGCACTTGGCCAGTTTTATTTTTATTAATACATTGTCGAGGGCTCTTTCTTATCTATTTCTTTACGTTGCATCTGACACAGCGCGTGTACTGTGTTGCACGCACTTTATTGTACTCTCGCGTTATGGAAATACTATCTGTGCTCCGCGGCTTCGCCCGCGTTGAAAAGTATCCTATAGACTAATCTATAATACTAGCTATCTCTGTGCAAAATATCAGCCAATAAAATATAGTAACTGACTTTCGCATTTTTCATCTTCCGCAGGCTTGAGGCTCCGCATTGTCTGAAAGTCAGCGTCCACGTGCAAACCTAGACATATGTGCTGAGACAAGCCTTTTTGACTTTGTTTCTTGTTTAATTGGTATTTTTTAATGTGTGATGTCAAATAACTGATTTTTCTATCTTTCTTTTAATATTGATTTTGATAACGTACTCCTTTCTTACTCTCTATATATCCAGTCATCAGATCAGCCTAAGAAGAAGCGCAAGAAGTTGTCAGTATCGGAGAAGCTGGCTAAGGCTCGACAGGAGGAGGAACGTGTGAGGGCCATGGAACGTGCCGCCATAGACAGCGAGGGTCAGCCACGCTCCGTGGATCAGTTCGAGAGGAGTTTGCTGGCTCATCCCGCTTCCAGCCAGCTGTGGATCGCTTATATGGCCTTCCATTTACAGGTACTATTATTACCTACCATCTATAGCAGTGGTTCCCAACCAGTGGTCCGCAAGAACCTAAATATGACACCACAAACACATCCACAAAAGATTTCAAACTGACGATACAATAATCTTGTTATGTATATAATAAATGAGCAAAAATATCCCCTCAATTCAAGAACATGTACAGAAGATTCCAGGTCAAAAATCTTATTGATGCAATCTATTTTTTTGTCTGCCCTGTCCCACAGCAGTGCAAAGGTCTTTCTTAAAAAATCTGAATTATCTACTAAACAGTAGATTGATACAGTTTAGTTATTTACTTTGTGGTCCCTGCCACTAATAATAAACATGAACGGTCCCTGCTCACAAGAAGGTTGGGAACCACTGATCTATAGGTAGTATATATCTGTATGTGTGTGAGAGAGACAGATAAGTGTCTTGTGAGTGTATGTGTGCGAGAGAGAGTGAAGCGTCTTGACACTGTAAAGACATTTCTCTCTCTCTCTCATCTTTCCCTCATCCTTATCTATCTCTCTCACCTTTCTCTCTCATTCTTGATAAGACGAGACACTTTTCCCTCATATTTTTTTCTCATCTCTATATCTGGTTATCTCTCTCTCTCTCTCTCTCTCTCTCTCTCTCTCTCTCTCTTCTGTCAATATTTTTTACGTATGTTTCTCAATACTTCTCAATTCTCAATACACCTAAACCGATTAAGAAAATTATTTTTGAAAGTGTATACTTCCCAGATGATGATTCCCAGATTTAAATGTAATCGAGATATATTCAGTATCTACAGGGTTTTGGAGATAAATAGGTGTTTTTCTTCATCTTCATTTAGACTTTTAATTTACTACTGAAAATCAGTAGAATTGTAGCATTTAAAGTAGGTTCTTTTAGTTGCTTACTACTAGCGCGTCATTTGAAGTCGGTTCTTTTAGTTACTTGTTACTGAAAATTACTAGCGCGTCATTTGAAGTCGGTTCTTTTAGTTACTTGTTACTGAAAATTACTAGCGCGTCATTTGAAGTCGGTTCTTTTAGTTACTTGTTACTGAAAATTACTAGCGCGTCATTTGAAGTCGGTTCTTTTAGTTACTTGTTACTGAAAATTACTAGCGCGTCATTTGAAGTCGGTTCTTTTAGATACTTGTTACTGAAAATTACTAGCGCGTCATTTGAAGTCGGTTCTTTTAGTTTATTGTTACTGAAAATTACTAGCGAGTCATTTGAAGTCGGTTCTTTTAGATACTTGTTACTGAAAATTACTAGCGCGTCATTTGAAGTCGGTTCTTTTAGTTACTTGTTACTGAAAATTACTAGCGCGTCATTTGAAGTCGGTTCTTTTAGATACTTGTTACTGAAAATTACTAGCGCGTCATTTGAAGTCGGTTCTTTTAGATACTTGTTACTGAAAATTACTAGCGCGTCATTTGAAGTCGGTTCTTTTAGTTACTTGTTACTGAAAATTACTAGCGCGTCATTTAAAGTCGGTTCTTTTAGATACTTGTTACTGAAAATTACTAGCGCGTCATTTGAAGTCGGTTCTTTTAGTTACTTGTTACTGAAAATTACTAGCGCGTCATTTGAAGTCGGTTCTTTTAGATACTTGTTACTGAAAATTACTAGCGCGTCATTTGAAGTCGGTTCTTTTAGTTACTTGTTACTGAAAATTACTAGCGCGTCATTTGAAGTCGGTTCTTTTAGTTACTTGTTGCTGAAAATTACTAGCGCGTCATTTGAAGTCGGTTCTTTTAGTTACTTGTTACTGAAAATTACTAGCGCGTCATTTGAAGTCGGTTCTTTTAGTTACTTGTTACTGAAAATTACTAGCGCGTCATTTGAAGTCGGTTCTTTTAGTTACTTGTTACTGAAAATTACTAGCGCGTCATTTGAAGTCGGTTCTTTTAGTTACTTGTTACTGAAAATTACTAGCGCGTCATTTGAAGTCGGTTCTTTTAGTTACTTGTTACTGAAAATTACTAGCGCGTCATTTGAAGTCGGTTCTTTTAGTTACTTGTTACTGAAAATTACTAGCGCGTCATTTGAAGTCGGTTCTTTTAGTTACTTGTTACTGAAAATTACTAGCGCGTCATTTGAAGTCGGTTCTTTTAGTTACTTGTTACTGAAAATTACTAGCGCGTCATTTGAAGTCGGTTCTTTTAGTTACTTGTTACTGAAAATTACTAGCGCGTCATTTGAAGTCGGTTCTTTTAGATTTTTTTATATAGATAGATGTTAAATAATTTCAGGCTACAGAGTTAGAGAAAGCCCGCGCCGTGGCTCGCAAGGCGTTGAATACGATCCCGTTCCGGGAAGAACAGGAGAAATTAAACGTTTGGCTCGCACTCATCAACCTAGAGCAGCGGTTTGGTACCAAGGTAAATGTTCTATTATTATTTTGGAAGAAATGTTCAATTGAATGAATGATTTGTAACTTTATTGCACACAAAAGAAACATGATACAAATAAGATGGTGCATAGAAAGTGTGACATAAGGTAACAGTACAAGCACGCCGCTCGCCGGATGGTAAGCGTTGACGTCTAACTTATACAGATACAGTGACATGCAAAAGTCTGGACTACCAGCATTCTTGATACCTTGATACTTTATAGATGCTGAGTCTCACATGCCCTGTGATTTCACTGGACACCTTGCCGTTTCAACCGAAAAACATTACTATTTCACGGCTGAAAATTAATTGGCAAAGTGGTGGTACCGCCCCAGGCGGACTAGCAGAAGTCCTACCACTACATAAATATTGTTACACACAATCCAAAAAAGATAAAAGAAGTTTTTCTATCTATCTATCGATATAACATGCTCCTGAAATGAAAATGAAAAATACTTTATTTACAGCAATATAACATAATTAATACAAATAGTCTTAGGTTAACTCGGTATTTAGGTACTACAATAATTAAGATATAAGGCTGGTTTATTTAAACAACAGGGACAGTAATTTGTGATCTTCACACTAGGCAAGCCTGTATCGTGAAGACCTACTTCAATCTACATAACTATATTGTTACGTGCGGGGTGGTATTAAAATGCCAATCCGATGAGATGAACGTTTATTTCCACTGATCACTAGGTTAGCACAATGTTCCACAGTAGTTGTCCAAATCGTCTTGCACAATTATCAAAAGTCCGTTAACACACACTGAGGTCGTTGGTAATCACAATCACTGATTTCACTGTTCACAGTTCACAACACTAGTTCACTGATAACACTTAACGATCACTTGGTCGCTATCCGCGCTTAGATAGTTACACTGTCGCTTCCAGAGAATGACTGACTCAAGCCGCGGTTTCAACGTCTTATATAGGACGAGAATATTTCTACAGAACTTTCCAGTATTGACTCGAAACAATAGACAAAAGACGTTCAAAACAAAGCAATAAAAATCACAAACAAAAGGGGCGGCTTTCCTTTGAGCATCTGATGTAAACAACTTTACCATACATGCTAATTTGATCTCTAACTACTTATGAATAAGGTTCAATCTTAACTACAAAACTAGGTACATTGACTAGGGTCTGAATTCCCGGAAGGTTACTTTTATGACGGTCGGGTCGGGTGTTTATAGCCCCTAATTAGTCTATTCTTTCCCACGGTATTTTTGTTCGAGAAGCTTGGCGAAACATCGCGACTCGACGACGCGATGTAACAATATATTTGACATTATAGTCATACTATTTAAAGATGAGTGAAAAAAATTACAACTTGCTAGCTTAGCTTAATACATCTAACGAAATACATCTATTACGATAGGTTCATAAGAACTAGGCAACAAATACACAATAACTGTGATTGGGTTAGTAGTATAGTAGTATCCTAGGCCTACCTTCCCTATACCTGTGATGATATATACGTGTAATGTAACGACAGGAGTCTCAACAAAAGAGCGTAGAAGACGCCCTACAAATGAACGAGCCCTACAAAGTGCACTCGGCTCTGCTCGACATCTGCGCAGACACGGGGAAGCAACAGGAGCTGTGCTCGCTGGTAGACCTCGTGCTCAGGAAATATAAGAGAAACCCACAGGTCTACATACAGGTAGATAAACTGGCCAAGTGCTACTCGGACTCGCACATGTAGAGTTCGTACCACAAGAAAACTAAGATAGAAAATTTAGTCTCTTATACAGGCCCCTCTTGAATTTTTAATTTCGTTTAGTTTTTTTATGTCATAATCTTAAATTGAGTCATATTTTAACCGACTTCCTAAATAGAGGAGGTTTTAAATTCGTCTTGTGTTTTTTTTTTGTGTATGTTACGCCATTACTCCGTCAATTGTGAACCGATTCGAATGATTATTTTTTTAATTGTATAGCGATCTGATAAGTATCTTCGGAGATATGTCGATAAACGTTTCAAACTTGCTACTGAAACAGACTCGCGTGAAATGGAAGCCGGTTGATTTAGTTTTTAAATTATCTTATTACTAATTTCCTGTCCCGCCTATTAATCGTTACTCGCAGAACTATCTTTGGCATATTTAACATACTTGTTATAATAAGTGTTGGTAAGGTATTACACCCATTTTGGAAAAGTGTCTCAACTAGATTCTATGGTGCTAATGAACCACTAAAAAAATTACAAAATTTTTATTCAATCGTTAAGTCCCATAATAATATCGATTAAAAACTAAAAAAGAACCGACTTCAATGCCGCGCTATTCATTTTCAGTACCAATTTTGAGATGATTATCTCAGTATATCTGGAGATACTTATCAGACCTCGATAAAATTACCATGGTACCACACTTGGGATCTCTCCTTTCGAACAAAAAAAGAATAATCAAAATCGGTTCATAAACGACGAAGTTATCCGCGAACAAACATTAAAAAAAATATATATACGGTCGAATTGAGAAACCTCCTCCTTTTTTTGAAGTCGGTTAAAAATGCATTTAAAATTTGTATTCTAAAATTTATTTGACGAAGACGCTGGACGCATTGGACGCCATATTGCTCTGTGGTCATGACGTCAGTTGGCTGTGTACACAAATGCAGTGATATGATAGTTGACAGTTGACACTTCTTAGTTTACATAGGCGTATGACGTAATAACATGGCGATGTTTGTTCGCGGATAACTTCGTCGTTTATGAACCGATTTTGATTATTATTTTTTTGTTCGAAAGGAGATATCCCAAGTGTGGTACCATGGTAATTTTATCGAGGTCTGATAAGTATCTCCAGAGATATTGAGATAAACATCTCAAAATTGGTACTGAAAATGAATAGCGCGGCATTGAAGTCGGTTCTTTTTTAGTTTTTAAACGATATTATTGCCTAAGCTATCTCAATTATATATTTTTAGATTTTTTCTCATACAGAGTTAAAATACTCTTTTGTGTATTTTTGTGTTTATGTACAGGCTGGTAGCGCTTGCTTCAAGCTCGGCCTGGTGGATAAAGCGAGACAGGTGATGCAGAAGGCTATCTCTATTCTTGAGAAGAAAGAACGTAAGTCAATTTTATTGTTTTTATTGTCATTACTGTCAACAAATTTACAACACATACATTCATGCAGTACAATTATTTATAAATACAAATACAAATACAAATACAAAATTTATTTATTGACATAGAAGTTTACAAGTTATTTGATTGAATCCATCCATAGGCTCCCGAACTAGCCAAGCTGTGTTTCAGGAGCCAGTGGCTTCTCCCATTATTTTATGAAACTTTATTGTACTAATATGTTCAAAAATCAGTATTTTACAATTTTTGTGTAATTAAATTAAACTATTATATACCTGTGTGTTTCTGTATGTTTGTAAAATGCTTGAATATGTGGGAATGTTAATGTGAGTGTAGGGGTGTGTTATTGAGTGTGTTTGTACGCGTGTAATTGTGTGTGTGTGTGTGTATGTGATAAGCGTATGACTAATTGTGTGTAGAATCGTATTGAGTTTTGTGTAAAAGCTTATGCCTTAAACATAAAAACTGGTTATTAGTTCTTCAGTATCGTCGTAATCAAGCGTTTTTAAATAATCCAGGATGATGTACTTTATATTATTATTATTTAGTTTCTTGATGCTCTGTAATTTATCTAAATTATTGTAGAGACGTGGGACAAGTATATTAAATTTCTTTTTAGCAAATGTAGTACTTGAAGTAGGCACTGGACACTCTTTTCTTCTAGTATTAATCATCGGTAGGTTTGGCACAGTTTTTCTGTGATATCTACGAAGGCTTTCGTAAATAAATAATTTCCTAACAGAAAGGACTTTAGTTTTTTCATATAAAGTAGTCGTGGGATGTCTGTAAGGCAGGTAAGAAATAACCTTAAGAAGGGCACGTTGTGCACGCTCTGCAGTGATGATGTGAGTTTTGGCTGCACTACCCCATGCACATATGCAATACCGAATGAGGCACTCACACAAAGCTTTATACGTTTGTAATACTAGACTTGTTTCAGCTACTGTCCTTAGCGATTTAAATATATATATAAGCTTTCTGATCCTTGTAGAAAGTACTTTAATGTGAACCTTCCAATTGATTTTATCGTCGATCAAAGCTCCAAGATACTTAATTGTATTGACTCGTGACAATAATTCACAAGTACATGTTATAGGAAGGGAACTATTACGGTTACATGGGTATGTATGTATTTTTACTTGAATATCTGAGGGACTACCTGTGGATGTAATACTGTAGCACATTAGCTTTGTTTTACTTGTGTTTAGTGATAGCAGACTATTTTCAAGCCATTGTGTCACAGTAGAAAGACTTCTTTCAGTGAGATTCACCACCCTATCCCAGGTTTTATCATGAAGCAGTAGCACAGTATCGTCCGCAAACATCAGCAGATCTAGACCAGGCAAGGTAGTACAACACAAATCGTTTATATAAATAAGAAATAAGGTTGGTCCTAGTGTACTACCTTGTGGTACACCGAAAGTACATACTGCGCTCTCACTTTCATAGCTCCCAACCCGTACATGTTGTGATCTTAGAGATAAATAATCCGTAAACCAATCATGAGCCAAACCCCTGATGCCTACGTTTTCCAACCTCGTGAGTAATATAGGAATGGAGACGGTGTCAAAAGCTTTTTGGAGATCCAAAAACACCCCTAAACACTTATCTCCGTTATCCAGGTATGACGTAATCAAAGAGGTTAGTTTTAACACTGCATCTTCTGTCGACTTCCCTTCTCTAAATCCGTACTGATTGTCATTGAGAAGATGGTTTTTTTCAAAGGTATTTCATCACTCGACGTTTCATTAGTTTTTCAAGGATTTTAGAGAGGGTCGACAGAAGAGAGATTGGCCTATAGTTTGACGGATCACTTATGTCTCCTGCTTTATAAATAGGACATACAACAGCTTTTTTAAAAGCAGAGGGAAATAATCCTGAATAAAAACTAAGATTGCAAATAAATGCTATCGGCTCTGCCAAAAAGTTGTGAAACTTTTTCAGAAAGTCTGCTGTGATTTTGTCCCAGCCTGGTGCGCTATTTTTTTTGAGGTCAAATATTATGCCTATAACTTCTTTCGCCTCAGTAGGGATCAATGCCATCGTATATGTAGGTTGATGAGGTGATTTTGAAAGTATACCCAACTCTCGTTCGGTCAAATGCAACATACTGAGAGTTTTATCGGCCAATTTTCTGCCTATTGAAGTGAAGTAATTATTTACTACATTAAGAGAATCGACAGGGTTGTCCATTATTTTTAATAAATCCGTTGACGGAACATTGGTTTGTTTAATATTACACACTTCTTTTATAATTTTCCATGTTTCTTTGATGTTGCCTTTATTTTTATCTAGTTTGTCTTTATAGTAGTCTCTTTTTAAGGTTTTAATAATAGTATTGCATGTATTTCTGTAATTAATATATTTGGTTTTAAGTTTATGGTCTTCTGGTGCCTTTTTAACCTTCATATGAAGCCTATCTCTTTTCCTAATGGATCGAACCACACCTCCTGTAATCCAGGGTTTTAGTGGTCGATTCCTCTTCGAGATAGTTTTTATTTGTGAGTTTGTAGTAATAATATTTAATAATCTCGTAGTAAATAGATCAAGTGCTAAGTTAACATCGTTGATATTATATAAGTAATCCCATTTTTCTCCACATAGCATATTACTAACTCCCTCATAATCAATTAATAGTTTATTAAAAACGACATTATTTTTATGTATTGTAGAATTACTGATATACATCAAAATAGGAGAGTGGTCCGTTAATTGTTGCTCAAACACTAGGGTCTTCCATTTACAGGGAGTTTTGATCATAAAGTGATCTATGCATGTAGTGACTCTTGTCGGAAGATTTATGCCCTGTCGAAGGCCATGCATAGCCATCAAGTTTAAGTATTCATGTGAATTAGCTGTGAGATTATCTGGCAGAATGTCGATGTTAATATCACCAGTGAATATTATTGTTTTCGTTTTTATATTATTAAGAATTATGTCAACTGAATCTAAGTAATTGCCAATATTACGGAAACTAGGTGGACGATAGGAACAAATAACCGTATACTCATTATTACTAAAATCTAGGACTAAACAATTTCCATCGGTGAACTTAGGTTCATATGAAGTCACAGTAATGTCGTTCTTTACGTAGGCGACAACGCCGTCATTTTGGTTAATATTATTCAGAGTCCAAAATGCGTTATAATTGTCTATATTTGGTGGTGAATTACGAGGATTTAACCAGCACTCTGTCAGCACAAATACGTCAATTTTTATGTCCAGACTAGAAACAAAAGCTATAAAAAGATCAAAATTATGGTTTATACTACGAATATTGGCAGAAAGTATTGAAAAAGATTTGTTGTCGCAAGCATCACCGTTTAAAAGCTTCAGACAATTATTAGAGTTACTTATCGAGAGACATTCTATTTTACTTGTACAGTCTACTTCTTCAATTAAGAAAGAATTACTTTCCATTGTTAAAAGCTATGTAAGTATATAGGTGCATGAAAGTTTTCCTGAAGTATTCGAAATAATATGTAGAACTATTTTGTTTAGATACTTGTGTGTATAAATGTGTTGAAGTGTGCATATCTTTGTAATGTAAATATTTAGAATGGGTATGTGTATTATATGAACTTTGTTGTGTGCAAGGTAGAGTGTAGATGATGTGTGTTTTTATTTTAATGCAATAGTTATTATGTAGTGAGTAAATTAAGTTACTGTTAGTGAATTCTATTATTGTCATTGTCATACAATTTCCAATATCAGAATTTATGTATTCATTAACAGTGGTAACAATCCTCACGCACAGATCAATAATCACGTAGTAGAATGTTAATAGTCATGAACTTTTAGGTTGTACCAGGTCTCCTTCACAGTTAACCTTGACGAGCGGTGCTCCATCGGAACGCCTCAGATAGACTCTGCCGCGTGATGTCCAGCAATATTTTATTCCATTAGTTTTAGCGAATTCCCTTGCTAGGAAAAATAGCCTTTTGGTTTGTGGTGTGAGGCCTTCCGATATAAAAATTGGCTTCTTCGGACCGTTTAGTTTTAAATTAGAAGTGTTGAACTTATCGGAAGTATATTTCTTATTATAAGACTTCACAGATCCAATAATTTTGTCTCTTAGCATCACGGTCGAAAGCTGAGCTATGATGGGCTGGCTATTTTCATTTTTAGTGCTTAAGCGAAAGACGTCGCGTACCTCTGTCTGCTGTATTGGTAGATTGAGAGCATCTCCAACTTTTTGTACCAAATGCACAAGGTCTTCCTTAGATTCGCCATTTTTCTTAGGCACATTACGGACCTCAATAGTAGTACTATGGTTAAATCTGTCCATCAGCTCCAGGCGGGACTCCAAGGACTTGATATATTTGCGGTCTTCCACTTTTTCTTGTTCGAGAACGCTAATTCTAGTCGCCATCTCGTCATATTTTTGTCCAAGAAATTCAATAGAATTCGATATGGCCGAGTTTTGCTCAGTATGCGCCTGGATACCATTTTGTACTTTATTTGTAAGGATCTCAAATTGATAGTTTTGGTCCTTTTTTAGTTCGGCGAACATGGCCAGAATTTCGCTATCAACCTTTTTGTGTCCAAAAAGGTTCGGCGATTCGGGCTGCGTGTTGTTAATTATGGCTAACATTTTCTCGTCTTGGTCCCTTTTTAACTCTGCGAACATCTGCAGAATCTCTTCTCTACTGACTCCATCTTCTCTCTTGCGTTTATTACGCAACGTAATATTAGGGTCACTGGTAGTTTGTTCTCTCGATATCGCAGGCACGGTTATGGACTCACTATTAGGTAAATTAGGGTCCGATCTACAGTGTGCCAGCGGCGGTAACGAAGGCGTGGGCAGCGTCTGCTTAGTCGGCGCGGCAGGAACAGATGGAGGTGGTGTGCGTCTAAGCGGCATTGTCACAGAAAGCTATTCAGCGATCATCAGTACCAGGCAATAATAACTGCGCAGGGAGTATGCGGGACTAGCAAACACACCGTACGTGTGCGTCCCGCGTTAGTGTGTAGCAATTAATCGGGCAGTGTCGTACGACGGCGTACAGCGACGTACACGATGCACGCGCACTACTCTTCATATAATGTATGAGCAATACGTCGACCAAAGCTCGTTGTGTGTGTGGACAGTAGTACACACGCTGTATGCAGATTCCTTTCACTTTCTCTAGTGTGCGCTTAGTGTTTATGTAGACTCACCGAACATCACACAGCGATATGAGGTAGCGAGATGGGCGGTCGTTCTTCTAATTGCCTATGTGCTCCTATTATTTGAATTGTATATATTGCACTGATTTAATTACTTTTTTATTTTTATTTTTATTAGATTTAGATTTAATTTTAATATATAATAATTTTTATTAATTTCGTGCTTTATGTTGCGTTAAATTAATTCGACACAGAGACTAGTTTAAGCGCGTCTGCACGGGGCAGGGGTCCGAGGGAGAAGGAAGTTGGAGTTTACTTTAGGAAGTAATCTCCAAAATAATTGTACCTAAGAAACGATTTTCACATTTAGCCTATCATCATCATCATTATCATCAGCCGGTGTCCGTCCACTGCTGGACGTAGGCCTCTCCCAAGGTGCGCCACTGAGCCCGATCTTTGGCTCTTCTTTCCACCGCTTTGCGTATGTCGTCGCTCCACCTGGTCACAGGACGTCCTACGCTACGTTTGCCGATTCGCGGTCTCCACATTTAGCACGCGGAATGACAATTTTATGAGGAGTAACATCGAGCGATCACTACAAGTGAGGCTTAACTAAGAATTATTATGATTGTGGTGTCAAGTCAAGGTCAAAATATGAAAATAATTTCTTAAGGGGGTACGATTTCCATACAAAACTATAATGCACAAATATGAGTAAACGGAGCAAAAATATGCACTGAAATCACATCTTTTGGTCTTGTATAAGTCTTTACATGTCGGGAATTATATTTATCTACATGATTTATATGAACAATATAAACATATTACTCAATCAATATTTTTTTGGGTTAACTTGAATTTTACTATTATTAAAAATAATTTCATCTCAATCAATCAAATAATGTAGGTAAATACATTTCCCGACACGTAAATACTTATAAAAGACCAATAGATTTGATTTCAGTGCAAATTATCCCTCCATTTACTAATATATGTGCATTATACTTTTGTATGGAAATCGTACCACCTTAAGGAAGTAAACTCCAGTATACTTTGTATATACACACATACATAATCTCGAAGTGAAAAGTGCGCAAAGTACGTAGCACAAAGGAACGATACGCTGATAATTGGTTATCATTTATGATTTTGACGTATATATGTATAATATAAAGTCCCCGTCACGAGAAGCTATAAATTATGTAAACAAACATCTTTTACTAAGTAAACACTTTATACTGCGAGATAATAATAAATTGACCATATTCAATCGACATGAAATATAGACGGGTTATATGAAAGTAACAACCTATTTAATTTAGTCGGATCATATTTTAACGACGCAAAGCGCTATCGTTTGTGTTTCTTGGTACCGGACGCAGGGATTGTAAACTATCGGGACGCCATTTTGAAATAAACGCGTCATTCGAGTTTCGAGTTTATTTTCACAAATTCATTTTTTTTGTTGGTCCAAATGTTGTGAACTCCTGAACACTTGTTTACATAATTTATAGCTTCTCGTGACGGGGACTTTAATAATACTGCCTACATACTGAATAAATGCTTTGATTCTTGTTTCCTAAGTGTGGTTATACATCGAGACTTACACCAGCGCGGTTGGCAAGTGTTGTGGGCTACGAGCCTTGTGTCTCTTGGATCGTTACATAGTCGCGTAGATGGCCCGCGTTGACGGCAGTTCGGCCGAGCTCTCTCATCACGACTGTGACAGACAAAGACGCAAAGCTCGTGGCCCGCGACGCTTACCAACCGCGCTGATGAAAGCATCACTGTAAAACCACACTAAGGAGTAGTAAACTCCAAAAACTACTACAAACATGGATGGAGTATTAAGTGGATGTGGCATTTAAATAACAATAATAATATGAGAAGGATAAAACTTTACAATCACTACTATGAGAGAGCGAGATGAACAATTTTTTTATCCTTCTCTGCGTATGCGATTTTACAAACTGGTTCCATCACTGGAACCAAGTTCTAGTGCACCCCTTGGCTCTCAGCCGCTGTCATGACCTGACCAAATTACATTGTTCATTTTATCTTATAGCTGGCATTTGTATCACGTGTTCATCATTTTAGTCGGGTTATGTCTCTATAGCTATTTCATTCGCATACGCTAATGTTCTCTCTACATATATAAAGTTTCTCTATGACTACAAACTATGGTGATCACTAATGCAAGGTTTATTTGTACAGATGTCACAGTGCTCGTTCAGTTCGCGCTTCTAGAACGTGGCCACGGCGGGCGAGAGCGCGCGGAGGCTCTGTTCGAGCAAGTACTGGCCGTGTACCCGCAGCGGGTGGACGTGTGTGCCGTCTATGTAGACATGCTGCTGAAGTCGGGGGAGGTGGATCAAGTCAGGTGAGTTACCGTACTGTTGTCTTCACCATCATTTTTTAAACAACTCCACTACAATTTATGATCGTACAAAACGAAAAAACCGCCTTCACATGCCGCGATAGTCACCGGCTAGTTATAATTATGTCATCAAAGTATACCAATTTGCTTATATTGTTTATCTCCATATCTCCGGAGATAATTGTAAGATCTCTATAAAATTTGAATGGGACAAACATATAATATTAAAATAATTTTTCAAATCGGTTAAGATTTAACGGAGTTCTGAGGTAACAAACATTTTTTTTAAATACAGTCGAATTGAGAACCTCATCATTTTTGTGGAGTCGGTTAAAAAAGGAGGAGGCTCTCAATTCGACTGTTTTTTTTTTAATGTTTGTTATCTCAGAACTCCGTCAAATCTCAACCGATTTCAAAAGATTAATTTTTGTTTGAGAGACGCCTCCCGTTTGGTCCTATTCAATCTTTTTCGAGATTGATAATAATTTTCGAAGATATGGAGATAAACTAAACTATATACACAAATTTGTATACTTTGATGACATTGGCTACTGGCTACTTTGACTATCGCGGCATGTGAAGTCGGTATTTCCGTTTTGTACGATCATAAATGATTTTATGCTCAATAGGCAAGTGATTGACCACTGTCTTACTTGATGTTATGTAATGATGTGATCGACGATGTAGCACGCTTGCCCAGAAGATACCTATTCACTCGCGACTTGAAGACGAGAACAGAAGAAGTAGTAGTTGTCGGGAAACACAGACTCAGGCAAGGAATTCCATTTCTTGGCAGTGCGTATGAGGAATGTAGAAGCAAACTGCTTCGTGCGTATTTATGGAATGTCCACCATGTTACGGTGTCGCATATCAGTGCGTCTGGTTGTCCGATAGAAAAATCATCATCATTATCTGCCGGTATCAGTCCACTGCTGGACATACGCCTCTCCCAAGACAAGTCACTGCTTTGCGAATGTCGTCGCTCCACTTTGTAAAAGGACGTCCGCTACGTTTCAGCCCACTGCCACTTCAGTTTGCTAATCTGTTGAGCTATGTCGATCACTTTACTTCTCTGGCGAATTACTTGGTTCCGGATTCGATCCCGCAGACAAACACCGAACATTGCTCTTTACAACAGTCTTTTTACTTTGACGGAAATGGGCTGTTTAAATAAGGAAGTACTGTTTGACATAACAGTTATATTATAGAAAACGTTACTGATCGTGATAATAATAATTGCTGGACTACTTTAATTATGACTCTGGCAACACCGTGCCGTGGTTGTGTCGTGCAACCAACATTTCGACGCCGTGCTCTGAAATTCGAAATGTTGAGCAGATCGCATAGGATATTAAAACTAGTCCTAAGCATAACAAAATCTACCACTTATTTATATTTTTGTTCACAGGCAAGTAATGGACCGAATGACATCCCAGAAACTACCCGCGCGCAAAATGAAGATTTTGTACAAGAAATGGATTGAAATCGAAGAGAAATGCGGAGACGAAGCACAGATTGAGAAAATCCGACAACGTGCGATGGAGTTTATTGAGAAAGCGAAGTTTTAATTGAAGTAAATAAATGTTGATAAATTAATTCCAATTACTTGTGACTTTTTATTTTACTTTCGTTTATCACAAGAAATTATTTTAAATTACTCAGCAGCAGTTAGCTTCTTATATATTGGGTTTTAGAGGGTTCTAGCACTAAGTAAAATATTTGGTATTCGGCGTAATAAAACCTCAGACCTCGGATTTTACTAATAAAACGCAACAGTAACTTCAACAAATTTACTTTATAGACTTATAAATATTTGAACATAAAGGTTTTGTTACTCTTTATCGTATTGCTATTATTTAATACATCTGCTTTCGGCAGCGGTGGAGGCGGCGGTGGCGGAGGTCCGGTATTTTGTACAGAAACTGGCACTGGATTCACGATTGTATCGCATATAAGCGAAGACTTAAAATTACTTGGCACTCTAACGCCATAAATAGATACAGGCGCACAAATCTCGTAACCTAATTTACTGTAAAAGTTTTCCTGACCTTTCGTTGACAAATGAATCATTTTCAGTCTTAGAACATTTCTGCAATAATCTTCCACGTAACGCATCAGGTAACTCCCAAGTCTCTGCCCCCGCATCGACTTATTTATAACTACAGTTTCTACAAAACAACTCTCAGGTATACATGGTATTGGCGTGAGCTTACAGTGACCTAAAATATGTTTATTGTTATCAATTAAAATTAAACTAGTTGGTAATTCGTCGCAAGATGCCTGCAAAGACATCATTCTAGCAGTTTCACTTCGGGGCCATTCGTCGTTTATGAGATCACAGCATGCTCGTAAATACTCTGGATGTTTGTGAAGGGGTAATACTTGTAGGTTTTTCGTGTCCATTCTTCATCTGGAAATTATAATAATTATTGCTTATGTTTAGTAGATTTTCAGACTATTGCGTATGGTATCATTACAATACAGAAACTGACGTATGACACTGACAATAATACCATGCAATGAAATGTCAGACGTCTCACGTCAGTGTCATTGTCAATAACGCTCAAACGTGAATGAACATGAATTTTGTAGGTTATATTTTGCTTAAAAAAAAAGGTTTTGAACAAAAAACTAATTAAAAAACAGTTTTATACTCTAAAAGATAGCAAACTCTCATCAATACAACTTACTTGTATGTTTATCGATTTTTTCTGTGCGATTATTTCGTTGTTAAATACGGTAAGTCCATTTCTTTTGCTGGCACTGTTCGAACGGAGCATCACCCGCGAGCGCCGAAGTCGGACTAACTTAGGACTAACCCTATTTTTAGCTGTCTGTTACAAATCAAGAGTACACACGATTTTAAATTTGTTGAAGATTCTTCATAGTCCTATTTGAAGACTGGTCAGTTTGTTTATGTACAGTATGTTGTAGGTAAATAAACAATAAACTAGACTCAACTTTTAAGAATGGAGGATGATGATGATGATGTCCCAAGTCTTTCTGTGGAGACGTTCGCAGCTCTGCAGGAATTCTACACAGAACAGCAGAAAAGGCAAGAAATAATGGACAAACTGGAAGCAGACAACAAATTGAAAGGAAACATTCTGTTTGATGAAAATTGGGTAAAGAACATTTCATAATTAATGTACAAACTTTTTAGAAGTATTTCTGGCTGTCTTCTGGTGACCGGGTGTGCAGTCTGCTAAATTAAATAATTATCTATTTATCACATGCTGTGGATAATCTCTATTAGCAATTTACTTACAAACAATCCCTGCTGTGTACCAATTGATTTTTCCATTGAAAAATTGGTGTGCACTTTTTACTGTGGATCTCCGGTGAAGGAAATACACTGTGAGAAAATCCCCAAGCCCCGCATGATGGTAGGACACTACCTAGTGTCTGCCTGGGCAGCTACCACCCTCAAGTTAGAAAATCTGTCGCCAAACATCTAATGTGTTCTGGCAGCTATCCTTGAGAGCCAGTTGCCACTCTAAGCTTAGCGTGCTTACCATCACCGCATTATCACTTACCAACAGGTGAGATAGTGGTCAAACGCTAGCCTTATTTTATTACCTGTTCATCATAATTGTATATTTTCAGCAACTAAGTCAATTCTGGTATGATGAGGCAACAGTTCAGGTGTTAGTAAAAGGAATTGACAAAATAGTATCTGACGGTGGCCGAGTGGCTCTGATATCGTGTCCTACTTTGTTTGTACCCGTCAAGAGACAAATAGGACACAGAGCAACAGGTAACTATTAAGTAACCCCTTGATTATGAAAGCAGCCACTATACGGATACCGTGCAAAACTTATTCAAAAGAAGTATAAATTAATTAACACAGAAAAAGATTTAAGTATAGACAATAATAACAGAAAAAGAAAGTTCAGCCACATGGGTTTTTCAATGTTGACAATTTTTATTTATCTGTAGAGATAAATGTGCACTTGAAAGCTCACATGATTGAAAGAGCTAAAATTTATAATATAACTAGCTGTTACCCGCGGCTTCGCCAGCATTATTTGTGTCTTTATGACCATTGAGGTTTAGATCGATGATCTCTTAGGCCAAGTCACCATAGATGACCCTTAAAGTCGAACTCAATATCCTCTAATTCTAATTCTAATTGGTGATGGGGGCGATAAGACCACTGACGTCCCGCTTGGGGTGTATTGTGCATTTCCCCCTGTCAGCGATCACCCAAGCCAACCCAGCTCCTTAATGAAGCGTAGCACGGCTTTGGGTCGCTGGCATAGCGCTTCCAGTGGTGAGGGTGTTATTATTGTTGGTGAAAATGACGATGATGATGAAAGCTGTGGATGAGTTTGTGTGCCCGATGTTGCTGGCAGTGCTAAGGCAGATAGCGATGATGATGATAGTAATGGTGATACTGTTAATCCTTGTCGTTGTTGTTTTTCTTAAAAATTCCTCATTGAATTTTCTTATTTTTAGTAACCCTCCTCGAGTATGACAGAAGGTTCGAAGTCCATGCTCCAGACTTTATATTCTACGACTACAACTACCCAGACAAACTTCCACCTGAGGCACTGAGCTCCTACGACTTAGTAGTAGCTGATCCCCCTTTCTTGGCCGAGGAGTGCATCACCAAGACTTCAGAAACAATAAAACTGATGGCTAAAGATAAGATAGTAGTCTGTACGGGAGCTATAATGTCTGAGCAGGTGGAAAGGCTGCTCGGATTGAAACAATGTGCATTCCAGCCTCATCATCGAAACAATTTGGCAAATGAGTTCTCCTGCTATGCTAACTTCGACCTTGATGGTGTACTGAGCTGATAATAAAAGCACTGAATTATATTAATGCTCTCTTGAGTGCTTCTTTATGCTTTCTGATAAGTATGTATAGAACAGTGAGAATAAGTATAGAACAATGAGAATAAGTATAGAACAATGAGAATAAGTATAGAACAGTGAGAATAATATTGCAGCTTGGACTGATGCACTGTGCCAATGTATTTTAAAGATATAGTTTCTCTTGTATGTACCTATTATAATTTATATTATTGGCGTTGAATATGTAAATAAAACAGTTTTTATAAAAAAATCGCATTTTATTGTTCTTAACAAAACTAGTACTTTGTTAAATACATTATGCTGGTTAACATTTTTTTAGTAATTGTAGTCTTTCGAATTGATAAATTTTCGCTACATTTAAAATATATGCTTCATTTAACAAACAGTATGATGACTTAAATCTAGTGAACAGATTTACATTTGAGCCTGGATCTTAGAACAAGATAGGCTAAATACAATTATTTCACAACTTTAATTCTTTGTGTAACGTTACGAAGTTATGATTATTTTTAAATAGAATATGATATTATTATTTTCTGTGTATCACACACACCCCTGCACATTGCTGTGTATGTTTTAAATCACATCTCATCATGGAAAATACACTATCATGTCCATAGAAAAATTTAATAACTTATGACGTGACATTACAATGTTAACAAAAAATAGTATCGATGAAAGTGATTGATGAAAATGATGAAAGATGTATAAGCAACATTTATGCTAAATAAAAGCGTGTTCGGAACAAGTAAAATTAAGAGAATCTAAGCCATCATATACAACAATTCAAAACATAAAATATCATAAAACTAGGGCTTACACCTAACTCGCTTTGTTCCTATCGATTCGCTTTTTCCTACGAATAAATAATAAGTCTTAATAGTAAAACTTATAATTTAATCGTAGGCTTTTTCTGAAATATTTTTTTTACATTTATGTACATTCATTTAATACAAAAAGTTCCCCTGGAGAATTCCAATGTAGATCTGAGTGTTTAGAAGGAAGAATAATAATTTAATTTGTAACAACAATGACTTGCTTAGTTGGTGACCGTCGACATGAATCGAATCCCAGGCATGAACAGATCTAGTGAAATTCAATTTTGTATTCGTTTTGAATCTTGTTTTACATAAAGCGAGTAGATCGTAAGTCTAGAGCCTATATTTAACAGTAAGTAGTACAAGCTGCCCTTATGTGATGCAATAAAAAAGAGGACATTTTAATAACTTACATTCCATCCTACGATATAATAAATAGTTTGCTCATAGACATAGAGATAAATTCATCAGTACTCATATTATAAATTGAATTTGGTTTTTAAATACCCATAGGTTTTAAGTTATTTCAATACATTGCAAATGAGTATAAGAGTTTCTACATACTGAATCAAAGTTTACGCGTATTTTAGATAATAAATCACACTAATATTTCTATTTTTTTATCACTCTGGATAACGTGAACAAAAATACAATACATTTGTACTAAAACAATATATGTTTATTTAATTTATATTGAAAATATTCACCTTCTTTCTAACGACTACCTACTAAACTCTTCCAACACCTTAAAATAAATCATTTATTACAATACCTAGCTATTTATTTATCAGGGTCTATCTACAAGGCCATGTTTCTACTCTGTGGTGGGCTCGAAAGCCGATTTAATTCTTCATGAGACTGCAATGGCTGAATTCAAGTCACTGTAGTCTCAGAAAGTAAAAAAAATTAAGTCTAATGTTTAATAAATATAAAGAATTCAGTGAAATAAAAGTTTTAAATTAAAGTGCACGAGTCGATATGCATGTGAGATGGCTTTCGAGAGAAATGGAAAGCACACAGAAGCTATACCGTCGTGACATTAAGGATGCTTATAGCTTGCCTGTGCAAACTTCATTTATAAGAATTATTAAACTATTAAATAAAGGCACCAGTCTTTTCAGATTTAATAGTATTTTAGCGCAATAGGATCCTTATTTCCGATTCGATACACAAAAGCTGCATTTTGCAATTCTTCATTTTCACAGCAGCTTCTGTGTATCGATATATTATTGAAAAACGATTCCAATACGAACGCAATAGTAAGTTTACACCATGCAAGCTATAAGCATATTATAATTTTCGTGATATAATAATAAACACGTTTGAAATACAAATAACAATTTTAAAATAATTTGGAATTGCAATTGAATTAAAAATTAATTGTGCTAAAAAAATTGAAATAGCTTTAAAATCATACTTTATACATAATGTATTTAAAAAATAAAGGAATAAAAGATCACAACCGTAGCTACAAATAATAATAAAAATGTCTTTTTAGTTCTATAATCAAGGCTGCATTAAAATAGGAATAAGTTTATCGTAACAATTATATTTTATAAATACAGTCAAATATTCTATTTTATCTGATGACAAAACCATTATTTTACTGTTTTGTTTAATTGAAAAGGTTTAATTAACTTCTATTTTGTTACACAAATGTTAATGCAGTCATGATTATAACTTATCATATAAAAACATTACATACGATTGGAAAATTTTAAAATGTATATATAAATATACAAGAGGCCACTTATAAGCTTCATTTCATCAAATTATTTTAATATTAAGTATATAAATAGAGCAAATAAATATTTGTCATGAATAAAGATTATAGAGACTATGTATCTATCTACAAATTAATAATTTTTAAATAGATGTTCTTTATAGCTTTTGGATATAATATGCACCAAGCATCCAAAAAATGGGGCAAGTAATGTTTGTTTTAACCAAAATCAATAAGGGCCAGTTTCACCGGTTCCCGTTTATATTTAGCGTATATGTATTTAGTTCATATGTAGCGATAGCGCTAATGTGAAGAAATCTGATAGGTTTTTGACAGCTTTTATATGGCGTCATGTGTCAGATAACTACCCAAGGCACTATTAGGAACCGGTGAGACTAGCCCTTAGTATTACTTAGCTCTGATTAAAAAAAGAAAAAGAAAGCTACGCGTTAGAAGTGAAACTTCCTTCACATTGAAATATTGACTATTTAGATTTACGCGTACGTCACATCCGTTGCATTCGGAGCGTGACGCTACGTCACTTCCGTTAAATGTTACACCAGAGAGCATAAAGAAGTCTCACTTGAAAAAAAATCGTAAAATACACTGCGATAATGTTAAGAGGCAAAGTGCATTATATATATTTATATATTATTGTTTATATATGCCGTTCTTCGAGCATTTACCAATGGACGTAGTTGCGCACGCTTATATGGCCAAAAATGGCTATATGGCCAGCAGAGGGGTACGCCTTGCGTTAACATCTCCATTGGTAAATGCTCGAAGATGCCGTTGGCGCTAGGCAGGTCTATACCAAGTACCAACATACAGCGTTGAGGAAGGAACTTAGAAAATAATACTTAAAACAAACTTTCTACAACACAAATAACATTTTAAACATTCCAACAAAAATAGTGTTAGAGAATATAGAAATATTAAAAATGATAAAATATATAGACCTATATTTTATAGGCAGGGCCGAGTTAAACAAGTACATTTATGACGGTCAATTACACTGATGTTATTGTCTTAGAGGATGAGATTTGAAACCAGTTATTATTTAAGTAATGAACTATATTAATAAAACACTAACTATACATTATATTTAGAGTCAATTTTGATGTGCACTTACTAAAAAACTACAGTTTTAAAAAATCTTGCTACACCATGCCATTAATTGACAATTTCATTGTCTACTGGCCGAATAACAATAATGCAGTCATTAGTCATCAGTACCCCTAGTACGAGCTTTCATCGTAAACGCTTTTGACAGATCTCATATAGTTTTCGACTTATTCTAGCTCCCTGATTGGTCTAAATTTAGTGAAGTGTAGTAACCACTAGAGGCGCTGTACTGTTTTTCATACAACATTTACTCGATATACGATATCGAATTTGGTATGAAAACTCGTACTAAGGGTACAGTAGCACTATCTCGCCTGGTGGTAAACGATGATCGAAGATGACCCTATATATATTATATATACCTAAATATTTTATAGAATGGTCTAACTCTCAAGGGCTGTGTGCTGCCGGAACACCGTAAGGTTATAGCGGCAGATTTTCTCCTTGATGGTGTTAAGCTACTTTTTGGTAGCGTGTTAGATATATATTTTATCATAAAGTCGCACCTATTATATATATATATATACATATATATATTTAATAGTATATATATATATATATATACTGTTCAGGTTTAGTTTATTCACATTGGCCGATTAAAATTGTAAATGTAGTATTTAGGAAGGCAAGTAGATAAATAGCAAACGTTTTAGAAGATATTTTGCTATTCCTGTCTCTCTTATGATGTAATATAGAGACAACAAACATGTTAGTTAGAGAGGTTTTAGTGAGTACACTCCAAAATAGACTCTATTATGTGAGTTTGTGGTTCTAATATCACAATACACTTAATCTAACGAAACGGGACATACTATGATGTGAAAATATATAGATTATATCTTTTATAAATTTAGAAAATAGCTCCTTATTTCGTTTTAGAGTAGTCTTTTTGTGATATCTATATTTTACAATAACAGATACTTTAGCGACTTTATATTAGAAGTAAGATTCCGACTTCAAAAGGTATGAAAAATGACGTTATGACCACAACTTCAGCGGCAATAGCCTATATGTCGTGAGTTCGATCCTCACACATCGCACTATTGACGTGAACCAACTCCAGACACAAGAGGTTAACAAGACTTCTAGTTATGTGCAACCCACATTGCTATAGTCCGGCAACCTCGTGCGCGACCGTCCCGCGGGGTGACAGACGGTGGCGGGGACGAGGTAGCGGTCATTCTAGCACACGGCTACGGAGTAACTATTACATAATCTGTGACACGGCTAAAAACGCTTCCCTTCCCCGCTACACCACCCGCTACCCGCTGACATCTTGGGTACCTCGTCCCCGCCACCGTCTGTCACCACGCGGGACGGTCGCGCACGAGCTTGCCGGACTATAGTAAGATTTTTTTTTAATTTTATGTATGAATCCTTGGTAGTTGTGGTCCATTTTGTACCGGTACAACGGTGGGACGGTCCCAAGCAAATGGCATCAAATAGTGATTAAAATATTCAGATATATAGATGTTATGAGGACCCACAATAATTCGCACAGCTTTTGAAGTCGTTATTGTTTCATTATGTTTATAAGTTTCTTTATTAAACTCAAAATGCTGTTTTTTAACAATGCTTTACAATTTACTTTAAATATTAATTATTATATATCTAACGCTTATAGGGTCTAACTCTTCCACAAGGTCTAAACTTTTTTAGGTTAGTACTTCGGAGACTAAGTGAGATGTTGTTGTACGAAAACATCGCGCTATCTCGCTTTCTCCTTTGACCTTAGAATGTGGTAGGACACCTAGTAAGTTGTATTAAAAAAGCTAATGTTAAAACTTGTGATTAAAACAGATTCCATCTGGACTAAGCTCATAATATAACGTTAACTTGTATGAAATATTCTGGCTAATGGACTGGATAATTGTCCGATCAAACCTGTTCTAATATTTATAAGCTCAGCTACAATTATAGATAAGTCGATTGGAAATGAAATAGTTTATTCGCAGGAAATATGGTCCATTATTATGACATTATTTTCATATCGTTCCGCATATTTCGCCAAGTTTTGCATGCAAAAGTTTAACACAACCAAAATAAGTATATCGTCTTTCATGAGATATGACCATTTCTAATGTTTTACAATATTATATATATATATATATATAAGATCGTTTAAAAAACTAAAAACAACCGACTTCATTGCCGCGCTATTAATTTTCAGTACCAATTTTGAGGTGTTTATCTCCATATCTCTAGAGATACTCATCAGACCTCGATAAAATTACCATGGTACCACACTTGGGATATCTCCTTTCTAACAAAAAAAGAATAATCAAAATCGGTTCATAAACGACGAAGTTATCCGCGAACAAACATTGAGAAACATCCGAATCCGAACAGCGAATTGAGAAACATCCTCCTTTTTTTGAAGTCGGTTAAAAATAAATTTGTATTGAATTAAATAACATCATAAACATCAAATATTCCTTCTAATATGTTAGTCTACAGTGGGACAATAGTTTCCAACTTGAACTAAATATGTAATATAATAAATCAACATTTTTTCGAAATCTTTTTTAGGTTTGGTCTCAACTTATTTATTATGTTAATATTACTGGATGTTAATACATAAAAAAACCAGCACGTTGCTAGAATGAAAGTTAGATTAGTTGAAATGTTTATTTCTTTATGAAGGCTGCAGTCGAGTAGTTTGTGACTTAGTAACTTGACGTTTACATTCAACTTATTTGACCAAAATGTTATTGTTTATGCACGGAAATTATAGCAACTGAATTACCTTACCATTAGATTTTTTAATGAAGGTAGCAAACAAGCAGACGGTCCACATGATGGGATGCGGTCACCGTCGCCTATGAACATTTGCAACACTAGGGGAGTCAATCATGCGTACCGACCAACCTTAAACATTTAAGGAGTTAACGATAAACAATTTCTTCAAATAAACTAGCTTCAAATCGACTTATCTCGTCTAACTGAGTCAGACTACTCTAATCTAAAATGTTCATATCAGACCGTATAAACTCCCGCACATATAATCTATGTATAAACTAAACTATTACCTAGGAGCTCTCTCGAGCTTATTATCTATGGAGCTCGCCACTCGGGTATAAACTTTCACACCAACTCTCGGGGTACTTGCTACATGACGCTATACTCATAGATATACAGAATTTATTATAAAACTACAAAAAAAATACACGAACAAATAAGTATTCAATTCATTTTTCATATACCATATAGATCCAATTTCATTGGTTTTATAATTTTTTTTAGTACCAAAATTTCATTAACAAGCTTGAAAAAACAAACAATAAAAACAAAGAACTAAAAATAATAATGTTCTCTATTTCTCTTTCTCTCTCTTCAAAGTTATTCTGTATATCTACATGTATAACGAAGGGAGAATGTCCTCAAATGACAGATATCTAACACGCAAAACTATAGGAAGCCCGCCATAACGCAACTCTTATATAACCATTGCACAAAATATACAAAAACAACCACAAAACTTATAGAAACACTGAGATACAGCTAACTTCATACTGGGCGCCGCGAGAGTTGATATAACGATACAAAGATGATACGACTACTCACAGGTATTTCAATATTACAATGAGAACAGCTTAGCAGCTTTTTTTCAACAGACAGAGAGCTACGGTTTAAAATGATGGGCTAATGAAACCTTGGTTTAACAGAATAATGTGTATCTTACTTGATTTTAAACCACAATTACAAAAGCTATGCGGGAGTCAGCACAACATCAATCATCATCACCCGAAATTAGAAATAATATCTCAGGAAGTGAGACAATTTCTCGATGATAGTTTGCACAAGGGGAGTGTATCTGACACCCTGAAGATCTACTGTCTAACCAAGTCTTAAGAGATGCGACTATAACCGTCAGGGACCACGTAAAGGTGTCTTCATTGTAGCTGGTACACAGCACTGAGCGTGTCCATAGACCACAGCCGCTCTTTCAATTATTTTTAACAGACGTAAAATAGAAAAAAAAATCCAAAGAGTTGAGAGAACCATGTGGTTCTCTCAACTCTTTGGATTTTTTAAATATCTTTTTAAAGATATACTTCCCAGGCGATCCCATTAAAATGTTAACGAGATTTAATGAGTACCTCCAGAGATATGTACAAACAAACTGTACTGAAACTGAATAGCGCTTAGTATAATCCATAGACTTCAGGTTTGGCAGAGCCTTTCATCAATGTTCTATGCTCTCTGGGCAATAATTTAATTAACGTTGAAATACACCAATCATGTGGAGTCATAATGAAACCAAAAAATTCCTGTGAATTTGAAAGACATCAACTCTAGCGGCGCCGAAGTGGAAACTAGAGTCCTTTAGGACGATATTAAAGTCTCCTTACAGTGGAACCGAGCGTATCGTTGCGTATCAACACGCGTATCATAAATTATGGGTGCGTATCAACCAGAGCTGTGAGAAAGCGGCGGGAGAGCAAATAATCAACCAATGTGGTATGCTATGGTATCACTTCATTTTCCAAACCTCGCTCAGGAGGCTTAGTGGAGCAAGGTCTCTGTACATAAAAAACAAGCAAGAAATGTGTTGCGAGGAATGTGTGCGGCGGTCGCGGGCGAGGTGCAATATATAGATTTAAAAATATATATTACAACATTGAGCTGTTCACTGTACAACTTATTTTGCCCGTCATTAATTAAAATTTATTTTTAAGACATTGGCATAAAGTTGATAAGTTCCACCACGCACGCAAAATATAATAGACTACTGGATATTAAACCTTCTTGAGTGGCAAGTCTTTGTTCAGTACATAATATATGAAGCAGATTCTCGAGCTGTCCCCGCGTGCTTCGCACCCCTTTATATCGGACAAGAGAGTCCGCTACGCAACCTTGCACCACTCATCAGCACAATAGTTTACAGCTACGCTAAAGATCCTAGCTCCTCTCATTTAATGTTGGTGAAAACGCTAACACACTTTCACAGCCTCGCTACACATTTTCGCTCAACTCATTTTCCTAGCACATCTCTGGTGGAAAGGCACCCTAATGAAGAGATATATCGATATATTACATTATTCCTTTCAAAAGACGTTGTTCTTAAATGGATTCGAACTCTGTGGCGTATAATAACTACAAATTCATAAGTTTTTAATATGATAATTGAAGAAATGACGTCACAGTATGATACGAGTTTAACATTGGACAGAACGATACGATCAGCGCTTCTTACAAATAAAACGAAACAACTATTTGTGATCTAGGCCTTGTCGCCACTCGACTAATATAAATGTGGAAACAATTTGTCTTGCCATGTCATAAATGCTAGGCCGATGGATGTAGCTCGAGTTACACTGTCTTTTTGTCACGTTGGTTAAATATCTGCTATTCAAAATATCATATTCAAAATAAGGACTATTTAATCTGCTATTTTTAGTCGTTTATTTTCCAGGAAGCTAGGTCAGAAGCTTATAGCATGTCTTGTAAAAATGAACTTTAACATTATCAAGTAACATTATGTTTTTGTTGTTGTTATAGACTTTCGAATACAATTTCATTAGCTGACGTTTTCAAACCACAGAAGTGTCTATCTATCTCTTTCGCAAACAGAATGTTTCTTTTGCAGGGATCAATTAGTCAATACATCGACATCGTGTAATACCACGTTGATATCACGTTTACAAAATATAAAGGCATGCATTACGATGGCTTCTTTGGATATATTTCATATTTCTGCTCGGTAAAGTTGAGGCAGATCGTCTCAGACATAGAATGTTGTAAGTAAAGCTACATCCAAAGTGTCAAAGCCGCGAAACTCGTCAAAATCGGCATCAGATAAGGACAATCCCTTACTTGCTATCTATTACGAAAGGCACCCTTGGTTGCCAACGCTACTCCGCGTCTTTACTGCCATTAGAGTGAGGGGGTAGGGGGAGAGGGGGATTTATCCCTACTTGAAGGACGTCATTTTGGCATTAACACATTGTATGATTATAGAAAAAAATCCTCATTATTAATGCATTTTTAAACCACTTTTACAGAAAGTATAATGGGTGTGTGTCGCTATTACTACTAAGGAATTTACCACACACACCACAATTAAAACAGTGCTGTCCTTGTCTCAGCTAACAAAATAAACAGAGACGACAACAGTTTAATGCTGTCAAATTTAATTAAGCATCAACAATATCGGCACTACTGTCAAATAATCATTAATTATTGTAAACAATCAAATAAAAATAATATCATTGATATTTTTCCATCAAAGACAATTCACCCCCCGTCTCCTCTACACATAGAGGAAATTCGATCTCCATGACAAATAATCCTCATTTTAACATATACTTGACAAGGCCACGGCAGCTAGACACAAGTAAAATAAGTATCAACAACCTCCCCCCTCCCCTTCTCTCCTTAGATTCAAGTACACACCCCGGCACGGATCTAGAGACACGAGACAAAATAGTTGCGTATGTAATTTCACGTGATGACAGCGCGAGAATCTAACTGTCACATGCGGACCAATCACAGCCGTGCGAGAGCACCAGCGCCATCTATTTCGCTAAACAGATTAAAAGGGGTATTACACCACACTGAACCAAGGTCCCTAATTAAGGGTGGGCCACTTACTGCATTACTCTTATTACACCTCCCTGACTAAGGAGTTAATGTAAGTTCACACCGCGACGAGACGATGCTTGTGGTTTTGCGCAACGCAGCGAAATGTGTATCTTTTTGCGTAGTAAATGAAGTTAATTTTAGTAGCGCCGCGTCTCGTCGCGGTCTGAACTGACCCTAAGGCACCCTGATGCAGTGTGGTGTAAGACCACAATTAAATAGACATCTGCTCATCTAAAGCTATAAATCGATGCCGGGAGTAACACCAGCAGTATCAACAACACCCTCCCCCCTCTCCCCACCCAAGACATTAGCGTCGCAGTCCCCCTTACCTCCTGCGTCTGACCGCAGCCAGATACAAGAGCAGCAGCACTAGCAGCACGCAGTGGTAGAGCGCCAGTGCTGCGGCGGCTGCGAGACGCAGCAGTCGTGCGCCGGCCGCGGCTAGCGCGCGGCGTGTGGCGAGCTCCGCGCGGCATCATCCCGTGCCGCACTTGCCTGTCTCGAACACTCCCTGGGGACATCATCAACAAGTGTCGTAGAGGACGTAGGCCTTTCCCGAGATACGCCACTGAGCCCGATCTTCGGCTCTTCTTTTCCAGTCACTGCCCACCGCTTTGCGAATGTTGTCGCTCCACCTGGTCACAAGACGTCCTACGCTACGTTTGCCCAATCGCGGTCTCCACTCTAGGAGAAGTCTACCCCAACGGTTATCAGTCCTGCAGCAGATATGACCAGCCCACTGCCACTTCAGTTTGCTAATCCGTTGAGCTATGTCGATAACTATAGTACTCTATTGAATTACTTGGTATTACTGGGGATAACACGTTCACTTATTACTGGCTTCACAACGCGGTGATCAAAGCGGTGAGTGAATGGTGGGTCAGAGGATCCAAATGACCTGCCCCCCTAGACTTATCTTACTTTAAGCTTACCACCATCAAGGAGAAAATCTGCCGCCATAAACTTACGGTGTTTCGGCAGCACACAGCCCTTGAGACTCGGAGTATTCTGGGCCTGATGTGTTCACCATCTTCGATCACATCTTCTCTTCATTCTCATTACTTGTAAATGTGGCTTATAATAAACTTTTATTTATTTATTTATTATTTATTTATTCACGCTAACATACATTCTGAACGTACATTCTGAAGTTGCGTTAGCGTGAATGAAAACGAAGAGATATGGTCGAAGATGGCGAACACGCTAGGCCCAGAATACTCTGACTCTCAAGAGCCGTGTGCTGCCGGAACACCGTAAGTTTATCGCTACAGATTTTCTCCTTGCTGGTGGTAAGTTACTTTTAGGTAGCAAGTGAGGCGGCGCGGATATACTGACCTTCCTGAAGAAGGGAGAGAAGCTGACCAGCGCCTCCTTGGTGAGCGGCGCGGAGTGGAACGGGCAGCGCCGGTCAGTGGAGCACACGGTCAGCAGACGGCGGAGGAAGGCTTCTAACTGACCGCGCCGGGTGCGAGCCACTGCTTCCGAAGACCACAGCTGACGGGAGGGGAACGGGATTGATGCCACCTGGGGAGGTACACACAGTTGAACATACATATAAGATCGTGTAAAAAACTAAAAGAACCGACTCCAAATGCCGCGCTATTAATTTTCAGTACCAAGTTTGAGGTGTTTATCTCCATATCTCTGGAAACACTTATCAGATCTCGATGAAATTACAATGGTACCACCCCTGGGATATCCCGGGAACCTGCCAGTAATTGAGAGCAGCAGAGGTGACCAACCTTAGGTCCGTACATGCGCCGCATGGTGAGGTAGAAGTCCCGGTAACCTGACAGTAATTGAGAGCAGCAGAGGTGACCAACCTTAGGTCCGTACATGCGCCGCATGGTAAGGTAGAGGTCCCGGTAACCTGACAGTAATTGAGAGCAGCAGAGGTGACCAACCTTAGGTCCGTACATGCGCCGCATGGTAAGGTAGAAGTCCCGGTAACCTGACAGTAATTGAGAGCAGCAGAGGTGACCAACCTTAGGTCCGTACATGCGCCGCATGGTAAGGTAGAGGTCCCGGTAACCTGACAGTAATTGAGAGCAGCAGAGGTGACCAACCTTAGGTCCGTACATGCGCCGCATGGTAAGGTAGAGGTCCCGGTAACCTGACAGTAATTGAGAGCAGCAGAGGTGACCAACCTTAGGTCCGTACATGCGCCGCATGGTAAGGTAGAGGTCCCGGTAACCTGACAGTAATTGAGAGCAGCAGAGGTGACCAACCTTAGGTCCGTACATGCGCCGCATGGTAAGGTAGAGGTCCCGGTAACCTGACAGTAATTGAGAGCAGCAGAGGTGACCAACCTTAGGTCCGTACATGCGCCGCATGGTGAGGTAGAGGTCGCGGTAACCTGACAGTAATTGAGAGCAGCAGAGGTGACCAACCTTAGGTCCGTACATGCGCCGCATGGTAAGGTAGAGGTCCCGGTAACCTGCCAGTAATTGACAGCAGCAGAGGTGACCAACCTTAGGTCCGTACATGCGCCGCATGGTGAGGTAGAGGTCCCGGTAACCTGACAGTAATTGAGAGCAGCAGAGGTGACCAACCTTAGGTCCGTACATGCGCCGCATGGTAAGGTAGAGGTCCCGGAACCGGCGGTAGCGGCGCAGCAGCAGCCAGCGACACGAGTCTCCGAGGCAGACTCGCACCTCGTACTCGTGGTGCGTGGACGCGCCGGCGCCTCGTGTCACCCATCCCGGTATGCTCACCACTTCATCTGTTAAATAATGTTCTTGATATAAAGTTTTCTTTTTAAAGTTTTAGATTTTACTCCTGATTTGCTATTAAAAAGTAGCTTCCCACCATTAAGGTGAAGATCTGTATAGTATGTGTCTTTCTCTCCTACAATGATAATTAAGGATGGTTCCAAGCACTTTAAAAATAAATTGACTGTGTATTGTAAACTTCAGTAACTTTACTAAGTATATTCTAATAATAATACGGATATTATTCTGCCATTTTTAGGTTTCCGTACCTCAAAAGGTAAAAAAAGGAACCCTTATAAGATCACTTTCTTGTCCGTCTGTCTGTCTGTCCGTGTGTCACCACTGATTTTCTCAGGAACGTGTGGATCTAGCAAGTTGAAATTTATACCTGATCCTGAAGTCAATAGTCCCTAATGGGTGTATAAAAGCTAAGGTTTTGAATCAACACAATAAAAAAATATGGGCAAATTTAGATTTTCGCGAAAACTTGTTAGTACCAAAATGTACCTTAATTTTCACCTTTTTTTATTTTTCGAATTTTTCCTTTACTTGTGCTGTAAGACCTTGCTTTTGACCAAAATTGACAATTCTAGGTCAACCGGAAGTACTCTATAGGTATTGGGTCGAAAACCTATAGGGTACTTCCCGTTGACCTAGAATCATGAAATTTGGCAAGAAGCAAGGTCTTACAGCACAATTTAATGAAAAAAAAACAAAAAATAAGAAATGTCGATTATTTACGACATTTTTTACGTTTAAGCGAAGTCGAAGTAAGGAAATACTCAGATGCTCTAAAGTGTTAATGTTGAGATTTTTGTGTAGGTTTTTGTTTGAGCTTTATATATTAGCTGTGCCCCGCGACTTTGCAACTTCGTCCGCGAGGAATAGTGTCTTTGGGTAGTATTTTTAATTATTTAGGCTAATTATATTACAAATAAGACACATACGTAGCCCACCTACACCGCGCTGTACCACGCCTCGCTAAGCCCCCTCCCCTCCCTCTTCCCCTCTCCTACCCTCCCCCTTCTCTCCCTTTCCCCTCCCGCTTCCCCACCCCCTCATAACCTAACTATAACTTTTACCAACTTTGAATGTCATATTTGTTACTCGACTGCGAAAGGAGGGTTATATTTTAGGTACTCTCTTAGGTACTCTTCATTACATTAATACTATCTCTTTCGTGCATTTAAGATACTTATATAATGACTGAGAAATCGTAGGGAAAAAAAAACAGCGTATCTTGAGATTAATATATAACATTCCTCTCAATGTATAAATATTCTATATTCATTTTTGTCGTCACGTGTCACCCGCTTCATCGATAAGCGCGCGGGCGTTTGCAGGCATCCCTACGCAAGACCTATAGATCAATGTACGTAGCTATAGCACATCTGCTTACAACTCTCAGCAAGGTGGCGGGCTCATAGCCGCGCCCTGTACTTTAGTAATTATTGCTCTGAGGTTGGTACGGAAGCCTCGGTGGGCGAGTTCAACTCGACTTGGCCAGTTTTCATTTTTTATTATACCATGCCTTTCTATTCATTATTGTTTTATTCACCTTAACATTAGTTACAAGTTATTCTTGTTACTCATTATCTCAAAAACTACAATTTTCACGAAATATACATGGGGCTCATTGCGTAGCCCTTGAACCCCTCCTTGTTTAAAAAATATTATGAAACCCGACATATCTATGTAGATAGAGGTATGCAACTTACTGAAATCTATAGGATGCGTTAGACCGGGCGATGGATCCTGAAAACAGAAGTATCAAATGATCTTAATTGTGAATAGCTAACTATTTGTGAATAGGAAAATTAAGTGTGTCTACCAGATATCAAGGTAAGTTGAAGACACAAAATGTTTCATACAAAGTTTCGACTCCCATTTCACCTCTTTTATGATGAATTTTGGCCCATTGAATAGATGATTTGACCTCTAATCAGGGGGTCACCAGTTCAAATCCTAGCACGAGTGTTCCTTCGTACTCACAGAAGGTAGCATTATATCGATATTCCCCCTGAATTGTTACCAAAAGGTAGCTTACTACCATCAAGGAGAAATCTGCCGCCATAACCTTAGGATGTTCTGGCAGCGCGCATTTTGAGAGTCAGACCATTGTAGGTGTTTACCATCCTCGACCTCATTCATCCCTTACCACCAGGCGCGATAGTGGTCAAACGCTAGCCTATAAGATATAAAAAATGTCTCACCGGCGTGTCACTAACTCTAGCGTCGCCATGGTTGGTATCAGCCAGCCGGCGTCGCAGCGGGTCGTCCCACTGCTCCGAGCTCTCCGACGGAAGCTCGTCGTTGGACGTCGACACGTTGTCCGACCCTTCGATCTCTTGCTCTTTTAACCTGACCACATAAATATACAACATTCTTGTATAGAGGGTGATCTGATAGGAAGTAGTGAAACAATCGGATGCTGATTTAAGACTTAATTTATTTGGGATTACACATTAATAATATACCTCACTAGCATAGAAAAGATAATAATACTACGTATAGAACGGACACTCTGTTCCCCCCACTAATTCCGGGCTTCCTCACCCCGCCACCGACTAGGAGCTGTCGAGGAGCTGCGCTGAGCAAGGACGCCACACGCGTACGACTATAGAATAATTACTACTCACGGAGAGAAGAACATCAACTTCATACATTTATGTTGGGACCAGTAGACACTGGAGGTTCAAATTTACGTAGGTTCTTATTACGTAGGTACATAATAAACACTTAATTATATTAGTATACCTACCTACATATTCGTATTTTAGAATTCATTTTCTTATATAAATGAAACAACGATATATATATACTCGTGCGTAAATAACGCTTAATTTGTAAAATATTTAAAAAAAACTTTCACGTTTAAACATTTTTATAACACAGCAATTGGGAACTTGATGTAGGTCCGTAGTATTTATATTCTCTTTACTTGATGTCGCTCTAACGTGCGAGCAAAATACACGACATTGTTTCGTACAGCTCTGGCTAGCCGCCCAACACAGAATAAAAAATAGTTACTGTGGTGCAGTTTGTTCTATGCAAGTCGACTGGACCTGGAGATGATGGCTTACGAAATAGCGACTAATATTTTTAGTGTTAAAAGCTTTTTGGGTAAGTGTACAAAAAATATTCATACGGTCAGTACGTAGTACGTATGTACGAAGTAACTATTATATAATCTGTGATACGGTGATTACGGGCGACAACCTTAGACATCACGCACACAAATGCACGTATAGAGAAACGACCCGTGTGTAGTGTCTGTGTCGGTGTCACAGTGTCGGTCGTTAAAACGCTAGTTTGTATGGAGATTTAGCGAGTGTCCGGGGTGTGACACTAGTAAAGTACTTACTTACTACACCACAATAGGCGTGACGAAACATTTTGAAATCCTCTTCCGTAATGTGGGAACACATTTACTATTCACGAAAAAACCTATATTTCGGTAATTAACTTAAGTTTAACGAAGTTTAAAGCAATTTCTCTAAAATTTTTTCAATAGTGCGCGAAAACAGATCACATGTGTCACGGCGTCGGCTATGACGTCACGCACGTTAATGTCATACTTAACGTAGTAACTATTATATAAACTGTGACAATTAATACACATGGGTTTTCCTAAATTAAATAACATTTTCAAGAAAACCTTATAGGCGTGACGTCATGCGCTGTGATTGGTGTGTTTCAATCAAAATGGCCGATTGCAGTATTTTAATGTTTTATTTTATTGAAAATCTTAATAATCTCAATTTTTTATACAAAACCAAACTAGTGTTTTAAATTGTTTTAATATGTATTTTCCCCTGAAATCATCAAATCTTCGATTTTTTGATACTGTCGTCATACCTATTCTTAATATTTGTAAATTAGGCTTGGGTTTTTAAGGGGAAACTTCTTTCGACGCCCTGGGGTACAATTTGACGGTAGTGACGTAAGCATTATGTTATTTTATATTTTTATAAACGCCCTCTATTGTAGAACGGCGTAACTACGAAGACGTATTCGCTATCATTCAGGCATTCGTACCGCTAAGTTCAACAGATGGAGTTGTACAAAAAATAATTAGTGATGTTGAGAAATACATTGAATGAAGTGTCACTTCTACCGCGTAGCTTTCTGCGCACCCTCTTTTTTATCATTTACTAGCTGAACCCCGCGGCTTCGCCCGCGTGGAAAACAATGTGTGGCTGGTGAAAAACACTATCAGATTCACACACACTTACTTTTGCATTTATAATATTAGTAGGACTTTAAGGCTTATTTTCACCGAGTTTTGAGTGATCGATTCATCCAGAATAGATATGGAATAGATCACTTGACTTTAAAGCGAGAGGTCACCGAGTTAAATCCTAGCACGGGTGATACTTCACAGGGGGTAGGAGTAAAACGTTAGTATAGTCTGCCCCACTCGTAGCTTCCCACCATCAAGGAGAAAATCTGCCGCCATAACCTTACGGTGTTCCGGCAGCACACAGCCCTTGAGAGAAACTATTCTAAGCCTAGCGTGTTTACCATCTTCGACCACATCATCGCTTACCACCAGGCCAAATATTGATCAAACGCTAGCCTATTTGATCATCATCTTCCTACCCTTATCCCACTGAAGTGGCGTCGGTGCAACATGTCATTATTTCAATGTGTGTCTATCCGCAGTAATCTCCGCATCCACTCCTCTTACATCCACGTCTTCTATGACACAGTCCATCCACACATTCTTCGGCCTTCTTGAAATGAAATGAAACATTTATTTGTGAGAATATGGGTGCATTAGTAGATGACTGATGTTAAATTAGTATCATTAATTTACTATATTCGACTGTTATATCAGTCGTACAAATATGTTGATGGCTTGTATCAAAGAGAATATAAATACTACGTAAGCTTGTATTTAAAAAAGTCACCTACAGAGTAAAAACACCTGTCACTTAGCCAATTATAGAATTTTCTGTTAAATTTTGAGTTGGTCATGTCATGAAATTCATTTGGCAAGTTATTGTATATTTAGATTACCATACTATGACAATTTTTATTGCACATTTCCAGTCTGTTTTGGGGTATTAGTAATGGTTTGCGCGCTTGTCTGCATACATTTTGTATCTTTTTGGAAAAGTTCAGTTCCTCTCCCTCTACAGCCGTCCACTTTCATGTCCATTGCCTTTCTAGTTACGTGGACGTCACTTCTTCTCGTAATATGTCCCGACTAGGCTAGCCCTATTGCTCAAATAAAGATATAACAAGTTGTTATTATTATTTATTAATAATTTGTGGGTCTTGGCGTATACAAAAGCTCACCTATTTACATAGGTGAGCGGGGCAACAATATGTCCATTCTATACAAAAGCTCACCTATGTAAGAGCGGGGCAACAATATGTCCATTCTATACAAAAGCTCACCTATGTAAGAGCGGGGCAACAATATGTCCATTCTATACAAAAGCTCACCTATGTAAGAGCGGGGCAACAATATGTCCATTCTATACAAAAGCTCACCTATGTAAGAGCGGGGCAACAATATGTCCATTCTATACAAAAGCTCACCTATGTAAGAGCGGGGCAACAATATGTCCATTCTATACAAAAGCTCACCTATGTAAGAGCGGGGCAACAATATGTCCATTCTATACAAAAGCTCACCTATGTAAGAGCGGGGCAACAATATGTCCATTCTATACAAAAGCTCACCTATGTAAGAGCGGGGCAACAATATGTCCATTCTATACAAAAGCTCACCTATGTAAGAGCGGGGCAACAATATGTCCATTCTATACAAAAGCTCACCTATGTAAGAGCGGGGCAACAATATGTCCATTCTATACAAAAGCTCACCTATGTAAGAGCGGGGCAACAATATGTCCATTCTATACAAAAGCTCACCTATGTAAGAGCGGGGCAACAATATGTCCATTCTATACAAAAGCTCACCTATGTAAGAGCGGGGCAACAATATGTCCATTCTATACAAAAGCTCACCTATGTAAGAGCGGGGCAACAATATGTCCATTCTATACAAAAGCTCACCTATGTAAGAGCGGGGCAACAATATGTCCATTCTATACAAAAGCTCACCTATGTAAGAGCGGGGCAACAATATGTCCATTCTATACAAAAGCTCACCTATGTAAGAGCGGGGCAACAATATGTCCATTCTATACAAAAGCTCACCTATGTAAGAGCGGGGCAACAATATGTCCATTCTATACAAAAGCTCACCTATGTAAGAGCGGGGCAACAATATGTCCATTCTATACAAAAGCTCACCTATGTAAGAGCGGGGCAACAATATGTCCATTCTATACAAAAGCTCACCTATGTAAGAGCGTGGCAACAATATGTCCATTCTATACAAAAGCTCACCTATGTAAGAGCGTGGCAACAATATGTCCATTCTATACAAAAGCTCACCTATGTAAGAGCGGGTCAACAATATGTCCATTCTATACAAAAGCTCACCTATGTAAGAGCGGGGCAACAATATGTCCATTCTATACAAAAGCTCACCTATGTAAGAGCGGGTCAACAATATGTCCATTCTATACAAAAGCTCACCTATGTAAGAGCGGGTCAACAATATGTCCATTCTATACAAAAGCTCACCTATGTAAGAGCGGGTCAACAATATGTCCATTCTATACAAAAGCTCACCTATGTAAGAGCGGGTCAACAATATGTCCATTCTATACAAAAGCTCACCTATGTAAGAGCGGGTCAACAATATGTCCATTCTATACAAAAGCTCACCTATGTAAGAGCGGGTCAACAATATGTCCATTCTATACAAAAGCTCACCTATGTAAGAGCGGGTCAACAATATGTCCATTCTCGCAGGGCTGCACAATGTCCGGCTCCGTCTGCACATGCATGTCACTCTCCGACAAGGTGAGAGAGGGAGTCTCCTGTATGGGCGTCACCATCATCGTCTTCCGGTTGTTGTGTTGACCGTCGAAGAACGAGTACTGCAGCGCCATCTCTAGCCGCACGTACTTCTTTTGTAGGTCTTGTAGTACCTGGAAATATTTTAATAATTACAATTTTTTCGGTGGCGTTCATGGCGTAGCTAAATACTACAGGCCGGTGACGGGCAGCAGCGTCAACGGTGCGAGAAGCTACGTCTAGCGATCGCCAACCCGCCTGTCCAGCGTGGCGATTAGGACATTTACCTTCCATAAAGTAACGTCAACTCAAGGCCCCCAGTTAAAGCTGTGGGCAGTGACTAGAAACAAAGCGCCGAAGATTGGGCTCAGTGTCGCGTTTCGGGAGAGGCCTATGTCAAGCAGTGGACTGATACGGGCTGATTATGATGATATTTTCGGTATAGACGATAGGTAATGGGCCAGCCGGGACTGGACTGGGTCAGGACTACCTCAACGTATTTATATTCGGTTTTGAGGTTATACTAAGTAGTCGACTCAAATTAAACTCTTAAATGAAAGTTAAGGAGTCAGTAGCATAGTGGGTCAGCTTTGACGCCTTAAAACCTCGCTGTGAAACAATGCATTTTCTATCGAAATGTATATGCGCATTTCATAGTGGCCCTCCGGTGAAGGAAACATATCTTTAAGAAACTTCTAACCCTCTGCCACTATGGGCTGCTCAGCCAAATAACTAACGTGTTCCGGCAGCTGGCCTTGAAAGCCAGTTAGTAGATTAGCTAGAGCTACCATCCTTGACCGCATCGTCACTTACCAACAGGTGAGTCAGTGGCTGAGAGGCTCGGTCAACTACACATGTATCCTACACTCACCGCGATCTGTCGATCCAGCTCATCCTTGGAGCAGTCGTTCTCCAGCGAGGATATGACCAGCATCTTCTGCGTGGCTATCCTGGAGCACAGCCGCTGCATGGCTCGGAGCGCCTCGGCCTCCGTCACCTGCCGCCGGCCGGACTTGCCTTCACCTGACAATGTGGAGACTTTACTGTTCTTATATTTGTTGTTGTTAGTACCACACACACACACATATTGTTACTAGAGTCAGCACAAAGAGAACCGTCGTAGCTTTACGATGAAGTAAAATTGAAAGGTATACATACCTACCTAGTAGCATCCGATAATTACAGTCCGGCAAGTATAACTTGGCGCGGCTGTGCGCCACTGTGCTTTTACTTTGTACTTTGATAATAGTTTCTCTTAAACCACTTTTAATTACTTTTGGCATTATTGAACTATTTTAATGTAGCAGATTTATCAACAATAATGTCGCGGTAATCTCTCAAACGTCAAACTCACAGTTTCAATTAAAAGAATTAGTTCCAAAAACCACCACCGCCAAGTTATACTTGTGGCACTGTATAAGAATAGGTATCTATAATATACATTGAAACTCCATCATTCGCACCTTTAATTGAAACGGTTACTATCAATCACTTCAATTGTTGCGTCATTCGCGATTGTCGATAGGCTTTAATCAAAATTTCCATCATTGGCCTTCAATCACGTAGTTGCGAATAACAATGGCTTTAATTGCCTCTGTAGACGATCATTTGATCCATCATTAACGTAAAAATTGACAATTGCGAATGACCGTCTCAGGGGCACTTAAGAACCATTATCACGCGCCAACTCAATTTCTACGATGGTTCTGTTTTTGCACAGACTATGATAAAGTTATTGATGAAGTTATACCATTATTGTTATGAGCCTAAATTATCCCACTGCAGGAAAAGTCCCCTCTCCCCTACTCCCTCATTCCAAGTCTCGATATTTGGGCTATTGTATCTCGTCATATCCGCCATGAAATTTATCAATAGGTAATGATCAGACGAGGTAATGGGAGGTAGTGTAGTGTAAACTATTGGAGAAGTAAATGAATCAATGTTATTAGATTGTTAGTGTGTAACTTTGACCAAAATATCATATTAGGTTTAAAGTGTAAAATCTTGATATGATTTTGTATACTACTGATGTAAACACAGAATCTGTCGAATAAATATTAAATCTGTTGTCTATAGCCCCGAAACAATACAAAGAACTTAAAAGTACACATTTAACTAAGTATTTAAGATGCTTTGATCTAATTTGTTTGTTTTTGAGAAAAGTCTCATTTGCAATTGTCTCTCTCTCTCTCTCTCTCTCTCTCTCTCATGCCACTCTTCCCCACTATAGAGTGATAAATAAAACATAGAATAGAACGTACCTGCTATTTTTCTCCTACACTTAGCACGTTGATGCCGTTCCTCCGGGGATCTTTCCACGGAGCTCGACGACTGACCCTCCACGATCCTCGGCTGTTAATAAACAAATATTATCGCCGATAAATATTGGATTATCATATGGAAATTGGCTGAAGATGATGCTGATTTGGAATATAGGTTTGTATTAATAAAGCCCAATTTTAGAATATTTTATTATAAAAAATATGTATAAAAAATCAGCCATATGCGAGTTGGATTCGCACACCGAGGTTTCCGTAAAACCTTGTCAAACGACAAACTTAACTCTGCAGTTCGATCCCTAGACGCGGTAAATGCACCAACCGCACATTTGCGGTGTTCAGATTTATTCCTTTACAAGTGCTGCAAGACCTTGTGAAACGGGAAGTACCCTATAGGTTTTGACTCCCTTGTGAAATCGAAATACCTTGTGATATGCGGAATAGGTTGGAGGGCCCGGTGGCGTAATCGGGAGAACGGTCGGCTTTGATGCCGTGGTACCGAGTTCAAACCGCCGTGCACCAATGGATTTTTCTATCAAAAATTTATGTGCGCTTCTCACAGTGGCCCTCCAGTGAAGTAAAACATCGTTAAAAAACCAACAACCTCCGCATGGTGGTAGGACACTATCTAGTGTCCGCTTGGCCAGCTACCACCCTCAAGTTATAAAATCTGTCACCAAACATCGTTCCGGCAGCTATCCTTGAGAGCCAGTTCCCATTCTAGGGCTAGCGTGCTTACCATCTTCGACCGCATCATCACTTACCAACAGGTGAGATAGTGGTCAAACGCTAGCCTATAAAGTATTAAAAAAAAAAAAAAAATATAAATGGTCACATCTTTTGATCGCGTTGAGTTAAGAGTTTAATTTTTTCACAGCTAAAAGATACCGTAGACCCGAGTATTTGTTTAATATAAGTTTCAAGTTGATATCTTGACGCGTTTCTGAGAAAAAGTGTCTTGAACGACGGACAGACAGACAGATCCTATAAGGATTCTTTTTGTCCTTTTGATGTACAGAACCCTAAAAAGCTGACTACTATATAACCCCGCTGACCTTATGATAGTCCTCAGTGTTGGACATGTCGTCGCTATCATCAGCGTTGGGCACGGGTCCTAGTTGGAACTTGGGCTGCAGCGGGGTCTCCTCGGGTGATGGGAACTGAGCCGGGCTGCTGGTCGACGCTGTGTGGAAAGTCTCGTCGGTGGGCAGAGTCTGGTTGGGGGAGGCTAGCGGATCCAGGCTTAGGCTGAGACTGGAACGTCATTTATCAATCAATAAATCAATCAAATTGTTTATATGTGATACACAGGTAATAAAATGGTGTTAATTGTAGTTTACAAAAAGAACATACTGTGATCAGCCATATCAGATCAGGCATACAAATATTAGGTATCAAATATGCAAATTAAAATTAAGTTTAATTATTCATTATATTAGGCAATGTCAATTATACATTTTATGGATACCTATTTCATTGATTAGTAAGTGAATAAGTCTGAATCTATCTAAATAGTTAAAATAAAAAATATGGATCTTCTTCTGACAAACTGTCCTTTACTAATAGAAGAGAATATCGTTACTATCATCTCTCTCGTCTTGAATAGGCTAGCGTTTGACCACTATCTCACCTCAGAATTGTTTAAAGTGTGACTTTCGACGTCCACATGAAAACTGAATGGCTCATAACTTTTGTTTTTGTTTTTTTAATTCAAAGCAATATGTTATGTTTTTGTTATTTTGTATTTATAGACTGATTACTATTGATTTGATCAATTTAATGTTATTTGACGTGTGTCAGTGCAGATTTTTAATTTGCCCCGACTGAACTGAATAAATGCTTTGACTTGACTTGACTTGACTTTCTCCTTGATGGTGACACAACAAGTCAGGCAGAACATCGATATAATATTCTCTTACCACCTGTGTATAACCACCCGTGCTAAGATTTTGAACCGGCAACCGCTTGATTAAAAGTTAAACCATCTATTCTTTATGCCAACGGGGATTTCATACTTGTAAACGATAGCAAGAATCATCAAAAGTCCAATATTTATTTATTAAGATATTAATTTTATTAAGATTAGCATCTGAAAACGTGAAACCGCTGGTACCTTTTGGTTTTTTACATGGTATCACAGTACTCACTTTGGTTTTTTACTTGGTATCACAGTACCGCTGGCACCAGTTTACATGGTATCACAGTATTCACTTTGGTTTTTTACTTGGTATCACAGTACCGCTGGCACCTGTTTACATGGTATCACAGTACTCACTTTGGTTTTTTACTTGGTATCAAAGTACCGCTGGCACCTGTTTACATGGTATCACAGTACTCACTTTGGTTTTTTAACTGGTATCACAGTACCGCTGGCACCTATTTACATGGTATCACAGTACCGCTGGCACCTGTTTACATGGTATCACAGTACTCACTTTGGTTTTTTATTTGGTATCACAGTACCGCTGGTACCTGTTTACATGGTATCACAGTACCGCTGGTACCAGTCTACATGGTATCACAGTACTCACTTCATCCTCTTGTTCCTGAACTCTTCACGTTCGTCAGCAGACAGCGGGTGCAGCACCTCCTCGCGCGGGGTGCGCCGGATCACCAGCTCAGACTTGCACCGCTTCACGCCCTCTGGTGACGTTTCTCCGTCCGCTTCTATATGGGGAAACAAAAACTTTACATTTTGCTGTAAGATTTTCGACCGAGTAAACTTCATAAGAGGGGGAAGTACTTGCATATCGGTGGAATGCATCTTGATTATAAGTGTTGTTAACTTGAATTGAGCAGACATATGAAAGTTGATGTTGTTGATGCTATAAATATCATCATTAACTAGAAAAAAGCTCAAAGTCTAAACAGTCAAATCAAAGTTAAAAACATTCTCGATTAAGATACCTGTCAAATAAAAATCGGTTCATTCATTTGGGCGATCCAATGGCCTGTGCCATGCGTGCCACACACCCACATTCATGTCAAACTTATAACACACATTATTTTTGTGTCAGAGGTTAAAAAAGCGCCCTACAGTTGCCGTACTTGCCGTACAGTCAGCCATGAGCGCATGAAAAACACAACAATCAAGCTCTGAAATATAAAGAATGTTTTCTTTTTTAATATCTTATAGGCTAGCCTTTGACCACTATCACACCTGTTGGTAATTAATGATGCGCTCGAAGATGGTAAGCACGCTAGCCCTAGAATGGGAACTGGCTCTCAAGGATAGCTGCCGGAACACATTAGATGTTTGGCGACTGATTTTCTAACTTCAATGGTAGATGGCCAGGCGGACACTAGATAGTGTCCTACCACCATGCGGGGGTTGTTGGTTTTTTAACGATGTTTTTGCTTCACCGGAGAGCCACTGTAAAAAGCGCACAAATACAATGCCAGAGCTGGCATACCAGTGCTGGCATACTATTTATGAAAGTCGTTTACTCGATGCCAGTCGCAAGCGCCAGTTTGTTTGGCACGCTGGCACTAGCATCGTATAAATGATATAGTCCGTGAAATTGAACAGTTACCGTGACAGAAATCGGCCACAACAAATAATCATCAGTCAGTCAGACTGCTTACCACAGGGTCTACAAACATCCCTTATTTATTTTACTACATTTAAGTCTCACATTGTGTGATTTTTAGGGTTCCGTACCTTAAAAGGAAAAAAGTAACCCTTATAGGATCACTTTGTTGTCCGTCTGTCTGTCTTGTCTGTCCGTCATTCAAGACCCTCTATCTCCGGAATGCGTAAAGGTATCAGGTTGAAACTTATACTGAATATTTGGGTCTACGGTATCTTTCGGCTGTAAAAAAATTAAACCTGTAAGTCAATGCGATCAAAAGATATAACCGTTTAATTCGCAAATTCTCGCATATTTTGCGATTTCACAAGTCGATTAAAACCTAAAGAGTACCTCCCGTTGACTTAGAATCATGAAATTTGGCAAGTAGCAAGGTATTGAACCACTTATCTATATATATATAAAAGAAAGTCGTGTTAGTTACTACACTTATAACTCAGGAACGACTGGACCAATTTTTATGATTTTTGTATTTTTGGAATTGTCTTTGTCAGGAATAGGATAATAAGTAATAAAAATAAATAATAGTTTAAAAAAACTAAAAAAATACGCTTTTATAGAAAATCCAACTAAAAAATAGAAAATAAATTTTAATAAATGTGAATTTAAAACAGTGTAAGAAAAAATGATTTTATTGTAAAAAAAAAGCGTGGGGTGCATGATATTAATAGTTCCAAATATTTTATGAAAGGATATGACTAGAAGGGTTATTTTGATAATATCCTGAAAAGCGCTTTTTTTACAATAAAATCATTTTTCTTACACTATTTTTAATTCAAATTTATTAAAATTTATTTTCTATGTTTTAGTTGGATTTTCTATAAAAGAGTATTTTTTTTAGTTTTTTTAAACTATTATTTATTTTTCATTTTTTAGTCGAATTTTTTTTTATTTTTTTTTTATTTATTTATTTATTGTCATCGTTCCTTAATAAGTATGCCAAATTTCGAGTTAATCCGACGTTTTGAAGGGGGTTAAAATCATGTTCAAAGATTCCGTTACATACTAACATACAAACATACATACGTCTGAAGCTAATAAAAGCGTATTAACAATGAATAATTGACCTAACAAATTATATAAGAAAAAGTATTTTGCCTAAATGTTCCTGGGTTTCAAAACTGCCAATAATTTGATGTTCAATTGTTTTTCCCGTCGACACGGTAAACCGCAAATTAATAAGGGTCATCGCTCCACACGATTAGTGTATTTAGCCAGTGTCAAGTATAAAAATACTTAAAGTTTTTGTGAATTCAAGTCATGTAGATTTTTAAAATGTTAATACATTTTAAATACTGTCAGTAATGACAATTGGAAGACATATTTATTGATTATAAATATTAAAATACGGGACTTATCGCGCCTAAAACATAAATTTTTATTTAACTCGACGTTTCGACCCAGTTGCATTGATCGTGGTCACGAGACGTTCGTAATACGGTTGAATTTCGTAATTCTAAATTCAAATCTCACCGCGGAATCCGCTTCCGAGATAGCTTACAGAATAGCCCTACTGGTACTGAATTGAACAACGAACAAGTCAATTTGGTCCGACCGATGGGATCGCACACTCGCACACTTCATGTTTGTTTATTAACCGAGACGAGAGTAACATTAGTGATCATTGTAATCGTAAATCGTAATTACCTATTATGTAAAATGTGTACATGGAATAATACTTTCGTGCAGTGCAATCTAATATTGTATAATGTAGTGAAATGTGAGTGAGAGAATGACCTACTCGGTTGTGTGTTGGATATTTCTACGTACCTACCTACCTACTTCGCAATTGAGTTGAAGTGTTGTACGACAACAAGTACGTACCCTCATCGACCGATGGCACTGCGATTACAAAAAAATTTTACCATAGTACAGTGCAATGTTTTTGAAGCCTATTGTCAAAGTTTTAAACAATGACCTCTATTATTTTTGTTTTAATAGCCTTTGAAAGCGAACGTGTCGGTCAGTTTAACATAAATGGAAAAAGAGCAGTATCGTTCGGTGATTCGATTTTTATTTTTGGAACAGAAAACGCGCAGTGAAATTAGAAATCGCTTGGATGCTGTGTACAGTGACTCTTCTCCTTCGATGGCAACCGTCAAGAATTGGTTTAACGTGTTTGCTCGTGGCCGCAAGTCGGTTTTTGATAAGCCACGCCCAGGTGCCCCGAAAACGGCTACTACGGAGGAAAACATAAAAAAAATCCACGATCTCGTGTTGGCAGACCGCCGATTGAAGGTTCGCAAGATAGCTGACACTGTGGGCATTGCAGAAAGAACGGTACATCATATTCTCCACGAAGAACTGGGCATGAGAAAGCTGTCAGCGCGATGGGTGCCGCGTTTGCTCACACTGGACAACAACCACGACAACGCGCCGGCTCACACCTCTGCCGTCGCCATGGCCAAATTATTTGAATTGCGCTACGAATTGCTGCCCCATCCACCTTACTCTCCAGACTTGGCCCCCTGTGACTTCTTTTTGTTTCCAAACCTGAAAAAGTCACCGCCGGAAAAAGATTTGGGTCGAATGAGGAGGTCGCCGCCGCCACGGAGGCCTGTTTTGCAGACTTCAGGAAAACGTATTTTTTAGACGGGTTAAAAAAGTTGGAGCATCGCTGGGCCAAGTGTATTGAGTTAAAAGGAGATTATGTAGAAAAATAAATCGGCACTTTTCGAAAATTTTCGTTTTTCTTTTGTAGGCTAAGTATTTATTGAACGAGCCTCGTACGTAGTACGTTTACGAGCGACAACCTTAGACATCACGCACACAAACTCGACTTGGCCGGTTTTATTTTAAGAACAAAGCGGTTTTATGCATAAGGGTCTCAAGCTTCTGTCACAATAACTACATTCTGTTGATTTGAATTTGACTAAGCATTATAATAGATCCAACCGTTTATTTTCTTTTTGACAGCACCAATAGAACTAGAACGTAACTGCGCCATGTTACGCAAAAGTTCACTTTTAAATGCGAGGTTTTAAAAATATGACAACTGCCTAAGTTTGCTCCTTGATCCCGTATAATAATCATCTTTGACAAATTGAGTCCATAAGTGCAGTAGTTTTTTTATAAATTACATAAAATAGCAAACGTTTTTCAAAAATTACGTTCTATGGCTATCAACATAGTGATGTTACGATTGAGATATCGATATTGTTTATTAACTATTTGTATACGGGTATAATGTAGCATTCTAATGTAGTATAAATATAGATTGGTATGAAATGATATGAAACAATTATTGTGACTTTTATTTTTATTTATTTACTAGCAGCCCGCCCCGGCTTCGCACGGGTAGAACATATATGCCTACAAAAATTGCATCAGTTTGTTGCATCGAATATAAAATATGAACATATTTAACAACCATCGTCATATTTCATCCAATTTACACAAAACCTTAACGAATTATGCACCTAAACCTTCCTCATAAACACTCTGGCTATTGGTGAAAACCGCAGGATTATCCGTTCAGTAGCTATTGAGATTATTGCGAACAGACAGACAGACGCAGTGATGAACTTTGTTTTATAATACTTACGTAGTGATATTGGACGGCCCTTTGGCGTAAAGGATAGTTACCCTGATTCTGACCCGACGGTCGTTGGTTCTAATCCTAGCTATATACCTACCAATGAAAGTTTTATGTGCATTCATGAATCATGAGTATTCGTACAGTGGTAGTGGAATCATTAAATCTACCAAAAAGTAGCTTACCACCAAGGAGTACATCTGCCGCCGTAACCTTACGGCGTTCCCCGACGCAAAATGTAGGGGTAATATACGTTTAACGTGTGTATCTGTGTGTCTGTCTGTAGCATCTTAGCACCTAACCGGATGAACCGATTTTGTTTTTATTATTGATAGTTTTTTTTTGTTTGATAGATGTCTTCATCGAGAGTTTTCTTAGCTTTGATTCATGAAAATACGTTCAATCGTTATAAAATTATGAGCTTTTTTCTAGTTAATTGCGCTATGAAATCAACGTTCATAGGTCTGATCAATTCGAAAATCTTCTTCTTCAACGATATTGTAAGAAGATGGAAGCATTGACCTGATGCTGGGACATCTCCTGGACTCTACAGAATACTCAAATCCTCACCAACTTACAGCTCAGATTTTAAATGGCGTGTTTAGAGTCATTGGAAAAAGCTATTATACATAGATCAGTCGGGGTGGTTTAAAATATTATATTATATTATTATATATAGATTAATATTATTTTATACAATAGATCATATTATTATACTATATTGACTTCAAATTGATTGTGATCGGTGGGGATCTACAGCATAGCTAAGCTTATAATAATATTTTCGTAGTAACTATGACCTAATCTGTGGTTTCACTGCAAATATTTTATTAATTTTGCGATGCGTGTTTGTGAAATTCGTGATATCTTCATTTGAATTATATACGATAAAGGACAATTTTAATCTATAATATGTGGCCAAGCTAATTAACGTAATTATTTGGATAAGGATTAATACTATATACTTGAAAATAGCCTTGGAAGTTATGTAAGATTTTTTAACAAAAAATTTAAGATTAAAATGGTTACTGTGAGTCAACCTCAAGAGATAGACATATGCTGTCGCGGACTTTTTTGTAGGTCTTATTAAGTTGTACAACTCTTGCATAGAAAATATTCTTCTATCTATTTTCAATTAAGCAGCGTTCGTAAGAAACGTGTTTTTTCGACCGTTTATTTGCCGACTTAGGTTGCAAATTAGGTCTCCACGAATGTACCTTTGATTTAAACGGGATAATATATAGCCTATTTTCATTCCGAAAGTCCATTCTATGTATTAGTGAAAGAATTTTTTAAATCGGTTCAGTAGTTTTTGAGCTTACTCATTACAAACATACAAAAATACAAAAATACAAATGTTCTCTCTTTATAATATTAGTATAGATTAATCAAAATCAGATTCATTGTCGCTGTCACTCGAGCTATCGCCGACATTTATAATTAATTGTTGATTCATATTATCCATCGCCACGTGTTTATCCCAATCTGCCATTATAGTTTCTTGTGTTTTTTGAATTATGTTTTGCCAGTTTTCCGCAGTTACTTCCACACACATGCATTTTTTAATAAATTAAGCATTTTGTTTGCCGTGAATGGGGGTTTTGTGTTATTTCGAGCGGCGTGTCCTTTTACTTGAGCCCATATTAATTCAATGGCATTGTATTGACAATGATAGGGTGGAAGTCTAAGAACCCAATGACCATGTTCTGCAGCTATTTCGTCGATCACATATCGTTTTGGGAAGTGTTTTTTTGTGTGTAATATATTTAGTAATTGTACTTTTAGTAAGGAGTTATCAACATTTTCGCCATGTCGTTGAAGCCAGTCAATGATTACTTGTTTTTTGTCGGCCTGGGTCGGCTTTTTATCAATTTGGCGTGAGTGATAGGATGCGATATACATAATAATGACTGACGGTTCTTCCAATGATTGCACCATTTCCTTAAATCTACTTTCGTAAACCTCAGAATTCATTTCTTCGTGGTACTCAACTGTTTTATTGGATTTAAAGGCCAACAAAGCATCTGGAATGAATCCTTTCATAGACCCAGCATGGCAAATGATTAGGCGTTCTCCTTTTCCCATCGGCACTGAGCTAGTGGAAGCAGCGGTGTCATCATTCCAGTTCATAGACACTGTGTGGTTCGCATTCAGCCAAGTTTCGTCAGTGAAAACAATATTTGACCAATCTGCAATTTTTTTGGCTTCGCTCAAAAATTCGCAACGAGCGAAAGCTACGTCGCGACGCTCCATCAATATTTTGCGTTTGTCCGATTTTTTATAAGTAAATCCAATTTCTTTCAAGACCTTTGCCAATGACGATTTTTGGCCTCGGAACAAATCACATTCACGCAAAGAAGCAACACGTTTTTTAAGTGTTGGAACTTCTTTACATAAGTAATAGTTATATATATGACGGCGTATAGCGTCTGCGTCAAAGTTGTCAACCGATGTCAAACGACGTGGTTGGCGTTTTTTCTTGGGCGTACGAAGCTTATTCTCCTGCATGCCGCTTGTTCCGTAGGCTTCGGTAGTAATTTTTGTACCCGTAGGTGCACTAATACCTAACGCGGCCGCAACGCTCGCACTTGCGACAATGGTAAAAGCGGGCCGCCATTTTGATACTCTGCTTCAAAGTAATTACGAAGCTTGATCACCATTTCTCTCGTCTGTCCTTTCAGTACTGATCCTTTCGGCATTTTATAGTTCCAATATAAAACAATACAAAACTCAGCAAACAATGACTAGCACGCGCGTCTTGTTGCGAGTGACAGATGACAGTGACAAACACAAAATGCCGGTGGACCATTGAGTGTTGCTACCTTGAAAAGATACTACTGCTTACCCATAGACAAAAAATGAGGTAAGTAATAGAACGTTTTAAAAACCCCGCTCTAATATTTAGGAAGATTATTATTACGTGTCAATGTAACAAAAGTGATAATAGAATGACGTTCTACTACTTACTAGCGCCATTCCTACGACTGTTCTCTTGCGGCACAGACTCGATAGAAAATGAATCGATATCGTGTCCACTATAATCACTTGGCCACAACACTATAACTGTCAAATTAGATCTATCAAATAGAAAATAAACGGTTGGATCTATTATAGAAAGAAATTAAACTTACTATTCGTTATTGTATTTGTTTGTATTCCTAATGCTACATAAATGAAAGAATATGTTAAATTATTAATGTTGCAACTATTATTGTAATCCGTTGTATCCATTATAATTAAATTATTTCTTAGTTTCTTATTATTGGATGCCCGTGAGGGTGAACTAATTTTACTATTTATATTATAAAATAAATAAATATTTAAAACTATAAGGCAATAAGACCTGGCATATTATTAATGTATTAGTTATCAATAAAATTATTCTGATTCTGAAAGAACCATTCTCCAAGTTGCTGGTGTGTACTTACCTTTCAGTATCCCAGGGCTGAGATCGGAAGCCAGCGCGTGTCGGAGTCCCAGGTCCTGAGTCCCGAGCAGCGCCAGCTCAGCTTGTAGCCGGTCTATCTTGACGCGGTGGGACGCGACTGACTTCACGCGGCTTTGTAGCTCCTCCTCTAGTTCTACTAACTCCTTTTTCTGGTGAATATATGTATGTTGATTTGCATTTTCGTTCATCATGCGACCCGCCAGGGAATGGAATGCCCTGCCTGAGTCTGTATTTCAGGCTAAATACAATATGGGGGTCTTCAAATCGCGAGTGTATAGGTAGGTATCTTTTGGGTAAGCGCGCTCCATCATCGACCGCATCATCACTTAACATCAGGTGAGATAATGGTCAAGCGCGACCCATTTTCGCATAAAACGAAATAATGAGTTTAGTGCGGTTACACTTACTCCTTAATGATGGTAAGCTACTTTTCAGAAGTGAGCCAGGCGGAACATTCACTCGCGACTTGAAGACCCCTAAGTTGTATCTAATCGGAAACACACACTCAGGCGAGAAATTCCATTCCTTGGCAGTACGTATGATAAAAGAGATAAGATCTGATTATTAAATGTATCGTGAGGATTACACATAATATTATTATTAAGAACGGTTGTACACTCACGGGTTTTTTTATCGGAATTGCTCCGACCAGTTTCAGACACGTTTGGTGTCCTTCTTCTGGGAGCCACGTCTACCTCGCTTCGGCACGTAACACGTTACGTGCCGTTGCGCGAGGAGCTTGCGGTAGACGTGGCTCCCAGAAGAAGGACACCAAACGTGTCTGAAACTGGTCGGAGCAATTCCGATAAAAAAACCCGTGAGTGTACAACCGTTCTTAATAATAATATTAGAGATAAGATCGTTTAAAAAACTAAAAGAAACGACTTCAAATGCCGCGCTAATAATGTTTAGTACCAAGTTTGAGGTGTTTATCTCCATATCTCTGGAGATACTTATAGATCTCTATGAAATTACTATGGTACCACCCTTGGGATATCTCCTTTCCAATAAAAACAATCATCAAAATCGGTTCATAAACGATGAAGTTATCCGCGAACAGACTTAAAATATACGTTCAAATTGAGAAACCTCCTCCTTTTTTGAAGTCGGTTAAAAAGGAAGTAGTGATATGAACAGAAGTAAAGTATGTGTATTTAATGCTTTTTTGTCAACATTATTATTATTTTAAGTGATTAGGATTGTAAATTGTTAAACACAATCAAAAATTTCATCGTACCGACGGGACTTGAACCCGCAACCTCCGGAATAACATGTTCCGGTGCTTGTTTAACAATTTAGAAAAATATAAAGTGTGTGACTCTTCAAAGAAACATAATATGTGATTAGGATTATTTACAATAGGCATGGCGACAGTATCAAAAAATCGACGATTTGATGATTTTAGGGGAAAATACATATTAAAACAATTTAAAACACTAGTTTAATTTTACATAAAAAATTGAAATTAATAAGATTTTCAATAAAATAAACCATTAAAATACTGCAATCGGCCATTTTGATTGAAACACCAATCACAGCGCATGACGTCACGACTGTGTCCTCTTATGAAACCTCATTCTTGAAATTCATTTCTTGAAAATGTTATTAAATTTTGGAAAACCCATGTGTATTCATAGTCACAGATTAAAATATAATAGTTACTACGTTAAGTATGACATTAACGTATGCGTGACGTCACACACGTACCAACGGGAAATTGTGGATTGTGTTTAACAATTTACAAAAATATGAAGTGTGTAACACTTCAAAGAAACATAATATTAGAAAAATTGCTTTAAACTTCGTTAAACTTAAGTTAATTACCGAAATATAGGTTTTTTTATGAATAGTAAATGTGTTCCCACATTACGGAAGAGGATTTCAAAATCTTTCGTCACGCCCATTGACATGTATTATAATAATATGAATAAATGAATATGATAACAAATATAATGTACACTGACATGTCTGGTGACGGTGTCGCGGATGCTGGTGGCGGTGGAAGGCTGGCAGTGCATCAGAAGCTGCATGAGGCACTCGGTGCTGGACTCTGATGGGGGGCTGTCAGGGCTCGTCGACTTCTGTGGACATACCGTTCAGGGTTGTAGCTTCCAAGTTAAACCTTGGAACTAGATGGCGTTGTCCATCGCAAAGAAACGCATACCGCTCCTACCGATAGTGTTTCACTATTTCACATTTTTTTTAAATATACAAATTGTCTCCAGTACTGAAACAGTAGTACAGGGTGGGGCAAAAGTAATCACCCGATGTTCTTTTGCTGTAATTTTTTTTTAATGAAAAAACTTTGGTTCTTCTTGTAAAATTTGTTTACTTAATCTATTAGACTTTATTCCATTAAGGTGAGAAAATGATAACGGTTGACCGTTGACCGACACTTGAGTGGCCGCCGCCAGAGGTGATGACCATACGGGCCCGTTTTATGGCATTTTCCAACACTCTTGCCAGTACTTCGGGCGACAGATTCTCGCATTCCTGGCGAATATTCTCCTTAAGAGCTTCGAGAGTCTCAGGCTTGTTGACGTAAGCCCGCGACTTTAAAAAACCCCAAAAACAGAAGTCTGGAACGGTTAAATCTGGTGATCTGGCCGGCCAGTGCAAGTCACCAAAACGAGAGATCAAGCCACCCGGAAATGCTTCCTTCAGAATATCGGTTGTGGCCCGAGCAGTGTGCGCCATGGCACCGTCCTGTTGGAATCACATGTTCTCCAGTCCCAATTCATCCAATTGAGGAACAAAAAATTCGGTAATCATGACTCTGTAGCGCGCGCCGTCCACTTTAACGTAACCGCTAAGATGGAAATGAGCCTCATCGTTCATGATAATTTTCTATGAAAATCGTCACCTCTTCGTTGAGATTCAGGATGGCTTCAGCGTAGGTTAGACGCGTTTGGCGGTCAACAGCTAACAGCTCATGCACTGTCTGCACTTTGTAAGGGAACATCGTCAAATCTTTTACCAGAATTCTGCGTGGGGACCACCGGCTAATGGCCAATTGCGTGACACGTCGTCTGGTCTCCTCTCCGACATCTTGGGCAACGGCAGCGATATTCTCAGCAGAACGGCTGCTCCGGATTTGTATTCTGCGTTTGTTAACTTCACAAATGTCAAAACCGAATTGACATTTGGCGCTATTTGCAAAAGTTATAGCGTTTTCCAATAGGGTAATTACTTTTGCCCCACCCAGTACGTGTTTGGTTGGCAAACCTTTGGCACTTTATTAATTTTAAAATAGTCTGACGTCAAAGATTGGATGACAGCTGAATGGTTCATAACTTTTGTTTTCTTTTTTAAATTAAAAACGTTAAATTATGCTTTTGCTATGTTTACTTGATAATTTATTATGATTTATTTTTTTATTTGAACCAATCTGTGAACGTTACTCTTCATGGTTCAATATTGGTGATACTGTAATTTCCTGGGAGACAAGATCATAATCAGCCGGAGTCAGTCCACAGCTGGACGTAGGCCTTTTTCACGCGCCACTGAGCCCGATCTTCGGCTCTTTTTCTTCTTATAAAGTTATCGACATAACTCAACGGATTAGCAAACTGATGTGGCAGTGGGATGGTCATATCTGCCGCAGGGCCGATAACCTTTAGAGTAGACTTGTCCTACAGCGTGAATCGGCGAACGAAAGAATGTATTCACTAATTCTAAATCATGCAACTAAATAACTTGTCACTATATAATATTACAGTCGTGCACATTCACATATATAAGCATCTGAACTAAATAATCACTTTATAAATAAATAAAAAAAACGGCCAAGTGCGAGTTGGACTCGTGCACTGAGGGTTCCGTACAAACTTATCAAACTAGGTTAATAGACTAACTCATTTTGTAGTTTGATCCCTAGACCGATGCCTAGACACGGCTTATACACAAACCGTAAATAATAAGTTTTTTTTCGTAACTCATACAAAAAAGACTGTGTTTATATCAAAATCTCTTCACCTTTCCTCTTCATCTTTCTTTTGCATATAGCTGAAAGTTTCCAAAGTAAAAATCCTTATAAATATCTCATAATAAGCCGGTGTCAGTCCACTGCTGGACGTAGGTCTCTCTCAAGACATGCCACTGGGCCCAATTTTCAGCTCTTCTTTCCAAGTCACTGCCCACCACTTTGACAGTGTCGTCGCTCCAACTGGTCACAGCTAAAAGATCTAAACTACCCTTTTTTATATATTTTTTAAAAGCTTTCTAGCAATGTGGATTGCACATTACTGTACTCTTGTTAACCCCTCCAAATAAGCTAAAATATGCTTGTTTCTGGAGTCGAGTGGGTTCACGTCAATAGTGCAATGGGTGGGGATCGTATAACGGCCTCTCGATCGCCAGGCTGACCCCTTAGGCATTGAGCTATTGCCGCTTAAGAGCGAACTCGGGGTGCACTATTACATACAAATGTTTTTCCCCGTTTTCTCCCTGGAAAATGCTTCTATAACAAAATTTAGTTCTACAAAAAATCAAGGTCTACTGTAGCTATGTTAGGCCTATCGGAAGATCAGCGTTCGGGTAGACATCTACCCTAACATTTGTGCTGAGAAGGGCCTTTTCAGCAACACATTATTTAAGTTATTAGACTAATAACTTAATTATTATGTTTTTCATGTTAACCCGATGTTTTTTTTTTATTTAATTTAATTTTTATTATTACTCTTGTGTAATGCTGAATAAATGTATATTCTTTATTTTCTTTCTTTCTTTCTATGCCCCTATAATTCGCTTTTTTTGACCAACTAATTATTATTATATCACCTACCCTAAACCTACCCACTATAACCCTACCAAATGTTTACCGACCTCAAGTATCTTGTACCCCTGCGCCCACAGTTCCCTGACGCTCCCCCTCACGTAGTCGTCCAGCTCACGACGTTTGCCTTCCAGCTGCGTGCGAAGCGCCGCCGCATGCCCCTCCTCGATCTCAGCCTAGGGGGGAAACAGGGGGGGTGTAGCAACCAAAATGAATGCGAGCAACATAAATTGTATATATGGGGGGAATGGGGGATGGGTTCTACAAACGTATCGTAAAGTTTTATGCAAATAAACGATCTTTATCTATTATAAATTCAAAAATAGTACCATAACGACATACTTTATGCATGTACAACTAGAAAAATAAAAAAATATGTTACGATACAGATTTCTTAGCAAAATAATGCTATAATATAAAGTTTTTAAACCAATCATTATGCAACAGTTTGACAAACTAACGTTAGATATATAAATGCTTTATGATATGCTTTATTGATAACCAGGTACAAAAGAAAAACTGAAGTCGAAAAGTTTAATTTCATTATGATCGCTTTACGTTAATTATTGAAAACCTTATTCTTTTCGATTTTTACATGGGATTAGTTATGCTAGCATTTAGCTCGGGATATATGAGAAATAAATTAGGATTTGTTTTAAGTACAATCTAAGCTTATTATAGGAGTAGATTTTTGATCATTTAAAAAATGTCAAGATAAGGCATTGGTGTTATTAACCAAAAAAAAATCACCAACTAAATTAAGGAATAAAAGGGTTTAAAAAGTATATGATAAAATATGTAGCAGTACACATAAAAAAACTCAAAACATTAGCAGGGAGGATCAACATAAAACGTGCATCTAAAATCTATTAAAATTACTTTAATGAATAAACAGAAAATTCAAAATTAAATTAAGGTGCCCATAAATAAATACGTATAAAATATCTACACAAAAAAACTAACCCGTAAAATTCCGACATAAAACGTACAGAAAAATACTTACAAACCTTACTGCTGTATTTGCTAAATTATCATACTGCACTAAGTACAAAGTAGAGTACATCAAACAAGATTATTACTACGAGTGCTTTTCATGCAAAGTGTAATAATACATATAACAAAATGAATACCTGAGAGTAACATGTAGAATGACGTCCTACAATCAGGGATGGCGAACCAATGGCACACGAGCATAGGCTTAATATATTAAACTTGACTGCGAACTAAACCGAAAAACCGGCCCGCAAGAGAATGACCTTGAACGGTGTGTTTCTTTCTTTTGTATCGACCACACATATATAAATGTATAGAATAGTACTTATATAGCTGGCACTGGCAGGTTGTTAGACAAGGACACACCACTCCCACCGAGGTGCCTTTCGTTTGGGCCGTTTTGTTTTACAAAGCAATTACAACCTTATATTTAGAGCATAAAGATTAAATTGAATTTGTCAAAACATCTGCAGTGCATCATCTTTTTATAGTAAGTCTATGCACACGACACAATAATTTGGTCCGTCACAGATCACAAAATGTATATTATTAACCTAATAAAAAAAAGTGCAGCAGGTATTACACGACGAGCGACCGTGAGTGATCCTACGCCTCGGAGATTTCTGGTGCGGTGCGCTGGATGGCGTTAAAATTATTTGATGGCACGTCTATGGCCTCATCATATATTTCTTTATGAAAAATGACACGTTGATACATAAAGATTCGCCATCCCTGTCCCAGAATGTATCTTATAAACATCAAGAAGATCATGCAGGTGGTATGAGCATATTACATCGATGTTCCGCCTGACTTGCTATCAAAAAGTGGCTTACCACTATCAAGGAGAAAATCCGCCGCCATAACCTTACGGTGTTCCGGCAGCACGCAGCTCTTGAGAGTCAGAGTATTCTAGGCCTAGTGTGTTCCCAGCCTGAGATATACGTTTTTATTTCCACAAGGTTAGCAAAACTTTCCAGAATAGTCGTCCAAATCGTCCCGCGCTGAAAGTACCTACTCGCGCTGTCTCGCTCTATTTCTAGAATGTTCGCGTATTTATTGCAACAATAATGTGTGTGTGCATTTACTTACACAACCGCGATGTGTGTCGCTGAGAGCTCGCAAGCGTTCAGTCCTGGCGGCGAGTTCTTTCTGTCGCGATCGTAACGCGCGTCGCCTGTGCGTCCAGCCGCGTTCTAACGCGCGCCAGTCGCCCGACAGTCGCCTGCAAGCCGCCGCGTATTCACGTTCCATCGCTTCACGCTCCTGAGATAAGGGAATTAAGAACAGATAGATATCAAGTTAGACAATCTGTCGCCAAACATCTAATGTGTTCCGGCAGCTATCCTTGAGGTTGAGAGCCAGTTCCCATTCTAGCGTGCTCCCATCCTCGACCGCATCATCACTTACCAACAGGTGAGATAGTGGTCAAATGCTAGCTATCATATGATATTTAAAATATATAACACATGGAGGCGAATTCTTCGATATGCCGAATATTTAAAGAGGAATCTGAATGAGCTATGGCACTCCCGATGCTGAATATATACGAAGCGATTGAATGCAGTCGAACAATTGGTACCAAAGACAAATTAATACCGAAGTTCATCGCCGTCGCTGCGCCAATAGGGATGTTGCCCGGGTCAAAAAATAGTAATCCTAATGAGTCCGTCGGTTGGATTATCATAAAATATTGGACACGTATTTTTTTATTTTACAAATTAATAGAAATTGACAAAGATAAAGAGCGTCAAAGTTCGGAAGTGGGGGCTCGTGACGTCACTAACCACTAGAAAGTAGTACACTTTTTAGCAGTTTGTGACGTCACGCGGAATTTCAACGCTCTATATCTTCGTTATTTTTTGATTAATTGAAAAAAATAAAAATACGTATCCAATATTTTTTGATAATGTAAATGACTATAAACGTGTATGGCATGGTAAAACGTATATGGACTAAGATTTTTTTTTGTTAACTAGCCTATTATCTCGTTTTTAGGGTTCCGTAGCTGAATGGCAAAAAACGGAACCCTTATAGATTCGTCATGTCTGTCTGACTGTCCGACCGTATGTCACAGCCATTTTATTCCGAAACTGTTAGGACTACAGAATTGAAACTTGGTAGGTAGATGTATTCTGTAAACCGCTTTCCGATTTTTATACAAAAATAAAAAATATATAAGTTTAAGGGGGGGCATCCCATACATGGAACTGAAACAAAAAAAATTCTTCAAACCTATACGTGCGGGGTGTCTATAGATAGGTCTTCAAAAATGACATTGAGGTTCCTAAAATCATTTTTTCTCAAAGTCAATCATTTGAAAGATAGGCGCGTCTAAAGTGGTAAAATTTATGTCCCCCCCCCCCCCTCTAACATTTAAAGTATGGGAGTGAAAAATCGAAAAAAAAATATGCTGGAGATCTTAATGAAAACTAACAACGAAAATTGGTATGAACGAGATACAGTCAGCAGTTTTAGAGATATGGCGACCGCAAAGATAACTTTGTTTTGCACACAAACACTATGAAAAACAAAGTTAATTTTGTAGTTGCGAAAAATCATGGTTATCGAATACTTAACTGTGTTACGGAACCCTACGAGTGCGATTCCGACTTGCACTTGGCCAGTTTATTTAATTTGTTTATTGCGTATCCGCTAATAATAAAGCTTTATCTCACCTCATCCAATTTCCTCTGTGCTTGCAGAAGCTCTTCCCTTTCAGCGTGCCACCGTCTCTGTCGCTCCTCCTGTTGTAGCAGGAATTGTTGTCTCTCTCGCTCTAACTCCGCTTTTTGTGCTTCTATACGCTCACACCGTATCTCGCTTTCTAGATCTCTGGTAGGAAAAAAAGGAAAATAATGTTTTTTTTTTTTTTAATAATTATAACGACCTATTGTCTTTTATCTCACAAGGTTCTTGATACGCAAATTCTTCATAATCAGGATTTTTCGGGGACCCTTCATTGTAAATATATCAAAACGAGTATAATACGGTGCAAACATAACGGCGGTTGTGAATCTAGGCGCAAGACGCTGCAACCAGGCGCTATAGTAGTCAATCACATATTTTTTAATTTTTTTATTGCAGTAATCATACAGCTATTTTAAAAACTTAATATTAGGCATTATAACTTATGGAATATGGCCAAAATTGATTAAATTACGAATTTAATTAATTAATGATATAATCAAGATAGTTTAATGAGCCAAGTCGAGTTGGACTCGCCCACAGAGGCTAATTAAGCTAGACCTTTAAATTGTATGAGCGCTCATATAACTCAGAGGCCTATCTTAATTGGCGAAACTATGTATGTATGGGGACACCCTTTAATTTTAAACTTTTTTTATGGAATTCTGTTGACAAAAATAAACTCACGACAAAGCACTAGTGTTCAAGTTCTCACAAAGCTAAACATGTCTCATCATCAATCAATCAAAAATCAATTTTGTAATTAATGTAACTTATTTTTGTTTCTTTTTATTTTATGTGATTTCGTGTATGTCCAATGTCTGTAATTTCCCATACAATGTATATTGTTACTTGGAATAAATAAATATGAAATAATATGAATCATCATGAGCCTAGTCCACTGCTGGACATAGGCCTCTCCAGCTGCACACTATTAAGCACGATCCTCGGCTACTCGCATCCAGCTCTTGCCACCCACCTTGCAATGATCATCGCTCCACCTATTCTGAGACGTCCTACGCTTCGTTTGCCGATTCGCGGTCTCCACTCAAGAACTCGTTTACACCAGCGGTTGTCGGTTCTTCGGGCCTTTCACTTCAGCTACTAATTCTATGGGAATGATAAACATGTTTAACTCACGACAAAGCACTAGTGTTCAAGTTCTCAGTGCTGGCACAGAGGTCGGTAGTGGACCAGGAGAGCAGAGACAGGCGGGACAGGTTCATGGCGGTCGTGCTGCCCTCTTGTCGCAGCTTGGCCGCTTCAGCCGGGTCGTTGTACCGGAACATGTTCGTGCGGCCCAGCAGGAGGATGCAGCCTGGGAAACAAACACGATATCAAACGTATATAACTACATAGTATAAAACAATGTCGCTTCCCGCTGTCTGTCCCTATGTCTGCTTATATATTTAAAAATACAAAACGGTTTTTTTATAGATAGAGTGGTCCAAGAGGAAGGTTTATATGTATAATACATGCATAATACAGTAGAGAAATACTGATCATTTTAGAGGTTTCTAATGTGATGTCGTAAATAAACACTTTTTAGCGCTTACATTGCAAACGCTGGCTCATTTTTAACCGACTTCAAAAAAAGGAGGAGGTTTCTCAATTAGACCGTATATTTTTTTTTTTTTTTTTTTAATGTTTGTTCGCGGTTAACTTCGTCGTTTATGAACCGATTTTGATTATTCTTTTTTTGTTCGAAAGGAGATATCCCAAGTGTGGTACCATGGTAATTTTATCGAGGTCTGATAAGTATCTCCAGAGATATTGAGATAAACATCTCAAAATTGGTACTGAAAATGAATAGCGCGGCATTGAAGTCGGTTCTTTTTTAGTTTTTAAACTATCTTAATTATAGAGGTTTCTAATGTGATGTCGTAAATAAACACTTTTTAGCGCTTACATTGCAAACGCTGGCTCATTTTAGAGGTTTCTAATGTGATGTCGTAAATAAACACTTTTTAGCGCTTACATTGCAAACGCTGGCTGAACCCTACGAAATAGATCGAAATAATGTACTACAGTATTGCTCATCTTAAAAAGGTCTACAAAAAAGTCCGCGATGGTATATGTCAATCTCTTAGGGATAACTCACAATACCAATTTTTATCCTTTACTTTTTACGCGAAATAATAGCTTAATTACGAAGTGATTTTAAGCAATATAGCATTAATCATTTAATATAGATCAATATGGCCCTTCAAAGCATGTAATTTAAATGAATATTTTCGAAGATATATTTTGAGGGCCCGGTGGCGTAATCGGGAGAACGGTCAGCTTTGATGCCGTGGTACCGAGTTCAAACCGCCGTGCACCAATGGATTTTTCAATCGAAAAATGTATGTGCGTTTCTCACAGTGGCCCTCCGGTGAAGGAAAACATCGTTAAGAAACCAACAACCCCTGCATGGTGGTAGGACACTATCTAGTGTCCGCCTGGCCAGCTACCACCCTCATGTTACAAAATCTGTCACCAAACATCTAATGTGTTCCGGCAGCTGTCCTTGAGAGCCAGTTCCCATTCTAGGCCTAGCGTGCTTACCATCTTCGACCGCATCATCACTTACCAACAGGTGAGATAGTGGTCAAACGCTAACCTATAAAGTATAAAAAAAGATATTACAGATTTAAAATGCAAGAACATAGCGGTTGCAGCGGTATTAACAATTATTACTCAGCATTGCACCCGTGCGAAGCTGGGGCCGGTCGCTAGCTCCTAGATAATATACGCCCAGGACACAGATTTAGTTTTTAAATTGAAACTTCATTGGGCGTACGTTTTAATTCAATTATTAAGATAGTTTAAAAACGAAAAAAAACCGACTTCCATGCCCCGCGGGTCAATTTCAGTAGCAAGTTCGAGACGTTTATCGTCATATCTCTGGAGATACGAATCAGATCTCGATGACATTACAATGGGACCACCTCGGAAACGAACCCTACCGATTAAAAAAAGAATCATTCAAATCGGTTCACAATTGACGGAGAAATCGCGTAATATACACACAAAAAAAAACATAAATAAAACATACAGACGAATTGAGAACCTCCTTCTTTTTGGGAAGTCGGTTGAAAATATAGCTTTGTGCGTGTCGCGTCAAGGGATACCTTGGCTCAGCTTGGCGGGTCTGTCGATGAGCACGGTGTTGAGCCAGCACTGCGCGAGCGGCGCGGGCTGCAGCGTGGCCACGCCGGCGCTGAGCGTCACCGTGCAGTGCAGCGGCAGCACGCCCGCGCCGCTCAGCACGATGTCTGGAGTCGGGCAGTACTCAGCGCTGCCGATTACTGTCTCGCCTTCCTACAACACATATTTGTTTCGTTGTTAAATCCTATTTATTTTTCATGTTATTGAAACCTGGGGTGGAAGTCTCTACATTGATAGCGAAGCGTCCTGTCATCGCAAACATCTTCTAGAATGAGATGCAGCTAGACAGTTGTTATTTGCATCTCTTTTCGTATCCACGATTTTCGGTCGAAATTCTTCGCCATGCATGTAGAGACTACCGGCCCTGGGGGAGTTCGTTTTTATGGGTTTTTACTGAACAAGATTGCTGAACAAGGTGAAATTGTAGCCATAAGCTTGCACAGTACGAAAAAAAAACCTGCCCAGGTGCTAGTCTCGCACACGTAGGGTCCCGTACCGCAGTTTACTATAACGCCATCTAGCGAACGTCTAACGCCATCTAAGTGAAAGTTAACACAAAGGTGTTCGAGTAGGTAAACGTTCATAGATGGCGTTATAGTGAAATGCCGAAAAAACACGTTTCTTGTATGGGAATTTTTAACTTTATTCTGTTTTTAGTATTTGTTATTAATGCGGCAACAGAAATACATCATCTGTGAAAATTTCAACTGTATAAGGCTCTGTAAAAAGGGGGGATCTACTCTAGGGGAGGGGTATCTAGGGGTATAAGCTAAGAAAATCTGCCCCCGGAAGATATTTGATTGATATTTATACGATATGCAGGTACTAATAAAATATGTAATTTCTGAAAGTTTTAGATATCTAACTCAATTGGTTTTTTTTAAGCAAAAATGTAAAAAAAAACATTTGAAAAAAAATATTTTTTTCAAAACTGACTGCACCAAATAATCATTTTTTTTAAGTATCTTTAAAAAAAATTAGGAGCTTTACAACATAATAGGATCATAGAAAAATAAAAAAAGAAAAAAAAAATATTTTTTCATTATGATACAATTTTGGCACAACAACAAACAAAAATTTTTTTTTCGTACCTTTATCATTTCCTTATAATAATATAATATTTATTAAAAAAAAAAAAAAAAGGAACGCCATAGAGAAAAAATATTAAAACCACTTTTTGGCCCCTATAATCGTTGGCGCATCTTGGGAGAGACCTACATCCAATGGACTGACACCGGTAAAGGATGATGTAACAACATACCTTCAAGTGATACAAAGTGACCCCGGTACTCAGCAGGTTATCATCAATGCCGACAAGGTGCGGCATGTCTGAATCCAACACAACCCCAAGGCCACTCTTCCTCAGTCCAAGGGCTTTCTGCTCCTGTAAGATTTGCTGGGTTTCCCGCCACTTCTCCGTCCATTTCTCCGTGAGGTGCTTCTCTTGGGCTTCTTTACGTTGGAGAGTTGCCAGCACGGCGGGTTCTGCTTCTATTGGGTCCTGGAAGATGAGGAAAGAGTTTGTGGTTATGTATGTGAAGGTTTTATTTATAGAACATGGTGGTGAGATTGTAGCGTACCCAAGTAATGTGATGATTCATACAGACTTTGTTTTTTTTTTTTATAATATCAGGCTAGTGATTGTTTGACCTGTTGGTAAGTGAAGATGCGGTCGCGGAAAGGCCTAGAATGGGAACTAACTCTTAAGGATAGCTGCCGGAATACATTGGATGTTTGGCGACAGATTTTCAGACTTAAGGGTGGTAGCTGCCCAGGCGGACACTACATGATTCTAGGTAGTGCGAATCTCAGCTTAAAACATGTTAAACCGGCTTACATCACCACCTAGTCATAAGAAAAGAAAGAAAGAGAAGGAAGAGCTTTTTAACAATAGTGGTAAACATTTTAGTGTCATTTGGGGTGGAAGGACGCATATATATATAGCGTAGGACGACCTCAGACTAGGTGGAGCGATGTTCGCAAGGTGACCGGTGAGAGCTGGTCAGTAGCCAAGGATCGTGCTCATTGACGTGCTGTTATAGACGACTATTGGTCGGTATATTGAGAGTTTATCTACTCAATTGTACTGTTATTAAATAGATAAACTCTCAATAAATGTACTGAGAAATCGGCCATATGTCCAGCTGTGGACTAGTATAGGCTAATGATGATGATGATGATGATAGGGTGGAGGGTAAGGGAGGGGTGTACTTACTGTAGTATGCGATATCTGTTTCCTAAGTTTCTCGATCTCCTCTCTGAGCTCTCGGATGAGTTTGACGTTGGGATCCTCGTTGATGGTCGGCTTGTTGATGATGTTCTTGGCTCGGTTGGCGTACCGCAGGGTTGACAGCGTCTCGCCGTAGTTACAGTCTGCTGGGGATATCTGGAACAAATAAATTCCTAATTAGACTTTTTCTCACTCCAAATTCCTAAATTCTTTACAAGTTTTGGGACAAAAATTGTCAGAAGTAATTAAATATGCATTGGGGGTGCACATAATAGTACTGTGTGGCAACCCTACTTTTTTTTTCAAAACATTTGTTTTCAAATCTGACGTTTGAAATTTGGATAAAAGCTGAATGGCTCATTGTTTTTTTTTTTTCAATAAAAGCAATAAATTATGCATTTTTTTAACTGAACTAATTATTGATAAGATCTATTTAATTTTATTAGACGTATTTGTGTGCAGATTTATAAATTTTATAATCTGCCTATATACTGAATAAATACTTGGGAGTTTTTGATTTAAAACCATAGACGTTATATAAATTGACTGCGTAAAACGGCCCTGATGAGACCGACCTAGAACGGAGTTTGTCCCTTTCTTTTGTATGGACGATTTATATATTTACTATACATAAAGTATAGAACATATATAGCACTAGCAGGTTGTTAGACAAGGACACACTCTCACCAGGGTGCCTTTCGATTGGGCCGTTTTGTTATACAAAGCAATTACAACCTTATTGTTAGAGCATACGGTTTAAATTCAATTTTTCAAAACATCTGCAGTGCACCATCCTTTTATATTACGTCTATGGTTAAAACAACCAATAACAGCAAAATTAACTGGCCACAGTAGCGCCACCTACATGTTTTTATGATATATGAGGTAATGGGACAAGCACGACGTTCCGCTACCACAGGTGGACTAGCAGAAGTCCTACCACTACAAATTAACTATGACAGAGAATTGTTCATACATAGAGTAAAGTGCCCCGGAGACGGTCATTCGCAATTGTCAATTTTCACGTCATTGATGGACCAAATGATCGTCCACAGAGGCAATTGAAGCCATTGTCATTCGCAACTACGAGGTAAGAAGCAAATGATGCAAATATAGATTGAAGCCCATTGACAATTTCGAATGACCGTCTCCGGGGCACTATAGTCTTGTTTGTCTTTTACTAAATGTAAGATACTCACAGCAGCAATCATGATGGTTTTAGAGTTTCCACCGAGCGAGTCTTTTAGAAGCCAGGTGAGTACAGAGTCCCGGTATGGTATGAACACTTTCTTACCACCTTTCTGTAAACGATCTGAAACAAATTCAACATTTATCTAACATATATTCAGATACATAGATAATGATTACCAGTCAATTATTTATTTTATTAGTTTGACGGCGCATCGAGTTTTTCAGAGTGGCAACAAACGGAACTGACGTTGACAACTACCAGCGAGCGGCTGACAGTGACGTTTGTGCCAATCTGACACAACCACGGACTCTATTGGGATGAACGAAAAGCGAAGCTACGGAATGGGGTGGGGATCACACAAGCTATTTAAATCGCGCGGAGGCACTACGTGTTCGGTGGAGTGTCTGTGTAGAATTAGTTGAGGCGTTTCCCTTCTCGATTACCTACGTCCAAAGTACGTTCGGCAGCCTATAATGAACCCGAATACTGATGGGGGTACTCGCGTGCCTTCAAGTTATATTATATTATATTTATTATAAATTAGTTAAGTTGATAATTATATTATAAATTTCTCATATAAGTGAATTAGTAATTCTTATTTGAGAAATTAAATGTCTTAAACCGCGGTTAATGATTATCAGTTACAAAATACTCGTTAAATTATTAAGATACTTTAAAAACTAAAACAACCGACTTCCATGCCTTGCGAGTTAATTTCAGTAGCAAGTTTGAGACGTTTATAGTCACCTCTGGAGATACTTATCAGATCTCGATGAAATTACAATGGAACCACCTCGGAAACATAGAATAGAATAGAAATACTCTTTGTTCAATACCAGCGAAGTAAACTAATTATATGAACTACTTAAAGTCTATGGTATTACAATGGGCGGTCTTATCGCTAAGAGCGATCTCTGCCAGACAACCTTTGGATGGACAGTATCGTAGTACGAACTTACCTTATCCATTAAAAAAAAGAATCATTCGAATCGGTTCACAATTGACGGATTAATTGCGTAACATACAAAAAAAAAACAGACGAATTGAGAACCTTCTTCTTTTTGGAAGTGGGTTGAAAATATTTCAAATGACAGTGTCAATGGGCGGTCTTACCATTCACGCGTATACTTCCCAGGTGTTCCCATTTAAATATCATCGAGATATGTTCAGTATCTCCAGATATATAGTGATATACACCTCAAGCCAGGTATACTACAAATGACTAACGCGAATTTGAAGTCGTTTCTTTAGTTTTTTAAACTATATTAAATTCTTCATCATTACCATCACCTTCGTACCCTCACCCCACTTCAGTGGGGTCGGTGACAGGTGCAACTTGTCATATTTAGGTCTATTAAACGATCTTAAATTATGTTATTGAAACAGCAGTAACTGTCAGTGATACTTTTACTAAAAAGTAGAGATAGTAACTGCCAGCACAGTATATTTAGCAGTACTTACTACCTGCCAGTTAAAAGCAAATTGGTCAAAAAACATCCTCATTTCTTTACAAAAAAAAGTAGACGGCCCTAGAGGGGACAAAACATGATTTAAACATAACTTGATTCTCCCTGGTTCTAAATTAAAATTACACAGTTCAGGCACACATGTAATGGCAACTAAAATATTTAACAAGCTTCCTGAAAGTATAAAAGTATATAAATCAGTCCGGTGGCTCTTATCACGAAATTGCAATACCCATTTAGGGTCACATGTTGACATTAAATACCTACCCCTCTTAAAGACCTGTATTATTTACATACGAAAGCAATAAACGATTGAGTAAATTGTTAAACACAATCCAAAATTTAATCGTACCAACGGGACAAAGCACCGGAACATGTTATTCCGGAGGTTGCGGGTTCATGTCCCGTTGGTACGATTAAATTTTGGATTGTGTTTAACAATTTACAAAAATATTAAGTGTGAAACACTTCAAAGAAACATAATAAACGATTGAGTATTGAAATAAGTAAATGTAAACGGTCGTAAGTCGACTTACTTTCAGCGGGTAGTTGGCTGGACTCAGCCAGTGCGGATATAACTGATCCCAGCGTCACCAAGGACTTGTTGATGTGGGCTCCTTCTACCAGACGTTGGCCCGTCGCGCCCGTCGCGTCCGCACGTTCGCTGTTAACACAACGATATGTTCAAATCTAATCCCACTGGTGGTAGGAACTATATCTATGTTTTTGTAAATTGTTAAACACAATCCAAAATTTCATCGTACCGACGGGACTATAAATAAGATCGTTTAAAAAACTAAAAAGAACCGACTTCAATGCCGCGCTATTAATTTTCATCCCCATTTTTATCCCCATATCTCTGGAGATACTAATGAGACCTCGATAAAATTACCGTGGTATCACACTTGGGATATCTCCTTTCCAACAAAAAAAAGAATAATCAAAATCGGTTCATAAACGACGAAGTTATCTGCGAACAAACATAAAAAAGCTGTATTATACATTTTTATCAACTGCATTATACATTTTTATCAACTGTATTATACATTTTTATCAACTGTATTATACATTTTTATCATTGTTCATGCTTCTATATTAGAATATTTAAACATTTTTAAATCCATACTATTTGTGTACTATATAAATGTTGTATTTTTGAGTTATCCCGTTGCTGTCACCTAAGGTACGGGCTGAAAATCAGCGCTGTAGTACTCTGCAGCATTAAGCTGAGCCTGAACCTATTTCGGCTATAGTACTGTACACTTCAGCAAAGTAAGCTCCAATAAATAATGATTTAATTTTTTTTTTTATTTCCTTCTATTATTTTCAATAAATCTATTGTTTGTTTTTTGTTTATAACCTTTTGACACTCTGTTAGTGTTAGTAATTATTTTATCTTATTTTTGTTAATTAGCTTATATATTAACCTAGTGTATTGTTGCTATTGTTGTTGTGTACAGTGTTTCATATTGTCGAAATAAATGCCTTCCACTTCTACTTCTACTTTAAAAAAAAACATATATACGGTCGAATTGAGAAACCTCCTTTTTTTGAAGTCGGTTAAAAATACATAATATAAAGTTTTTTTCACTCTGTACACACGTTGTATACCACAAAAGCTGACCACTAAAAATATTTTTGACGTAAGCCTTGGATAAAGTTGGTATACAGATGTGTCATTATCAAAGGAGGCTGTCTATTTCTTAAACAGCCTGGGACCCTAGTTTAGCGAGTGTGCTACGGCCTTACTAATAAAAATTTGCCTGTACATCTGTTAAACGGTTGTACAGTTGCACAGTGAATGAGCGCTAAACACGCGTCAATCCATTGTTTGACTAATAAACGTTGAACAGGCGGTGGGTATCTACATAGACGTTTAACACTTTTTTCTTTTTCATCTGGCAACTATTAGTCAATTCGTTTCGAAACTGTTTTCGTCTTAAATAGTTCCGTAAATTATTTTTTCATAAAGTTTACTAATTATTAATATTAGTCATGAAATTTTGTTTTAGGAATGCAATATTAATCTAACTACGTTGTTTTTAGAACTTTTTGTTGAAATTTGTTGATGAAAAAATATTTTCTTTTAGTAGGAGTGAAAGACTTAAACCAAATTTTAGAACGAAACACTCAAATTGACTGTTGTCCTCTGTCTACGCTGTTGACATTGTATCCATGGAGACTAGCGGTCTCCATGGCTACAATATAAACATGATTGTAGCCATGTTTGAATAAATTGTCAATTTCCAAAGAGAATGTAATCACTGCGTTTAGTTTGTTCCACATAGCTTTTCGTAAACCTGTAATTTGTATTTCAAATGGAAAATCTGAATTGTTCAAAAGAATGGATCTGCACGGTCTTCATAATGTTTTCGATTTTTTTATTTGCCTCCTCTATCTCCCAATGGTCAAATATGTCGAAATAATTTATGTATATCCATGTAAATGAAGATCTTTAATACTCCATTTAATTTCCCGCTCTTAAACTATGTATTTTGGTATTCTGTATTTGAGTACTGTATAATCCCGTCTGTGGGACTAGACATTCTGGATTTACTCTGTGGCACGATGATTTTGTGAAATGTTACTTTGAATTACTGAAACAAAACACATTAATTTAAACTAAGAAGGAATATGTGAAGCAATAGCTTTAAATGTTGTTTCTCTTTATTACAGGTATGTAATAATTAATGTGTAGCTAGTAAGTTTGTTACGTGGAGTTATTTTCATAGTTTAACTTTGTAAAATAAAAACTCTTTATTACAGAGCAACGATTCGGCTTTTTGCTTCAATAAAGGTTTACATTGCCATTACCTAACCATACAACACATTACAAAACAACATTTCTACAGCTATTGACTAAAATGTCAAAATTAAAATTTGAATTTGTCGTGAAACCGAGTGAAGATCCTAAAACAAATGTGATCTGCATAACCTCAATCACGGATGCTGATAAACATATGTTTGTTATTCCTGAACATCTGCAATCAATAAGACTACATGATAAGATTATGAAAACCCAAACTTTTCTAAAAGTGAAAGCTACATTACAAAAGAGACATGAAAAGAGACAAGTTTGGATTACAGTGACACCAGAGACTTACAATGATTATGTAGATGAAGATGGGAATATGCAGTTTCAAGGGTATTTACTGGAGGAGATTACATCGAAGACTCAGCAGCAGGCTCTTTCGTCGGATACTTCTATAGATGCTCTAACAAGAATTTTGGAGAGTATTGCTGAAATGAAGAAGGACTCTAACCAATGCAATATAAAGAAGTTGTCAGATAAATTTGTCATAGAGAAATTCTGCAGGAAAACATCAAGTGTGTTGCAGTGGATGGTTATCTTTGAAGCGGAATGTACGCGTGTGGGAATTATTGAAGACACTAAAAAAATTGAAATTTTTAGGTTGTTTTTAGAAAACTCCTGTCTGGATTGGTATAATTCCATGCTTATAAAACATACAGTGAATTCAGAATGGTCTATTTAGAAAAAAAACTTCTGTGAAACGTACGCCAACAAAGGTTGGTCACCGATAAGGTATGCAGTATTATTTAAATATAGACAGGGCTCATTACTGGAATATGCTTTAAAGAAAGAAAAACTTTGAAGAGATAAACAAGTCAATAGATAAACCAACTTTAATCGATTTAATTGCTACTGGGTTGCCAATCTTTATAGCCGATAGAATTGATAGGAATCATTTGAAAGAAACTGAGGATTTATTCAATAACATTAGAGGTTTAGAACATTTGGTTAGTAAAAAGGTTGAAGAGAAAAAGTCAGTAGGCTTTGAAAGTAAAATAAAAGAGAAAAAAGACAGACCATGCAAAATCTGTGAAAAAGAAAATAAAGGAAGTCGGTATCATCCAGAATCAGCATGTTGGTTCAAAAATAAGGACAATGACCGTTTTAAAAATCAGATTAGAAGTGTCAACAATTCAGAATTAGAAATGGAATTAAAAGATGTAGATACAAAAAACTAGTAGTTCCACCATTAATCAAAATAAAACTTAAAATTAATGATACTTTGGAAACTTTAGGCATATACGATTCAGGGTCGAATGTTACTCTAATAAATTCAAAATTATTATCTTTAAAAAGTAACCCGATTAATGACAACAATAAAAAAGCAAATTTAAAAACGATTAATGGTGTAAAAAAGTCTATAGGAATAGTAACCGTAAAAGTAAAAATTTTTGAAATTGAAAAGACTATTGATGTGTTTGTCATAGACGAGCAGAACTTTGATTATGATTTCTTAATTGGATTAGATTGCATACAAAAGTTTGAACTAATTCAAAATGAAAAACTAGAAATTATACAAAAACTGAAAAAAGACAACAATAATATAATTCCTGGCTTCACAGGTAACAAAACTGAAAAACAAAACTTCGATAATGAAAATGATGATGGGGATATCCCAATAATAAATAAAATAAATAAAAACGAAGGGTGTAAAATAAATTTTAATGAACACATAAAAACTGAAAACTTTGATATTTCTGTAAACCATTTAGATCTCCAGGAACAGTCAGAAATACATAAATTAATATGCAAATACAAATCCCTTTTTGCTAAGGATAAATATGATGTAGGCACAGTAAAAGGTTATGAAGCACATATTGATTTAATAGTAGATAGATACTGTAGCAAAAGACCACATAGGTGCACTGTGGACGATAAAAAGGAAATAGAACAACAAGTGTCTAAATTACTAGAGAAAAATCTAATTGAAGAATCTTATAGTCCCTTTGCAGCCCCCGTCACATTGGCCTATAAAAAAGAGGAGGGAAAAAAATCTAGATTGTGTATAGACTTTCGCGATTTAAATAAAATTATAGTGCCCCAATCACACCCTTTTCCATTAATAGAAGATTTAATGTTAAAAACAAGAAACTGTAAATTTTTCTCTATACTTGACATAAATTCAGCGTTCTGGTCTATACCTTTAAAAATTGAAGACCGCAAGAAAACAGCATTTGTTACGCAGGAAAATCATTTTCAATGGACTTGTTTACCATTTGGTTTGAAAACTGCTCCTGCTATATTTCAAAGAATACTTTGTAGTATAATAAGAAAAAATAAACTGTCAGATTTCACCGTGAATTTCATTGATGATATTTTGGTTTTCTCGCAAACATTCACTGACCATATTCAACATTTATCATCTTTATTAAATGCAATTTCAAAGGAGGGCTTTAGATTGAAATTCTCCAAGTGTCAATTTGCACAGGACTCGGTGAAATATTTAGGCCATATAATAAAAAATAACACAATTACTCCACTAAAGGATAACCTAATTGCTATAAAAGATTTTCCGGTCCCCAAAACACAAAAAAATGTTCGTCAGTTTTTGGGTAAAATAAATTTTTATGGAAAATATATACCCAATATATCAATCACTCTAAATCCCTTGCACGATTTATTACGTAAAGATCAAAAATTTAGCTGGACAGAAAAATGTCAGGAATCATTCGATACAATAAAAAAACTACTCTGCTTGAAGCCTATTCTAGCAATTTTTGATCCAGACCTACCTATAAATATTTATACAGATGCTAGTATACAGGGCATAGGCGCTGTGTTGAAACAACCACAACAAAATGGAGAAGAGAAACCCTGTGCATATTTTTCAAAAAAATTGAATGACAGTCAAAAATGTAAAAAAGCCTTTTTTTTTATCTTGAATGTTTAGCAATTAAAGAAGCAGTTAAATATTGGCATCACTGGCTCATAGGAAAAGAGTTTAAAGTATTCTCTGATCATAAACCTCTAGAGAGAATGAATATTAAAGCAAGAACTGATGAAGCACTAGGAGACCTCACATATTATCTATCACAATTTAATTTTGAAGTAATATATTCCCCGGGTAAATACAACTTAGAAGCTGACAGTTTGAGCAGAAACCCAGTATTAGAGTCACACGTTAATCAAGAAGAAGATTTAAAAATTGTAAACTTAATTAAACTAAAAGACATCCAAAATGATCAAGACAGAAATGAAGAAATAAAACAGAAAAAAAATAAATTACAATCAAAAAATAATATATTGTTTTTTAATATATATAATATATTATTACTTTAAAAAAATTGGAAAAAAAGAAAAAATTATATTAACTGAAGAATTTAGTAAACAAATTATAAAAACCATACATCATACATATTGTCACATAGGAATAAAACAAGTGGAAAATAAAATAAAACCATATTATATAGCGAAAAATTTGACACACAATATAAAGAAAATATGTGATAGCTGTGAAATATGATAATGATAATGATAATGATATTTATTGCCAAAAAGTTTTACAAAATCTTATAAACTAACGTAGGCTCAGAAAGAGCGTTAACTTGTAAGATTACATTGTGAGTATCAGTGAGCCCCAAACTAAGCACAAGGCCTGTATCTTGAGGCTCGGGTGTGGTTTTACTAAAAGTTTTTGAAAATGATTTATACATGAGATATTCTGATGGCAATAATAAGTGTGTGCCTGTGTGTATGTGTGTGTTTGTGTATGGGTGTGTTTGTGTATGTGTGTGTTTGTATATGTGGTATTTGTCTATATATATATATGTGTATGCGCGTGTGTGTGGTTATGTGATGCTAAGATGTGTTAAAGTATGTATGCGTGATTGGTAATTGTGAGAGGGTGAACTTAAAATTTCAAAAACTAGCATAGTTCTTCTGTTTCTGCATAGGTAAGTTGATGTAACCATTCTTTCACAGTACATTTACAGGCATGAGTAGACATTTCCTTAATGTTGCAGACCTTGCTTACTTTGTTGTAGGTGAATAGGTGAGAATACGCAGGACACCTCCTAGCTAAGAGTGATTTTGTTTGTGGGAGAGGTAAACGAAAGGCGCGTCTATCCATAATACTATCATAGTCAATGTGACCTCTTAATTTCTTGTGTGTTTTGAGAGTAGCACTAAGAATAAAGAGCTGACGCACACGTAGCACTTTAAATTCCTGATATAAAGAGTCTGTTGAGAACCGAAATGGTTTCCGCAGCAGGACTTTTATGAGTGCACGCTGAGCTCTTTCAACGTTCAAGATGTAGGTTTTGCCAGCGCTACCCCAAACAGAGACACAGTATTGCATGACCGACTGACACAAAACTATATATATTTGACGCAACAAAGGTAGTGGTGTGCAGTCACGGAGATTTTTCATCACAAAAATTAGTTTTCTCACACGCGCAGATAAGTCGGATATGTGGTATTTGAAAGAAAGATTTTCATCGATGTTGACACCTAGGTACTTTATATAATTTGTCCGATCAATTTGAATGCATTTACATGCTGCGTGATGACTGAACTGTTTAGAAGTGCATTTGAGTTTACAGTTATTAACGAATAGTGCCAAACTAGCTGGAGGGTTAGAAATACAGGTCTTTGAGAAAGCTATGTATTTAGTTTTCTTTGTGTTAAGCGTGAGGAGGTTTCTATCCATAGCATTTGACATTTTTGTTAAGCCGTCACTGGCTAGGTTGTATACTCGATCCCACGTGTCACCATAAAACAATAACACAGTATCATCTGCGTATGTTATAATATCCGCGTTCTTTAAATTAATGTTCAGAATGTCGTTAATGTATAATATGAATAGCGTAGGACCAAGTATACTGCCCTGCGGTACACCATATTCAATAGCGGAGTGACTGCTGGTGTGATTTTCTATTTTGACATATTGGCTGCGATTTCTGAGGTAACTGGTAAACCAATCAAGTGCTATTCCCCTGATTCCTAAGTATTCGAGCTTCTTTAAAAGCAGACCGACCGAGACCGTGTCAAATGCCTTCGCTAAGTCGAGAAAAACACCAATACAATTGTTGCCTTTCTCAATATGGGAAGACACGAGGTTGACAAGAGTCGTTGCTGCATCCTCGGTCGATCTGCCCTTACGGAAGCCGAACTGTCTCTCCGAAATGAGCTTGTATTTTTCTAGGTAGGCTGTAAGACGATTGTTGACCAGTTTTTCGAGGACTTTAGAGACTATGCTTAAAAGCGCGATAGGCCTGTAATTGTCGGGTTGATCTTTAGGACCGTTTTTATGAATAGGGGATACAGCGGCTACTTTCCAACATTCCGGAAAAAGACCGGTTTCTAGACTCAGATTAAATATATGTGTAAACGGGATGAGGAGTGAATGGAGAGATCTTTTTATGACGGTAACAGTGATGGAGTCAGGACCAGGAGAACTATCAGATTTAAGGTGCGCTATTATGCTCGATATTTCAAATGGATCGGTGGGGCTTAGGAATAATGAGTGTAAGATGGATGTGTGAGGTTTATACGACCTAATTAGCGAAATTTCATTTTCCTTTAGCTTAATCAAGATGTTGTTAGCTAGGTTCTTACCTACAGAGACAAAGTGTTGATTGCAAGTATGAAGGGAACTACTAATAGTGCCAGAGCTTCTTAACAACTCCATGGCAGTGGAGCTATGATTAGGTGCGTAACAAATATTTGTTATTGTTTTCCAGAGCATTTTAGGGTTTTCTTTGTTTAGTTCAAGCTGGTGACTGTAGAATTGAGCTTTTAATTTTCGTAATAGTTTATTGCAAAAGTTCCTGTACCTGGTGTAAACTTTCTTAATTTGGGTGTCATTTGGATGTGCTCTGCAGTCTAAATGCAATTTGTCCCTGTGGCGCATACACCTGACTAGCCCAGGAGTAATCCATGGCTTCATGCATACCATTTTTCTGCCTATTTTGACCTTTTGAGTGTGCTTGTTGATTATGTTGGACACTATATGATTAAAATTGTTAACTGCAGAGTTACAACATTTTGCTTCGAAAACCCATGACCAATTTGTGGTGTTTAATTCTGACACTACTTCTTCTGAATTAATTTTGAAACGAAATCGGGAGTTTCCTACCAAGCTAAGTGAATGTTTTTGACGAATAATTCCAGCTATGACTATGTCATGGTCAGTTATTGAAGATTTGCAGATTAGGCCAATGGCCTTCACGTGAGACTTGATAAAAATGTGGTCCAAACAAGCGTTATTCCTGGTAGGACTAGTAATAGCAGGTAGTAAGCCGTGCGTGGCCATAAGACATAGGTAGTCAGAAATCTGGGTGTTAGAAGTGTTGCAGAGGTCGATGTTCATATCGCCTGAAACTATTACAAAAGGTTTGTTTTTAAAACTATTTAAAATTGAGTCAAGTGAATGAATAAAAGCGTCAATGACTTTGGTGGAGGGTGAGCGGTATATACCTAAGACAGCAGTGTTTTCGTCTATTTCAACTAATAAACAATCAGCGCCCGAGATGTTTGGTTCAGAGGCAAATGATTTGTGGACAGACTTTATGTATATAACCACTCCACCGTTTTTATTTAGTTGCCTGGAGGTCCTGTACGATGTGTAACCTGGAAGAGACTGGAGAGTCGTACCCTCAGACAGCCAGCACTCAGTAAGTATTATAACGTCAAAGTCTAATTTAAAGCGCTGTAGTATGATTTGAAAGTCGTCGAAATTTCTCTGATAGCACCTTATGTTAAGTGAGATAATTTTATAATTGAATGAAGAATTGGCCGATAGAAAAATCCTACTAGATTCTACGGTATCGTGTGTATGACAGTCTATCGAGATTGTTTCATCAATATCGTCAGCTAAACTAGGTGAACCCATCGTTATAAAATAAAAAATGGTGTGTTTTGAACGGCAAAACCAAGTGCGTCATGTTTTTGAAGGATATTATGATTGATTCTATACAAAAAGTTGTGTGTTTGAGTGAGTTCGTTAGGTGTGTGTATTGTGTGATTGAGAGAGTAGTTCGAGATGTAATGGTTTGTAGTATAAGTGTGTCATAAACGAGTGAGTTAATAAATAGTACTAAGTGATTGTAAAAATGTGATAGTTTACGTTTATATAATAAACTAGGGTTATGTTTCGGTGGAACGAGATGAGACTCCTGTTGGTGCCGAGGAGGGCATGTGCTGTGAGCCCAGCTGGCGCTCCAGGTCTTCCAGAGTTTTGATTGCGACTGCTGGACTTCCTTCTTGTCTTCGTATGTGGATAACTCCGTTCTTTGTCCAACAATATTTAAAGCCAGCATCTTTTGACCGCAGCCGGGCAGAACGAAATAACTGACGGTTATCTTGTGTTAAGCGGTCGTTGAAATATAGCTTCCTGTTGGGCCCTGAGACTCCAATGTCGGCACTGGATAGATTGTGCCGAGCTTTTGCCGCTTTTAGAAATTCTTCTTTCTTGTACCGCCGGACGAATCTGACCACTAAAGTGCGTGGTGCCTTCGCTGGTTGTGAGTCACCACCTTCGGCACGTCGAGGCCCTACCCGAATGACGTAGTCCAAGTCGCAGTCGTCAACGCTGATGCCTACTTTTTGGGCCGTCACACGAATAAGGTGCACGGGATTTTCGTCAGTATTTTCTGAGAGGCCTGCTATCTCAAGCTCATTTTTTAGATTGTCTTGTGCCCTTGTATTGAGCTGGTCACGTAACTGCAACACCGTTGTTTTTAAGGAGATAATTTCCGCATCACGGTCGGCCATCTGTTCTTCTAGTATGCAGAATTTATTGTCGTAGTTATCTAATCGCAAAGTTAAAATGCATATGCATACAAAATAAATCTAGGACCAGACATAAATATGGACTAATGTCACATTTGGGTCCCGCTACCGACCCGTTTGAAATAATGTCAGTAGACACTATTGGTGGATTTGGTAGCTCACGTTCAACAAAAACTTATTTACACCTTTTGGTGGACCATTTCACAAGATATGCCTATATTTTGACATCAAAAACTCAAACTTCAAGTGATTTTATAAAGCTTGTAAAAAAAGTAACTACAGAAAATAAGATTGGTATGATTCTATCAGATCAATATCCCGGTATCAATTCAAAAGAATTCAAAAACTTCTTGGATAAAGAAAACATACCCATTGTTTTCACTGCAGTTAATTCACCTTTTTCAAATGGCCTAAATGAGAGACTTAACCAGACATTAGTTAATAGAATAAGATGCAGAATTAATGAAAATAATCAGAAATTAGCCTGGACTAGTATCGCTCATGAATGTACAAAAAAATACAACGAGACGGAACACACTGTAACAGGATTTTCTCCTAAATACTTATTAGAAGGAAAAAATATGAATGTTCTACCAGATGAGTTCAAACAAGAGACAACACCTAACGAGTTATTACAAGATAGGAAAATAGCATTGGAAAGAACCATAAAATCACATAAATATAATAAACAACAATTTGATAAAAATAGAAAAGAATGCCAACTAAAAGTGGGAGACTTAGTGTATATTGAAAATGGAAATCGATTAAATAGGAAAAAACTAGATCAATTGAAAATCGGACCTTACAAAATTTTGGACAAAATGTCAAACTCAATATATAGGATAAACACAGGACATAAGAAATTAGAATCAAATCTTTTCCACCTTACTAAAATTATCCCGGTATCGGAGGTTGTCTAACATCTCGTTGGAGGGGAGATGTAAATGAAGATCTTTAATACTCCATTTAATTTCCCGCTCTTAAACTATGTATTTTGGTATTCTGTATTTGAGTACTGTATAATCCCGTCTGTGGGACTAGACATTCTGGATTTACTCTGTGGCACGATGATTTTGTGAAATGTTACTTTGAATTACTGAAACAAAACACATTAATTTAAACTAAGAAGGAATATGTGAAGCAATAGCTTTAAATGTTGTTTCTCTTTATTACAGGTATGTAATAATTAATGTGTAGCTAGTAAGTTTGTTACGTGGAGTTATTTTCATAGTTTAACTTTGTAAAATAAAAACTCTTTATTACAGAGCAACGATTCGGCTTTTTGCTTCAATAAAGGTTTACATTGCCATTACCTAACCATACAACACATTACATCCATTTCAATGAGAACAAATCTAACACATACAAACGATCCTCAAATAACAACATACTTTTTGAAGTTTGAAGAATCAAAACGTTTATTCACAGAATACTAAACACAGATTCAATAATAGTTACTATGTCTAGACATGATTTCGATCAGCTGATAATAGAGAAATCCGCCATTTTAATCCTTTACACACTCGCTAAACTAGGGTCCCAGGCTGTTTAAGAAATGATTAGCCTCCTTTGATAATGGCACATCTGTATACCAACTTTATCCAACGCTTACGTCAAAAATATTTTTATTGGTCAGCTTTTGTGGTATACAACGTGTATACAGAGTGAAAAAAACTTTATTAGTAAGGCCGCTAATGATTAAAATGGCGGATTTCTCTATTATCAGCTGATTGAAATAATGTCTAGACAAAGTAACTATTATTGAATCTGTCTAGTATTCTGTAAAAAAACGTTTTGATTCTTCAAACTTCAAAAAGTATGCTGGTATTTGAGGATCGTTTGTATGTGTTAGATTTGTTCTCATTGAAATGGATAACATAAATTATTTCGACATATTTGACCATTGGGAGATAGAAGAGGCAAATAAAAAAATCGAAAACATTATGAAGACCGTGCAGATCCATTTTTTTGAACAATTCAGATTTTGCATTTTAAATACAAATTACAGGTTTACGAAAAGCTATGCGGAAGAAACTAAACGCAGTGATTACATTCTCGTTGAAAATTGACAATTTGTTCAAAGATGGCTACAATCATGTTTATATTGTAGCCATGGAGACCGCTAGTCTCCATGGCTACAATGTCAACAGCGTAGACAGAGGACAACAGTCAATTTGAGTGTTTCGTTCTAAAATTTGTTTTAATTCTTTCACTCCTACTAAAAGAAAATATTTTCCATTATGTCAACTAATTTCAATAAGAAGTTCCAAAAACAACATAGTTTGATTAATATTGCATTCCTAAAACAAAATTTCATGACTAATATTAATAATTAGTAAACTTTATGAAATAATCATTTACGGAACTATTTAAGACGACAACAGTTTCTAAACGAATTGACTAATAGTTGCCAGAAGAAAAAGAAAAAAGTGTTAAACGTCTATGTAGATACCCACCGCCTGTTCATAGTTTATTAGTCAAACAATGGATTGACGCGTGTTTAGCGCTTTTCATCGTGCAACTGTACAACCGTTTAACAGATGTATAGGCAAATTTTTATTAGTAAGGCCGAAAATGTGTAACACTTCAAATAAACATAATATATCTATGTTCCTTCTGATTTGCTGATGTTTTTACAAGCTTTATCTCTACTTCACGGCGAATTTGTCCGTCACAAATCTTGCGATTGATTTTAGAGCGACTTCCAGATGTTCGCTTGAGCTGAAATTTTGCATACATGTGTAAATCGCGTGACAATTCAATATTATGATGACATGGTGCTGATCTGATGATGGAGCTGGAAGGTGGCCAAAGGAACTTCTAAACTACACGTTATACCTGTCGTGTTTGCGCTGGTTGGATTTGTCTTGACTTACTATGGTCCTACGTTATGTTAAAGCTTGTGTTTTTACTTGTTTAAGTTCTACCTACTTAGATGTGCTCAGTAAGGACGGCCACAGACATCCGGAATTCCGTATCGAATAACCGTTTCGGAAGATTATTTCGAGGTTTCAAACGCGTATATCCATCTTAATCTATTGACTTACCACATGCATACGGTAGTTTTCCGTTCGATGTTTTCTCTTCCAAACGGAATTCCGAAGGTAAGTCACCGGTAACGGAATCCTGATTCGATATTTCGATTCGAAATTCCGAAACGGAATTGCGTATTTATGTGGCGGGGCTAATACCGTCATCACAATTTTCTATCGGACAACCAGACGTACTTATATACGATACTGTAACATGGTGGACATTCCATTAATACGCACGAAGCAATTTGCTTCTACATTCCTCATACGCACTGCCAAGGAATGGAATTCCTTGCCTGAGTCTGTGTTTCCCTAAACCTACCACCTGGGGGTCTTCAAGTCGCGAGTGAAAAGGTATATTTTAGGCAAGCGTGCTACATTTTGGACCACATGGTTGCGTAACATGAGGTGAGATAGTGGTCAATCGCTAGCCTATTGAGCATAAACAATGCCTACTTACATTTAAAATGTTAAACCACCCCCGACTGTTTTATGTATAATCTGTTCATTGAGTCCTAACTCGACATCTCCGCTGTAAATTGGTGAGGAGTTGAGTAGTATTTTTATTTATTTTTTTGATAGTAATTGGGTTGTCTTTTTAATTTAATTTGTTTTATTTATTTTTTGTTTAAATGTAAGGGCAGCTTTTGAAATTGTAATTATTTGGATGCTTAATTACCCGCTACCACTAACATTTATGCTAGATTAACACCTGAGTTCGAGCAACGGGGTACACTGAAAATCACTGAAAGTGTACTCCAATTGTCATTTTTACTTCAAATTGAAAATTTTAAATTGAATGTTTAAATTGACATTTATAATGAAGTCTATGTAAATTGCAAGAAGTTTTTTTTGATAATACATTATTTTTGTATTTGTATTGTATTCTGCAGATCCCAGGAGATATCCAATTTTGAATTGATTAGACCTATGAAAGTTGATTTCATATTGTCATCAACTAGAAAAAAGGTCAAAGTTTTAATACGAACGTATTTTCATGAATCAAAGCTATGAACACTCTCGATTAAGACACCAATCAAACAAAATAAACTTAATCAAAATCGGTTTAGCCGTTTGGACGCTACGATTCTACAGACAGACACACAAATACACAGATACACTCGTCAAACTTTTAACACCTTTGCACCAATGCATAATTGGGTTAAAAATGCAATCCACTAATTTCGTCGCATCGATAGTATCGGACCGTGGCTTAATTTGCAGAGCACTTGGACATGTTATTCGGGGGTTGCGGGTTCGAGTCCCGTCAGTACGATGAAATTTTGGATTGTGTGTTATAATTTCTAACACCCTTCTTTTTGCGTCGGAGATAAAAAAGGCAAAATCATGGTGAAGTGATCACGTTTAGCTAGATATGAACAAACGTACCTGCCAGCTAAGTCGACCAGATGAACTTTGGAAGCGGTCTCGCACGGCATGTTGTTGTGACGTAGATACGACGCCTGCACGAACGTGAGTGTGAAGATAGCGTGCGAGCGAGACGACACGTCGTTCATCTGTGTGGAAGCGGTTGTTCGTTGCTGGTTCCCGCGGTGCATGCATTCCTGGTACATCACATGTTACAATGGAGTTCGAAACTTTATTGATAAATAGGGATGATGCCTGGGTAAAAAATAGTAGATTATGTAACAAGTTAATAAAAAGGCAATTTAATTCGAGGGACTAAGTTGGATCCCGAGAGCAGCGAAGGATACAAGGACCGAGATTAAATTTTTTATTCACGAGTCGTGTAATCTTCTTTTTACCATTGACTGCGAGAAAATAAATAGTTGTATAGTATTTAGTATATTTTTATCATATTTTATTATTAATGTGTAATTAATGTGGATTATTAACCATTTAGTGCCGGTGAATGTGTGCTAGTGTAGGAAAACAGCACAATGTTAAAAAAACATGCTATTTGTTGTATTCTTACCAAAATCTCACTGAAAATCTTCAGTAAAATTCACATCTTTACCAAGCGTATGACTTTCACTAAACTGTGACTTTAACTTGGCCAGAAATGTGACTTTGACTCAACATTATGACATGAACTTACAAAATCTTGAATTATTTTGATACTCCAATCTGGCTGAATACACTAATCGTGTGGAGCCATAGAGAAAACAAAAAAGAATTTAACCTAAATTGGCGGGATTTTAATTTTATTAATAGCTTCTATGGTATACCTTCATTTAGCCAGCCAGTAGGCACTTTCAGCAAGGTTTATACATTTTTTGACCCAAATGCGTATTTCGTGCTTGTTCCAAATTCAAAATGTTTAAAACTGAGTGAGTAAAAGAGCGTTTTATTCACTGCTGTTGATGAATAAAGTGCTCTTTTTCGAGTGGCAATAGTAAAAAAATATTATATTTAATATTTCTAATGAGTCCGTCAGTTGGATTATCAAAAAATATTGTACACGTATTTTTTTTATTTTATAAAATAAAAAAAATACGTGTACAATATTTTTTGATTTGTATATATGATTGATATATCAAATATTATGTTTCTTTGAAGTGTTACACACTTAATATTTTTGTAAATTGTTAAACACAATCCAAAATTTCATCGTACCAACGGGACTTGAACCCGCAACCTCCGGAATTACATGTTCCGGTGCTTTGCCAATTAAGCCATGGTGCGAAGTAACGTTACGACGAAATTAGTGGATTGCATTTGTTAACCCAATTATGCATTGGTGGCGCCATCTATGACTACTTATTACGTAAGTTAATCATTCGGAAGAAATCATTACAGTTTTCAAATCCGACGAGAGATGTTGCACTGCGTAAATCAAATATTATGTTTCTTTGAAGTGTTACACACTTAATATTTTTGTAAATTGTTAAACACAATCCAAAATTTCATCGTACCAACGGGACTTGAACCCGCAACCTCCGGAATTACATGTTCCGGTGCTTTGCCAATTAAGCCATGGTGCGAAGTAACGTTACGACGAAATTAGTGGATTGCATTTGTTAACCCAATTATGCATTGGTGGCGCCATCTATGACTACTTATTACGTAAGTTAATCATTCGGAAGAAATCATTACAGTTTTCAAATCCGACGAGAGATGTTGCACTGCGTAAATCAAATATTATGTTTCTTTGAAGTGTTACACACTTAATATTTTTGTAAATTGTTAAACACAATCCAAAATTTCATCGTACCAACGGGACTTGAACCCGCAACCTCCGGAATTACATGTTCCGGTGCTTTGCCAATTAAGCCATGGTGCGAAGTAACGTTACGACGAAATTAGTGGATTGCATTTGTTAACCCATTCGTCGTAACGTTACTTCGCACCATGGCTTAATTGGCAAAGCACCGGAACATGTAATTCCGGAGGTTGCGGGTTCAAGTCCCGTTGGTACGATGAAATTTTGGATTGTGTTTAACAATTTACAAAAATATTAAGTGTGTAACACTTCAAAGAAACATAATATTTGATTTACGCAGTGCAACATCTCTCGTCGGATTTGAAAACTGTAATGATTTCTTCCGAATGATTAACTTACGTAATAAGTAGTCATAGATGGCGCCACCAATGCATAATTGGGTTAACAAATGCAATCCACTAATTTCGTCGTAACGTTACTTCGCACCATGGCTTAATTGGCAAAGCACCGGAACATGTAATTCCGGAGGTTGCGGGTTCAAGTCCCGTTGGTACGATGAAATTTTGGATTGTGTTTAACAATTTACAAAAATATTAAGTGTGTAACACTTCAAAGAAACATAATATTTGATTTACGCAGTGCAACATCTCTCGTCGGATTTGAAAACTGTAATGATTTCTTCCGAATGATTAACTTACGTAATAAGTAGTCATAGATGGCGCCACCAATGCATAATTGGGTTAACAAATGCAATCCACTAATTTCGTCGTAACGTTACTTCGCACCATGGCTTAATTGGCAAAGCACCGGAACATGTAATTCCGGAGGTTGCGGGTTCAAGTCCCGTTGGTACGATTGATATATCAATAGAAATTGACAAAGATAAAGAGCGTCAAAGTTCGGGAGTGGGGCTCGTGATGTCACGAACCACTAAAAGTGTAGTGAACCGTGACGTCATGCGGAATTTCAACGCTCTGTATCTTCGCCATTTTTTGTTTAATTGAGTATAATCATATTATTTGATACTGTAAATGACAGACAATTTTTTTTTAGATATCTACCCTATCATAAAGAAACCCTTTGATATCCCATCGGCTCATCTTCCCATCTCCAAAAAGCTAAGAAGGTTACATACAATTCATACAATGTTCATGGTCTTACCTGTATATCATCATAATCAGACACCAAATGCTTGGACAGATCCTGTACGTACGGCCCAAGTTTCGGATGCTCTCGGACCTTCAGCGTGTGACCAGCATTGGTGGCCAAGAGGTCCTTGACCTTCTCGTTGTAAATTTCCAGGTAGCTGACCTCCGTGCGGTAGGACGCGCCGGATTCTTTCCCGGCCGCCACGCGGGAGAACAGTTGACGGCATATGCGGGGGATCAAACCTTGGTTGTCCTATAAGAATTTTTCACACGGTTCAGAAGCATATTCTTTTTTTTTCAATGTAATTTAGGCTAGCTTTTGCCCACTATCTGTTGGTAAGTGATGATGCGGTCGAAGATGGTAAGCACGCAGGCCTAGAATGGGAACTGGCACTCAAGGATAACTGCCGGAACACATTAAATGTTTGGCGACAGATTTTCCAACTTGAGGGTGGTTTGGGCTGGTAGCTGGCCAGGCGGACACTTGAGTAGTGTAGTAGAGTAGCTAGCTACCAGTACTAGTGATATTATATCGATGTTCAGCCTGACTTTTGTATGTTTATTCGCTGATTACTTCACCAATTGTCAACCGATGTTGAACGACTATTTTTTTCATAGGTAGTAGGGTTAATCTAGGTGGTCCTATTTACATTTTATCAAGATCTGTTTAGTATCTCCAGAGATATGACGATAAACATCTCAAACTTGCTACTGAAACTGCCAGGCGCGGCATGGAAGTCTGTTTTTTAAGTTTTCAAACTATTTTAATCATTGATAATATGAGCAGTCATCATTTAAAAAGTCACGCAAATATTTATGTACCAAAACGTTACATCAAAAATCTCATGATAATAACAAAATAATCCGTTTAAAATGCCCTTGAAAATGATGTAAATAAAGACAAAAGAGCCCGATACTTATAATAACATTAAATTGATACTTTATCATCTTGTATCTCACGTAATATTGATAAAATTTTGACACTCGTCATACCTCATTTCTGAGAGTTAAAAATTATGAGTTATTTTTCTATTGTAGTAGTAAAATATAAACAGAGTATGTTGTAAGTAATAATTTCAAGACAACGTGTTCTAGAGTGGAGACCACACGGCTCGGTAAACGTAGTGTAGGACGCCCTCCAGCTAGGTGGAGCGATGATATACGCATGCTGGCTGGCAGCGGTTGGAAACAGAGAGCTGAAGATCGAGCTCAGTGGCGTGCCATAGGTGAGGCCTATGTCCAGCAGTGGACGGAGATAGGCTGATGATGATGATGACTAATTTCAATAAATAAATATCCTCTATATATGTTTAATAGTAGGTATAGTACTTACGTTGGATCCCATCATGGTGAATGTTTTCCCACTGCCGGTCTGTCCGTACGCGAACACGCACGCATTGTAACCCTCGAATGCGCTGTCTATCACGTCCAATCCGAGGTCTGAGAACACCTGGAGAAGGAAGTACTAAAGTATCATAATTTGCACAGCAGTTTTTTTTTACAAGCTTTATCTCCACTTCACGGCGAATTTGTCCGTCACAAATCTTGCGATTGATTTTAGAACGACTTCCAGGGGTTCGATTGAGCTGAAATTTTGTATACATGTGTAAATCGCGTGACAATGCAATATTATGATGACATGGTGCTATCCATCATCAGATATGGAGCTGGAAGGTGGTCAAAGGAACTCCTAAACTACACATGTTGTATAACTGTAGTGTTTTGGGCTCGTTGGATTTGTCTTGACTTACTCTGGTCCTAGGTTATGTTAAAGCTTGTGTTTAAAAAGGTTTTTTTTTTAATATTACTTGTTTATCTTATAGGCTAGCGTTTGATCAGTATCTCGCCTGGTTGTGAGCGACGATGTGGTCGAAGATAGTAAACACGCTAGGCCACAGAATACTCTGACTCTCAGGTTTACCATTTAACTCGTGGATGTACGGAAATATTGGCAACACTTGGATAAGAGGAGCCAAGGATTGCGAGAATCGAACTCATTATGAAAATTTTAATTATTGTATAGATTTGCTGGTGCGGCTTCGCCCGCGTTATAAAATACTTTCTTTTATGTAAAACTTTTCTTTCATAATCACCTTGTCTTGACAATTATGATCACAACCAAAAAGGATTTAGCCAAATCTGTCCACCCGATATCATCAATCAACAACTGTTCTGTTGCGTAAGTCACGGTAAATTCCCGTCTTCTTCCCATCAAACGTATACTTTTGTAGTGGTTATGCAGTTTTTAGTAGTGTTAGGGCTTCTGCTAGTCCGCCTGGGGCGGTAAAACCACTTTGCCAATTAATTTTCAGCCGTGTAATAAGAATGTTTTTCGGTTGAAATGGCAAGGTGTCCAGTGAAATTACAGGGCATGTGAGACTTAATATGTTTAAGTCTCAAAATAATAGGCGCAGTGCATGCCGCTGTATCTGTAATAGGTAAACGTCATTGCTATATATATGTATCTTCAAAAAAACACTATCGAGTTCTGAAAGTATGTAAATGTGTTAGCGTTTTGCTGTAATAAAACCGGCATGGTGCGTCTCACTGAGCGGGTGGCGCCTCTGGCGGTCAAAATAGAAGATAGAGCTAGGAACTCTGTGGTTATAGAGAAAAGAGCGGGAAATTAGTATTGTTTTAGAGCGAAAATAAATGCTTGTTTATAAATTGTAATACATATTTTTATTACATGTAAGACTCGAATTATATGCGTCCGCGCGACCGAGCGGCCCGACCGCTACACTACGAAATCACAAGCAATTGTGGGTAACGGAGCCGCGGCGGCGCCGCTATTTAAATTAATCGTTACCCACAATTGCTTGTGATTTCGTGGTGTAGCGGCCGGGCCGCTCGGTCGCGCGGACGCATATAATTCGAGCCTAACAATGAATATGGTTAGTAAGTTAGTTAAGTACCTGTTCCTGCGTGGCAAAGTTAGGATCCTCGCTGTCATACGACCAGTAGGAGTGGTCGAACGTGAAGTCTTTCGACTTCTCACGGCTGGCGTCATTTTGATCTTTGTTATTCTGGAACAAACACATTTACATATTACAAGGTGGATACGGAGATTCCCTGCCCTCTTGTGATGTGTTCGATGTTGAGTGGTTACACTGTCGTGTAGCAGTATTGTGAGATGATTGCGCGTTAGAGTCTGTGCAAAAAGAGCACCGTCGTGGCTTTACGATAAACTAATATTCAAAGGTAAGGAAGGAAGGTATATATTTACCTTGTACCGCCCGATAATGATAAAAATAGGTGAACCTATGAAGGTATCAAAAATCTTTTGTCGGTAATTTTATTGTGGGCTAAAAATGATAGTTAGAAAATCCTCTACCGTGTTACGGAACCCTAAGAGAACCCTAGTGCGAGTCCAACTTGCACTTGGCCATTTATGTTTGTCAGCCAATTGTGAATCGATTTGACAAGAGCGATCTCTACCTGACAGACAGGATTTACAAATTGTAATATTGCGGGGGTCAGCTGCTATAAGTAAACATTAATATTAAACGCACTTAAAATTCATACATATGCATATACACAAACATTAAAACTTTTGTTTTTTTCGTATAGGCTAGCGTTTGACCACTATCTCACATGTTGGTAAGTGATGATGCGGTCGAGGATGGTAGCACGCTAGGCCTAGAATGGGAACTGGCTTTCAAGGATAGCTGCCGGAACACATTAGATGTTTTGGCGACAGATTTTCTAACTTGAGGGTGATAGCTAGCCAGGCGGACACTAGATAGTGCCTACCACCATGCGGAGGTTGTTGGTTTCTTAACGATGTTTTCCTTCACCGGAGGGCCACTGTGAAAAGCGCACATAAATTTTTCGATAGAAAAATCCATTGGTGCACGCGGGGTTTGAACTCGGTACCTCTGGCATCAAAGCCGACCGTTCTCCCGATTACGCCACCAGGCCCTTAAATCATTACACCACCATTATCTATCATTATCCCATCCTAGGCCTTGCGTGCTTACCATCTTCGACCGCATCATCACTTACCAACTAGTGAGATAGTGGTCAAACGCTAGCCTAAATGATATTTAAAAAAAATCTGATTGACAGAGAGCGGCCACCTGTCACCGCACTAATTAAAGGGACCGTGGTAACCATGGCGGATCTAATGGCGTTCAATTAGAAAGAAAACAATAACAGTTGTAATTTGTCTCTTGTCGTTTAGTGTTCGGAGTTATTTTCACTAGGGGACATTTGTTCTGCGACTCTGTCGCTCGAAACGAAATTCACGTGTCCCGCGCGATGTCGCCCGACGTCGCTTGGGACATTTACGTGTCGCGCAGCTTGTCGCCAGTCGATGCTCTCGAGCGTCGACACGAGCGATCTTCGTGTCCCTCGACAGTCGTCGGACAGGCTTGGACTAGTGAGAACGTGTGTCGCTTTGTCTTCCTGCTGCACTGAATAAAACTACCTCCTCGGGCAACATACTGATCAAGACTGGCTAGTGTGAACAAGTCATATTTCGCGGGACATTGTCCCGCAACTTTTGCAGAGAGAACTTTTTTTTGCTACGTGGATGTCGGGCGATTTGTTCCCGCGACATGTCCCCTAGTGAAAATGCGGCTTTATTGGCGAGTAATTGCACAGATTAATGAATAGTTCCTTACAGGTACTGGTTACTGTACTTCTAAAAGCTGGAGGAGCTCCAGCTGTAAGCCAGCTGCAACAGCTCTTCAATTCTGTTCTCTTCACTGGTAGAACTCCACAGGCATGGAACAGAAGCATGGTGGTTTTTTTTTTCAAAAAAGGAGATAAAACTCTATTGAAAAACTACCGCCCGATTTCGCTTCTGAGCCATGTCTACAAGCTGTTTTCAAGGGTCATCACGAACCGTCTTGCGCGAAGACTCGACGAGTTTCAACCTCCGGAACAGGCCGGATTTCGAAGCGGTTACGGCACCATGGACCACATCCACACAGTGCGGCAGATTGTACAGAAGACCGAAGAGTACAATCGGCCCCTGTGCTTAGCGTTTGTGGACTATGAGAAGGCCTTCGACTCAATCGAAACCTGGTCTGTTCTGGAGTCCTTGCAGCGTTGCCAAGTCGACTGGCGATATATCGAAGTGATGAGATGTCTGTATAATGCCGCAACGATGAGTGTACAAGTACAGAACCAGCGTACTAATCATATCCACCTGCGTCGAGGAGTGAGACAGGGGGACGTCATAACCCCGACACTGTTCACTAATGCCTTAGAGGATATGTTTAAGACGCTAGACTGGAAAGATTGTGGCATCAACATTAACGGCAAGTACATCTCTCACTTACGATTCGCAGATGACATCGTCATTATGGCAGAGACGCTGACGGGACGGGACCTACAAAGGATGTTGAATGACCTAGCTGATTCTTCTCGTCGCATCGGTCTCCGGATGAATTTGGATAAAACCAAAGTCATGTACAACGAGCACGTTGTTCCGGAACTGATTGCCGTAGATGGAATCCCACTCGAAGTTGTCACGCAGTATGTTTACCTAGGGCAAACGCTCCAACTAGGCAAACACAACTTCGAGAAGGAAATCCAGAAAAGAATTCAGCTGGGCTGGGCAGCATTTGGGAAACTCCGTCGAGTCTTCTCGTCGCCTATACCACAGTGCCTAAAGACAAAAGTCTTTAATCAGTGCGTCCTACCTGTCATGACATACGGAGCCGAGACGTGGACACTCACGGTTCGACTAGTCCACCAGTTTAAAGTCGCTCAGCGAGCTATGGAGAGAGCTATGCTCGGTGTTTCTCTGCGGGATCGAATCCGGAACGAAGTAATTCGCCAGAGAACTAAAGTGATCGACATAGCTCAGCGGATTAGCAAACTGAAGTGGCAGTGGGCTGGTCATATCTGCCGTAGGACCGATAACCGTTGGGGCAGACTGGTTCTAGAGTGGAGACCGCGAATCGGCAAACGTAGAGTAGGACGCCCTGTGACTAGGTGGAGCGACGACATTCGCAAAGCGGTGGGCAGTGACTGGAAACAAAGAGCCGAAGACCGGGCTCAGTAGCGTGATTTGGGGGAGGCCTACGTCCAGCAGTGGACTGATACCGGCTGATAATGATGATGATGATGACTGGTTACTGGATGACTCCTACTTGAATTTTATTAGTTATTACATCCTTAAATTTAAAGATGTAAAAATAAACCGACTTCACAAAATAGAAAATTTGAAAAAGAAAGAAAATCGGTGAATTGAAAACCACCCTCAATTCACTTGTTTTCTTTCTTTTTTTGTTTGATGTCTCAGAACTCTGTCACTGAGTAAGCTATTTGGAAAATGATTTTGTAGTGTGAGAGATATGCTTTCCATTTGGTCCCATTGTAATTTTATCAAGGTCTGATAAGTATTTCCAGAGATATGGAGATAAACATCTCAAGACCCAAAGTTAATACTGAAAATGACTAGCGCGGCATTCGAAGTCGATTTTTCCGTTTTTTACACGATCTTAAATGATAGTCAGAAGCTTTCACTGCCTATAACTGCCATGTTAAAGTACCTACGCAGGGCATTGGAACGCTACTATATTGTAATTGTAAAAAATGATTACTCGCAATGTGGGTTGCACATTACTAGTATTAGTTAACTTCTCCAACTAAGCTGAATATGCTTGTGTCTGGAGTGGGTTCGCGTCAATAGTGCACGGGTGGGGTGGGGATCGAACTCACGACCTCTCGATCGTCAGTCCGACACCCTATCCATTAGGCTATTGCCGCCTTAAGTCTAATATGTCTCAATCTAGAGTGTTACGTAGAGCAGTATCTGTCAAAGGAAGACTTATGGTTTCCCATCAGGCGGGCATATCTGATTGTTACATGCTCTCTGATTTGTCTTAGATCGCTATTTAGCGATAAGACCGCCGTATGTACTTTAAGTTTAACAATTATTTGAGTAACATTGTTCTTTTTATGGGCAATAAAGTGTTATTATTTATCCATTAATTGTATTGTTTAAGAGGAAACGCGGTGTGCGAGGAATTTGATTGAGAGATAAGAGTATTAAAGAAACTATTTCCGTCGCGCAGTGACCGCACAACCAACAAGAGTGCGATAGGGACAACAGCAACTTAAGACACATTTTACCTACAACATTTTAACTAAAATAAGGTTTCATATTCCCCTGTTTTCTCCTCGAAAACTGATCCGAACAAATTATTTTTTTGTACATCGTGTTTGCAAATGAGTGCATCCGTGCTCCAATAATTTTGTTTTTGTACTTTTTGTCTTAAAACCCTTTCAAGATTGTCTGGTAGCCGTTTAGATGAGAGCAATAAAATAGGCAATTTTTCAGGTTTTTGAAGGGTCATATTTATTTTTCGAATTGGTTGGTCAAAAATAGCAAATGACAGGGGCGTAGCTACATTAAACCTTGATTATTTGTAGAAAATATTTTTTCTCAAGAAGCATTTTCTAGGGAGAAAACAGGGGAATACATTTGTATAGAAAAATACACCCCGCGTTCCCTCTTAATGACAAGCAAGACTGTCTATTATGTCTCTATACATTTAAGTCAAGTGTAACGAAAAATCCAAAAAATACCTGAAGTTTTGTGTGTTTGTAGAAACTGGCGCAGTAATGCGTCATGGTTGCATAACAAAAAGATAAAGAAGCCAAAAGTTATACCACTGCAGTGCAGTGCACTGTAAACACCATGAACTTTTTGGATCACAGTTTCCATTTTTTTTTCTTTCGATTAATCCGTCCCTATTTGTGGATTTTATATAATCATTTCACGGAAGAACTTGAAATCGAAGCCATATCAACAGGCTCATAATAAATAGGTGCTAAATGGAATACCATAAACATCAATTTTCAGTCCACCGCATTACCGATTTCCCTTTCTTTTTTATTATACAAAGACAGCTTTACATTTCAAACGAAAGAAAAATTATGAATGCGAAACCCTTGCAGGTAAATAACCTACGACCTTGACAAGTCGTGTGGTGAACAGGCGAAACGGCTTTGTCACGACATATTTACATAGTGATTCTTACCTACACGACTTTTTAGTAACTGGAATTGTCGCCCGATTATGAATAATCAAGATAGTTTGAAGATAGTTTAAAAACTAAAACAACCGACTTCCATGCCGCGAGCGAGAGTCAGTTTCAGTAGCAAGTTTGAGACGTTTATTGTCATATCTCTGAAGATAATCAGATCATAATAAAATTTAAATAGTACCACGTTGAACCCTACCTGTAAAAATAAAGAATCATTCAAATCGGTTCTAAAGTGGCGGAGTTATCGGGTAATATACGTACGTATATAGCTTGATTAGTTTATTACAGTGGTGTGATTGTTTGGACTAATGGGGGACTATGGGGCGGTACCAGCCAGTTACTTTTAAACCCCTTTCTTTCATCGGACAACCAGACGTAGGTTATATACGTACGTATATAGCTTGATTAGTTTATTACAGTGGTGTGATTGTTTGGACTAATGGGGGACTATGGGGCGGTACCAGCCAGTTACTTTTAAACCCCTTTCTTTCATCGGACAACCAGACGTAGGTAATATACGTACGTATATAGCTTGATTAGTTTATTACAGTGGTGTGATTGTTTGGACTAATGGGGGACTATGGGGCGGTACCAGCCAGTTACTTTTAAACCCCTTTCTTTCATCGGACAACCAGACGTAGGTAATATACGTACGTATATAGCTTGATTAGTTTATTACAGTGGTGTGATTGTTTGGACTAATGGGGGACTATGGGGCGGTACCAGCCAGTTACTTTTAAACCCCTTTCTTTCATCGGACAACCAGACGTAGGTAATATACGTACGTATATAGCTTGATTAGTTTATTACAGTGGTGTGATTGTTTGGACTAATGGGGGACTATGGGGCGGTACCAGCCAGTTACTTTTAAACCCCTTTCTTTCATCGGACAACCAGACGTAGGTAATATACGTACGTATATACCTTGCTTAGTTTATTACAGTGGTAGGATTGTTTGGACTAATGGGGGACTATGGGGCGGTACCAGCCAGTTACTTTTAAACCCCTTTCTTTCATCGGACAACCAGACGTACTGATACACGCCACAGCTAAATTGTAGACATTCCATCCGTACGTAACACAGCGTTTTTCTTCCACAACATCATACGTATTGCCAAGGAGTGGAATTCCTTGCCTTAGTCTGTTTTCGAAAAGATAACATCTGGGGGTCTGCAAGTCGCGAGTGAATAGGAATCTTCTAGGCAAGCATGCCACATCTTGAACCACATTAACGCTTACCACCAGGTCAGATAGTGGTCAATGGCTAAATAATACCAATTTTTATATTTCATATTTGGTCTTGATAGTTGTGTGATCAAATCTTTTAACGAACTTCCACCGTGATTGTTTTCTTTATTCTATGGCCAAGATGTTCCATTTCGGAAGATGCGTAGAAACAATTCACGATTTCAGCTGAGCTGATCTCATCGCATAACACTATTTCTCTAAGTCTAGAGTCTAGACGAGCGTGCGACTTATCAGATTAACTAGTGATACGAGTATTATAAGTAACACTCTATGTAATGTAGTTTTATATTCTCCGGTTTATGAATACTGAGAACCACCTACATCCTTGTATTGCGCAGCGTTGTGTATGACTCAAAAGATACATCTAGTACAGTGAGTTAAAATCTTACATTTAGTACGGGTAGATGAACCACTTTCCAGTTATATTGAATGTAATTAGTTACACGGAGGTTTCAACAGATAACGATTGGAAATTAGACCTTGAACTTAACACGTTCTCTTTGACCTGAGAACCAGAGAATAATGAAAGATAAATGATATGATGGGATCATCGTATCGTTTATCTTCCATTAACTTTGTCCATCTTCATCGATGAAGCCAAATAAAGAATAAATGTTGTTTTAATTACATATAAATCAGGCGACTTAGTACGAAATTGCAATATTATGAATTTACCAGGTCCGTTTCATTTATCTTCATCGATTAAGGTTGACAGGGAATTAAGAAAAAATAAATAAAGGAAAAAAAAACTAGGGAATTAAGACTATTGAGAGATAGGTATGATGGGACGGTTCTCAAGTCAAAGAGAATGTAGTTGTTCAAAATATTCTCAATGTCAGATTACCAATCGTTATCTGACTTAACCTCTTATATCTGTAGGATTGGTTCCTAATAACTATATTTAACTGTAAAGTGAACAACCTTCGTTCTTTCATAGATCCGCCCACTGGAATTACCATATCTCGATGGTTATATAACGTATGATAGGTATTTGATAATGTATTCAAGTGGATTCGAAATATTAGTCATTTCTAGAATTGAAACACATTATGCCGAAAAAGGGGTAATGGAAAAGATATCTAGCAGTGATGATAATAAAGGTTGTATTGAGATTTCTCAACACTTGCCGCGACACTCGCGACACTTGCCGTTTATTTGAACGGCAAGTGTCGCGACTGCATGAAGCTGCGCTACAGGTTAGTATGAATTTTTTTTTATCGGTTCAGAGCGCCGCTGCAGCTGCATTAGAATTGGAATTCTATATTGACGTAACTGTCTGACTACCAATAATGAAGATAGTTTAAAAAATAAACAACCGACTTCCATGCCGCTCGAGTCAGTTATGTTGGAGACCTTTATCGTCATATCTCTGCAGATACTCATTAGATCTCAATGAAATTACAATGGGATCACCTCGGAAATGTACCCTACCGATTAAAAAAATAATCAAACGAATCGGTTCACAATTGACGGAGTTATCGCGTAACATACATAAAAAACGAATTGAGAACCTAATGCTTTTTGGAAATCTGTTGATAAGAAGCTTACCACCATCCAGGGGAAAATCTGCCGCCACAACCTTACGGTGTTCCGGCAGCACACAGCCCTCGAGAGTCAGAGTATTCTAGGTCTAGCGTGTTCAATTTGCAATTGGTTGGTCAAAAAAGATAATGACAGGAGCGTAGCTTCAGAATACCTTGATTTTTTGTAGAAACAAATTTACTCTAAAAGCCTTTTCCAGGGAGGAAACGCGGGAATACATTTGTATGGAAAAGTGCACCCGCGTTCCCTCATAGTAACATCAATATGCGCTGATAAGTTAACTAAGATATACTTTATCTAAGATTCTGTAGTGCTCTTGTGACCTACATACTATGACTCATATTCATACATACGTACATTAGCATATGTACATAGATAAGTACAATGTGTGCAATTTATTTTATGCGCAACGCCATTGTTGTGAGAAAGTATGCAAGTAGGTTGAACTTGAATGGCAAGTTATCATCTACAGATGGGGAGAGTGGCGTAGAAGTCTTATAGGTCATAACTTGACACAAATAATTGTTCCGTGTGGAAATCAAACACACGTAGATACTCAATTCGTGTGAATGTCGCTATTTGTCGTTTTTATGTACCTGAACTAGCGTCTTAACTTAATTCTATTTACTTTAACTAGAATCCGCTATTTAAGTGTATAATTTAATGCCTCCATCCATTTATAGTATCTCTTTGCGCCTACAAGGTACTTCCAAGCCTAACTGAGCACCTGATTTACAAAAGATTTACAAAACTCTTCCTTATCTAAACGTTCCATAGCTACGTTTTATGAAGATATCCTTACCCTTAGTACGAGTTTTCATACCAAACTCGATATCGTATATCGAGCAAATTTTGTATGAAAAACAGTACAGCGCCTCTAGTGGTTACTACACTTCACTAAATTTAGACCAATCAGGGAGCCAGAATAAGTCGAAAACTATGTGAGATCTGTCAAAAGCGTTTACGATGCAAAGTTGTACTAAGGCACAGAATAATGAATAGTACAAACTAAGGCCCGTTTGCACTAAACTTAAGGATCGCCTTATCTTGTCTAAATATTACAAAATAAAGATATCCGGCTACCAAAATTTCAAAATATAGATAAATATAGGATCATTAGCCTATCTGCAAGATATATTTTGAGATTTTGATTCCCGATGTTGCTTTAATTGAGATATTTTTAAATTTTAGGCGATTCTTAAGTTTAGTGCAAACGGGCATAAGGTTACTGTGCAAAAAATAATGCTTCTACAAATTTACATTAACCGTATGTGCGTTGTTAGAATTATATGTAAGTAGGTAGGTGTCATTTAACAATGTGACCGTTGGTGTAGGTCATGTCTCATGCATTATACTGACCACTATGCTACATTACTTTTGTTCTTTTTTAAAGTTCCGTAGTCCTGACAAGGAACCCTTATTGTTTCGTCATGTCCGTCTGTCTGTCTGTTTGTCCGAGGTTTTGCTAAGAGTAAGAGAGTACCGTTAGTACTAGAAAGCTATAATTTCGTAGGAGTGTGTATATCAATTACGCCGAGAAAGTGATCAAATAAAATTTTGGAAAACATTTTTTTAGGTTAGTTCTCCTAAATGTGAAGTGGGGATAAATTTTTTTTTCGCTGTCTAGCCCATCGTGTAGGGTATTGTTGAATAGCTCTTTTAAAATGACTTAGGGGTTGCTAATACTATTTTTAACCGACTTCAAAAAAAGGAGGAGGTTTCTCAATTCGACCGTATATATATATATTTTTTTTTTTTTTTTTTTTTTTTTTTTAATGTTTGTTCGCGGATAACTTCGTCGTTTATGAACCGATTTCGATTATTCTTTTTTTGTTCGAAAGGAGATATCCCAAGTGTGGTACCATGGTAATTTTATCGAGGTATGATAAGTATCTCCAGAGATATTGAGATAAACATCTCAAAATTGGTACTGAAAATGAATATTTTTTTTATGTTTGTTCGCGGATAACTTCGTCGTTTATGAACCGATTTCGATTATTCTTTTTTTGTTCGAAAGGAGATATCCCAAGTGTGGTACCATGGTAATTTTATCGAGGTATGATAAGTATCTCCAGAGATATTGAGATAAACAGCTCAAAATTGGTACTGAAAATGAATAGCGCGGCATTGAAGTCGGTTGTTTTTTAGTTTTTAAACGATATTATTCGATTTCATGCTCTTCTTCTTGATAAACTTCGAAGGAAAATTATAGCGGTTAAAATAACTTTAAAAATAATTATGTTCGTTTCAAATCAAATCAAAATTATGTTAAATATTATACTAATACGAAACCCTACACTGCGCGTGGCCCGATACGCACTTGGCCGCTTTTATATCTTATAGCCAAGCGTGGTCGAAGACGGTGAACACGCTAGGCCTAGAATACTCTATGGCGACAGATATTCTCTTTGATGGTGGTAAAAGCTAATTTTTTGTAGCAAGTCAGATTGAACATCGATATAATATACTACTATCACCTGTGGTACTACTTTGTTAGTGGCAGGACTTCTGCTAGTATGTCTGGCCGGTACTTTGGTTAAATAGAAATTATTTTCGGTTTGTAGAGCAGTTAGTTCAGTGAAATCCAGAGCGTTTTAATGTCTGCAGGAAACGGCCGCGGTGCGGTGTGGTGACGCGACGCGCAAAAAACTGGTTTAAGGAGTTTTGCGTACCTCAGTTTTCTGATAGAGGCAGGTACGTCTCCGCTTACTATCGGGCAAGCATCGTCCTAGTCATGTGACCTTTAATTTAAAAAAATGGGTATAAAAAGTGTTTGAATATATTTTCAGGTGTAGCCTCTAGTTCCGGAGATCAAGATAAAATGGTCAGGCGTGTTTATATCATCCATAACTGTGATCGTCGAATTACTGTGTAACGCGTGGAAGGAGATCTTAGCGGCTGACAAATTTTGGCCAGTCACGCGACGTACAAAAAATTCTACTGTTTAATCTGTTCTGTGGGTCTATTCTGTTGTTATTGCGAGGTGCATTCATTAGTGATTAGAACTTTTAGTAAGAGTAGTCGGTAGACACATATTATGCTAGGTTCTATTAATATCTATTACTGTATTTTTTTTTAAAAGAAGAAAGCTTACTAGCAATGTGGGTTGCACATTACTGGTAATCTTGTTAACCCCTCCAACTAAGCTAAATATGCTTGTGTCTGGAGTGGGTTCACATCCATAGTGCAATGGGTGGGGATCGAACTCACGACCTCTCGATCGCCAGTCCGACAACTTATCCATTGGGCTATTGCCGCTTGTTACACACAATCCAAAATATCATCGTAACGACGGGACTAAAACCCGCACCCCCTGGATAATATATCCAGGTGCTCTGACCAATTAATATTTACAAATTATAACTTTATAAGTATGCCAAATTTCAGCTCAATCGGATATCAGAAAGTAGTTGAAAAATGGTAGGAAAGATTAAAAAAAATGTTAATAAAAACATAAATACATAAAGGCACGCCTTTTTAGCGTTGGGGTAGGCAGAGACTAATTCTGTTCTTTACATACCTACCTCATTCGCTTCTTACACTTTCATGAGCGCCTTCATACATAAAAACATTGCAAGTTAAATAAATCCTTGCATTTTGCTGTATTATGTAAGCGATTACCATTATCTCACCTGATGTTAAGTGACGATGTGGTCCAAGATATTTGTAGCATATATTACCCGGTTACAGACTTCCATGCTTAACCATCTTGACCAATGATCAGACTCTGTATCATCATCATAATCATCAGCCTATCTCTGTCCACTGCTGGACATAGGCCTCACCTATGGCACGCCACTGAGCTCCATTTTCCACAACGAATAACGAAAATATGTAATGTGTTAGCCAATTTCTTTATTTTATTATAAACCTCCAAAATTCGGTATTTTTCCAAACATTGCTAATTTCTAAATATCTCGTAAACTATTAACTTTCGGCCATACATTGGGGTGTCTAAATATATCGCATTTTAGCCCCCCTATCCGCTCCTGGAATACGTCGAAGTACCAATAACCCTGTATATGTATATTATAGGGTATTCCCAAGACTTTAAAACATAAACATTCACAGAGTTATCCGGTATAACAGAGTCAGCCCTAGAGCGATTATTCAGACAGTTTTGACGGCGCGGTTTCACTTAAGGTCCGCAAGAAACTGGGGCATGGATCGAGAGCACTTTCCCTTGTTCTCGCCATCCTGATAAAAATTCGAGCTTTAATTACTTTCCTTCCGTATCGGTTATTATTATATTTACGGCTATAGCGTGCTCTGTGGCGCATTGTAGACTTAAAGTATTCTTTATGGAGGAGGATACATATAATCTCGCCTTTTCCCCGTTGGGGTAGGCAGAGACAGGGACTACTTCTTTCCACATGCTACGATCCTGACATACCTCCTTCGCTTATTCCACTTTCATGAGCGCCTTCATACATGCTCGCCGGTTGTAGGAGGGATATATTGTGTCTTATACAGTGGGCCATTGAATTACAATGCTCGTGGTTCGTACAGTGAGACAGGAGACTCGACAGTGAAGTGAATGTCCAAAACAAACTTCTTGTTTTGCTATGCCAGCGAAGTGCGAGTGTTCAATATTAAGATCGGACGTATCGTAGTAGTAGCATTCACATGCGTTAACCTAAGATTAAAATAAAGATATTTTTGAATATATAAGTAGGTTTTAAGGTATATTCGTCTCCACACACGTATTGAGCTAACTTTTCTTTGGATTAGAAAAGCTTAATCTGTGACTAGGTAGAGCGACAGTATACGCATAGCGGTGGGCAGTGACTGGAAAAGAAGGGCCGAATATCGGGCTCAGTGGCGTATCTTTGGAGAGGCCTACGTCCAGAAGTGGACTGACACCGGCTGATTTTGATGATGATGAGACAAGCTTAGCTAGCTGCATGGCATAGTTATAGCCACAAGGCACAGAAATCTAATTGTGACTTATTCCATGTGCCTGTATCTCACCTACAATATCCACCTACATCCAGTAAAAGCGTTGTATGAATCATAAACAATTGACGTTAAATGCCTGCACAAGTTTATTTTAGGGAGCAGCAATCCCGACAATTGACAACCCTATTGGATCGTTTAACTGCGTGTCGGTAACCCTAGTTCACCATCGATCACGGGGCTTTATGGGCAGTCACTCGGCACATTGTTCCCTCGACCGATGACCTTTATCTTGTCAGTTAGATAACAAACAGAGTAAGTAGGTGGTGGACTGTACGTGTCCAATAGGCATATGCAGAGGTATAGGATTGGTTTAGGTTTCACATAGAGCTATTAGGATTAGCACGTAGGTCTTTACATAGGGTTGTCTATGCCTTAAGGTTTCGTCGACAGCCGATCTCAATTGGAATTTACTGCAAATGTGTACTGTAATATCAAATATTATGAAACACTTCATATTTTCGCCATATTACTTTGATAAATGTTTTACAATATAATACATTTTATGTGAAAATTGCTATTCATTACAGCTTCAGATAAGTATTTTAGGATAAAAATACCGACTTAAATTCTAAGTCCGAATAATAGCATAGTATGGGTATGTATAGGATGTATACTTCAATTTATAAGATCGTTTAAAAAACTAAAAGAACCGACTTATAATGCCGCGCTGTTTGTTAATTTTAAGTACCAAGTTTGAGGTTTTTATCCCCATATCTCTGGAGATACTTATCAGACCTTGATGAAATTACCATGGTACCACTTGAGATATTTCCTTTCTAAAAAAAAAGAATAATCAAAATCTGTTCATAAACGACGAAGTTATCCACGAACAAACATAAATAAATATATACGGTCGAATTGAGAAACCTCCTCCTTTTTTGAAGTCGGTTTAAAAATGATGTTGAACCTAGAACCCGTCCGTAACCTCGTAAATATGTGATATAGATTCATGTAGAGGCATAGGATGGGTATAGGGCCTATAGGCGTATAGTGTGATGTTAAGTCGGGGATTCACATAGAGCGATTAGGATTAACGTAGGGCTAAGGTTATCTATAATGCCTTAACACAAAGAAATCTACAATAAAATCCCGCAAGAGATCAAGAGTAACACCAACGTTATAATATATTCAAAAACGTGCCTAATACTTTTTTAATCAAAAAAAGACATATTACAGCATAGACGACTTTTTAAATGAAAAACTGTGAAATTGTACTTATCAAAATAAAATACCATTTTTATTACTTGTTACTATTTTTTTTTTTTTTACATATTTATTTTACTCACTTGATTAGTATTGTTGTTACTACGTGCTTGTCAAAGAGCAATAATTACTAAATACTAAATAGTAATTATTGCTCTTTGGTGCTTGTAGATTTTACGAAGCGAATCTAGCGAGATCTTATATTGTTACACCACTGAATGTAATACCTAGACCACAAGTCAATAAATCATTTAATTTCATTTTTATTTCATTTCCGAAATTAGAAGCTCAATTTTAATGATATCGTTTCTGGCTTATTTCTGGAGGATAAGAGCCTGGCTCTTCATTAAATCTGATATCTTTTTTACCAGCAACATGTGCTCGTCTTGGCGTTACTGTACATGAAAATGTTTTGGTGGGATAATAATGACATGAGCGTTTTTAAAATAAAATAAATATTATTTTTTTATCCTGTGTTGGTATGTTATATTTGTGTCCTAACAAAATGAAAAAAAAAAACTTTATTCGGCCTGAAAAAAAGGTTACAAACAGAATCCTTACACAGAAAGGACAATCATCGACACACTATGATTCGAGGTAAATAGTTTACCGTCATGATTTTTTCCACCATTGTACTAGCTCATGAAAATGGAATACTAAGCTTAGAAAAATACTCAGTATTTAACATAATTATTGAGCTGCACTAAAATCGATACATTGGCGACGTACTACAAACATAACGCATTATTAAGCATGTACAATTTTCACAATACATCGTATTTCCAGAAACAACAGGGTAGTCCGAGGAAAACCTTTCACAAACGGGTCACCCTACCCCATAATACTGCCGCATAACTAGCTAGCTAAATGTTAAGGTATGTTCACAATTAGTTCTCAGTTATCGGTGAAAACTGGAGGCCAACTCTGAAATGACACATCCGAAAGTTCGGGCCCGACCGGAACACGACTGAATTTGCCAATGACCTAATACGAAAAAAGTTCCGGACATTTTTGACATAAAATAAGGATACAAGTCTTGTCAAATTGTCGGTCGGGCTTATTTTCATTTAGTAGGGTTTACGATAAAACAAAATGTCAAATGAATTGCGGTCATAAGCCAAACCGACTGACTGAACCGAATGTGATCCGTAGTAGGAAACGGCCGATGATTTCGGCCGATACATCGGATTACCACTTCGGAGTAGGCCTCCTGAGCAGCTGTCAGTCAGTGAAGTGTGAACAGCAAATTATATCTCAATGCTATCTGAAACTGGCTACGTATTTTTAATTTATTTATTTTAAAAGGCTTTTGAACAACAAGTTTAAACGCATTCAAGTCGTGAGTCTTTCTGACTAGACAATGAACGTTAATGACTTTTCTAAAACAGAAAAGGCTGAGGAGTAGCCTAATATGAATGTAGCATTACAGTCAAGTAGGCGCGTCGCCTTGACACGGTAGACTAGACTTCAATAAACCGAACGCTATTGAATAACTGAAGTCATACCATTGTGTCTGGCATCTGTGCAAATGTCTACTTAAAATAGTTTCAATACGTGACGTAGATGGTAGGACATAATTTTTATGTAATAGATTTGGTTAAAACGTTTCTGATCACGTAGAGATCGTTTATCTACCATTTTACTTAGGAGCACATTATATAGATGTTCCGCCTGACTTGCTACTAAAAAGTAGCTTTTTACCACCATCAAAGATCTGCCGCCATAAACTTACGGTGTTCCAGCAGCACACAGCCCTTCAGAGTATACTAGGCCTAGCGTGTTCATCCCTTTGGACCACATCATCGCTTACCACCAGGCGAGATAGTGGTCAAACGCTAGCTTATAAGATACATATATAAAAAAACTTCACGTTTGATTCAGGTGCATTTGCATAGTGGTAAGACACTATCTAGTGTCCGCCTGACCAGCTACCACCCTCAAGTTAGAAAAATTTGTCGCCAAACATCTAATGTGTTCCGGCAGCTATCCTTGAGAGCCAGTTCCCATTCTAGGCCTAGCCAGTAGCCAGCTACCATCCTCGACCGCATCATCACTTACAACAGGTGAAATAATGGTCAAACGCTTGCCTATACAATACAATACAATACAAAAATTCTTTATTGTACACCAATTAAAACTAACTTAAGAAACAGTAAACACTTAAAACTACAGTACAATGGGCGGACTTATCGCTAAAAGCGATTTCTTCCAGTCAACCTTTGGATGGAGAAAGGGAGATGCGTGCTGAGCAAGGTCGGTGGTGTGATTATAAGTGAGACAAAAACAATTATTATTATTAATCAAAATAAGAACCATAACATAAACTACAAACTTATGCCTTATGTAAACTACTGCCTATATGATATAAAAAAAGGTTCATTCTGTTTTGACCTGATTCCTGACCTGACCTATTTACCGGCAAAATCGCAGCCATGTTACGGAAGTTACGCAAAACTAAGCCTTTGCATTACGTCCTGTGCTTCGGCTTAGATATCCGATTGTCAAATTAAAGAAACGCATGGAGAGAAATGATGTATCATTGACGTAATCCTCGATACCACAAGACAATGCATGGTTACATCATCTCGGCGCCATCATCACGAATAGATAGAGCCGAGATGACGTAACCAGCTTGCCTAGATAAATCTATCTTCTTCTATCTTCTATAATATAAAACACAAAAATTCTAGACCTAGCGTGTTCACCACCTTCGACATCACATTATCGCTTACCACCAGGCGAGATAGTGATCAAAGGCTAGCCTATCAAATATTTGAAAAACAAAACAGAATTTATTAGGTACCTGTTAGCACATAATAGTACCTACCACCTGTTAGTTTTGTGAAGATGGTAATAAGCAACGAAATGTAGGTACTATTTATTAGGTACCATCTGTTAGCATAGAATAATTTACAGTACCTACTACCTGTTAGTTTTGTGAAGATGGTTAAAAGCAACGAAATGTATTATTTATTAGGTTACACCTATTAGCATAGAATAATTTATAGTACCTACTACCTGTTAGTTTTGTTAAGGTGGTAAAAACAACGCAATCTGATTCTACCATACTCCTCGCTTCTACGTTCCTATTATGTAAACCAATTAGATTAATTACTCGCTTCAGGCATTTTTGTACACAAACTCGTCAATTTCAATTACGTTTATTTTCACTAGGTTAAAAATATACTGCATGCTTTTCTTTCAGACAGACGAAAATAGGCCTTATTACCTGTACTTAAAGTGTTTATAATTTGTGTAATGTTTACACAGTAAAGTATGGACGAATCTGCTTTACATAAAGGCTCATGTAGTCATGGAGGTTATTTCATTATCAGAGCTATTTATAACAAAACAGATCTTCCAGACAGATACGATTTGGTGTGAAGTCTAGACTGAATTGATATTCTCATTATTCTAAGCTTGGGAACGAGTCTCTACATTGCAACTATTGTTGCTACAAATGGTGTCTTTGCAAATGTGTAAGAGAAATGCAGCTAGATAACTATATGTATGTTTTATTTATATCTTATAGGCTAGCGTTTGACCACTATCTCATTTGTTGGTAAGTGATGATGCGGTCGAAGATGGTAAGCACGCTAGGCCTAGAATGGGAACTGGATAGCTCCCCTGCTAGTTTAACGAACATCGGTTGTATTCACAAAGGCATCCCTATCAATAATTTAAGATCGTTTAAAAAACTAAAAGAACAGACTTCAAACATTGCGCTAGTCAAAGTGGCCAGTAGACGTAGTAACTATTAAATAATCTGTGCCAGTAAGTAAAGTGCCAGTCAAGTAGTAAGTCGTCGAGACAAGTAAATGCGTCGTGATATAAATGTTGATATATTAAAAACGGCTCGGCCGATTTCGTTAAAATTTTAATGGGACCACCTGGGAAGGGTACTCTTTGAAACAAAAAAAGAATTTTCCAAATCGGTTCAGGCATCTTTGAGTAATCGGTGAACATACATAAAATAAAAAAAAGATTCCGACGAATTGAGAACCTCCTGCTTTTTTGTGAAGTCGGTTAATAAAGAGTAGAGTAGACGGCGGAGGCAGAGATTAACGGATAAGCAAAGAGTTTCTGGAGTACGAAATACAATCTATAGATTATTGTACAGTAGGCACACAAGTATTGTGTACAATTTCAGCGACCTAACTTCACTTGAGAGAGGGAGAAGCGGGGAAAATATAGCACGCTATACGCTCTTCAGCGCACAAGTATAAAAAAAATTCGAATTGTTTTTGTCACAAGGTTCACAAAATCTTTTTCAATCTGACTACGGTTACGTATCAACTATTATATAATCTGTGACGCTGGCAACAACGAGATACTGTAATAAGGTCATAGTATAGTGCCGAATCTGGGCATTTCGCTCCTTTTAAAATAGTATTCTAGCTCTTGTCATATGCTATTCTAAAAAAAAGTAAGGTACCATAGAAAATATAATAATACTACGTATAATACTGGTTGTACTTAATAAGAATGTTTTTAGTCTGTGGCAGGCCTCCTAAGCTGAATCAACTAAACTATTAGAAATCCAAACAAATTTCAACAAAAACATAATTCACAAAGAATTCTGCACTGTTGAAATTTTTTGCTCATCCTAATGGGTTTAGTGGGCAGTAATTAACGCTTACTGTAACTGTAACTGTAAACCGGTAGTAGCGATGATATTTAATGAGTAATTTGACTTACTTTCGCGGTGAGAAGCCTGGTTTTCTTTCCCTCCATCTGGACTATCAATTTTGCAGCCATGTCCTTTTCTCTGTAACAATAATTTAAGTCCATTTGCAATACGAAAAATAACAACGTTTTAAAAATATTTTATAGGCTATCACCACTATCTCGCCTGATGGTAAGCGATGATGTGGTCGAAGATGGTAAACAAGCTAGGTTTAGAATATGTACTCAACCGACTTCAAATGCCGCGCTACTCATTTTCAGTACAAAGTGTGAGGTGTTTATCTCCATATATCTGGAGACATCAAATCTCGATGAATTTACAATGGGACTATATCAGGAGTATACACCGTCAACTAAAAAAAAAAAAGAGTGTGTGTACTTATGTACACGCGGTAGAAGTTATACTTCTGTGGCGTATGGAAAAAAAAAACTAAAATGCAGTAGTGATTAACGATTAATATTAAAATTAATCAAAAAGATTTTATTTAAATAAAAAAGGTTCTATTAACGTAAAAAGATGACGTTAAATATGACATATACAACTTGAACATAGTCATGCCACCTAGAACTAACTTCACGGTGTAGAATTTAGGTGTCGGTGTGCGCGCGCATCGTACCACCTAGAACTAACTTCACGATGTTAAATTTAGGTGTCGGTGTGCGCGCGCATCGTAAAAATTCACTCTCATCATTTTTCTCTATCGCGCCAAAAGAAGTATAACTTCAAAAATATTTTGAAACTCGATCCACAATTGGTAGAGGAATCGGTGAATACACATATGTATAAAAATATATATATACACTGAAACACACAGTTACATGTATGGTTGGTTTTAACCTACTTTATTTTTTTTTTAATATTCTGACGTAAACGATTGGATGACAGCTGAATGGTTCATTACTTTTTTTTTTCTAATTCAAAGCGTTAAATTCTGCTTTTGCTATGTTTACTTGATCATAAATCATAAAATAAATCATAACCAATTGGTTATGATTTATTTTATGATTTATGATTTTGACGTGTATATGTGCGTATATTTATACTGCCTACATACTGAATAAATGCTTTGATTCTTGATTCTATACATTATACAGACGAACCAAGAACCCCTACACCAGAACCAGAACCCATACATAGACCATAATACAGGATGAAAAATATTAATGAGATACTGAGACGTACAATAATTATTGGAGATAATTACACTAAAAAGAAACTAACTAATTTTGAAATATAATGCTTCTTGAAGTGTTACACATTTAGGCCAAGTTGCACCATCTTACTTTAACTATAACAAACGTCAAAAGTCAGTCAAACTCCATATAAAAACACCGGTTATAGTTATAGTTACGGTTAAAGTAAGATGGTGCAACTCAGCCTAAATATTTTTTGTAAATTGTTATACACAATCAATATTTTAATCGTACCAGCGGGACTCGAACCCGCACCCCCCGGATAACATGTCCAATTAAGTTGGTACGGTGAAATTTTGGATTGTATATAACAATGGTTATTTTTGAAAAAGTGAAATTTTTGGCTATTCAATTTAGGCTAGATAATGTTGTAAGGCTTTACATTGGAAACTGTTACGTTCTTTATATGATCTACTAGTCACCTATAGCTATGTACTGACAGTTGTTTTACTTTATTTTACTTGAATACTAGCTGTGCCCCGCGGTTTTACCCGCGTAGACATCGTTCCCTTGAGAATATCGATATAAAAAGTACCCTGTGTGTTGCTCCAGGGTCTAGGCTATCTAAATACCAAATTCAGCTCAATCAATTGAGAAGTTTTAGCGTGAAGAAGTAACAAACACACACACACTTTCGCCTTTATAATATTAGTAGGAAGTAGGATGTATTTATAATATTAGTGGGTAGTCTTATCAGTCCATCCAATTGCACGAATTAGTCCCACCATCCCCCTTCTTCTATGGGACAACCAGACGTACCGATGTGCACCATCGATTTATGGTGGACATTCCATCTACCCGCACCCGCACAAAACGTTTTGTTTCATCATTTATCATACGTACTGCCAAGGAATGGAATTACTTACCGGTGTCTGTTTCCCAGTTACTATAACCTGGGGGTCTTCAAATCGCGAGTGAACAGGTATCTTCTAGGTAGGCGTGCTACATCGTCGATCGCATCGTCACTTAACATCGGGTGAGATAGTCAAGTTAGTGGTCAAACGCTATCTAGTATAAAAAAAATGAAAAAAAGAAAGGATGTAGGCTTAGTCATGCTGAAATTATATGCATTTTTGTGAGAGAGGAGAATAGCAGAACTTTAGTAATAGGGTACAGTTTCCATCTTCCGATACAGAACCCTAAAAATGACGATAAAATTGCATAAATATAAACATCATGTAGTTCTTATCTATTAAGTCATAATCATCATCATTAGCAGTCCATTTCTAACCTATGTACAAGCTTCACCTATGGCATGCCACAGAGTTTGTAATCCTTAACTGTTTCCAACGAATGCCAGCAACCTTGCGTATATTATCGCTACAACTAGCTTTAAGCTAGGTAGTAAGCATTAAAAAAAATTACAGTAAACAAAAGTAACTCACAGATGATATCAACAGGGAAATAAAATAAAAACAAACTTTTGAATGTATTGTATTAGTCTGGTTAATGTAAGAATAACAGTTCAATGTCTAGGCTAAAGTACAAACTCAATCGCATCCTGTCTAGCACAAACAAACCAATTTAACTTGAGCTCTCATGTTGATTCATGTTTCTCAACCAAATACAGTGTTGCGGAATCAATCGTTCATTCAAACCATGACTCATTGTGAGTTGGATAACTTGACTGCAATTTTATTCATAAACACCAATATTATAAATGCGAAAGTCAGTTTGCATATTTGTTTGTTTGGGACGTCTTCACGGTCAAACGGCTGGACCGATTTAGCTGAAATTTTGCACAGGGATACTCAAAATTATGGATTAGGCTATAGGATAGTGACTTTGGTTATTGACTGCTGTGGTCTGGTTGAATGTGATGATGTCAGATTATAACAGAAACAGTGGCATTCTGGTGCCTTTGTTATGATTTGGTAGCACAAGTCTTATCTACATCTAATGGTAATCAAGTGAAATTTAAGTCACTAGTACAAGTCAAAAGTACCTATAACCGGCGAGCATGTATGAAGGTGCTCATGAAAGAGGTAGAAGCGAAAGAGGTATCTAAACATTGTAGCATGTGGAAAGAAGTATTCTCTGCCTACCCAAACGGGAAAAAGGTGTGATTGTATGTATGTATGTATGTATTTATTTTTGGAATACCCAGGTATTGATATGCCTACTAGGTAGCTGTAAAATATAAGCCAAATCCACTTGAAAATAATAATTAATTGAGATGTCATTCAGATATATAAGCATTACAGAATTTTGTCATCATCATCATAATCAGCTGGTGTCAGTCCACTGCTGCTATTGTTTATCTCCATATCTCCGGAGATAATTGTCAGATCTCGAGAAAATTTGAATGGGACTAAACGGGAGGCATAATCTCTAAACAAAAAATAATTTTTCAAATCCGTTAAGATTTTACGGACTTCTAAGGACAAATATAAAAAAACAGTTGAATTGAGTACCTTCTCCTTTTTTATGAAATCGGTAATAAAAACAGTACTTATATAAGGCAGAGAAGTTGTTTATTTCTTATTGTTGGAGATAAAGCATACTGGCAGGTTAACTGGCATTAAGGACCAGTCTCCCCAGTTCCTGATAAAGTTTCAGATAGTCTGTCAGATGACACCATACAAAAGTTGTCAATAGTCTCTCAGATAAGTTCCGAATAAGCTTATCGGCAACCAGGGAAATTGGCCTTTAGTAGAGTAGTTAAAATGTTTATGACTGTATATATTTTCCATTTAAATGGAAGAATAGGCTGCATTTAGTCTAGAATGTGGCCTAGAGCTTTGCTGGTAATAGCTGAAAGTAAATAGTACTTTGGCATGTCAAACGTTACAAGTAGATAAAAATTAGAGGTTTGAGTTGGATTTGTTTTAGTGTGAGAAAGACCAATAGATAACTTAGGGCTTAGATCCAGGAATGTTACAGCAATCAGGATGATAGGTAAACATATTCCCAACCTTCTGTTTTTTGATATCATATAGTTTTTTTATATCCGTTTGACCACTATCTCACCTGTTATATGTATTTAAGGATTGTAAACATTGCCAAGGGAACAAACATATTTCTTCTCATGTTGTTTGCTCCACAAGCAAGTATGTAAACAATATTCCTAGGTAGATCATAATAAGAGTTTTCAAAACAGAGATGCATGTATTAAGCTCCTCAAGTAGGCCATCACTTTTGAATTTTTTCGACAACTTTCATCAAAACGGTGCCCGAGGTACAGTTTGTGCTCCAAATGCAGCTCAACCGTGAATGTCATTGTCGCTTTACGTGACATCATGACTTTTTGTTCACTTTCAAATCATCGTCTTCCCACCGCCTAACTACGAATACATCCTTAAACGATTACTTCGATACTTGTATATATACAAAAAAACATAAATAATGCAGTCATTAGCTCAATATAAATAATAACGAAATGTCTTTCCATTCAATACGCGAACTCTTCCAAAACAATTAAAATCACTGGGTTTCTTTAGGTACAGCCATCAATTACCTTTGATTGAACGGGCGAACCCTTACAGCCACTTTCACCGAAGCCATTGTCACACATTATATTGTTATTAGCCTTAATTTTAAATAAAAAAATCATTAAATTCACAAAAACACGAGAGCAACATCACAAAATTCACAAAGCGATTTGACAATTATGATTTGACATTTTGTATTTTGGTTTTGACAATTGACAATTTGACACCATTCATGACAGTTTTAAATGTGTTGCCATCCAAAAATTATGAATGACATGTCTGATGTCATACGTTTCAGAACTGCAATCTAGCTTTTTATAACTTGTACAAAAACACAGACAAAAATAAAGCTATTAAGTTTTTATCTTCTTGAAATGTTTCGAAATGTTTGAAGGCTCAGTGTGATTAATAATTATAAAATTGTTCAAAAGCTTGACGAAATATAAAATTTTATATTGCAATCTTGGTCAACCAATTTATCTTTTTAGGGTTCCGTAGCCACATGGCAAAAACGGAACCCTTATAGAATCAGAATCAAAGCATTTATTCAGTATTCATATACGCACATATACACGTCAAAATCATAAAATAAATCATAATCAAAAATAAAATAGTCATCATAAAAAAATATCAAGTAAACATAGCAAAAGCAGAATTTTAACGCTTTGAATTTAAAAAAAAAAACAAAAGTAATAAACCATTCAGCTGTCATCCCATCGTTTACATCAGACTATTAAAAACTAGCTAAAAGCCGAGCTTTGTGAGGGCTCACGTAGTTTTTCTGCCGGGTAATAATTTTTATGGCAGTTTTTAGGGTTCCGTAGCCGAATGGCAAGAAACGGAACCCTTATAGATTCGTCATGTCTGTCTGTCTGTCCGTCCGTATGTCACAGCCATTTTATTCCGAAACTGTTAGGACTACAGAATTGAAACTTGGTAGGTAGATGTATTCTGTAAACCGCTTTCCGATTTTTATGCAAAACTAAAACATTTAAAAGTTTAAGGGGATGGATCATCCCATACATGGAACTGAAACAACAAAAAAAAATTTCTTCAAACCTATACGTGTGGGGTGTCTATGAATAAGTCTTTAAAAATGACATTGAGGTTCCTAAAATCATTTTTTCTCAAAGTCAATCATTTGAAAGATAGGCGCGTCTAAAGTGGTAAAATGTGTGCCCCCCCCCCTCCCCGCCCCCCTCTAACTTTTAAAGTATGGGACTGAAAAATCTAAAAAGAATATATGATGTAGATCTCAATTAAAACTAACAACGAAAATTGGTTTGAACGAGATACAGTCAGTAGTTTTAGAGATATGGCGACTGCAAAGATAACTTTGTTTTTCATACAAACACTATGAAAAACAAAGTTAATTTTTTAGTTGCGAAAAATCATAGTTATGGAATGCTTAACTGTGTTACGGAACCCTACGAGTGCGAGTCCGACTCGCACTTGGCCAGTTTATTTTATATTAACTAGCGAATCTGCCCGACGTTGGCAAAAAATCTGCCAAACACCAACCACTGCAACAAATGCATAAAATTTGCCATCATATTATTGAATTATGGCTTAAAATAAGGCATAAAAATAAAGTTTACCTTCTCATTCAAACTTTTATAAATTTCCTACAAAATAAATGCATAATAAAAATGTTATACTTTAAATAGAAACAGAGAATTGTCAAAATTCTATTTATATTTCAAATTTCATAGAGATCCTTGAAATCTACCAATTTTTGGAATCGTCAGCTTAATCTGCCAGAATTTAAACTTAGGTCCCAAATCTGCCTAAATGGCAGAAATCTGCCACAAATGGTCACACTGATACCAGACGTCATTTGGATGACAGATGTAAATTCTTTAGATTTCCAACAGATGGCGTTAGTAACCAAACATTATGTTTGCAGCAAAGTAATTCTTTGATCTTCTAACGGATGGCGTTAGTAGTACAATAATATTCTATCCTAGAAACAAAATTGTTAATCGTAATTTTTTTTAATGGTAATAAAATGATTTTTTTTTACTGATGACACATCTACATGTGAACTTAAATTACTATGTTAAAGCACAAATCAATAGGCGTGATAGTTTTTCAGTAAAGTGTACCACAAAAGTGCTCAGGTTGTGGGATAGTTTTAGGGCTCGCTTCGCTCGCCCTAAAAATATTGCGCTTCTCCGGCCGCTACCGCGGCACGCTCGCTTCACTCGCTCAGCTTGCGCGTTGTGTTGTCGCAGTTTCAACCTAACCTAACCTCAAATATTATGTTTCTTTGAAGTGTTTCACACTTAATAATAACAATTAACAATAACCTATTTCTTCGGAGTTCTTATTAATTAAGTAGTGGTAAATCATATTACCAAAATTTTCGAACAGTTATCTAGCCCTTGTAACTATTATTTGCGCTATGTTTTTATGGTTTAGTATATTTTTAGGTTAGATTTTGTTTATATCGTTTTCTTGAAAAATATGCATTAACTTGTTAAAATAATGGTATTGTTACAATCAGGGACCTAGCCTCTACCCATCCCCATAACATTTTATATCAAACTCATGCGAAACGATTCTAAATACAACCAAAAATCCAAAATCAAACCCAACAAAAATAGGCATAACTCAAAAACTATGCATTACCTTGTAATGGGAGGGTAGTAAAGAGGGGACCCTCCCCTTCCCATTCCACCCACTCTAACCCCCCTTTTTCGTGCCAAACGATTCTTAACCCAACCCGAGAATTTTTATATAAAAAAAATAAAAAAAGTGAAATAGTGAAACAACTTAAAGAAACGCATACCGATCACAGTACATATCATGATGATAGATTCGTCATGTCTGTCTGTCTGTCCGTCCGTATGTCACAGCCACTTTATTCCGAAACTATAAAGGCTACACAGTGCAGACAACACTTTCAACAAAAATTGGTTTGAAGGAGATTTAATCAGCCGTTTTTGAGATATAGCACATTTTCTAAACCGCAAATATTTTTTTTTTTTCATACACACATATGAACAACTCTTACTTTTTTTTTTATTATTATTCTACTGTGTTATGGAACCTTACAAGTGCGAGTCTGACTTGCACTTGGCCAGTTTATTTTTTTAGTAAAGCAACATAACAGAGTTAGTGTTGTCCCGTACCAAAAGTATTTAGTGATCATAATCGATTAGCACTTTTAAATAAATTTCGTATACTATTTTATTTATTTAAAGGCTGTTTCACCGGTTCCTTATAATGCGTTGGATAGTTAGTTGTCTGACACATGGCGCCGTATAAAAGATGTCAAAAATCTGTCAGATTTCTTCATTATAGCGCTATCAGGAACCGGTGAAACTGGCCCTTAGGGTTTTATTTAAAGAATAAGACAAGATTTGTTTGAGTTATGGCTTGAGTAACTTAATTAATTATATTATAGTCATATGATGCTAAATAGAACCGATAGACACAACATCAATACCAAAGGAATTTCTTCCACATCATCCGCGATAGTACCTTTTCTTACATATAGCTTCAATGTAATCCTGTTCTTCCTCGATCTCTCGCCGTTCGCTCGTTCTCGAGTCTCCGTTTTTTCATAAATATTACGGAGCACTTTAATCCATCCTTTCTACATCTATACTATAGGCTATACATCTACATAACACCAATTTTGACAAAAGCAAGTAATTTAATTAATATAATATAAATAAACTAAGTATAATAATATAATTAATATAAAGAAACACATCTTCGAGAAGGAAATCCAGAGAACAATTCAGCTGGGCTGGGTAGCATTCGGAAAACTCCGTCGAATCTTCTCGTCGACTATAGGTACCGCTGTGTCTAAAGAGAAAACTCAAAAGTATTTAACCAGTGCGTCCTACCCATCGACGTCATAGCAATTGATAGATTAGCGATTGCTATGACGTCGATGGTCCTACCTGTGATGACATACGGAGCTAAGACGCGGACAATCACAGTTCGACTGGTCCACCAATATAAAGTCGCTCAGCCAGGCCTGTCGCACTCCGCGCTGTAGCTATGAAACTACAAGTACCTCCGCGCACCCGTTCGGGTACAAGTTCAGTCATTAAAGTGCTCCGGTAGGAGTATAGATATTCTATGGTAAAGTGTCACGCGCGCTCTCGATCGGCCGCGTGCCTTACTTGTACCTACCTCAATATTATATTCCTTGCTTACGATATTAACATATAGTAACTGTAAAGAGTAACTATGTAAAAATTATTCGGTATTATTCAGTATGTAGGCAGTATTAATATACGCACATATACACGTCAAAATCATAAATCATAATCAATTTCAAACAAGTAAACATAGCAAAAGCACAATGTAATGCTTTGAATTAAAAAAAAAGTAATGAACCATTCAACTGTCATCCAATCGTTAACCTAAATAATAAATATGTGTAGTCGTTTCACCTTGCACCAGTATGAGTACCGTCAAAAACATCATGCATATTTTTGTATTACAGTAGAACCTCTATAAGTCGAACCTCAAGGGAAACGCAAAAAATTCGAGCTATAGAGTTTTCGACTAATGGAGGATTTCGACTTAGGTGGATTTTAAGTCAACTTTTAGAGGTTAAGATTCATTCTTAATCATTTTGAGTTTTTAGTTTACGTTTCACCGTACTCATGTTTAAACAATTTTATTTGTAAACTGTTCTGAAAATTGATGTGTATTTCAGTAGAACGAAGCTACTTCTGACAATTTTTCAATCGACAACAAATAACTTGCTTTGCTAAAGTTCAAATGAAATAAAAAATAATAAAAATTAACACCTGACACCAAGCAAACACGTGTTAACGTGAGTCATAAATTGTATAATATAATATTATATAATTGTATAGGGACCTACTAACTATTTCGACTTATAGAGGGTTCAGATCTCGAGAAACGGAGGTTTTGGGGCTTGAAGGTAAGGGAACACAAATTTTTTTCGAGTTAGGGAGGTTTTCGACTTATCACCTCGATAAGTCGAAAACCGAATTAAAGAGGTTCTACTGTATTTCAAGTGTGTTGGATAATTTTGTACCAAATACAAAATTCCTTAGAATAAATACTTAAAAGTGACTAAGTTTAATTATAAAGATTATAAAAGGTATTTTTAAATCGGAAGTAATTTAATTAATGTTTTTTTTTTAAAATCAAATTATCTGTTTTTTTGTTTAGATATTGAACTGTTATAAAATAAAGTTTTCCTACAATTAATAAAATACATAATTATTTTTGGTAGAAAAAGTGAGTCAGCTCCTAGACTATTATAATGTTTCAAGTCAAACAACCTACGATCCTAGGCAAGTGAGTACTATTTTTTCGCGTTATTTAACTTACGCAATCTAAAATTTTACTCAATTTTAATTGAACGTCACGTATTTTAGTATAACTGTAGTACTTTTATCCGCATCATTTCATCATCATCATCAGCCATCAGTCCACTGCTGGACATAGGCCTCTCCCAAGATGCGCCACTGAGCCCGATCTTCGGCTCTTCTCTTCCAGTCACTGCCCACCGCTTTGCGTATGTCGTCGCTCCACCTGGTCACAGGACGTCCTACGCTACGTTTGCCGATTCGCGGTCTCCACTCTAGGACAAGTCTGCCCCAACGGTTATCAGTCCTGCGGCAGATATGACCAGCCCACTGCCACTTCAGCTTGCTAATCCGTTGAGCTATGTCGATAACTTTAGTTCTCTGGCGAATTACTTCGTTCCGGATTCGATCCCGCAGAGAAATACCGAGCATAGCTCTCTCCATAGCTCGCTGAGCGACTTTAAACTGGTGGACCAGTCGGACTGTGAGTGTCCACGTCTCGGCTCCGTATGTCATCACAGGTAGGACGCACTAGTTAAAGACTTTTGTCTTTAGACACTGTAGTATAGGCGACGAGAAGACTCGACGTCTTCGATTTCCGAATGCTGCCCAGCCCAGCTGAATTCTTCTCTGGATTTCCTTCTCGAAGTTATGTTTGCCTAGTTGGAGCGTTTGCCCTAGGTAAACATACTTAGTGACAACTTCGAGTGGGATTCCATCTACGGCAATCGGTTCCGGAACAACGTGCTCGTTGTACATGACTTTGGTTTTGTCCACATTCATCCGGAGACCGATGCTACGAGAAGAATCAGCTAGGCCATTCAACATCCTTTGTAGGTCCTGCAGCGTCTCTGCCATAATGACGATGTCATCTGCGAATCGTAAGTGAGAGATGTACCTGCCGTTGATGTTAATGCCACGATCTTTCCAGTCCAGCGTCTTAAACATATCCTCCAAGGCGTTAGTGAACAGTTTCAGGGATATGACGTCCCCCTGTCTCACTCCTCGACGCAGGTGGACATGTTTAGTTCGCTGGTTCTCTACTTGTACAGTCATCGTTGCGGCATTATATAGACATCTCATCACTTCGATATATCGCCAGTCGACTTGGCAACGCTGCAAGGACTCGAGAACAGACCAGGTTTCGATTGAGTCAAAGGCCTTCTCATAGTCCACAAATGCTAAGCACAGGGGCCGATTGTACTCTTCGGTCTTCTGTACAATCTGCCGCACCGTGTGGATGTGGTCTATGGTGCCGTAACCGCTTCGAAACCCGGCCTGTTAAATGTTAAAAAGAACGGAATTAAATAGCTGCTGAAGCTGTTGAACTGCTGGAGCTCCTCCGGCTTTTAAAAGCTCCGTTGTGATTCCGTCTTCTCCTGGGGCTTTTCCATTTTTGAGTTGTTTAAGGGCCATCACGATTTCGTCTCGGCTAATTTCGGGCCGATCTTCTGTGAAGTGGCGGGTTAAGGTGGCTCTAGAATCCTCAGTATCGGGTTCGGGCCTTGAAGCATGCGATGCGTAGAGCTTGCCGTAGAAGTCTTCAACTTCCGACAGAATCTCCGGCTTGGATGCGACGACGTTCCCCGTTGACGTTGTCAGCTTTGTGAGGTGGCTTCTACCCAGAGGCTGGACGAACACTTTCGACCCCCGATTCTGCTCAATTGATTATTTAATCAAGAGCGTGTTAGAGGATCGGAGGTCGCGTCGTACCAGCTTCTTTATGGATTTGTTGCGCACCAGGTTAGTTGACAAAGCTGATAATGGGTCTGTTCGTCTCTCTTCCATTAGCCGAAGTGTTTCTGCCGAGAGTTTGGACTTTTTGCCCGTACGCTTGCCTTCGCAAAACTTCGTCCCTTCATCCCTGAGGATATCCACCACTTCTTCGAGTTTCTGGTCTACGTCATCTGTGGTTTCCAAGGCAGCGAATCGATTTTCCAATTTTAATTGGAATGTTTCGGACCCAACAACGGTTTGGAGTAGGTTCGGACGGAGCGTAGACTTCATCAATCGGAATCTCTCGGCTTTAAAGTCGATATCCAGAGTGCCTCGTACCAGTCGGTGATCACTTCCAGTATTAAACCTAGTGATCACTGAGACGTCTCTGAATATGCGCCGTTTGTCCGTAATGATGAAGTCAATCTCGTTTTTAGTCACAAAGTCGGGGCTTTGCCACGTCCATTTCCTTTGGGGCTGTTTCTTGAAGAACGAGTTCATCAAGAAAAGCCCCTCTCTCTCGAGGAAATTGACGAGCATTTGTCCCCTGTGATTCCTACTCCCAAATCCGTGTGGTCCTATAGACGATTCGCCGCAAGTTTGTACTCCCACTTTGGCGTTAAAGCCTCCCATGACAACGTTGTAGTGAGTAGTAGTAGTTGTAGTGAGTTGAGTGTAGTACTTTTATCCTACCTCGACATTAAACGTTAATGTAGTACTTATTATCAGTAATGTACTCATTACATTGTTCTACCTTAGAGTATTTTTCTACCAATTAAAGGCTTCAATAAATTTTCTCATAACATTCAACCCTATAGGAGAGGCGGCGAGTTGACCGAGTTATTCAGACTCTTTCTGTGCGGACTTACGGTGCATTTTACTGCGCGCAACACGTGGTTCATAGTTACTATTAGTTGATACTGTGACGCAAATACAAGGTCGCACCCGAGGCGTAAAGCGCATATTGAACGTTACCAGCGTTGTAACAAGGTTTAATCTCGCATTTTTGCTCTCAGGGAGTGACATTTCTACAATAGTACAAGTACATTATTATTATTATTATTCATTATTATCATTATTCTGTGGCTCAGCGAGCTATGGAGAGAGCTATGCTCGGTATTTCTCTGCGGGATCGAATCCAGAAACTTCGAGCATTTACAAATGGAGATGTTAACGCAAGGCGTACCCCTCTGCTGGCCATATAGCCCTTTTTGGCCATATGAGCGTGCGTAACTACGCTGTATTTTTAATACCGTGTGCGTGTTTCAAGCTCGTGTGCGGGATCGCTAAAGTGGGTGATTTGTGTGTGTGCAATGCGTGTTTACCTCGTCCCCCGTAAGTATCGGCAGAAAATAATGTTTGCGGATTACAACGTTAACATCTCCATTGGTAAATGCTCGAAGATCCGGAATGATGTATATACAACTAAAGTTATCGATATAGCTCAAAGGATTAGTAAACTGAAGTGGCAGTGGTTTAGACTTTGGTCATATCTGCCGCAGGACTGATAACCGTTGGGGTAGACATGTCCTAGAGTGGAGACCGCGAATCGGCAAACGTAGTGCTGGACGTCCTTTGACCAGGTGGAGCGACGACGCAAAGCGGTGGGCAGTTACTGGAAAAGAAGAGCCGAAGATCTGGCTCAGTGGCACATCTAACATCTTGGGAGAGACCGGTCCAGCAGTGGACTGACACACGTTGATGATGATGAATTAATATAATATTAGGTTTTGATACAAACATCTATCGATGCACAATGCACAGTGTACTTAATCACTGTATCGATTTAGTATCGTTTCTACTACAATCGTACAAAAATAGTGTTCCTGTTCCAATTTCCAAGCAAGCACAGCACTACTGCTGTCTGCTGTGTCAAATTCCTATTGCAAAAGTAAGGTTAATTTTGATTTTTATTAATGTAACTAAAATTACCAGGTATTCTCTTCATTATATCGCTAAATTATTATCTTTCACAGACCATCAATTGATTATTCGAATATAAAATGGCTCCAATCTCAAGTAATCATCATTGACATTGATCGTAAGTTCAACACAACATTACATAATATTCCTGTGTGTTTTCTGTCAGAAATCACCTCTGTCACCATGTCGGAAGCCCAGCCAGGTCGCCCTATGAAGTACCCCTACACCTTCACGGCCAAGATCGCCCAGTTCCCGCTAAAATTCTACATCCAGAAGCAGTGGATCTGGCGCTACTGGATGGCTGGCATTGTCGTCGCTGCTCCCGTCTTCTACAAGATTCATAAAATGGGTAAGTTTGCCTTTGTTACTGTTTACATAAGTCTCATGTAGATATTAAAAGCAGTGTGTGATGTTATCATGTCATTAGAACTTAAAATTGGTTGTAAAAAGATGAAGGTAGTGCGTTACCAGTCTTTTATAACAAAATGATCTGAATCCATAATATATTTTAATAAACTACCCATTGCTGTACACTCAAGCAATTTAAAATCACAGATAATTCTATCCATAGACTATTGGTTGTAGTCAAATTGTACAGATAGTTTAAATAAAATCCTATACTTTACATTGTATTTATGTGAAGTTAAGTTAAAACATACAATCCAATTTAAAAGTGTATAGTTTACAATCACAGAGGAGGCCTATGCCAGCAGTGGGTGGAACTTATTTCACCCACTGCTGAGCATAGGCCTCCTTCCAATACTATGCCGCTGACAGTCCTGTTATCTAATTGTATTATATGGAAATATAATATGTGATTTCTAATATCCCCCTAAAAACATTCAATTATTAAAATAATCGTTATAGGTTTTTTGTTAATAATTTGTGGAGAGCAATAAATTTAATTTAATATTGTAAAATGTATTTTAAAAATTTTATATCAAAGGGTGTAAACTATAAACCTTGTCATTTTGCAGTAAAAACTCATGAGTCTTAAAAAAGACAATACAAGGCTTTTAATGTGTAAAGTTTCAGTTCAGTGTCAGGCAAAATTCTGGCTATCCAAAGTTTTGCATGCCATAGTATCTGCTAGAGGTAGAATTGATTGCAAACCATCAGATGAGCGTTTTGAAATTAATGAAATAAAATGAAAATTATTCGCAACAATAATGATTAACAGCACATAATTAACAAAATACAAAATCCCGAGTAAAAATCACCTACTGCTAATACAATATGTTGCAAAACAGGATCCAGCTCAGCATAATGTTGGTCATGTAGGACATGACCAGCACTTGTCTTCCGATGGGACCCTAACAGTGATGTCACGGAACCTTACCTACTTTGGACAATGCTCTACAATTTGTGCACACAAAAGTTTAAGTTAAAGATATTTTAATGTTTTAATGTTTTTTATTTATATCAATTTTAAACGGAATAAATAAATTAACAATAAGCATAATTTATACAAAAACATTATATATCACTTAACAACAAACTGGTGGAATAGTGGACAAATGCTAGCTTATATGATAAAAAAAATGATACCAGCTTTTCTTACATATTATAAAACATTTAAAAACTAAAACAACCGACTTCCATGCCCCGCGAGTCAGTTTCAGTAGCAAGTTTGAGACATTTATCATCATATCTCATGAGATACTTGTCAGATCTCCATGTAATTGCAATAAAAGTAGAAATAAAAATGTGCCTGCCGATTTAAAAAAGAATCATTTGAATCGGTTCACAATTGACAGAGTAATCGCATAACATACATACAAAAAAAAACAAATAATGTCTATGTGTTGTCTATTTCTCATTTTCCATTGTATAATTCCAGCGAACTCCCCCGAGAACATCAGCAAGTGGGCAGAGATCAGGAGGAAGGAGGCGGCCGAGCACCACTAGACCCGTTAGTGATAATCCCGCAATCATGTTTATTTATGTTGTAAGTGAATAAAGTTAGTATGTGCTACTTCTTGTCTTTAATTTGTTACTGTTAGCAACCTACCAACCTTTGTAGTTCATATTACAACCAACCTTTGTAGTTCATATTACAGATTTACCTGGTAAAATAATTCATGCATGAAACTGGTAAGAGCCATTATTGGTGTAAAATATTATAATTGCATAGTTTTTAGGGTTCCATACCTCAAAAGGAAAAAAGGAAACCTTATAGGATCACTTTGTTGTTAGTTAAGTTGAAATGTAATTTTAAACCAACATCCAAAAAGGAAAAGATTCTGATTTCATCTGTATGTTTTTTTTTTTGTATGTATGTTATAGGATTACTCCGTCAATTGTGAACCGATTCGAATTATTCTTTTTTTTAATCGGTAGGGTACATTTCCGAGCTGGTCGCATTGTATTTTCATTGAGATCTTATAAGTATCTTCAGAGATATGACAATGAACGTATCAAACTTGCTACTGAAACTGACTCGTGGGGCATGGAAGTCGGTTGTTTTAGTTTTTAAACTATCTTAATTATACTGATCACATGTTTATGTTATACTAGCGACCCGCCCCGGCTTCGCACGGGTGCAAATGTGCAATGCTGATACTAAATATACCTACTACAGAATGTTCTTATAAACAACGTTTACAGCTGTTTTGTCATCTATACTATATATATTATATATATATAATATTATAAAGAGGAAAACTTTGTTTGTTTGGTTGTAATGAATAGGCTCAAAAACTACTGGCCCGTTTTTAAAAATTCTTTCACCATTCGAAAGCCACAGTATCCACGAGTAACATAGGCTAAATTTTATTTTGGAAAAAAATAGGGTTCCGTAAGATATTTGGGTTTTAGCAAAACAACGTTTGCAGAGTCAGCTAGTTAGACAATATAAACATGTTTTGAAACTGAAGAAAACTGAAAACTCTTGAAAGAGCGACATATTATTGACCATGAGAAAAACACTCAAAGCTCAAATGTAAGCCCGCAACGTTGAAAGTTTGACCCTGCGATTTATTAATGGTCATTGCAAAAGATGTCTTTCCCGGAAATTGGAACGTTAAATCTGATGGTATCAGAGGCATTCGGGGAATTAATACGTCTTCTCCGGTACCACATCCGGTGAGTATTGTGCTTGTGCACTCTATTATGAACGTTTTTAGTGATTTTACCAGCAAACGCGTGCCACTGCAAAGTTTAGGTGGATTCAATTTAATAAAATAACAGGACAACCTACTTTCAACATCAAGGAGGAAACCATTATGATGAAGGAGTTCAGACGGGTTCAAAGAATTAAGAAATTCTGTAGGAAAATGAACAACTTCTTCCAAATCGAGAACAGTATCGACCGAGTAGTATATTTGCGTCGGCGCATCAATCTTTGAAAGAATCAAGTTATTTACCTTATCTACTTGTTCGTTAGTTGACAGAATTGCTCTTTCTTTAAACCAAGATATAGTCGTACAACTTATGTAATCAATGTCAGGATAGACATTGTTGATCAACTCTTGGATGTTGTCTATCAAATCACAAAGGTTTTCTAGGTTAATCCTTCCATCACTTTGTGTTAACTCTCCATTGTCAACTTTTAGCAACATCTCTGAAAAAAGCCTGTTCTCACGTGAAGACAATGAAACACTCATAGGCACGCGCCGCCGGCCTGGCCGGTGCCGCCGCACCGCTATGTCCCTGTATTTTAAATCTATAATATCTTCGGAAATATTCATTTAAATTACATGCTGTGTATAGGGCCATATTGATTTCTATCAAATGGACAATATATTTAAGGTACTTAATTGGATAAGGATTAATGATTGCTTAAAGTAAATAAGCCATTTTTCCCCGTAAAATTTAACGGATAAAAAATGGTTATTGTGGGTTATCCTTAAGAGATAGACATAAACCATCGCGGACTTTTTTGTTGACCTTTTTAAGGTGTACAATACTGTAGTACATTATTTTGATTTATCTCGTGGGGTTCAGCCAGTTTGCAATGTAAGCGCAAAAAAATGTGTTTATTTACGACATTACATTAGAAATCTCTAAATTTATCAGTGTTTCTCTACTATATTATGCATGTATTATACATATAAACCTTCCTATTGAATCACTCTATCTATTAAAAAGAACTGCTTCAAAATCCGTTGCGTAGTTTTAAAGATTTAAGCATACATAGGGACAGACAGACAGCGACACCGACTTTGTTTTATTCTATGTATAAGTTGATGTATTATAAACTAAGGCTGAGTTGCACCATCTTACTTTAACTATAACTAACGTCAATAATCTGTCAAAATCGTTGTAAAAACACCGGTTAATAGTTATAGTTACGGTTAAAGTAAGATGGTGCAACTCAACCTTAGAATTTATCAGTAATAGTTGTAGCAAGACAAAGTTTTGTTTGGCGCAATGCATGTCGTGATTGGTGAATTCCATATTTAAGTAGACCAATCAGTGGTCATTTTACAATTGAAGGATGATGCTGATGTCGTTGACCAGTGAAATTACATTATAAATTAAATATTATGATGATTTCTAACAATCTGTGTCTTGTCTTGTCTGGATGACACCCTCTTAGGGCCAGTTTCACCGGTTCTTGATAGTGCTAATATTAAGAAATCTAATAGATTTTTGACAGCTTTTATACGGCGTCATGTGTTAGATAACTATCTAACCGTTAGATATCTGACACATGACGCCGTATAAAAGCGTTAGATTCTAACGCATTATGGTAATTTAATAAGATATAGTTTTTGTACTCGCTGCAAACTGGATTGTAAAATGTGGGAGTGGTGCAGAGATTATTTCTTTCTCTCTCCCACTTATGGGTCTGACGGGCGGGCGCAATACTGCGCATTATTGCTATCGATCTCTTCTTATATCCCAGCGACAATAATTAGTGATGTCAACAATTATAGAGGTGGTATGAGTAAGACAAAGTATTAAGACTTAACATATTTTATTAAAATGTTTAGCTTATTACAACATTATCAAGTAAGTTCTTCCAGTCGACATAATCCAAGCATCAGTCCCATATAGTTTGATGATAGTGTGGTTGGTCAAACAGCAGACTCCTCGGCTGCATGTTGGCAGGCGCTGGCGACTGATGAAGCAGCTGTAGCACTCCGGTGCCGATGGCAGCCGGCACGCCCAGGATTATGGACTCGGAGACACCCTCGATGCAGTCACGCTGTCCGTAGTATGCCGCGTCGAATAGGTGGTCTGCAGTTTTCTCGAACTGTGGGATGATAGCACACATTACAATTATTTTATTACTGAAAAACTACGAGATCAAATTTGTTTGGTATCATACTAGCTACGCCCCGCGGTTTTGCCCGCGTTTAATCCCTGGTTATAAACTTTCCTCTTGAATCGCTCTATCTATTGATGTAAGCCTTTGAGTACCACGAGTATATTAGGTAGAGGTATATTATTCAAATGCCAATAGGCAAGATATGTTGAACCCATACAGTTACATATTTTTATTGCAACCATAAATAACGAAAATAAATGATGTTTTGAATTTGAAACTGCATTGAATTAATTAAAAGATGTAAGCGTACAGACAGCGGACGGAGCGACTTTGTTTCATACTGTTTTATATCATATAGGCTAGTGTTTTGACAGGCGATGTTAAGTGGTAAAACAAACAAATATACAATCTGACCTTCGCATTTATTATATTGGCATTGACATTCATCATCGGCCACATATTGGTCCACTGCTGTAGCAGTGGCGAGTGCTCAGTGGCGAGTGCTCAGTGGCGAGTGCTCAGTGGCGAGTGCTCAGTGGCGAGTGCTCAGTGGCGAGCAATTGAGGAAGCCTATGTCTACATAGGCTTCCCCAATTGCTCGCCACTGAGCACGATTCTCGGCAACTCTCAACCACTTCATTGATACTCACACTAGCCAAGTTAAGCACCGACTCCTTCATCCTGGCGAGTCCATATCTGGTGATGCCCAGCACCTCCCCCCGCGCCGTCATCTGCCCCGCCAGCAGCTCTACGTGTCTCCGGTCCACGCTCATGCCGTGCCCCTCCATCACCCCCTGGATCTCGGAGATGATGGTCGACTTGGCGGCCTCGATGCCGAGGGTCTGGTACACCTGGGTGGGAAAGTATCATGGAGGTAGGAAATATATATAAACAAGGAGGCGCCGCGATACATTCGCATGTATGAAAATCACTTCTAAAAGAGGTGCAAACCTAAACGTCATAATGGCACATAAAATGGCTGCCATTGATGACCTTGAATGACACAATCGTCGCAATGGACCAAGGGACAATCAATGTCAGTCATTTTAAGTTCCATTATGACGTTTAGGTATCCATCCACCTTTTTTCTTGAAGGTATTTCGTGTCTTTACTCTTTATATTATACGTCAATGGAAAGTAAAGACCGTGTGATACATTTTGATGAACGATAATTCAGAGAAGTTTAAAAAATAAAACAACCGACTTCCATGCCCCGCGAGTCAGTTTCAGTAGCAAGTTTGAGACGTTTAATGTCATATCTTTGAATATACTTATCCAATCTCGTTGAAATTACAATGGGAACACCTCGAAGAAGTTGCGGGGCTCTGTCCCTACCGATTAAAAAAAAGTTGCGGGGCTCTGTCCCTACCGATTAAAAAAAAGTTGCGGGGCTCTGTCCCTACCGATTAAAAAAAAGTTGCGGGGCTCTGTCCCTACCGATTAAAAAAAAGTTGCGGGGCTCTGTCCCTACCGATTAAAAAAAAGTTGCGGGGCTCTGTCCCTACCGATTAAAAAAAAGTTGCGGGGCTCTGTCCCTACCGATTAAAAAAAAGTTGCGGGGCTCTGTCCCTACCGATTAAAAAAAAGTTGCGGGGCTCTGTCCCTACCGATTAAAAAAAAGTTGCGGGGCTCTGTCCCTACCGATTAAAAAAAAGTTGCGGGGCTCTGTCCCTACCGATTAAAAAAAAGTTGCGGGGCTCTGTCCCTACCGATTAAAAAAAAGTTGCGGGGCTCTGTCCCTACCGATTAAAAAAAAGAATCATTCGAATCGGTTTACAATTGACGGAGTAATCGCGGTACATACATAGAAGAAAAAAACAACATTATGAATTGAGAACCTCCTCGTTTTTGGAAGTCGGTTGAGAAGTAGCTCAGATTAGAAATTTTATATTCTACCATATTGTCTATTGAAATTGACCTATACGAAATGTCGCAAATCTTTCGCACCGGTTAGGTTAGAGAAATAGGAAACAATAAGCCTGTTTGCATGGCGGTAGGACACTATCTAGTGTCAGCCTGACCAGCTACCGCCCTCAAGTTAGAAAATCTGTCGTTAAAACATCTAATGTATTCCGGCAGCTATCCTTGAGAGCCAGTTCCCATTCTAGGCCTAGCGTGCTTACCATCTTCGACCGCATCATCACTTACAACCGGTGAGATAGTGGTCAAACGCTAGCCTATATATATGACATAAAAAATTTTTTTTTTATCTACTTGCCAAAAGGCGGAGATTCTCACTTCGTCTGAATGTTGAAATGAAACTTCTTTATGCGCACTGGGGTCAAATTAAACGGATGTGACGTAGCGTCACGGTCCGAATGCAACGGAAGTGACGTACGAGGAAATCTAACTTGTCTATATTTCTGTGTGACAGAAGTTTCACTTCTAACTTAAATCTTAAACGTAATAATTAATGATAACTATATAATATTACTAGCTGACCCGGCAAACGTTGTTTTGCCATATAAATAAATGGCTATTAAAAAATAAGGGTTGATCGTAGAAGGGTGACAATTGAGGATTGTATGTATGTTTGTATGTTGTATCATAAAAAAATAGAAATTAAAAATTTTGTCTAAAAAATAAATAAAAAAATTTAGGGGTGGACTACCCCTAACATTTAGGGGGATGAAAAATAGATGTTGGCCGATTCTCATAGATACCGGATAAGCACAAAAAATTTCATCAAAATCGGTCAAGCCGTTTCGGAGGAGTATGGCAACGAAAACTGTGACACGAGAATTTTATATATTAGATGTAACAAGATTAATCAATTACTCGGAAGGAACTAATTGCTAAAATACGGATGTTAAACACCTAGTTTAGTAGCTAGGGCACAGATTATATAATACTACGTAACAGATACTTCACTCCCCTACAAAAACACAATATCAACGTTTATTTCAGACAATACAAGCAAAAATGTGTCTAAGGCGCTTGACTTAGCGTTGTTATTACTTCTTTCAGCACACGATGTACTGTATGTGTGTTCAATACAGTAAAGGGTTGACTCAATGAAATAAAAAAAAGTTTACACATTCTTTTTTCTAAACGCTAAGCACATAGAATGGGGGTCGCGTGTGGTCAACGACACGGGCAGACGACTGTTAAACGACGCCGAGAACCACGATTACTCCGTGATTGGCCCGGACTCGCCGACACACATTACTCCGTGATTGGCCCGGACTCGCCGACACACATTACTCCGTGATTGGCCCGGACTCGCCGACACACATTACTCCGTGATTGGCCCGGACTCGCCGACACACATTACTCCGTGATTGGCCCGGATTCGCCGACACACATTCCGAGCAATAGCAACCACTATCCAGACGTGATCGACATAGTGCTGCACAATGGGCTACATGTGCCAGTGAGCGTGGAGGTGCTGTACGACCTGGATGGGCAACACCTCTCGCTGCTTATAACACTCGGAGCAATCGTCGCAGCCGTACCACCCAGAAGATCAAGGCTCACAACTGACTGGGAAGCCTACAAAACGGAGCTGGCAGACATACGAGTTGGCCCACTAAACACCGCGCAAGACATAGAGAGATGTGCCGAACTACTGGAAAACAGAATGTCCGACGCCCAGCGAGTTGCCACGAGAGAAACGTCTCTCACCAGATGGAGAGAAAGATTACCTCGCAGGCTCCTCACGATGCGAGAGGAAAAGTGTCGGCTCAAGGAACTGTGGGCTCGCACACGTTGCCCGAGAACAAAACGTGAACTGAACACTGCAACAGAAAAGTTCACAGAGGCAGTTAACTCATGGAGGGGAGCTAACTGGGAAAACCATATAGAACATGTCTGTGAAAACATGACCTGTCTATACAGACTGAATCGCCAACTGACCCAGGCTAAAACGACGGTCTGCCCACTACTGGACTCCACCGGTAGCCGTCGCTACTCAGCCTTAGAGAAGGCAGAGCTACTAGCTGACCATTTGGAAGGTCAGTTCCAGCTGCACCCTGTACCACCGAACACCGGAGAAGCCGTCCGCGACCACCACGAGAGGGTAACCAGAGAAGTGACAGAGTACCTGCAGAGCCCCGCTTCCCCGCTGGGAGGGGATGACTTTATGTCCCCAGCGGAGGTGAAGAGAGCGATCAGAAGGCTGCAGGCGAGAAAGGCACCCGGCAAAGACGGGATCTCGACTGCCGCAATAAAACAGTTGCCGTCGAGGGGAATGGTCTGTCTGACCAGACTCTTCAACGGCATACTGCGAACTGGTCACTTTCCCTCTCTCTGGAAGACTGGCAAAGTAATCGTCATCCCGAAGCCAGGGAAGGATAGACGCCTACCAGCCAGCTACCGACCCATCACGCTGCTACCGCACATAGCGAAGCTGTTCGAGCGATTGCTGCTGCGGAGACTACGCCCACACTGCATCCCTAGGGACGAGCAGTTTGGGTTCCGCACCCAGCACTCCACCACGCTCCAGCTGACACGCGTACTTCACCATGTGACGAGCGAACTGAACCAGGGGAGGAAAACGGTCGCCGTGTTCCTCGATATCGAGAAAGCTTTTGACAGGGTGTGGCATGAAGGCCTCATCTACAAGCTGGTACAGAAGACGATGCCGCCAGCGCTGCTCCGCATCGTGGCGTCGTTCCTCGCCAATCGTCAATTCTACGTGTCCGTCGAGAACATCAGCTCCGGATGCAGACCGATCGTTGCGGGGGTACCGCAAGGAAGCTGCCTGTCCCCGGCGCTCTACGCCGTCTACACAGATGACATCCCGGTCCTGGAAGAGGAGCATCTTAGACCTGGAGAAAGGGGTGTCATACTAGCGCTCTTCGCTGATGACAGCGCCTACCTAACCTCGTCAACAAATGCTACCATATCCGCAAGCGGAATACAGCGGGTGTTAAACCTTCTGCCAGAATGGCTAGATAAGTGGCGCATGGCTGTGAACGTGGGAAAGACAGCCGCGCTACTTACCGGTGCACAGCGTATTCTGCCCCCTCCATTGCAACTTCGAGGCGAGAATGTCCGATGGGAAAAGTCGGTAAAGTACCTCAGCATCCACATTGACCGGTCCCTGAGAATGGGTCCACAGACCACCCACTCTGTGAGACAGGCAAAAGCGGCGAGAGCCATGCTGAGACCGGTCCTAAGCTCGAAGTTGCCACTGAAAACCAAGATCGGTATTTATAAGACGTACGTGCGAACACGTCTTACATACGCTGCACCATCGTGGTATGCATTATGTTCGAAAACAAATAAGCAAAGACTGCAAGTTGTCCAAAATGTCGCCCTGCGGATGTGCACATGAGCCGGCCGCTACGTCAGAAATGACGTTATAGCGAGAGACCTCAACATAGAGTCAGTGGAGAAATTGGTCGTCCGACGGACAACGACGAGGTTGTAGACGGCACGCTAGATGAGGCAAACTAACCAAAGCCATGATAGGCACGAAGACCACAAAGCCAAGAAGGCCCACGATAACCACAAAGCCAAGATGGCCAACAACCGGACCTACAAGGGAATTAAACCCGCACCGTCCCCGTTGGGTAGTAGCCCGACGCGCCCAGCCGGGTAAAAGAGGATAACCTCGAACCCGACCCAAGCTCGCATAGTCTACTTAGTTATAATTATATTATATTCTTAAGACATACTCTGCGTTAGTAAATTAAGGTACCTACGTGTACAAACTAAGCTTGATGAATAAACAATAAAAAAAACATTCTTTTTATTTACCTCACAAAATAACATCAAAATTCCTTACTAAGAGTCGAATGTGAAGTCGAGAAAGTGAGTTTACGCCGTCTTGTTATTTTAGTATCGTTAACATAAAAAAAATAAAAATATTATGCTTTTTTTATCATACCCGCAAAATGACTCTGAAAAACTTAAATCGTTTCTAATATAGAATACGAATGCGCAGTTATACCGACATTAGAATAACAATATACGTTGCGCGCGCGTGAGCGGTGACGACCGACTGGCAGATAGTACCGCCGGAGTTGACGAAAGTTTAGGTGTAAATCGCAGTAGCTATGGGCGAGTGAGGGAGGCGTGTACAGCGCCACTAGTAGTTACTACGGCTAGGGCCGCACTGAATTGTAAAGTACTTTGAAGTGAAATAAAAAAATAATAATTTTATAATTTTTAATTTTAACGCGTAGCTTTCTAGTTCTACACATTTCCGGTTGATTTATGCTTGAAAATCTCTTTATTTTGACGTCTAACGTAGAAGGATGTCTAATCATGAAATGTCTTACTTCCAATATATTGTTGGAGGTGGTTTTCCTTCCATCTACTCCATAGGTCGCGATCACGTCTCTCAGTCCGTTACCTTCTACGCACAACTTGTATCTGAAAAATAAAAAAATAAAAACTCTAGTATACATTGTGATGTATGTCACAGCCAACTAGCTTAATTAGCCATTCAGTCAACAGCCTAGCCTCTTTACTAAACAGCGCCGTACAACTAGCGGCCTGAATGATATTCAGCCATTTGATGGGCTTCTGTACCTTTCTGTACATTTAAACGCCATGGCGTCGGTTCTGGTGACGCGCGGCTCCCCTCCTCGCTGGGCTCGTCGGCGCACGTCGCGCGGTGGTCACTGTTCTCTAGTGTGCTGCCTTAGTGTCAGACTGAGCCAGTTTAATAAATGTTGTAACAAACGCTACGGCTGAATATCATTCAGGCCGCTAGATGAAAGTCAAGAAGCTAGGCTCTTGATTAAACGGGTAATTAAGCTAGTTGGCTGCGACATATAAGCCTAGGACACACTAGGGAACAAACTGAGCGACATGTTTTGAAACATTATGCTCGACAACTACGTGAATGTCCCGAGAGAGAATGCCGTGCAACATTTTGCGTGCGCTCGCTCCGAGTGCGGGAGCAAGCAACATGTCCCGCGTCACGTAAAATGTTGCAGGATACTTGCAACGTTGCAGCGACACGTAGATTGAGTGTTGCGCGTCATGTTGCGGGACAAAATGTCCCCTAGTGTATCCCAGGCTATAAACATACATAATCTCGAAGTGAAAGGTGCGCGAAGGAACGTTACGCCTCAACTTTTAGTTAACGCTCGATTTTCTCCTCATAAAATTTTCACACCGCGGGCTAAATATCAATCTCGTTTCTTAAGGAAGCAGTAAACTCTACGATAAATTATGATAAAACCCTCACCTAACTTCAGCATTCTCGTCCATACACGCGATGACAGCCCGGGACACCTGCGGCAGTCCCTTGACAACAATGGCCGGCAACTGTCGTACCAACTGTTGCAGCGACATGTTGAGCCAGCCGCCGGTCTTACCAGGCTCCGCGGTCACCTTGATGGCCCAGTCTGATACTATGTGCACGTTGCCAGGCTTGATCTTCAGCTTTGATGTGCAGATCCTGGGGGAATTGATTATTTTTAGGGTTCTTAAGGTAAGGTACGGACCTTAAAAGGAAATAATTTATGATCGTACAAACCGAAATAACATAATTCATATACCGCGACAGTCAAAGTATCGCCTGCCGTAAAGCCAGAGCCAGCATCATGTCATCAAGGTTTACAATTGAGTTTGAGATGTTTATCTCCCTATATCCGGAGATGATTACCAGATCTCGATAAAATTTTAATTAATTTCATATGAAGTCTCTAGTGTGGGGCCCTTTTTGTGGATGCCCCGGGGGTACTGCCCCGATTGCCCTCCCCTAAATCCGGCCCTGCCTTAGCCATTGGGCTATTCCCGCTTCCAGGGAATTCAGGGCATTCCAGGGAAATTATTATATGTTCTGTTTACTGTACTGATTATTCCTGTGTAAAATTTTAGCTTAATCATTAATTTATGCCCCTCTCCCGCCACAAACCAGTTCCAGGAAAATAGGGAAAAAATATCTATGACTGCAATGAACAGCACGTTTATTTAAAGACCACGTTAGTGAAAAAATCACTGTAAAATAGGTCGCCGTATTCTGTATACTTTTTTTTTTTTTGTTTCTTTATGGCTCCACATATTAGTGTATTTAGCCAGTGTCAAGTATTGAAATTTTTCAAGTTTTTATGAATGTTAGTCGTAGAGATGGGTCAAAGTCACATTTCAGGTCAGTTGTCAAGTAAAAGTCTAGTCTAAGTCATACCTTCAGTAAAGATGTGGTGTTTACTGAAGATTTTCAGTGGAATTTTGGTGAGAACACAAATAGCATGTTTTTCAACATTGTGCTGTTTCCCTACACTCGCACACATTCACCGGCACTTAATGGTTAATAATACACATTTATTACACATTAACTCGCGAAAGAACACAAGTTTTAGGAAAGAATACAATGAGATCACACACACTTTTCCACGTTCCCGCCAAAACTCCCTGTATACTTTATCAACTCTCTCTTTATCATATACGTTAAGAGGAAATGCGGGTGCGAGGAATTTGAAAAATAGGTATTTTAAGGAAACTATTGCCGTCGCGCAGTGACCGAACAAACAACAAGAGTGCGATAGGGACAACAGCAACTCAGACCCATTTTACATACAACATTTTGACTAAAAATAGGTTCCGTATTCCCGTGTTTTCACCTCGAAAACTGATCCGATTCAATTATTTTGCAGATGATGATGATGAGTGTTTCTATGCTTGTATCATTTTTTTTTTGTCATTAAACCCTTTAAAATTTGTCTGGTAGTCTTTCAAATCACGGCAGTGAAATAAGTTCATTTTCAGGTTTTTGAAGGTTCATATTGCTTTTTGCAATTGGTAGGTCAAAAAAAGCATATGACAGGGGCGTAGCTAAGCAGACCTTGATTTTTGTGTAAATACATTTTGGAAACAGGAATCAAAGAATCAAAGAATCAAAGCATTTATTCAGTATGTAGGCAGTATAAATATACACACATATACACGTCAAAATCATAAAATAAATCATAACCAATTATCAAGTAAACATAGCAAAAGCAGAATTTAACGCTTTGAATTAGAAAAAAAAAAGTAATGAACCATTCAGCTGTCATCCAATCGTTTACGTCAGAATATTTAAAAAAAATTAAAGTAGGTTAATACCAACCATACATGTAACTGTGTGTTTCAGTACTTCAGACAATTTTTATATATAAAAAAAATAAAAAAGTGAAATACATTTGTATGGAAAAATGCACTCAGCGTTCCCTCGTAAGAAAGTAGGTAATGAAATAAACGACACACAATGCGCATACTCACGAGTACACGATAGACTCCACGCTGACTTCCAGACACAGCAGGCGGATGCGGTTGGCGTCCAGTCTGATCAACAGGAAGCATTCGTTCGGGAGGTACACCTCGTCAATGTACGTCGTTATCTAAGGAAAGAAAGAAAGAAAAATCATTTATTTGACATAACACATTAAAATACTTACTAACACAATGAAACAAGAAAAAACAAGAAATGTGAGGTGTCAAAAAGGCTTGTCTCAGCACATTATGTCTAGATTTACACCTGGACGCTGATTTTCAGACAAGCCTGCGGGTGATGAAAAAAATGCGAAAATATTTGTAAATAAAATAATTAAAATAAATAATAAATTGATACATAGATAAAATAGGTACACTTAGATAGATATTAAATATAAATATATTTAATAATAATATTAAATATAGATATTAGATACTAAATATATGTATAAAAAATTTATATGTCGGAGCGAAAAAATATAATGAAACTTATAAATATGTATTTTAGGTTAATTAGGAAAGGAACAACATTTGGAGGCTTTTACTTTACTTTACTTTTTTACTTTTTTATTTCCAAAAACAAATTAACAGGAAGCACTAGAGATACAATATTAAACTTAACTAATTGAAAAACGTTTACAAAAAGAATACTTAAAACTAGAGCCATATTTAACTGCGGCTCCACACTAGGCTCAAGGCCCGTGTCGTGGCAGCCATTTATTCGAAAATCACTGTCTTTTTACTTTTATGGAGGCATCCCTAATGGTGTGCGCGTGCGTACCTATGTGTGTGTGTGTGTGTGTGTGTGTGTGTGCGCGTGCGTACCTATGTGTGTGTGTGTGTGTGTGAGGTGAGATCTATGTTTAATTTTAACGTGAACTCACAAGTTTCCCAGTTGAATAATCTTCTCTGTGTCATCATATGATTTGCCTTGTAACCATTTATGTACCAAGCGTCGGGCACTAGCAGTATTTTCATTTTTGATGTCACAGACCTTAGCGACATTGTTGTAGATATGTGTGAAAATATACTGAGTGTGACGCTTTGCGAAAAAGGAATGGGTTCTAGGAAGTGGAATCCTATAAATTCGTCTTTTAGCTATATCTTCCCAATTCTCTAATAATCGAGCCTTTTTGTGAAATAAGTTAACTACTTTTGAGATATATAGCTATTCTTTTTTCTCATACTCGGCTTTAACGCGTCGTAACAGTTCTTTGTAGAAATTACGATATCGCTTGTAAGTTATTTGTGCTGTTTTATTTTTAGGATCTCTCTTAGCTTTAAGATGCAACAAGTCCCTATTTTTTTGGCATTTGATGAGTCCCGGGGTGATCCAAGGCTTAAGATTAAATTTGTTGCGGCTGAGTGATATCGATTTACTATGCGGGGCAACAATTTTGTTAAGAATCGCGAGAAACTCACTAACAGCTAGGTTAACGTCTTGTTTACTAGTTACAGTAGTCCAGTCAACCTTTTTCAGATCATCTGTCACGGCTGCAAAATCAATTTGATGTCGGATACGCGTACTTGATCTCAACGGAGGATTTGTTTTGACCACTCCCAACATGCACATGTCGTGATCAGTAATGTCTGTGTTGCAGACAATACCGACTGATTTAAAGCCCTGTTTGATAAATATGTGATCGATACATGCATTGTTTCGGGTGGGCTTCGTTATCGCTGGTAACATTTGGTTCTCTGCAGCAAGATAGAGGTAATCGGCGCATTGGGTACTTACGTCGCCAAGTAGGTCTATGTTGAGATCACCCGCCCAAATCATACACCTATTTCCCTTTTCTAGCGTCAAAAAATTATTCAGTGACAATATAAAATTTTCAGTTTGTTTAAAAGAGGGAGACCGATAGATACCAAGAACTAAGAACTCTTTACCTATACTAATTTTTAAACAGTTACAGTCCATTATTTCCGGCTCTGATACAACTGCAGACCAGGAACTCCGCACGTAAACTGTGACGCCCCCGCTTTTATTTATATATTTTTGTGTGCAATACGAGTCATATCCCTGAATTTGCGGTATGAGAGAGTCCTTGTTTAACCAGCATTCGGTTAGCACGATGACGTCATACTTGACACTGACTCGCATTAAAGAAACCAGGAAAGCGTTAAAATTTTGTTGCAAACTTCGGATATTAAATGTCAAAACTTTAAATTTATAATCACTTGTGAGGTATTTACTACATTGTTCAAGGCTATCTAACTCAAAGCACTTAATATGAAGCGAATTGTCTAAGTTTTCCATTATTTCAACCATTATGTAAAATTAAATATTTTATGGTGTAAATGGTAAAAAAGTCCTGAAAGTGCTTTGCAGCAGAGGTTATTATTTATATAAGTAAGCCTATTATATATAGCAACTAATTGTGACGAGGTAGGTGTATAAAAAGAGTGACAAGCATGTAATTTAGTATTGGTGGGTGTTGTGAGTAAGAAAAGTTGTAGTATTTCAATGTGTGGGTGCATGTTGATACTGTGTGATATTATGTTTATGACAGCATTCTTATACCTTAATAATTGTGAAAAACATGTAACTGTAATCTGAGATTGAATAAAAATTAATAGCAGTTTATAATTTAAGCATTTGCAAAAATCAGAGTCACAAGTAGGATATACACAAAACAAGATTCTACAAAGGCAGGTGTATGAGTATATAGACGAATTAAATGAATCATGTAGACGCAGTGGGCGTGACTGGTGCTGGAAGATGCTTTGCAATTTTCTCCGACGTTGAGTGGCTGCTGTTGTCACGCCCCAGGTGGCGTTCCAGGTCTGCGTGATTTCGTATTGTAATGGCGGGGCGTCCTTCAGCTTTACGGATATGCAGAATTCCATATCTCGTCCAGCAGTGTTGGAATCCACACAGCTTTGTGCGACGACGGGCTTCCTGAAATAACTGCCTGTGGAACTTAGTAAGGCGCTCGTTGAAGTAAACCCTCGTATCTGTTCCGGTAACATCCAAGGCAGTCGAAGTGATGTTTCGCCTGACCTTAGCTGCCTTCAGGAAGGAGTCCCGTTTGGCGCGGTTAACAAAGCGGACAACGATGAGTCTGGGGCGCTTGGCGGCGCTGTTGTTCTGTAGCTTCGGTCCGACCCTCTCAACCCAGTCTAGGTCGCAGTCCTGTAGTTCTTCTCCTACCGCGGTGGCCGCTACGCGTATTATATGGTGTAGGTTTTCGTTTGGATTTTCAGGTATACCTATAATTTCCATCTCGTTCCTGAGCGCCGATTGCATTTGGGACTGAATAGTATTCTCGAGTTTCTCGATTCTGTCCTCAAAAAAGGAAACATCAGACTGCGCGTCCTCCAGCCCTGAGATTCGAGTAACGCAGGCATATAAAGATAGATCAAACTCATTAATCTTCTTGTTGCTTGATTCGGCGATAGTTTGAACGTGTTGTCTGAGTTCATTTAAAGCGCACTCAAAACCGTCCATCCTCTTATTGTGCCCTTCTGTCACGTCTTTAAACTGTTTTTTTAAATCAGTCATATCCTGGCGCAGCATCCTAATCTCAGACAAAATTAGTGCAGTTTCGGACGATGCTACCATTGGGGTGCAGCAAACGGCGCCGGATGCACCGCGCTGCTTATTGATATTGCTTCTAGACGGCGTGCTATTTATTGCTCCAGATCTTACAGGAGTATTAGAATTGTCGCCTTTTCGTACCCTACTGTGACAGTTAGGACATATCCAGTTCGAAATAAGATCAGCGGTTCTATCGGCGGGCGACAGGTTAACGCACAATAGGTGAAAAATGTTGTTACATTTTATGCAACTCAGACTGTCGTCAGTATTCGCCGGGCCACGGCACGCGTCACATGTACCGGTCATGTTAATTTTGATCTTGCAATGCGATGGTTTTTAAAGATATCTATGTTCAAACCTTGGTGTTAGTGTGAAGTGCAGTGACAAAGACAGCATGAGCACTTTTCCGTGCGTGGGAGTGAGACGGCGCACACACTGCAAGGCGCGATCCAGCTTAGATGATTTTTAAGGTGATAATGCCGCTATCAACACAAAACCTTTAGACTTTCCGAGAAGGTGGATCTCTAAACTGTGTTTTGATCATTTATTCACGCACTGTAGATCACTTTATCTATTTATTTTATGTGTAAAACTGATAAGATTGTGTTATACGATGTTAACTTGAGGGGTACCCCCGAACGAAAAAAAGGATAAAATAAATAAATAAAATAAAATTTTAATTTAGAAAGGAATAGCTGGGTCACAAGGAAGTTAACAATTAAATAAAAATTTAAATCTAAGCGGCCAGCTACCACCTTCAAGTTAGAAAATCTATCGTCAAACAACTATAGCGTTCTGGCAGCAATCTTTGAGAGCTAGTCCCTATTCTAGGCGTAGTGTGCTGTCATCCTCGACTCCATCATCTCTTACCAACAGGTGAAATGTTGGATAGTAGTAAAGTCGGTTTACGGACGATAATTTTAAGTGATAACGTCATACCATCGTGCCTCTCTATCGCTTGTTCCACGCTCTCGCTCGCACGCGGAACGTGACACTTTTTCGTGCGTGCAGCCAGCGTTCATCGATTAATATTCACAAGATGTTATGTGTGTTATGTTATGTTTGTATATTGTATAGAAAAGAACAGACCTCTCCGAGGGTTGTCTTCTCAATTCTGCCCTTGACTCTCCTGGCGAACTCCTGGTCCGTGGGGCGCGCCAGCTCCGCCGTGATGATGGGCGTGGATATGACGCGGGATGCGTTGATGATCTCCTTGACTCGCGGCACGCCCTGCGTGATGTTCATGGAGGCTACTCCGGCGAAGTGGAACGTTTTCAGGGTCATCTGAGTTCCTGGCTCGCCGATACTCTGCAAATATATACGGTTTATTAACCACTGGACAACTGAAGATGAAGCTCAGTGGCGTGCCATAGGAGAGGCCTATGTCCAGCATTGGACGAATACTGGCTGTTAATGATGATGATGAACCACGGGGCAAATACTACTTTGTTTTCAACCGACATTGCATGGTGGTAGGACACTATCTAGTGTCCGCCTGGCCGGCTACCACCCTCGAGTTATAAAATCAGTCGCCAAACATCTAATATGTTCCGCAGCTATCCTTGAGAGCCAGTTCCCATTCTTGGCCTAGCGTGCTTACCATCTTCGACCGCATCATCACATACTAACAGGTGAGATAGGGGTCAAACGCTAGCCTATAAGATATTAAAAAGAAACATTAATTACTCATATAATTTAATAGTAGAATGAAGATACAGGTCCTTTTGTTTTAACGTTTTAGTCCGGAAGCACTGACGTATGAACTGCACGAGCTGCGTCAGAGTCAGCCGCTCCAGCTGTTTTCTGACGTCACCGTAGCTGCACCGTAACTAGTAGATAATATAACCTGTGCAGCTAGCGCGCCGACCGCAGTCCCGGGCTCTATGATTCCACGCTGGTACTTGTCGTGGCACACACGTATGAACTGCACGAGCTGCGTCAGAGTCAGCCGCTCCAGCTGTTTTCTGACGTCACCGTAGCTGCACCGTAACTAGTAGATAATATAACCTGTGCAGCTAGCGCGCCGACCGCAGTCCCGGGCTCTATGATTCCACGCTGGTACTTGTCGTGGCACACACGTATGAACTGCACGAGCTGCGTCAGAGTCAGCCGCTCCAGCTGTTTTCTGACGTCACCGTAGCTGCACCGTAACTAGTAGATAATATAACCTGTGCAGCTAGCGCGCCGACCGCAGTCCCGGGCTCTATGATTCCACGCTGGTACTTGTCGTGGCACACACGTATGAACTGCACGAGCTGCGTCAGAGTCAGCCGCTCCAGCTGTTTTCTGACGTCACCGTAGCTGCACCGTAACTAGTAGATAATATAACCTGTGCAGCTAGCGCGCCGACCGCAGTCCCGGGCTCTATGATTCCACGCTGGTACTTGTCGTGGCACACACGTATGAACTGCACGAGCTGCGTCAGAGTCAGCCGCTCCAGCTGTTTTCTGACGTCACCGTAGCTGCACCGTAACTAGTAGATAATATAACCTGTGCAGCTAGCGCGCCGACCGCAGTCCCGGGCTCTATGATTCCACGCTGGTACTTGTCGTGGCACACACGTATGAACTGCACGAGCTGCGTCAGAGTCAGCCGCTCCAGCTGTTTTCTGACGTCACCGTAGCTGCACCGTAACTAGTAGATAATATAACCTGTGCAGCTAGCGCGCCGACCGCAGTCCCGGGCTCTATGATTCCACGCTGGTACTTGTCGTGGCACACACGTATGAACTGCACGAGCTGCGTCAGAGTCAGCCGCTCCAGCTGTTTTCTGACGTCACCGTAGCTGCACCGTAACTAGTAGATAATATAACCTGTGCAGCTAGCGCGCCGACCGCAGTCCCGGGCTCTATGATTCCACGCTGGTACTTGTCGTGGCACACACGTATGAACTGCACGAGCTGCGTCAGAGTCAGCCGCTCCAGCTGTTTTCTGACGTCACCGTAGCTGCACCGTAACTAGTAGATAATATAACCTGTGCAGCTAGCGCGCCGACCGCAGTCCCGGGCTCTATGATTCCACGCTGGTACTTGTCGTGGCACACACGTATGAACTGCACGAGCTGCGTCAGAGTCAGCCGCTCCAGCTGTTTTCTGACGTCACCGTAGCTGCACCGTAACTAGTAGATAATATAACCTGTGCAGCTAGCGCGCCGACCGCAGTCCCGGGCTCTATGATTCCACGCTGGTACTTGTCGTGGCACACACGTATGAACTGCACGAGCTGCGTCAGAGTCAGCCGCTCCAGCTGTTTTCTGACGTCACCGTAGCTGCACCGTAACTAGTAGATAATATAACCTGTGCAGCTAGCGCGCCGACCGCAGTCCCGGGCTCTATGATTCCACGCTGGTACTTGTCGTGGCACACACGTATGAACTGCACGAGCTGCGTCAGAGTCAGCCGCTCCAGCTGTTTGCTGATGTCCCCGCAGTTGTCGTAGCGAGCGCGTAGATTGCGCACTTTGTCCGCTATGCTCTTGAGGTACGACCTAGGAAATAAAATGTGAATGGAAATGTTAACACAGCTGTCAGTGTCACCTGCCATTCTTACACACATCAAAGTTAGTTCCTAAAATGGCCGCAGGTGGCGCTGACACAATCGAATATAAAGGCTGACGCACCGGGGCTCGGCCTCTTTTTTCCCATTTAACATTGTTATTCTATTCACTCACAGATCTGTAATAAAGCATTGATCCGCATTTTAGTGTCCTTTTATTCGATGAAGGGTTATTTATTTTCATCAATCAATTTGGACAGGAACTTGTTGAAATATATTATTAACCGAATAGTATAATATATTGTTAATCCTGAAGAAACATAATATAAGAAAAAAATTAATAGATGAATATAAGAAAAAAAATAATAAAAGTTGAAACAAGAATGTTTGTTCGGGGATAACTTCGTCATTTATGCACCGATTTTGATTATTCTTTTTTTGTTCGAAAGGAGATATCCCAAGTGTGGTACCATGGTAATTTTATCGAGGTCTGATAATTATCTCCAGAGATATTGAGATAAACATCTCAAAATTGGTACTGAAAATGAACATTGAAGCCGGTTCTTTTTTAGTTTTTAAACGATATTATTAGTTATAGAATAATTTGGCACACAAATCTAAACTAATATTATAAAGAGGAAGATTTTATTGTTTGTTTGTTACAATTGAACTCAAAAACTACTGGACTGTTATCAAAAATGAATGCAAAGCTACATTATCAGCGAGTAACATAAGCTATATTTTATCCCCGTATTCTCACGAGAACGGTAACTACGCGGGTGAAACCGCGAGGCGCTGCTAATAGTATTCAACCTGGATTAGCACATATGACTATTTACAAGCATCAACATATAAACGCAGGTGAAGCTGCGGGGCACAAGTAGGGAATAAGATCGTTTAAAAACTAAAAGAACCGACTTCAAATGCCGCGCTAATAATTTTCAGTACCAAGTTTGAGGTGTTTATCTCCATATCTCACGTCCCCCCCCCCCTCCAAAAGCTAAACTGCTGGCTTGAAAAATCTGGAAAAATTCGTGATAATAGCGCATTTCATGAACTTTAAAGGAAAATTATAGCGGTTAAGATAACTTTATTAGTTTAGCAGTAATAGTCGTTGAACTTGGGTGTTGGATAATTTTGTACCAAATACAACATCCTTAGAATAAATCCTTTAAAGTGACAAAGACGGAGTACCTAGTTGCTTGTTTATAACGGGTAAATACTTGCATTGAATAACATGCTACTACGGAACCCTACACTGCGCGTGGCCTGACACGCACTTGGCCGGTTATTTAACCTATAAATGCGATGCGTCAATACTCACAATAACTCATTCTTGAACTCTTCAGTGATGGTCTTGAAGTCATTTAGCGCCAGGGTCTCTTTCGCCGCCAGAATTATACCGTCTGCGTCGAGAGGTTCTTCGTCTCTGGACAAATAAATAAAATAAATATATAGATATATAGATTGATGGCGGTACCATATCTATATATCGGTACCTCCATGAATCTATTTATCGTGCATATTACGATGACACTTTGACCCAAAGACAACTTTTTCAGACTATTATTTAGCTTTTTTAAAATAACAGCTAACATAGAGATGATTAACGTGGCCATATAAGAGACTTCATGGGTCCACTATGGTACAGAACATTAACGTGGCCATATAACAGACTTCATGGGTCCACTATGGTACAGAACATTAACGTGGCCATATAACAGACTTCATGGGTCCACTATGGTACAGAACATTAACGTGGCCATATAACAGACTTCATGGGTCCACTATGGTACAGAACATTAACGTGGCCATATAACAGACTTCACGGGTCAACTATGGTACAGAACATTAACGTGGCCATATAACAGACTTCATGGGTCCACTATGGTACAGAACATTAACGTGGCCATATAACAGACTTCATGGGTCCACTATGGTACAGAACATTAACGTGGCCATATAACAGACTTCATGGGTCCACTATGGTACAGAACATTAACGTGGCCATATAACAGACTTCACGGGTCCACTATGGTACAGAACATTAACGTGGCCATATAACAGACTTCATGGGTCCACTATGGTACAGAACATTAACGTGGCCATATAACAGACTTCACGGGTCCACTATGGTACAGAACATTAACGTGGCCATATAACAGACTTCATGGGTCCACTATGGTACAGAACATTAACGTGGCCATATAACAGACTTCACGGGTCCACTATGGTACAGAACATTAACGTGGCCATATAACAGACTTCATGGGTCCACTATGGTACAGAACATTAACGTGGCCATATAACAGACTTCATGGGTCCACTATGGTACAGAACATTAACGTGGCCATATAACAGACTTCATGGGTCCACTATGGTACAGAACAACCCAAACAAGAAAACACTGGAAAAAGCTGGAGGAGGCCTTCGTGTCGCAAAGACACGCTGATAACGCCCAATAACCAATATTTTTTACTCAACGTATTAGTTTTATAACATTTAACTTCGTACAAAATTATTCATATAAAATTATTTAATTATTCATATCGTAATATTACATTGTAAGATCTATGCTGGCAATAAAGGCTTTAAACATATTTATTGATATACTTTAACATTAAATTAATTAATTATTTATATTGTCATTTTAGAATAGAAGGTACATATATATACAACTTAAAAATAAATTAAACTATTAACTGAATAATAAAGGCTTTATAATAATAACAGACTTCAAATGCCGAGCTAGTAACTTTCAGTACAAAGTTTGAGGAGTTTATCACCATATCTCAGGAGATATTTATCAGATCTCGATAAAATGACAATGGGACTAAACGGAAGCATTTTCTTTTAAACAAAAAGAATTGGTTGTCTGTTAAGTCGGTTTACGGACGATAATTTTACGTGATAACGTCATACGATCGTGCCTCTCTATCGCTTGTTCTGCGCTCTCACTCGCACGCGGAACGTGACACTTTTTCGTGCGTGCAGCCGGCGTTCATCGGTTTATAAGACGTTATCACGTTAAAAAATAATTTTCAAAATCAGGTTCTAAATTATGGAATTCCGAGGTAACAAAAAAAAACAACAGGCAATGAAGAAGAACCACCCATTTTATGAAGTCAGTTAAAAATGCATGATTACTATCTTCGACCGCGTTATCACTTACCAAAAGGTGAGATAGTGGTCAAACGCTAGACTATAAGATATATATTTTTTTAATGTTGTCTGTAAAGGTTAGTTTACGGAAGATAGTTTAACGTGACAACGTCATAACAATACATTGATGAAATCGGCGCTAGCGTACAATGAGTGTAACGGGACACTTTTTCGTGCACGCAGCCGGCGCTCATCGATACATTTGACGTTGTCACGTCAAAAAAATAACTAACTTGTGATGACAGGAGGCCCGCACGTGGTTTATGACGCGGGACAGCAGCACGGGCCGGTCCCGGCCCTCCATGTAGCTGGGGTCCAGTCCGTCGGAGCCGTACTTGAACTGAACCACCTCGCCCGTCGCGTTGCGGACCGTCATGTCGTAGTGCACCACCAGGTCTTCTAATGACTGGAGGGGGGGGGGGGGGGACAGAGGTACAGTACAGTCTCACTAATCCGGCACTATTAATTACAGATGTTACAGTTCCGGCTTCGGTTCCGATATACCGAAACTTTCGGTTGATTTAAAACCTCCGGTTGCGGCTTCGGTTCCGATTGATTTGCAGCGAAGGTTATATCGAATAATTAAAGAATTGTTTTATTAATTTATCTGACTCGGCCTTGACATAGGTTCTCATTTGTCCCCAACACTTCGTGGTTCACCTCCGGTTCCGATGGTTACGTTAAAATAAATTTCAAATCTCCGGTTCCGATTTCGGTTCCGATAAAACCAACTCCGCAAAATCCCTACTATCAATAATTAACATAGTTTAATGACTAAAACAACAGACTTCCATGCACCGCGAGTCATTTTAAGTAGCAAGTTTGAGACGTTTATCGTCATATCTCTGGAGATACTTATCAGATCTCGATGAAAATACAATGAGACTATCTTGGAAGTGTAGGGTACATTTCCAAGATGGTCTCATTGCAATTTCATCGATTAGAAAAACAATCATTCGAATCGGTTCGCAATTGACGGAGTAATCGCGTAACATACATGCAAAAACAATACAGGCGAATTGAGAACCTCCTCTTTGGAAGTAGGTTGAAAACCAAAGGTTGCCGGATTACTGGAATGTTCGGATTCATGGGTGGTAAAGAAAAATTCAAATTCATAGTAAATAACATAAAGCACTTCATAAAGGCAATGTTTGTCATGTTTTCTCTACTGTCTAACTTCTATAGAGTGTCCATTTTATGATTCAGACCTAGAGTCTTGTGTTTCCGTTTACTTGCTTTTGAGGGCCCGGTGGCGTAATCAATTCAATACATTTATTTTTCATAAAAGTACACAAGGTACACTTATGAACTTCAATAATATCATACAATCAAACAATAATATAACATATAAACATCGATTAAGTGTCAAAATAAACTATAGTTCTCAAGTAAAATAATTATAATAATAAATGATCTTGCCATGATTTTCTGTCCTCGAGGAAATCGTCAATTTTGTAATATGCTTTATCCATGAGTAAACGTTTTATAGTGTTTTTAAATTGATTTTCACGAAGATTAACTATATGATCAGGTAAAATATTGTAAAACCTCACACTTATTTACCTTAGTTAAGGGAGAACGGTCGGCTTTGATGCCAGAGGTACTGAGTTTAAACCTCACCGTGCACCGATGGATTTTTCTATCGAAAAATGTATGTGCGCTTTTCACAGTGGCCCTCCGGTGAAAGAAAAACATCGTTAAGAAACCAACAACCCCCGCATGGTGGTAGGACTATCTAGTGTCCGCCTGGCCAGCTACCACCCTCAAGTTAGAAAATCTGTCGTCAAACATCTACTGTGTTCTGGCAGCTATCCTTGAGAGCCGGTTCCCATTCTAGGCCTAGCGTGCTTACCATCTACGACCGCATCATCACTTACCGACAGGTGAGATAGTGGTCAAACGCTAGCCTATAAGATATTAAAAAAAATATTATCAAGGGAGATATTTCGCACTTGTCATAATAAAAAAAAAATCGGCCAAGTCGAGTTGGACTCGCCCACCGAAGCTTCCGTACCATCGTTGGTTGGTACCAATTAAGCTATTCCGAATTATAGCTAAAAAGCTAAAATATAAAAAAAAGTTGTATATTGAGGTAAATTTTGGTACTTACAAGTTTTCACTAAAATCTAAATTTGCCCATATCTTTTTATTGTGTAGATTCAGGACCTTGATTTTTATACACCTAATAGGGACTATAGACTCCAGTATCTGGTATAAATTTCAACTTGCTAGGTCCACACGTTCCTGAGAAAATCGGTGGTGACACACGGACAGACAGACAGACAGACAGACAGACAGACAGACGGACAAGAAAGTGATCTTATAAGGGTTCCTTTTTTTACCTTTTGAGGTACGGAACCCTACAAATAATAATACCTTAACAAGTCGTCTCTGCAAGTATCCAGTCTCAGCGGTCTTCACGGCGGTGTCTACCAGTCCCTCGCGGCCTCCCATCGTGTGGAAGAAGAACTCGGTGGGAGTGAGACCCGTGTAGAAACTGTTCTTTACGAAACCACGCGCAGCTGGGATTTTGGCTGGGGATCAAAATCAATACTAAAGTTATAAATGCGAAAGTTTGTTTGTATATTTGTTTGTTTGCGACTTCAACAAACGTTCGTCAAACGGCTGAAGCTTTGCACATGTGTAGCCCGTATTACGGATTGTTAACAATACTTATAAATAGTTAGTGGTGTTTATATTACATAGTTCATAGTAAAATCATCTAAAATTAGGGCGGGTGTGCCATCGGGATTAGGTTATGGGATACTTTTTAACACGGGCAAAGCCGCGGGGCACAGCTGTTACATATAAGTATTCAGTAGGTATTTCATTTTAGAAACTCGAGTTCATTTTAATAGTATAAGGGCTAGTGTCACCTGTTCCTGATGAAGTCTGACAAATGACGCCACATAAATGCGGTCAAAAATCTCAAAATCAGATACGTTCCTAATAGGACTTGTCAGGAACCAGTGAAACTTGCCTTAAATCACGTTAAATACCAATTTTATAAATCAATAAGTAAGTATTGTTTAAATACAGTAGATTTAAGTGTTTGCAGGTCACTTTTCAACCGACTTCGCAAAAACATTACATACATTTCGGGGAGTTTGCCTTCCAACTGCACGAATTAATTCCACCGTCCCCCTTTTACCATCGTACTACCAGACGCACAGATATACGCCATCGATACATGGTTGATGTTCCATTCTGTCGCACAAAGCGCTTTGCATCAACATTTATCAAACGCACAGCAAAGGAATGGAATTTCCTGCCAGAGTTTGTGTTTCCTGTTAAGTACAATCCGGGGGTCTTCAAATCGCGAGTGAACAGGTATCTTCCAGGCAAGCGTGCTACATCGTCGATCACATCTTCACTTAACATCAAGTGAGATAGTGGTCAAACGCTTGCTTATCTACTATAATATATATATATATATATATATATATATATATATATATATATATATATATATATATATATATATAGACGGATTGAGAACCTTCTGTTCTCAATACGTCAGTATGTTGACACGTCAAATAACATTAAATAGTTCATGACAATAATAATAATTCTAAATATAATAAAAAACTGGCCAAGTGCAAGTCGGACTCGAACTCGTAGGGTTCCGTACCACACTACAGATTTTCTTAAGATTAAGCAAAAAATACCACTATCATTTTTCGCCAGCAAAAAAGAATAATTAATAAACAATTTATTCTTATAACGCCTTCTAACGTCTAACAAAGGTGTTAGGGATCGACATTTCAATATAACGCAATCTATGGACGCTTAGGTAAAGCGTTATATTGAAACGCCGAAAAAAAACACGTTTCTCGTATCATCATCATCATCATTATCAGCCAATTTCCGTCCACTGCTGGACATAGGCCTCTCCCATGGCATGCCACTGAGCTCGATCTTCAGCTATTCGTTTCCAACCGCTGCCAGCCAGCTTGCGTATATCATCGCTCCATCTAGTTGGAGGGCGTCCCACACTACGTTTGCCGAGCCGTGGTCTCCACTCTAGAACTCGTTTACCCCAACGGTTATCGGTTCTGCGACAGATGTGACCGGCCCACTGCCATTTCAGCTTGCTAATCCTCTGAGCTATATCGATTACTTTGGTTCTCTGACGGATGACTTCGTTTCGAATTCGATCCTTCAGAGAAACTCCGAGCATAGCCCTCTCCATAGCTCGCTGAGCGACTTTGAATTGGTGAACTAGTCGCACTGTCAGTGTCCACGTCTCGGCTCCGTAGGTAATAACAGGAAGGACGCACTCGTTAAAGACTTTCGTCTTCAGGCTTTGTGGTATGGGCGATGTAAAGACTCGACGAAGTTTTCCGAATGCTGCCCATCCAAGCTGTATCCTTCTGCGAGCTTCCTTCTCGAAATTGTTTCTGCCCAATTGCAAGATTTGCCCAAGGTAGACATATTCGTCAACAACTTCGAGAGGGACTCCATTTAAGGCAATCGGTTCCGGAATAACATGTACGTTGAACATGATCTTGGTCTTATCCAAGTTCATCCGGAGACCGATGCGCGCAGAAGAATCAGCGAGGGTGGTCAGCATGTATTGCAGGTCCTGCACGGTTTCAGCCATGATGACGATGTCGTCCGCAAATCTCAAGTGTGAGAGGTAATTGCCATTGACATTTATGCCCCGTCCTTTCCAGTTCAGCGTTTTGAACATATCCTCTAGAGCGTTTGTGAATAATTTGGGGGAAATAACGTCTCCTTGTCTAACTCCTCGATGTAAGTGGATATGTTCAGTCTGCTGATTTTGTACTTGGACGGTCATAGTTGCGGTGTCATATAGACCTCTCAACACTTGGACGTATCGCCAATCGACTTGGCACCGTTGCAGAGACTCCAGAACAGACCAGGTTTCAATGGAGTCAAAGGCTTTCTCATAGTCCACAAACGCTAAGCACAGGGGCTGGTTATACTCTTCAGTCTTCTGTATAACCTGCCGCACTGTGTGGATGTGGTCTATGGTGCCGTATCCTCCTCGAAACCCAGCCTGCTCGGGGGGTTGAAATTCGTCGAGCCTACGCGCGAGACGATTTGTGATGACTCTAGAAAACAACTTATAGACATGGCTTAAGAGCGAGATAGGTCGATAGTTCTTCAAAAGGGTTTTGTCTCCCTTTTTGAAGAACATAACAACCACACTCTTACTCCATGTCTTCGGAGTTCTCCCCGAAAAGAGGACGGAATTGAAAATACGCTGAAGCTGTAGTAGCGTAGGAGTTCCACCGGCTTTTAAGAGCTCCGTTGTAATTCCATCCTCTCCGGGGGCTTTTACGTTTTTAAGCTGCCTGAGAGCCATCACAATTTCATCTAGGCTGATTTCTGGCAAATCTTCGGTGTAGTGGCGGGTCAGAGTGGCTCTAGGATCCTCGATGCCGGGTTGGGGAAGGGACGCTTGTGAGGTGTATAATTGGCTGTAGAAGTCTTTTACTTCCCTAAGAATCTCCGGCTTAGAAGCGACGACACTCCCGCTAGAAGTGGTCAACTTCGTCAGATGGCTTCGGCCCAGCTGTTGGACAAAGACTTTTGACCCCCGGTTTTGCTCGATCGCTTCTTTAATTGAGCGTGTGTTGGAGCTCCGGAGGTCACGTCGTACCAATTTAAAAATCTTTTTATTTAGGGTCCGTTGATCTGACGAAGTGACTGCAGGGTTATCACGTCGCTTTTGTATTAGCTGCAGAGATTCCTCTGAAAGCTTGGACTTCTTGCCAGCACCTCGCGTCTCACAGAATTTTGTCCCTTCCTCCCTGAGGATGTCCACCACATGGTCGAGATCCTGGTCAACGTCAATTGTGGTTTCCAGTGCAGCAAATCGGTTTTCCAGTTTCAGCTGGAACGTTTCAGACCCGACCACGGATTGTAGCATATTGGGTCGGAGCGTGGACTTCATTAGACGAACACGTTCAAGTTTGCAGTCAATATCTAGAGAGCCTCGGACTAGTCGGTGATCACTGCCGGTTTTAAACCTAGTGATCACTGAGACATCCCTAAATATGCGCTTTTTGACCGTCATAATGAAGTCGATCTCATTTTTGGTCATAGCGTCGGGGCTTTGCCACGTCCACTTCCGCTGGGGATTTTTCTGGAAGAAAGAGTTCATCAGAAAAAGCCCCTCTTTTTCTAGGAAGTTGACGAGCATTTGCCCCCTATGATTTCTGCTTCCCAATCCGTGTGGTCCTACTACCGATTCGCCGCTTGTTTGTACTCCCACTTTTGCGTTGAGATCCCCCATGACAACGTTGAAGTGGGCCTTTTGGGTTCTGTGCAAGGCTTTGGAAATGTCCTCGTACATTTCCTCCACTTCATCGTCCGAGTGTGCCGAAGTCGGTGCGTATACTTGGATAACCTTGAGGTTATACCTCTCGGTGAGTTTAATCACAAGATACGCTACCCTTGTCGACACACTGGAGATTTCTAAAACGTTATCAGAGAGGATCCTATGGACCAAGAACCCGACGCCACCTTGGGATGGTTGTTCTCTCTCTCTGAAATACATAAGATGGCCTGATTCTAGGGTAACGGTGTCCTCCCCCTCTCTTCGGACTTCACATAATCCCAGAATATGCCATCTTATGTTTTTCAGCTCTTCCTCCAGAAGTGCCAAGTGTGTATCGAGCCGTAGCGTGCGTCCGTTAAATGTAGCCAGGGTCAGTCGGTTTTGGCGGCCTTCCGTCGCCCGGGGATTCTTAGCACCCCCTGCCCCGCCGTTACCGTAACCGCCGCCTTGGTCAGGAATAGCGGGGCGACCGGGAACTGGGGGCCGTTGTGTGGTTGTGTCTGCCATGAAGGGTTTGCCCAAATAATCACCACGCGCTGGGCAGTCGGGTTGGGTGATCGCAGGACGTAGCTTCTCGCACCGGTGACGCTGCTGCCCGTCACCGGCCTGTGGTATTTAGCTACGTCTTTCTGAATGGATATCCCGCCATTTGTCGGTCGCCAGAGCCTCGTTCGCTGATCGGCAGGATGCACCACGTGCAGGTGAGGTTGGCTGAGAGCAATCAGGTGGAATTATGCTCCCTTACATCCCTTTTTCTCGTATGGCGACCCCCTATTATTTTAAACTTTATTTTGTTTTTACTATTTGTTTTTCTAGCGGCAACAGAAATACATCTCCATCTGTGAAATTTTCAACTGTCTAACTATCACGGTTAATGAGCTATAGCCTGGTGACAGACGGACAGACAGACAGACAGACAGACGGACAGCGGAGTCTTAGGCTGAGTTGCACCATCTTACTTTAACCGTAACTATAACTATTAACCGGTGATTTTATATTGATTTTGACAGATTTTTGACGTTTGTTATAGTTTAAGTAAGATGGTGCAACTCAGCCTTAGTAATAGGTCCCGTTTTACCCTTTGGGCACAGAACCCTAAAAAAGTCTAAGTCCCCTGATTACTGTAGGGTTGCTAACCGTACTATTACGTGCACCCCCAATGCATGTTTCAATAAATAAATGAAACGGGAAATAATCGCAGTACAAATCATATTCCGAATGGAACTGATTATTGAAAAAGAATTGAAACTGATTCCGAATGGAACGTCCATCAGATGCATAAAGGTTATCGCCGACTAGTTCAACACCGCTCTCACCCGGCCAAAAAATGTTAATTATAATGTAAGCCTTATGACGTTCACTGTGGACAGACTTTACATTGATAACTCAAAGAGCGGACAGCGCTGTCTGCTCTGTGTCAAATGACAATTGCATAAATTGACTCCGTAGACGATCATTTGGTCCATCAATGACGTGAAAATTGAAAATCGCCTAAGACCGTTTCCGGGGCACTTAAGAGGGCACGCGGGGTGCACTTTTCCATACAAATGTATTCCCCCGTTTCCTCCCTGGAAAATGCATATAGAGAAAAATGTATTATTAAATGCATGGTGGTAGGACACTATCTAGTGTCCGCCTGGCCAGCTACCACCCTCAAGTTAGAAAATCTGTCGCCAAACATCTAATGTGTTCCGGCAGCTATCCTTGAGAGCCAGTTCCCATTCTAGAATGCCTAGCGTGCTTACCATCTTTGACCGCATCATCACTTACCAACAGGTGAGATAGTGGTCAAACGCTAGCCTATAAGATACAAAAAAAAAAAAGTATTTCTACAAAAAATCAAGGTCTGTTGTAGCTTTTTTTGACAAACCAATTGCAAATAGAAATATGACCCTTCAAAAATCTTAAAAAGAAGATTAGAATGCTTATATTTATTTTTGCAATTGGTCGGTCAAAAAAAAAAAAAACAAATTATAGGGGCGTAGCTATAGCAGACCTTGATTTTTCGTAGAAACAAATTTCGCACTAGAAGCATTTTCCAGAGAGGAGACGGGGGAATACGTTTGTATGGAAAACTGCACCCCGCGTTAATAGTAGATTCTGTCGATAACTCACAGTGTCTCTCGAAGTGCGGCAGCGAGCGATCCTCGAACCCGTTGGGAACACGCTTGCCGTTCAGAGCTTGCTGTCCCACGCACGCGATCATCTGGGATATATTGATGTTCGAACCTGTCACAAACAATACCTATGTTATGTAATTTTATTTATATTATAATTTTATAATATAAGTATTTTATAATACATAATAATATATATTTTATAATTTATTTTTATATATTCATGTCATATTTTGTTTGAACCGACTTACAATAAGATCTTTTAAAAAACTAAAAAGAACCGAATTCAATGCCGCGCTATTCATTTTCAGTACCCATTTTGAGGTGTTTATCTCCATATCTCTGGAGATACTTATCAGACCTCGATAAAATTACAATGGTACAACAATTGGGATATCTCCTTTCAAACAAAAAAAATAAAATAAAAATCGGTTCATAAAAGACGAAGTTATCAGCGAACAAACATAACATATATATATATACATATTCGGTCGAAATGAGAAACCTCCTCCTTTTTTGAAGTCGGTTTAAAATAAGGAGATTCTCACTCACTCACTCTCCGTCAATTGTGAACCGATCTGAATGATTTTTTTTAAATCGGTAGTGTACGTTTCCGAGCTGGTTCCATTGTAATTTTATCGAGATCTGATCAGTATCTCCAGAGATATGACGATAAACGTCTCAAACTTGTTACTGAAATTAACTCGCGGGGCATTGAAGTCGGTTGTAGTTTTTGAACTATCTTAATTATGTTTTTTTACTAGTCCAGTCCAGTACCAGTCGCGCTGGGAAGCTCGTGCGGCGCGCCGCGAGTCACAGCTCTCTTAGGCTCTGTCCGCACAGCGATATTTCACAGCGCAATTTTTATTCTAGCGATTTAAATTCCGCCATCGGAATTACCGCTTTGCGTACAATTTGCATCAAATCACAGATTCGCGATTTTTTCCCGCCAGTGCGGATACGTCCAATAGATTCAATACTTCACAGAATAGCGAAAAAAAAATCAAGCTGTAAAAAATCGCTGTGCGGACAGGGCTTTAGCCGCTCCCGGATGAAGACTCTCAAATCCAGTCGAAGCCGGTCGGAGCACAATCCGAGAAACAAACGTGAGTTAATGCCGGTTAGTAAAAAACAAAATACCTATGTTCATTACAGTTTCACACTAAACATTTTGTCTTTAAAATTATTTGTATAATTTAAGACCACATTTTGAGACCACGGCTCGGTAAACGTAGTGTAGGACCTCCAGCTAGTTGGAGCGATGATATACGTAAGCTAACTGACAGCAGTTGGAAACGAATAGCTGAAGATCGAGCTCAGTGGCGTGCTACGAGAGAGGCCTATGTCCAGCAGTGGACAAAGATAGGATGATGATTTAAGATCGTTTAAAAAAACTTTAAGAACAGACTTCAACATCCGCGCCAGTCATTTTCAGTACTAAATTTAAGGAGTTTATCTCCATATCTCTGGAGATACTAATCCTATCTCGATGAAATTTAAATGGGACCACCTGTGAAGTATAAATAAAAGAAGAATTTTCCGAATCGGTTCAGGCATCTTCGATTCATCGGTGAACATACATACATACATATTTAAAAAAATACATACAGTCGACCATAGTACTTCCTCCTTTTTTGAAGTCGGTTAAAAATTAATGACTTGCCTTTAGATCCACTTTGTGCCATGATGAGCGGCGCATTTGTCGGATGCAGTTCACGGAAACAAGCCTTTGCAGCAGACTCTCTGTTAAAAGGGAAATTAAAAATAAATTACAACTAAACGTACAGTGCCACAAGTATAACTTGGCGGTGGTGGTTTTTGGAACTAATTCTTTTAATTGAAACTGTGAGTTTGACGTTTGAGAGATTACCGCGACATTATTGTTGATAAATCTGCTACATTAAAATAGTTCAATAATGCCAAAAGTAATTAAAAGTGGTTTAAGAGAAACTGTTATCAAAGTACAAAGTAAAAGCACAGTGGCGCACAGCCGCGCCAAGTTATACTTGCCGGACTGTAACAAACAATTTGGACTTCTAGTCAGGTCACTTCTATACCAGGTTCACACCAGGCGATTTTTAGGGTTCCGTAGTCGAATGTCAAAAAACGGAACCCTTATAGATTCGTCACGTCTGTCAGTCCGTACGTCCATATGTTACAGCCACTTTATTCCGAAACTATTAAGACTACACAGTTGAAACTTGGTCGGTAAATGTATTCTGTAAACCACATTACGATTTTTATACAATAAACTGGTCAAGTGCAAGTCGGACTCACACTAGTAGGGTTCCGTACCACACTACAGTATTTTATAAGATCGAGCTAAAAATGCCACTATCATTTTTCGCCAGCAAAAAATAATAAATATTTAACATTTTATTTCTTATAACGCCATCTAAAGTCTAACAAAGGTGTTAGGGATCGACATTTCAATATAACGCCATCTATGGGACGTTTACCTAACTAAGCGTTCATAGATGGCGTGAAATGCCGAAAAAAAACACGTTTCTTGTATGGGGACCCTCTATTATTTTTAATTTTATTCTGTTTTTAGTATTTGTTGTTTTAGCGTTAACAGAAATACATCACATGTGAAAATTTCAACTGTCTAACTATCACGGTTCATGAGATACAGCCTGGTGACAGACGGACAGACAGACGGACAGACAGACAGACAGACAGACAGACAGACGGACGGACGGACAGACAGACAGACAGACAGACAGACAGACAGACAACAGACAGACAACAGACAGACAGACAGACAGACAGACAGACAGACAGACGGACAGCGGAGTCTCAGTAATAGGGTTCCTTTGGTACCGGTACCCTTTGGGTTCGGAACCCTAAAAACGAAAAAAAGATGGGGGGGGGGCTCCCCATACATGGAACTTACTAATAAAATATATTTTTTCATCAAACCTATACGAGCAGGGTATCTACAGATAGGTCCTTAGAAAAACTATGTTTTCTCAAAGTCAATTCTTTAAAAGATAGACACTTCTAAAGTGACAAAATTCTTTTTTAGGGTTCCGTACCTCAAAAGGTAAAAAAAAGGAACCCTTATAAGATCACTTTCTTGTCCGTCTGTCTGTCCGTGTGTCACCACTGATTTTCTCAAGAACGGGTGCACCTAGCAAGTTGAAATTTATACCTGATACTGAAGTCTATAGTCTCTATTAGGAGTATAAAAACCAAGGTCTTGATTCAACAGAATAAAAATATATGGGCAAATTTAGATTTTCGCGAAAACTTGTTAGTACCAAAATGTACCTTAATTTTCAACTTTTTTCATTTTTCGGAATTCTTCCTTTACTTGTGCTTGAAGACCTTGCTTATAACCAATATTGACAATTCTAGGTAAACCTGAAGTACCCTATAGGTTTTGGATCGAAAACCTATAGGTCAACTGGAAGTACTTCCAGTTGACCTAGAATCATGAAATTTGGCAAGAAGCAAGGTCTTACAGCACAAAGTAAGGAAAAATTTCAAAAAATAAAAAAAGTTGAAAATTAAAGGGTGTCCCCATACATACATAGTTTGCGCCAATTAAGGTACACCTCTGAGTTATAAGAGTGCTGATACAATTTAGAGGTCTAGCTTAATTGGTTGGTACGGAAGCCTCGGTGGGCGAGTTCAACTCGACTTAGCCGGTTTTATTTTTTAGTATTTGTTGTTGTAGCACTCATAGTAATACACACTTTGTGAAGATTTCAAGTCTCTATCTATAATATATAATTCTTCATAAGTTCAAGCAAAAAACGCTGAAAAAACAAGTTTTTTGTATGGTATTCCCACATTTAACATCGACCCCATTTAAAATTTTATGTTATTTTGTTATCAGTATTTGTTGTTAAATCCTCCATAGTAATACATACTTCGTGTACATTTCAAGTATGTAGTACCTATTACGGTTAAGGAGCTACAGCCCTGTAATGTGCTGACAGACAGACAGACGGACGGACAGACAGCAGAGTCTCAGTGATAGGGTTCCGTTGGTACCCTTTCGGTTTGGAACAAAAACTAAAACAACCGACTGCCATACCCCGCGAGTCAGTTTCAGTAGCAAGTTTGAGACATTTATCGTCATATCTCTAGAGATACTTATCAGATCTCGATGAAATTACAATGGTACCACCTCAGAAATATACCCTACCGATTACAAAGATAATAATTTGAATCGGTTCACAAATGACGGAGTTATCGCGTAACATACATACAAAAAAAAAAAAAATACAAATAAAAAATACAAAAAACATATAGACGAATTGAAAACCTCCTCCTTTTTGGAAGGCGGTTGAAAAGTATCCCATACTTACCGAATATTACTCAGCTCACTCAGCATGATAGCCTCCAGAGTCTCTTCCATGGAGCATCCAGGTTGACACTGCAGAGTTCCCTTATCCATCTCCAAGATATAGCTTTCACATTTTGTGTACCTAAAGCAACATTTTTTTTTAGTTTATTTTAAACTAGCTGACCCGGCAAACGTTGTTTTGCTAAAACCCAAATATCTTACGGAACCCTATTTTTTCCCAAAATAAAATTTAGCCTATGTTACTCGTGGATAATGTGGCTTTCGAATGGTGAAAGAATTTTTAAAAACGGTCCAGTAGTTTTTGAGCCTATTCATTACAACCAAACAAACAAAGTTTTCCTCTTTATAATATTATATATAGTGTAGACAATACAAAAACTCTTAATTGACCACAAAATTATGATCGTACAAAATGAAAAAAACCGACTTCACATGCCGCGGTAGTCTAAGGCTTAGTTTAACCGTAACTATTAATCGGTGTTTTTATATGAATTTTGACAGATTTTTGACGTTTGTTATAGTTAAAGTAAGATGGTGCAACTCAGCCTAAGTACTGGCTAGTTATAATGATGTCATCTAAGTATACACATTTGCTTATACTGTTTATCTCCATATCTCCGGAGGTGATTGTCAGACCTCGATAAAATTTTTATGGGTCCAAACGGGAGACATAATCTCTCAAACAATATAGTATCGTTTAAAAACTAAAAAAGAACCGACTTCAATGCCGCGCTATTCATTTTCAGTACCAATTTTGAGGTGTTTATCTCAATATCTCTGGAGATACTTATCAGACCTCGATACAATTACTATGGTACCACACTTGGGATATCTCGTTTCCAACAAAAAAAGAATAATCAAAATCGGTTCATAAACGACGAAGTTATCCGCGAACAAACATAAAAAAAAAATATATATATACGGTCGAATTGAGAAACGTCCTCCTTTTTTTGAAGTCGGTTAAAAGAATAGAATTTTTCAAATCGGTTAAGATTTGACGGAGTTCTGAGGTAACAAACATTAAAAAAAACAGTCGAATTGAGAACCTCCTCCTTTTTTGTGAAGTCGTATAATAACATTCAAATTGTACATACATGTAATAAAATATAATGTATGTATACAACTATATACAACTTAAAAGCCACTAGCCTTACAGTCTTGAGTATACAGTGGATCATTATCATTATCATCATTAACAGCCAGTATTCGTCCACTGCTGGACATAGGCCTCTCCTATGGCACGCCACTGAGCTCGATCTTCAGCTCCTTTTTTCCAGCCGCCAGCCAGCTTGCGTATATCATCGCTCCACCTAGCTGAAGGGCATACAGTGGATACCCTACATATGTTTTGATGTACTTACCCAATTTTAAGAAGTTCTTCCTTGGCTTCAATGAGTTTTTTCCCGGGCGTGACGTCAATGATTCCAAAACTGAAACCTCGGTTCATCATGTAGAACGACGCCATGCGCGCTAACCTATGATCATAAAAGAGTAGTATCAACTGACGATATCCTTACCAGACCTGTCGCACTCCGCGCTGTAGCTATGAAAATGCTAGTACCTCCGCGACACCCCGCGACTGACAAGTTCAGTCAGTAGTGTCACGCGCGCTCTCGTTTGGACGCGCGCCTTTACTTTACTATTCGATCTCATCATCATCATATCAGTCAGTATCAGTCTACTGCTGGACATAGGCCTCTCCCAAGTCATGCCACTGAGCCCGTATTCGTACTTACTATTCAATCTGTTTTCTCACAACACTCAACCTTACAGTAAGAGACAGCTGACGGCCCGCGAGCTGACCGAGTGATACAAACTCCGCCGCGCGGACTTACGCAAATTTACGGTCGCATCCGAGGCGTGTAGCGTATTTTGAACTTTACCGACGTTGTAACTAGGTTTGATCTCGCATTTTTGATATCAGAGAGTGCATCTTCTGAACTTGTACTATATTTATTATGTATCCTTACCTACGAATAAATCATAAGTCAGGAACTCTAATTCAGAACAAATTCCACACAAAAAGTGGCCCTCTTTCAAACGACGTAGATTCAAAATAAGAATCACTTTCGAAGTTACAGATGATTAGCCTTTGGAGATTGATTTAAATTCGGAACGAAAGCATGTGCTGCAATGTCTGTTATGACAGTTGAGTCAAACAAGACAAATGTCCGACTAATGACGCGCTGGACACGACTTTTAACCCCGCCTGCTTGGACACGACTTTTAACCCCGCCTGCTTGGACACGACTTTTAACCCTGTCTGCTTGGACACGACTTTTGTTGGGTCATTTGTATAACGCAGTTACTTTTCCTGACTTATTATTTATTCATAGGTCCTTACTGTTATTATCAACGCGAAAGTTTGTTTGTATGGATGTTTGTTACTCTTTTACGCTAAAAATACTGAACCGATTGAGCTGAAATTTTCTGAATTTGTATGTAGATAGCCTAGACCCTTAGAATAACACTTAGAATAATTTTTATCCCGATATTCCCACGAGAACGATGTCCACCTACGTGGCTAAAACCGCGGGGCACAGCTACTAAGATATAAGTAATAGGAGAGGCCTATTGGCCTTATTACTTAGGGTTGTGCTGTAGCTGAATTTGTACAACACCTGGGCATGTTTCCAGCGAGGCGCAGGGTTCCTTAGCAAAACTTTGCCTTTGCACTACTTAATAATCTGACAATCCTTACCTCCACATTCCTCTGACAGCATATTCCTCTCCCCAGTCTCGCAGTAGAATGTAGAAGATGGAGGTCTTCGTACCGGATCCTAACGTGCTCTTGTCCATGGAGCCGCAGATCAGCTCGGAATTACGGATTATCACATCTGGAGAATAAGTTTGAAGGTGGTAGGAGCACTATCGATAATTCCGCCTGATTTCTACCAAAGAGTAGCTATCACTATCAAGAAGAAAATCTGACGCCATAACCTTACGGTGTTCCGGCTAGGGCATGCAGTTTCATAGATTTTCAGTTTCGAAATTGGCCTATGAAATTAGTGTTATCAGTTTCGACATTTCGGAAAGTCTTTAGTAAGTACCTACTAAAGACTACCTAGTAAATGTGAAAAACTTTTCTTTTACATTTTTTTCAGCGCACTGATCTTCATTGGTTGAATTGAACTAGAAACTACAATTATTACTAATGACAAAGAGAAAAAATTGAACGGAAAGCCCAACTATTCCAAGTTCTGTAGAAAATGTGCCCTTAAGGGAGGGGTAGGGGTTTCAGCGTAAAAAAAAAAACACTTTTTTTGGGAATTTTTATCTCAAATATCGATTGAGCAATTTTATTCAAACCTTCTATACATTATTGAGCATAGTTTTGACTGTGTTCTGTAAATTTTTCATGTAAAAATATTGAACGACTAGCCCGTAACAGAGCTTCCCCCAGAACGTCTTGAAAAAAAAAACAATTTGGGGTGTTCACTGCCATTTAAAAACTACTGGACCGATTGATTTCAAACTTTGTACACATTTTCTACATATAAAATACCTCCCCCCTACGTTTAGTAATTTTTTTTTTTTACATTAAGGGTGTTTCCCACCCATAAAATGGCGGAAATTTTCGTGGAAAATAACGGTTCACACTTTAGATGGCCGCCAAAATTTTTAAATTAAAAAATAAACAATCAGAGAACGTTGGGGGGAAGATTTGATTATAATTTGACTAAATTTTTATGGTTTTTCATTTTCAGATAATTTCCAGCCGAGTTACAGTGAACACCGCAAATAGTTTTTTTTTTTCAAGGCGTTCTGGGGGAAGCTCTTTTACGGGCTAGTCGTTCAATATTTTTGCATGAAAAATTTACAGAACATAGTCAAAACTATGCTCAATAATGTATAGAAGGTTTGAATAAAATTGCTCAATCGATATTTGAGATAAAAATTCCCAAAAAAAGTGTTTTTTTTTTTACGCTGAAACCCCTACCCCTCCCTTAAAAGGATAGAGTATCAACTTCCGGCAGCACATAGCCTTTGATAGTCAGACATATAGCATGTTCACCAACTTCGACCACATCATTGCTTACCACCAGGAGAGATAGTGGTCAAACGCTTGCTTATCTACTATAAAAAAAGTCAGTGTTGTATCATACCGTCAGCGTGGAAACCGATTCTTAATGCGTCCTCGAAAAAGAAAGTCTGGAGTGTGACACAGTCAGCATTGTTTGCGACGGTACTTCTGGCGATAGGAGTAGCAGCAATGAAGAACCGACGATGACATCATTCGGGCTATCTCAGGCATCCTCGGTACCGAAAAGGAACAGCCGTTACCGATCGCCGCCGAGTCCGCCCCCACCCCGGCTATCAAGCCGAGCGCAGCGAGCGGCGGCCCGCAGTGAACATCGCGATCTCACCGCGTGACCTCACTCCCGAGGAAGAGCGACTGACTCGCTCGAAACCTAGCTCGAGAAAATTCGGCTAAAGGTACGTGAATTACAGCCGGTATATAACAATGATAGTATCATACTTACACGAGTCCTGCACGCACATGTCCTGATTGGAGGTGTAGTTTTTGCCTTTAGTTTCTAAATTTGCTTTCACTTCACACTTCTTGTTTGGTTTCATTATTAAACTGAAACAAGACATTGAAACATTAGAGGAAATTGACTTTTCCACAATACAGTAACTCTTTATCGACACCAATTTACAGAGGAAAAGAAACAAAGATTTGCACTACTTCCATTACTGGTACAATGGGCTGTCTTATCGCTAAAAGCGATCTCGACCGGAGACGTTTTAAAGAAAGGCCGAGTCAAAAGTACCTATAACCGGCGAGCATGTATGAAGGCGCTCATGAAAGTGGGAGAAGCGAAGGAGGTATGTCAGGATCGTAGCATGTGGAAAGAAGTAGTCTCTGCCTACCTCAACGGGAAAAATGCGTGATTTTATGTATGTATGTATGTAGGTATACTTATTTAAAGCGCTTGGGCGCGTTACCCAAGATACGCGGGTTCGATTCCCACTGGACGCGCGTAATTTTGTATTGTATATCATAACTAGCTGTGCCCGCGACTTCGTCCGCGTGTGTCTTTGGGTAGCATTTTTAATTATTAAGGCTAATTATTTAACAAATAAGACACACGCGTATCCCACCTACACCACACCGTACCACGCTGCGCTAATCCCCCTCCCCCTCCCCCTCTTTCTTCCCCCCACTCATTCACGCGCACGCGCACTCACGACATTGAACATAACAATAGAGTATGACACCCATGTTTGAAAAGTGTCGCAATTACATTCTATAGTGTTAATGAACAACTAAAAATTTCACAACATTTTTCTTCAATCGTTAAGTGCCATAAAAATGCATTTAAATTTACATTTTCAAATATCGCGCGTAATTTGACGAAGACGCTGGACGCAGTGGACGCCATATTGCTTTGTGGTCATGACGTCAGTATGCTAGTAAATAAATGCAGTAATATGATAGTTGACATGACTAGTTTATATAGCCGTATGACGTAATAACATGGCGACTACTGGCGACTACTACTTAATAGTGTTATGAAACAGACTGTATAAGCTGAAACCTTTGAATTGAATTTTAAAATTTAGTTTGTTATTTTATGAACTTACCGAGAGCTTTTTGCCTAAGCAATCTCAATAATATATTTTTAAATATTTTCTCATATAGAGTAAAACACCCTATTGAAATACGTTACCTAAAGATCTGCTTCCCAGTCCACAGCACTCTGGGCTTCAAGATGGCCGGCGGCGGCATGTCTATCCTCATGTTGGCGTCAGGCCCGGCCAGCAGGCACGCCGCCAGCTGCTGAGCCTCACTCTTGGTGAAGAAGGTGTCTCGTTGTGTGATCAGGTAACCACCTGTTATGAAGTCCTGAGTGGCTGCGATCAGCAGCTCGCCGTTGCGGGGCGTTACTAGGTTGGATTTGTTCTGGGGATGCAAGGATTATATTTTAGAAATAGGAAATAATATACGAAGAAATTATGAAAGAATAGAATTGAAAAAAAACCTGTATGAGGCGTTTTCTTAAATAAAAAACATGTTAATTCCTAGAGACTCAACTCGACTTTCAAAATGAACTTAATATTCTGACACTGTCATACTGGATAAATCTGACAAACCTCGTGTTTTCTTTAATTGCTTATTTCTCTAAAATTTGTAAGTATCGACGAACTTTGCTTTCATTATCATCAGCCAGAGTCATATTAAGTCTCAAAATCTCTTCTAAATATACAACCGTTTGTTCAACATATAAAAGTTGAACAACACAGTGTACAGCGCTATATAGTGCATCTGTCTCACAATTTCTATCGCAACAACAAATAAGACACTCGACCTAATCAGTTAAACAAACACATATTAACATTAGACTATTCTAAGATTTGATATTGTTCATATAAATCATGTAGATAAATATAATTCCCGACATTTTAAAACTTATACAAGACCAAAAGATGTGATTTTAGTGCATATTTTTGCTCCCTTTACTCATATTTGTGCATTATAGTTTTGTATGGAAATCGTACCCCCTTAACCTAGGTTGGGAAGTTGGTACGGAAGCCTCGGTGGGCGAACCTCAATCAAAATCGAAAAATAATAAACTAGCAGGCTAATGCTTAGGTCATTCATATTATTCGCGCCGTGCGCCGCGGCCCGCGTACTCAAACCACAATGAACATATCAGCCAGTCTACCGAAACTGCAGTACAAAAAAAAAGATCTATGAAAACTAATGAAAAGGGGGGCGCGTCCGATGGAAGTCTATATTCGTCTCACTCACTATTTCTTACTTTGACGTCGTTACTTCTCGTTTTGACATTTCGCTATTTGGTCAGTTTGCTCTATGGGAGTCCCGACTCTTCTTAACGTAGTGGTTATATTCTCTTTGATATCAGCAAGCAGCCTGCGCCACGAAGACGCCCGCGCTCCAACTTCACAGCTACATACGATACGAACCGATACTGTAGAACACACGCGCTTACCTTTTCTAATATACCAGTTTTAAATACAGTCCACTATTTCATTTAATCGAAGCCTACACACTAACACATATAATGTCTTTGTCTGACACTAAGGTGTGCTGCTTTAGTGTCTTGATTAATTATTGCTTTGAATTTAATAAAAGACAAAAGCATTCAGCCTTCATCCAAACATCGAATATTACACTTAAAAAAATGTTTAACTCCCCTAATTAATGTAGGGTTGCCAACCATACTATTACGTGTACTCCCAATGCATGTTTCAGTAATTCAGACAATTTTTATCCAAAAAAGACGCAAACTAGAGTCCTTAGGGTGTTACCACACCAATCGATCGACCGACGATCGATGCCCGATCGATGGTCGATCGATACATGATTGCTGGGCGGCTCGACTGATGTAGTAGGTATTAACTGTCAATTGAAGTCACACCCTAAGGACTCTAGTTTGCGTCTTTTTTGGATAAAAATTGTCTGAATTACTGAAACATGCATTGGGAGTACACGTAATAGTATGGTTGGCAACCCTACATTAATTAGGGGAGTTAAACATTTTTTTAAGTGTAATATTCGATGTTTGGATGAAGGCTGAATGCTTTTGTTTTTTATTAAATTCAAAGCAATAATGGCCGGTTTCTGAGGTACATTTATTGTGTGTTTATCTACTTAAAGATAGCGTAGATAAACTCTCAATAAATTTACTCAGAAACCATTTGTTATATTAAGAATAATTATCATTGATATGATCTTTAACGTTATTTGACGTGTGTAGGTGCAAATTTTTAATTTGCCCATATATTGAATAAATGCCTTCACTTTTGACTTTTTTAACCGACTTCAAAAAAAGGAGGAGGTTTCTCAATTCGACTGTATATATATATATTTTTTATGTTTGTTCGGGGATAACTTCGTCGTTTATGCACCGATTTTGATTATTCTTTTTTTGTTCGAAAGGAGATATCCCAAGTGTGGTACCATGGTAATTTTATCGAGGTCTGATAAGTATCTCCAGAGATATTGAGATAAACATCTCAAAATTGGTACTGAAAATGAACATTGAAGTCGGTTCTTTTTTAGTTTTTAAACGATATTATTATGTTTTGAACCTTACCCCCATCAATATAAGAGCTTCAGCCCGAGCCTCCTCAGTCTGCGGTAGATGCATGTTCATCTCGTCGCCGTCGAAGTCAGCGTTGTATGGAGTACACACGCATTCGTTGAATCTGGAACACGGGCGGGCTCAGAGTGAGTGGTGAGGTTTTGAGGACCCAGTGATGTAGTGGGAGAATGGTCGGCTTTAACGCCTGAGGTACCAAGTTCAATTCCCGCCGTGCAACACTCCGGTAAAGGAACCCCAAACCCCGCATGGTGGTAGGACACTATCTAGTGTCCGCCTGGCCAGCCTCAAGTTAGAAAATCTGTCGCCAAACATCTAATGTGTTCCGGCAGCTATCCTTGAGAGCCAGTTCCCATTCTAGGGCTAGTGTGCTACCATTCTCGACCGCATCATCACTTATCAACAGGTGAGATAGTGGTCAAACGATAGGCTTTATGATATAAAAAAGACATTAAAACAACCTGATTACAATTCTTCAGGTGAATTGACAAAAGGACCAACCCTACTCTAATAATCAGAATAATTAAAATCGGTTCATTTTCAGTGACAAGCTTGAGGTGTTTCTCCATATCTCTGGAGATACTTATTAGATCTAAATATATTGTACAATGGGACTACCGTAGAGATATACCCTACCCATGAAATATTATCATTAGAATCAGTTTAAAATTGGTTCACACACAACAAATTCACAAACACATACAGACGCATTGAGAACCTCCGTCTTTATGGAAGTCGGTTGGAAAGGAGAGTAAAACAGAGAGAGAGAGAGGCAGAGAAAAGAGAGGGAGAAGATAATATGGGGGTCTTCAAATCGCGAGTGAATAGGTATCTTTTGGGTAAGTTCGCTCCATCATCGACCGTATCATCACCAGGTGAGATAGTGGTCAAGTGCTATCCAGTTCTATATATTAAAATAAGAGAAGAGAGTGAGATAAAGAAGACTGATTAGAAAAGAGAGATAAACAAGTAAGAAAAATAAGAGAGCGGGGGGAGATAGGAGAAAGGGGGAGATGGAGAGAAGAGAAAGGGGAAGACAAGAGAGAAGGAAAAGGGAGAGAGGGGAGAGGGGAGAGGGGAGAGGGAGAGAGGGTTAGAGGGAGAGAGGGAGATAGGGAGAGAGGGAGAAGGGGAGAGAGGGAGAGAGGGGAAGTAAGAAGGAGAGAAAAGACGGGAGAGATAGAAAAGAAAGGAGAGATAGAGGGAGGAGAGACGACACCCAACTTATGGAAAAGCAGAGTTTAACATCTATCAACTGTATTTCAAGATTTCCAATGATACCTGAAAGTCCGCTGAGGCTGCACCCTGGCTCGGTGACACATGATGGACAGCTTGTGCAGCGAGGGCTGCCGGTTGAACAGCACCACGTCTCCGTCCACCAGGTGGCGCTCCACCACGTCTCCGCACTCACACACAACAACAGAGGGTATCATACATGGAGGTCCAGTGAAATTACAGGGCATGTGAGACTCGACCTCTTTATGTCTCAATGTAACAGGCGCAGTGCAGTGACATGCTAAATTCTGGCAGTCCAGAATTTTGCATGCCGCTGTATCTGTAATAGGTAGGCGTCATCGCTCGACATCAGGCCAGCGTCGTGCTTGTCCTAATACCTTTTACCATAAAAAAAGGTAGGAAATACATATAAACAAGGAGGCGCCGCGATACATTTGTCGGTTTGGAAATCACTTCAAAAAAAGGTGCATACCTAAACGTCATAATGGCAAATAAAATGGCTGCCAGTGATTGTCTATTGGTCCATTGATTTCTAGCAATGGACCAATGGACAATCATTTTCAGCCATTTTAAGTTCCATTTTGACGTTTAGGTATCCAACTAGTTTTTGTATTTGTGTTCTTATATATACTTCAATGGTATAATATGGCGAAGAATGTATACCTATAGAACCTTATCGTCTCTAGCATCTTAGCATATCTGTGTAAATACCTACTTTCATACAAACAAAATTAATTTGTCATTTCTCCATTTGACCGTATAATATACATATAAACAACGAAATTACAATGAGATCACCTCGGAAATGGACCCATACTCAAAATCGGTTCATAAACGGCGAAGATATCCGCGAACACATAATATATAATCATGTGTGATATCTTCGTCGTTTATGAACCGATTTTGAGTATTCTTTTTTAATCGGTAGGGTACATTTCCGAGGTGATTCCATTGTAATTTCATCGAAATATGAAAAGTATCTTCAGAGATATCACGATAAGCGTCTCACACTTGCTACTGAAACTGACTCGCGCGGCATGGAAGTCGGTTGTTTTAGTTTTTAAACTATCTTAATAATTACAAAGGGCATCAACCGCGCCAATGGTGTTACAGATGTCGATAGGCGAGGGTAACCGCTTTCCATCGGGCCGTCTGCTTGCTTTCCTACACTAAAATAAAAAAATAGATCACAAATTACCTTCAACTCCTGCGCGATCTTCTCCCTGTTCCCGTACTTGAGGTACTTCTTATGTTTCCACCCTCGTTGCTGCACGTAGTTGGCGCCGGGGTGCACGTCGGGCCCGTTGCAGACCAGCTTGCGGAGCCACGCCAGGTTGGCCGGGAACACGCGCTCTGGGTACGTCAGGATCTTGGCCACGTGCACCGGTACCCCTACCTGGGGGGGTGGGGAGATATGTGTAGTATAGAGCTGATATGTGTAGTATAGAACGGAGCCACGCCAGGTTGGCCGGGAACACGCGCTCCGGGAACGTCAGGATCTTGGCCACGTGCACCGGTACCCCTACCTGGGGGGGTGGGGTGATATGTGTAGTATAGAGCTGATTAGTGTAGTATAGAGCTGATATGTGTAGTATAGAGCAGAGCCACGCCAGGTTGGCCGGGAACACGCGCTCTGGGTACGTATATAGGTTTGCGTTCGTTCTATAAACCGCTATTGAACGATATTGTACAAAGAACTTTTTGATAAAGTTTTCGTCGAATAAACCAGTTTTAGCTATGGTCAGCGACTACTTTTCAATTCACAGCCGTGTGTGCACTGGCAGCAAACAAACAACGATTTAGTTATTGTAAATCATATATTGAAAACAGCGGTCGGTCATAAAAATTATACATATGTGGCAAGCAAACTTCGAAAAGTGCGAGTGCATGTTTTTTTTTATCGGCCGTGCCAAATACAAGTCAGTACGCGTGAGCCTCTCGTGGAATAAACCGGTTTATAGAGGTTTTTGAACGGAATGATTAAAAAACCGGTTTATGCCGTATTTAAACCGGTTATACGTAAACCAGTTTCTAGGCCTGCTTCGAGCGAAACTATAGGTTAAAACCGGTTTAAACCTTTAAGAAACGGTTAAGCATAAACCGGTTCCAAGCCTTGCGGGTCGGTTTTGCGCTTAGTGCACAGTCAAGTTTAATAAAGTGAAATGACGTTGGTGTAGAGTTTAATAAGTTTTTAACTTTTCATGGTCAATGACACTAACAAAACAAACAACTAATCACGGGCTCACTGGTACTCACCATGTAATATTTCTTTAGGAACATACGTTTGTTAAATAGATTGTTAAAACTTTTTATTAACCGACTTCCAAAAAGGAGGAGGTTATATATTATTCAGTATGTATATATTTTTTTATGTATGTTCATCGATATTTTCGCCACCTGTGAACCGATTTCAAAAAATCTTTTTGAGTTCAAAAGTTTCATTGAGATCTGAAAAGTATCTCCAGAGATATCACGATAAATGTCTTAGACTTGCTACTGTTACTGACTCGCGCGGCATGGAAGTCGGTTATTTTAGTTTAATCAACTATTTTTTGGCAGTTAATGTCATCCTCATTAGTAAACGTACCTCCTGTATCTGCAAGTTAGGGTCCGGCGAGATGACAGTCCTACTGGAGAAGTCCACTCGCTTCCCGGACAGGTTACCGCGGAACCTTCCCTGCTTGCCCTTCAGCCGCTGCACGAGACCTCGACCTGGCTTCTTGGGCTGCGGACAACAACAACTTTAACTTAATTAATGTTTCACTTAAAAACATGTTTATTAAACTTAATGAAACACACCATTAACATTTTTAACCAATTAAACATGTTTAAGCGTGACGTTTTGATGAAAACTGAATGGCTCATTGCTTTTGTTTTTTTCTCAACAGACTTCCAAAACTTATAGATTTAAAAACGGGAATTTAACGTGACTTACGCGATGTCGATATAGCGATCGACATATGTTTCGGCCTCATCCAGACTTCCAAAAAGGAGGTTCTCAATTCGTCTGTATGTTTTTTTTTGTGTATGTTACGTCGATTGTTAACCGATTCGTATGATTCTTATTGTAATCGGTAGGGTACGTTTCCAAGGTAGTCCCATTGTAATTTCATCGAGATCTGATAAGTATCTCCAGAGATATGACGATAAACGTCTCAAACTTGCTACCGATATTGACTCGCGCGGCATAAAAGTCGGTTGTTTTAGTTTTTAAACTATCTTAATTATTTTAATTCAAAGCAATGTTATGTTTTTGTTACATTTAGAATAATTATTATTGATATGATCATGTTAATATTGTTTGACGTGTGTAAGTGCAGATTTTTAATTTGCCCATATACTGAACTAGAAGTGCACCGCGGCTTCGCCCGCGTTAAAAACTTATTTTATTTACTTAAAACTTTTCTTTTGTAAAAACGATTCTATCATCAAATTAAAATTAGCCAAATCGGTTCACCCGTTATCGCGTGACTAAGGCAATTCGGGATTCATATTTATAAAACCCGAAAAACACAAATTTTCAGACTTTGTTACCTACCCCATTTCAAAAAATCCTACAAAACGTACTTTATCTCATCTTGTTCCCTATCCCAGAAAACGCACAGCCTAAACCGCTGGTCGTAGAGACTTGAAATTTGGAGGGTATATTTGTCTTAGTACGTAAGGGTGTACTAAGAAAGGATTTTCCAAAATTCACCCCGTAAGGGGATGAAATAGGCGTTCAAAGTTTGTGTGGAGAAACAAGATTAGATAGTCTTTTCTATCCGAAACTTCACACAAGTGCTTCAGTAAAAAAAATAAGTAAATACGTGTTTCAGGTTTTTTTGAAATTCCACCCCTAAGAGAGTGAAATGGGGTAACAAAGTGTGAACATCAATATTGTTTCGGATTGCGCTGAAATTTGGCATGCAGATAGTTATTACGACGTTAGTTCCCTCTGAGAAAGGATTTTTCAAAATTCACCCCTGAAGGGGATGAAACGGGGGTTCAAAGTTTGTATGGAGAAACAAGATTAGAGTCTTTTATATTCGAAAGTTAACACAAGTACTTAAGTCAGTAAATACATGTTTCAGGCTTTTTCGAAATTCCACCCCTAAAGGGGTGAAGTGAGATAACAAAGTCTGAAATCAATATTGTTTCGGATTGCGCTGAAATTTGACGTGCAGATAGTTATTTTGACTTAGATATCCGCTAAGAAATTTTTTTTTCAAAATTTACTCTTCAAGGGGATGAAGCGGGGGTTCAAAGTTTGGATAGTCATTTTATTCGACATTACACACAAGTACTTCTGTAAATAAATAAGTAAATACGAGTATTAGACTTTTTCAAAATGCCACCCTAAGAGGATAAACTGGCGTAACGAAGTCAAAAAATCAATATTGTTTCGGATTGCGCTGAAATTTAGAATGCAGATAGTTATTATGACGTAGGTATCCGCTCAGAAAGGATTTTCTAAAAATTCCTGCCGGATACGGAACGGGGATTCAAAGTTTGTATGGCGAAATAAGATGAGATAAAGTAGTACGTGTTGTAGGATTTTTTGAAATGGGGTAGGTAACAAAGTCTGAAAATTTGGGTTTTCGGTTTTTTATAAATATGAATCCCGAATTGCCTTAGTCACGCGATAACATGAAAACGGGTGAACCGATTTGGCTAATTCTTATTTTATGTATTTAATGATAGAATCGTTTTTACAAAAGAAAAGTTTTAAGTAAACAAAAGAAGTTTGTAACGCGGGCGAAGCCGCGGGGCACTTCTAGTACTGAAATAAACCGGCTAAGTGTGAGACGTGAGTTGGACTCGCGTACCAAGGTGTAACGTACAAACTTGTCAAACTAGGTTAAAGTAGGCATAGCGTAGTAGCCAGGTTGAACTGTGTAATACTGATCTGTGCAATGTAGCAAGCATTGGAGGTAGGTTTTCTGGTAAGAAACGGATGGGGGGAGTAGTCGATATTTTTTTTAAAAGCCTACTAGCAATGTCACACCACACATTACTAGTAGTCTTGTTAAACTCTGCAACTAAGCTTAATATGCTTGTGTCTGGAGTGGATTTACGTCAATAGTGCAATGGATGGGGATCAACTTTTCGATCGCCAGGCCGACGCCATAGCCATTGGACTATTGCCGCTCTAAATGTCATCAAAAATGTTCAGTGGCGTAAAATTGGAGAGGCCTACATTCAGCAGTAGACTGCATCGTCTTCTAGTACCAGGTCTGAGCAGGACATTAGAATGATGGTACCTGCATAGAGAGCGGTATGCCGGACATCTCACTGTTGATGTAGAGAGCTGCGTGTAGCTGCAGATAGTCCCAGTCTTCTAGCACCAGCTCGCTCTTACCACCGCTGGCCATGTGGCGACCTATCACGTCGTTGATGAGGAGGATCTCAGACTGCTTCATTGTTAGGTCATCTTCATTGCTGAAAGATAGTTACACTTATTTTATGTCCAAAATTAGACCTGATGCTTCAAGCGGTTATAGCTCCTCACGATTACTGTATTTAGCCAGTTTCAAGTATTAAAATTCTTCGTTTTTGTGAATTCAAGTCCTAAAAATGGGTCAAAGTCACATTTCAGGTCAAGTTTTAAGTCTAGTCATACCCGCAGCAAAATATGGACTTTACTCTAATTTAGTCATAAACTTTACTGATAATTTTCATTGGATTTTTGGTGAGAACGCATATACCATGTTTTTCAACATTGTACTGTTTCCCTACACTCGCACACATTCGGCACTCAATGGTTAATAATCTAAATTTATCACACATTAACTCGCGGAAGAACACAAGTTTTAGGAAAAATTATGAGAGCACACCCGCCAAAAACCCCTCTACAAATACTACTTTGTTTAATTGGTGGATAACTGCAGTTATAGCCAGAACTAATCTCGCTTTTTCATCCTCAGCAGGGCTAGCATGGCCTTATCCCCGGGGGAAAGACAAAATTATAACCCTGTTTTTCGCCACTGACAGGAGATCAACACAACATTTTAAACGCTTGGTGAAGTTTAACCCCGAGATTTGATTTTGTTTCGTATTAAAAAGTTAAAAAAAAGAATTGATTAAAAGTCAGCGGGCGTTTATAATTGTCGAAAAACCTACACTTATTTTGACTTCTCCACCAAACAAAACACGAATAGGTGGAAAGACAAAATAGTCCCCTTACCATGCTAGCCCTGCAGTCGTCAGTTCTATTCTAGATACTTACGTTCCAGCTTTTATCTCAGATATGACACTGGGTCTAATGCACAGTGGAGGGACTGGTAGCCTTGTGAGGATCAAGTCTTCTGGCCTCGTCTGCTTAGCAGTCATGCCCAGCAGTGGGATGTCTTCGTCTGGGATGCGTCTGAATAGGTTGAGCACCTAATATAAAAAAGAATATATTTATTATATAATAAGTTATTTTTCAAAAAAAATAAAACCGACTTCATAACCACAAAAAGGCACTCAAAAGCGAAAAATAATTTACTTAAAATTATTATTAGCGTTACCCACTTCTCTATTTGAAGTCGGTGCCAGCCAAGTCTAATAGGTAGTAGATAGATAATACCTACATGTATCTACCTACTTACTAACCTACTTACTACTACTACATACATAGTGTCTATCTAATATCCAATAGGCTTGGCTGGCACCGACTTCAAATAGAGAAGTGGGTAACGCTTATAATAATTTTAAGTATATTATTTTTTGCTTTTGAGTGCCTTTTTGTGGTTATGAAGTCGGTTTTATTTTTTTTGAAAATTAACTTATTTTACCCTTTTTAGTGCAAAAAAAGTTTTAATGAAATTACATGCATCTATTAAATTTCGTGTCTGGGCCGTTATACACTGACGGATATATACTTTTTGAAAATTTCAAGTATGTATCTATAACGGTTAAGAAGATACAGATCTGTAAAGTGCGCACATATAGACACACGGACGGACGGACGGACGGACGGACGGACGAACAGACAACAAAGTCTCAGAAAGTGTTCATTTGGTAGCCTTTGGGTTCGGAACCCTAAAAAATTGACTTTAAATGCCGCGCTAAAGTGAAAGTATTCACTAGTAATAATGATGTCATCAAGGTATCAAAGGACAATGTCCAAAATGGCCCTGTACAATTAAAGCATCTGACACACACGATAATTAATTGTCTATTTTATTACAATAATTCCAAATACTTTTATAACACGGACTAGTTGAATTCCAAAATTAATATTAATAGTAGATTAGTAGCCAAGGGCTGTAAGGCGTCAATTGCAGCCCGAGATATTTACCAGGTTTTAGGTACCGAGTTCAAACCGCCGTGCACCAATGAATTTTTCTATCGAAAAATATATGTGCGCTTCTCACAGTGGCCCTCCGGTGAAGGAAAACATCGTTAAGAAACCAATAACCCCGCATGGTGGTAGAACATATCTAGTGTCCGCCTGGCCAGCTACCACCCTCAAGTCAGAAAATCTGTCGCCAAACATCTAATGTGTTCCGGCAGCTATCCTTGAGAGCCAATTCCCATTCTAGTCCACTTCTCTATCTTCGACCGCATCATCACTTAGCAACAGGTGAGATAGTGGTCAAACGCTTGCCTATAAGATATAAAAAAAATTATCCCCACCTTTATTTCTATCTCGCTCACAGTTACCGTAAGAATATCTTATATGCAATAGCAACCTCCATTGTGTATAATCTTCTTGGGACTCTTCTACTAAAACTAGTACATTCTCCTATGTTTGAGGTATTTATCTCCATATCTCTGGTGATACTAATCAGATCTCGATAAAATTAAAATGGGACCACCTCGGAAACGTATCCTACCTATTAAAAAAATAATCATTTGAAACCGTTCACAATTGATGGAAAAATCGCGTAACATACACACAAAATAAAAATAAAAAAACATACAGACGAATTGAGAACCTCCTCCTTTTTTGTGAAGTCGGTTAAAAAAGGCTTACTAGCACTGTAGATTGCACATTATTAGATTCTTGTTAACTCCTCCAACTAAGGTAAATAAATATGATTGTGCCTGGAGTGGGTTCACGTTAATAGTGCAATGGGTGGGGATCGAACTCACGACCTCTCGATTGCCAGCCATTGGGCTATTGCCACATATGAAACGTAATCTTTCATATGAAATCTTCAGTATTGAGCATAAAAAAGCTGTATAAGCTATAAGTAGCAGCGTCATCACCGGTCACATGGCCAGTTTCTGAGTACATTTATTGAGAATTTATCTATTTAATAACGGTACAATTGAGTAGACAAACTCTCAATAAAACGACCTCAGAACCGACCATTATATGCTTATTTTAATACTTTTACCGGATTAATACTTAGAGATCGCTTTTAGCGATAAGACCGCCCATTGTAACACTAATTTAAATAAATGCTTTTCTATATGTTGTTGATAAGTAATAAGGTTTGACAATAATTAGAAAGTTTAAAAACTAAAACAACCGACTTCCATGCCGCGCGAGTCAGTTTCAGTAGCAAGTGTAAGATATTCATATCTCTGAAGATACTTATCAGATCTCTATAATTAAAAAAATAATATGGGACCTTTTTATCTCATTATAGGTAGGGTTTATCTTGGAGATAAACCCTGTAATGAGACAAAAAGAGAAGAAGAAGAAGAACAAAAAGAAGCATTTAAATTGGTTCACAATTGGTAGGTAATAAATAGCGTATAATACAAAAAAATAAAACTGGCTAAGTGAGAGTCAGACTTTTGTCCCGCACACGGAGGGTCCCGAACGCCATCTAACGAATATCTAACGAACTTCTAACACCAACTAAGTGAACGTTAACACAAAGGTGTTAGTAATTGATATTATTAATAAGGTAGTTCCTTGATGGCGCTATAATAAAAAACACGTTTTTTTGTGGGGACCCTCTTTAATTTGTAATCTTTAATTTTATCTTTGTTCTGTTTTTAGTATTTGTTGTTAGAGCAGCAACAGAAATACATCATCTGTGAAAATTTCAACTGTCTATCACGGTTCATGAGATACAGCCTGGAGATAGACGGACAGACAGACAGATAGACGGACAGCGGAGTCTCATTAATAGGGTTCCGTTGGTAGCCTTTGGGTTCGGAAACCTAAAAACAGAAGAATTGAGAACCTCCTCCTTTATGGAAGTCTGTTGAAAAGATTGATCTATATATCCAGAATTCTAAGCATAATATATGTATGAATTTGAAGGACAACCAGAAAACATTTTCTACTTCAAAATAACAGTACCTTGAACACGAAAATTCATCGAATTCGTATCGTAAAGGTATCGAGTCGACGATTCAATAACGTGGTGTTACGATAGGCGGCAGCACGAAGCACACTCTGACGGCTATCGATAGCTCGAGACGATTATGTTACTAGCGTCATCCTAATGTAAGTAGGGACGAGCCGTTGTGAACGAAATGAACGTCTTATTGAGTGAATTATTCGTTCAAAAATTAAATTGAATAGTGTACTTTTTATTATTTCTGGCTTAGCTGTCTATTTATCGGAAATTATATTTCAAAAATTACTTCAACAGAATAAACATCTTCAAATACGGTATGATAGATATTAAAATGCATTTTATTTGAAAAATAGAATAATTATGAATACCTTTGAAAATATATATATCAGTTTATGAACGAAAGACATACGAGGGTCGTTCAATAAATACTTAGCCTACAAAAGAAAAACGAAAATTTTCGAAAAGTGCCGATTTATTTTTCTACATAATCTCCTTTTAACTCAATACACTTGGCCCAGCGATGCTCCAACTTTTTTAACCCGTCTAAAAAATACGTTTTCCTGAAGTCTGCAAAATAGGTCTTCTAAAATCTAGGATTCACCCAAATCTTTTTCCAGCGAGTGACTTTTTCAGGTTTGGAAACAAAACAGGCACAGGGGGCCATGTCTGGAGAGTAAGGTGGATGGGGCAGCAATTCGTAGGGCAATTCGAATAATTTGGCCATGGCGACGGCAGAGGTGTGAGCCGGCGCGTTGTCGAGGTTGTTGTCCAGTGTGAGCAAACGCGGCACCCATCGCGCTGACAGCTTTCTCATGCCCAGTTCTTTGTGGAGAATATGATGCACCGTTCCTTCTGCAATGCCCACAGTGTCAGCTATCTCGCGAACCTTCAATCGGCGGTCTGCCAACACGAGATCGTGGATTTTTTTAATGTTTTCCACCGTAGTAGCCGTTTTCGGGGCACCTGGGCGTGGCTCATCAAAAACCGACTTGCGGCCACGAGCAAACTCGTTAAACCAATTCTTGACGGTTGCCATCGAAGGAGAAGAGTCACTGTACACAGCATCCAAGCGATTTTTAATTTCACTGCGCGTTTTCCCTTCCAAAAATAAAAATCGAATCACCGAACGATACTGCTCTTTTTCCATTTTTGTTAAACTGACCGACACGTTCACTTTCAAAGGCTATTAAAACAAAACTTATAGAGGTCATTGTTTAAAACTTTGACAATAGACTTCAAAAACATTGCACTGTACTATGGTAAAAATTTTTTGTAATCGCAGTGCCATTGGGCGATGAGGCTAAGTACTTGTTGAATGACCCTCGTAGCGTCACCAAAGAATTGTTTCTTTGGAGTTTGGGTTCCGTACTTCGAAGGGAAAACGACGGCGCGAAGCTACCCCACACCACAGAATACTTAATAGTACTATGTACCCACACCTCGTTCATTCTATCAAGCGTTTCTTTGTCTTGTAACATTGTTCATAAGGTTTATAATGTCTTGTCATTTCTGATCGTCTTGGCGCGTTGCGTCGCTGCCTATTCAATATGCATTGAGCCATAGTGTTCATGTAATTGAAGAGTGTTGTGGTGAATTAAGAGTTTCATATATTTATTATTACACTAGCAGCCCGGCCTGGCTTCGCACGGGTAGAACATATATGCCTACAAAATTTGCATCAGTTTGTTGCATCGAATATAAAATATGAACATATTTAACAATAATCGTCATATTTCATCCAATTTACACAAAACCTTAACGAATTATGCACCTAAACCTTCCTCATAAACACTCTGGCTGTTGGTGAAAACCGCATGATAATCCGTTCAGTAGCTATTGAGATTATTGCGAACAGATAGACATACGCAGTGATGAACTTTGTTTTATAATACTTACGTAGCGATATTAGACGGCCCTTTGGCATAAAGGATAGTTACCCTGATTCTGACCCGACGGTCGTTGGTTCTAATCCTAGCTATATACCTACCAATGAAAGTTTTATGTGCATTCATGAATCATGAGTTTTCGTACAGTGGTAGTGGGATCATTAAATCTACCAAAAAGTAGCTTACCCCCAAGGAGAACATCTGCCGCCGTAACCTTACGGCGTTCCCCGACGCAAAATGTAGGGGTAATATACGTTTAACGTGTGTATCTGTGTGTCTGTCTGTAGCATCTTAGCACCTAACCGGATGAACCGATTTTGTTTTTATTGTTTATAGTTTTTTTTTGTTTGATAGATGTCTTCATCGAGAGTTTTCTTAGCTTTGATTCATGAAAATTCGTTCAATCGTTATAAAACTATGAGCTTTTTCTAGTTAATTGCGCTATGAAATCAATTCATAGGTCTGATCAATTCGAAAATCTTCTTCTTCAACGATATTGTAAGAACATTGAAGCCTCCTGGACTCTACAGAATACTCAAATCCTCACCAACTTACAGCTCAGATTTTAAATGTCGTGTTTAGAGTCATTGGAAAAAGCTATTATACATAGATCAGTCGGGGTGGTTTAAAATATTATATTATTATATATATAGATTAGAGATCTTCAAATTGATTGTGATCGGTGGGGATCTACAGCATAGCTAAGCTTATAATAATATTTTCGTAGTAACCATGACCTAATCTGTGGTTTCACTGCAAATATTTTATTAATTTTGCAATGCGTGTTTGTGAAATTCGTGATATCTTCTAGAGTTTTCATTTGAATTATATACTGTAAAGGACAATTTTAATCTATAATATGTGGCCAAGCTAATTAATGTAATTATTTGGATAAGGATTAATAATATATACTTGAAAATAGCCTTGGAAGTTATGTAATATTTTTTAACAAAAATTTTAAGATTAAAATGGTTACTGTGAGTCAACCTTAAGAGATAGACATATGCTGTCGCGGACTTTTTTGTAGATCTTATTAAGTTGTACAACTCTTGTATAGAAAATATTCTTCTATCTATTTTCAATTAAGCAGCGTTCGTAAGAAACGTGTTTTTTCGACCGTTTTTTTGCCGACTTAAGTTGCAAATTAGGTCTCCACGAATGTACCTTTTATTTAAACGGGATAATATATAGCCTGTGGCGACCTCGCCTTATTTTATAATGTTCGAACTCTTTGTTGACAGCCTAATTTTCTCATCCGATATATTTGAATGTTTTCATATGTCGATGGTAGAATTGGTTGCCAGGGTTTCGATATATTATTTTGACAAGTTTGATTAGTAACATATTTTTTCTTCAAGCAAAAGGCTTTGATAAGAATATAAGAAATTATTAAGTTTCGCGTGTTCTCAGCATGAAAAGCTGCTGAGATACGTTGAATGTATATAGAACATAATATTACATCCAATAAACAATGTTAGAGTTATAATAAACACCAAGCATTGTTATTCTGCATTTCCTGAGTAAAAGAATATATCCGGTCCACTTCTGCGTAAAGGACCGCGCACTAAAAGATAAGTACCCAGACCTTCCTATTAATCTAGAAGAGGACCTTTCTCTGTTCTTCCCCGGCTCTTACGCCTCAGCCGTAAAACGCCGGAACTGCAAGTGCCATCCCATTCCTGTCTCCATATTTAAGTAGCAGTAGATAGGGTTGGCACACATAAAGTAATTGGGATTTCCCGGGAGTTTTCCCGGAGGTCCCAAATTGGTGACCAGCGACGGAGTGCTGAACAGTGCAGAGCTGCAACTAGACGACAGGAGTCTAGAAGATTCCGTCGTCTTACCTCTTTTAGTGTGTGAAAGTGTCAAGGTACCCAAATTCGTCAGTTCCTGTCCCGGATTGTCGCAAACGACATTCCGAGGTCCCTGTTTTTTTTAAGCGGACGCTGCCGGCGCATTCCTATTATGTGGCGAACTTAATTATGTGTTTTTAGAATTTTTGTTTTTCTATATCGTAGTTAGGCTATGCCTATAGGTGTAGATCGCCGCATCACGATCATTCTAGCCCAGAACAGCCTTGTAGAACCTAGAAAGGAATAAAAATTAATTTCCTTTGTTTTTTTTTTCCCTGTTGTCATTGTGCAATTGTTTTCTGTGCTTTGAAAATTTTCAGATTGGTACCTTCTGGAAGTTTTTTACTTCCCGGACGTGCAGTTGGATTGAAAGGCGTCGACGATGACGGGACAAGAGGCTCGTCCGTCGGGACCGACTGCAGAAAGGGAGGCGTTTTTCGAGGCATCGAATGATAGTCAGGATGGGCAAGTATGCGTCGGCCGGGTGAGTATTCGTACACCTGTTTTTTGTAAGGACAGGCCTGCCCTGTGGTTTGCCAGTCTTGAGTCGCAATTCGTTATTAATAAAATCACTCAGGAAGTGACAAAATTTTCTTATGCCGTGGCACACTTAGATATTAGTTGCACCAGGGAGGTCGAAGCATTGATTATTCGACCCCCTGCCGTTTCCCCGTACACCAAGTTAAAACAAGCGATTGTCTCGAGTTTCTCGCAGTCGCATGAGGAAAACATCAGACAGTTATTAGGTGGCGAGACAATCGGGGATAGGGAGCCGTCCTCGTTTTTACGGCATTTAAGGACGCTCGCGGATAAAAAATTTCCGGAGGAGGTTCTCAAATCGATTTGGCTTAGACAACTTCCTCTGCAAATCCAAATTGTTTTAGAGGCGCAGCCATTGCAAGAATTAAATATGACGGCACAATTAGCGGATCGCTTATTTGAAATTATATCGCAAGATCCGTCGCAGTCTTGCAGTGTGCGTACAGCCGAACCGTCCAAACCTTCCAAGATTTCGGAGTTGGACGAAGTTAGAAGCCAGGTTTCCACGCTGGCAGGGATGGTTGCATCGGCCATGGACAGTAGTTCTCAAGATGTCCGGTCGCTTAATAAGAATCATTCCTGTAACAAACAAAATCGCGGCCGAAGTCGTAATAATAATAATAGTAGGTCACGTGTTAAAAATCAGAATTTGTGCTGGTACCATAATCGTTTTGCCGGTAGGGCTTCGAAGTGCGTTCAGCCCTGCAATTGGAAGGCAGCACAATCTGGGCAACGCATACCGCGGTCGGTAGCAACTATGAGCGACCGCGGATTTAAAAGTCGTAGGTTGTTCATTAGTGATCGGGCAACTAAAATAATTTTTTTAGTAGATACAGGTTCGGATATCTGCTGTTTCCCGCGACGCTTAATAAAGGGTCGTTTAGGGGAGAGCGGGTTTGAGTTGTTTGCCGCAAATCAGTCATCTATTAAAACCTACGGCACAACCACTCTTCATTTAGACTTCGATTTAAGAAGAGAGTTTACTTGGAACTTTGTAATCGCGGATGTTAGCACTCCAATTATTGGCTCAGACTTTTTGAGCCACTATAATTTGTTACCCGACTGCCGTCGACAACGGATAATCGATGGGGTTACCAAACTGAACGTTGTAGCAACTGCAGCAAACGTTGCGCAGTCCAGTGTTAGGGCCATCGTACTCCCGAGTAACAGTTATACGGATTTGCTTTCAGATTTTCCCGATATTACGCGCCCACCAGGTATTGATAGGGTAGTCAGACATTCGACTAGGCACCACATCGAAACAACAGAGGGACCACCTATTTCGTGCAGACCACGACGGCTGGCCCCCGATAAACTTCGTGTGGCGCAGCAAGAGTTCGACGCAATGGTTCGAGCTGGTACAGCTAGGCCTTCGGATAGTCCTTGGTCATCACCCTTGCACCTAGTTTCTAAAAAGGATTCAACCTGGCGTCCGTGTGGCGATTACCGGATATTAAACGCGCGAACTATCCCGGATAGATATCCGGTTAGGCATATCGGTGATTTTGCTAGCAACTTAGCTAAGTCAACGGTATTTACGACCGTAGATTTGGTTAAAGCTTACAATCAAATTCCCGTATTTAAAGGGGATATTTGCAAAACTGCGATTATAACACCGTTCGGGTTATTCGAATTTCCCTACATGACATTCGGTTTACGAAATGCAGGTCAGACTTTTCAACGATTTATCGATGAAGTCGTGCGAGGCCTCGATTTCTGTTACGCATACGTTGATGACATCCTGGTACATTCCGTGGATAAGCCGAGTCATGCGGAACACCTCAAAATACTGTTCGGTAGGTTACGACAGTTCGGTGTTGTTATTAACCCGGCAAAGTGCGTTTTTGGTACATCTGAGGTTACCTTTTTAGGTTATCAGATCAATGCAGAAGGCACAAAGCCGCCTAACGAGCGAATACAAGCGCTCGCAGAGTTCCCGCCTCCTAAAACTGTGCAGGGAATGCGACGTTTTTTAGGAATGTTAAATTTCTACCGCAGATTTTTACCCGGTGCAGCGAAATATCAGGCACCTCTGGTTGATGCGATTTCATCCACTCAAGGGAAAGGTACACAACCATTCCCTTGGACGGATGCCTTAGAAAAAGACTACATAGCTTGTAGGGATAGCCTCACAACAGTTACCTTGTTGTCACACCCTGATAGTAACGCGCAGTTAGGTTTATTTACCGACGCGTCAGGTACTCATGTAGGCTCGTGTTTACAACAACGTAAGAGCGAGAATGAGAGTTGGCATCCCTTAGCCTTTTTCAGTAAAAAATTAACACAAAAGCAGAAGGAGTGGCCCGCTTATTATAGGGAACTCCTAGCTGTTTACGAGAGTGTTCAGCATTTCAGACATTTCTTGGAAGCGCAACATGTGACCATATTTACGGATCACAAACCTCTAATTTTCGCGTTTAAACAGCGAAGAGAAAAGTTACCACCGGTTCAATTAAACCAGTTGAGTTTCATTAGCCAATTTACCACTGATTTCGTGTACGTTAAAGGCGACGACAATGTAGTGGCAGATGCGATGTCGCGCATAGAGGCAATTTCTCTTACAGACGACTACGCTGCTCTGGCTGAAGCTCAGAAGGTGGACGAGGAGCTTGTTACGTTGCGAGCAGATTCTTCTTTGAAATTAGAATCTGTTCCTATTCCAGGAACGGATATTTCTGTAACATGCGATGTATCAACGGGGAAACCGAGACCGTATTTACCCGCATCCTTTCGACGGCCTGTATTTCTCAGATTGCACAATCTCGGCCACCCTAGCGCACGCACAAGCGCACGCCTGGTCGCAGATCGTTACATCTGGCCGTTACTTAGGAAAGATTGTATGTCTTGGGCACGTTGTTGTGTCTCATGCCAGCGTAGCAAAATTACCAGGCATGCTTCATCTCCGTTAGGCAATTTTGCCAGCACAAGTTCTCGTTTTCAGCAGGTACATTTAGACATAATCGGACCGATGCCGCATTCAAACGGTTTTACGTACTGCCTCACCGCAATCGATAGATTTACGAGGTGGGCAGAGGCATGGCCGATGTCATGTATCACTGCTGAAGAGGTAGCAAGTACCTTTGTCAACGGGTGGATTTCGCGATTTGGTGTACCACTCGTTGTCACTACTGACCAAGGCAGACAGTTTGAGTCTACCTTGTTTAATGAGTTGTTACAGTTTTGCGCAACTAAGCGAATTAGGACAACCAGTTATCATCCGCAAGCTAATGGGATGGTAGAACGTTTACACAGACAGCTTAAGGCTGCTTTAATGTGCCATGCAGAGACATGGAGTAAAGCCTTACCGCTGGTTCTGCTAGGTATTAGAACAGCACTCAAGGAAGACTTGAAATGTTCTGCTGCCGAGTTATTATATGGAGAGCCTTTGAGACTTCCAGGGGATTTCGTGGTACCATCCTTGCCAACCAGTGATAGTAGTGCGCATGATTTTTTGGCACAGCTACGTAAGGTTGTGGCAGATCTTCGACCAATTCCTGCGTCTCGGCATTCGTCTCCTTCAGTTTTCACTTTTAAAGAAATGTCGACCACTACGCACGTGTTTTTACGTGACGATACGGTCCGACGTTCTCTTCAGCCACCCTATACTGGACCATATAAGGTCCTCAGTAGAGGGGCAAAAACCGTCACGATTGATGTGGGGGGAAAAAGGCAGGAGGTAAGCGTGGACAGAGTTAAACCAGCACATCTCGAGGCTGAGGATGATCATGTATCGACCTCAGTGCAACCAGGCAGCAACCCATTGGACGTACCTCTCACGGTGCCTGTTCCTCCGGTCGGAAATTTAATTCCATTGCCTGCCTCGAAGGAGTCTCCTCCACCAGCCTTGGATCCTGTCGTTTCGACGCGTTCTGGACGTCGAGTCAAATTTAGGGATGTTTTGGATCTGTGAATCCTTAGTCCCGAGATAATTTGAGTTTTAGTTAATGTAAATTGTTATTTTGTATAATTTGGTTGACCTGACGTCCCGAATTTCAACTTCCTCTATGGTCATCACAGATTTGTTTGATTCTGAATGACTATGGGACAATTTTGTTCATCCTTCCGATTACGGGCGGCCTCCCTTTTTGGTGGGGATGTTCGTCTTCGTGGGGGGGTGATGTGGCGACCTCGCCTTATTTTATAATGTTCGAACTCTTTGTTGACAGCCTAATTTTCTCATCCGATATACTTGAATGTTTTCATATGTCGATGGTAGAATTGGTTGCCAGGGTTTCGATATATTATTTTGACAAGTTTGATTAGTAACATATTTTTTCTTCAAGCAAAAGGCTTTGATAAGAATATAAGAAATTATTAAGTTTCGCGTGTTCTCAGCATGAAAAGCTGCTGAGATACGTTGAATGTATATAGAACATAATATTACATCCAATAAACAATGTTAGAGTTATAATAAACACCAAGCATTGTTATTCTGCATTTCCTGAGTAAAAGAATATATCCGGTCCACTTCTGCGTAAAGGACCGCGCACTAAAAGATAAGTACCCAGACCTTCCTATTAATCTAGAAGAGGACCTTTCTCTGTTCTTCCCCGGCTCTTACGCCTCAGCCGTAAAACGCCGGAACTGCAAGTGCCATCCCATTCCTGTCTCCATATTTAAGTAGCAGTAGATAGGGTTGGCACACATAAAGTAATTGGGATTTCCCGGGAGTTTTCCCGGAGGTCCCAAAAGCCTATTTTCATTCCGAAAGTCTATTCTATGTATTAGTGAAAGAATTTTTTAAATCGGTTCAGTAGTTTTTGAGCCAAATCATTACAAACATACAAAAATACAAATGTTCTCTCTTTATAATATTAGTATAGATTGTGTTGTGCGGAAGCCTTAGTGGAAACCCGACTCACACTTGGTACATTTTATTTATTTACATGGATGGATGACATAGTAACAGTGTCGAATTTGAAGTTTGATAATCAAATATGGTCGCTGACAACGATGAAGCTTGTCAACTTGGAATGAAGGTTTTATAAACTTGGAGGAGGTTTAACTATGAGGTTTAACTTTTTATGTTGTTTATATGTTTAATCTAATATGTTATTAATAAATAAAGAGATTTTTAGAAGATAGAATAGATTAATCTTCTTTGAGAAAATCGTCTCCTAGATCCTCCTCCTCCTCTATGTTAAGATCATCTATGTTCAATTCCCTTAATTTCAAGTAAACCTGCAGCAAGAAGATAATAAAGAGGACGACGTTGGTAAAGCGGGCGGTATTTGCATTAAATACACGCAAAAAATATGTTTCATGCAGTTAAAAAAAGTTTAGAAACTTTTCTCACCGGAAAATCCTAAGTGAAAAAATATTCGACTATGCTCGATAGCCAGCCTTCGAAATGAACATTACCGTACGTCAACAGTAAGTTCATGCTCGCATTTTGATTATAAAACTTCAGGTATCGTTTACGTAACGATACGTTTGCGATACGAAAGTAAATCAAAATCGTTCGTGCTGCCGAATTTAGTTACTTTTACGCACGATAGGGGCGCTGTACAATTTTCATACATTTTTACATCGATGACGATACGAATACTTTTTCGCAAGTAGTTCGTGCTTGAGACACAGGATGTTAGCACATCCTAAAAACAGGCAAAAAAATATTTTACACCAAGCAGTTTAGTGCAGAAAAAAATTATGTTGATCAAAGTAAAGTACTTACCTCCAAAGGACTCAACTCAATAATAAGGCCACTGTTCATCATAGTCGCCAGTTCCTTATTAGACTCCTTAGCCTCATGAAAATCCTTCAGCACCTTTTTCACAATGGCATCTGTGGGTTTCTTAGTCCTGTACTTATCATGAATGATCTTCAAAATTCCCGCTGGACTTTTCTTGACCATTCCATTAAGAGCATCACAGGATGGACATTTTGTGCAAGTTTTGGCTTTTTTCAAGACGGCTGCTCTTAAGTTTTTCTTGGTGAGGTACATCAGTTCAGGATTCAGGAATTTTCGGCGGTAGGACTTCTTTAGGGCCTCTGGTAGCATTACTTTTGCACATTCCTGTGATTGATAACATGTAGTCAAAACATAGGTATATAGTTTATAAAATTTGTGAAGTGCCTAGCAATATTTAAAAATTATTTTGAGATTATTAAGGCAACTAGCTATTCAAAAGGTTTTTATTTGTCTATGTCAATTAAACAACGTACAAAGGTAATGGTAAGAAGGGTTTTTTTTATTACGGACAGACAAGTACTAAACTACTCTTCTATTTAACGATGAGTAACAACGAGATCTTAGATGGAGTTTATGTGCGCTTTTCACAGTGGCCAGTGAAGGAAAAACAGCGTTAAGCAACCCCCAACCCCCGCATGGTGGTAGGACACTCTAGTGTCCGCCTGGCCAGCTACCACCCTCAAGTTTGATAATCTGTCGCCAAACATCTAATGTGTTCCGACAGCTATCCTTGAGAGCCAGTTCCTATTCTAGGCCTAGCGTGCTACCATCCACGACGGCATCATCACTTACCAACAGGTGAGATAGTGGTCAAACGCTAGCCTATAAGATATTGAAAATAACCGGCCAAGTGCTTGTCTGGCCGTTATTCAATGCATGTCTTTACCCGTTATAAACAAGCAATTAGGTACTTCGTCTTTGTCACTTTAAAAATTTACCAAATTATGCAACACCCAACAATATCTTATATGAAGTTATCTTAACCGTTATAGTTTCCTTTAAAGTTCATGAAATGCACTATTATCACGAATTTTTCCAGATTTTTCTAGCCAACGGTTTAGCTTTTCGTGGGGGGGGGGGGGGACGCCCTACTGGAACAAAAATTTGCACTTTAAAGTTTAATATTTCGTAAATGGAGCATTCAATCGAAAAATTGTATTAGCAACCCTTCAGTCATTTTAAAAGACCTATTCAACGATACCCCATCGTGTGGGGTAGACGACGTAGAAGACGGGTAGACGCTAAAAAAAAAATATTTTTTTTAAATTTTATTTCACCACTTTGTCGGAGTAATTTATATACATACGAATATATACCCCTACAAAATAACAGCTTTCTAGTATTAACGGTCCCTTAGCAAAACCTCGGACGGACAGACAGACAGACAGACGGACTAAACTATAAGGGTTCCTTGTACTACGGAACCCTAAATAGAATCACACTTGTCTAGAAAAGGGTAAGAAATGTAGCATTTTATAGCACAATAATTATCAAAAAATACACACAGCATTGTGTTGAATAAGTCCTCCTTTTGTACTAATTTTAATGCAATAAAGAATTTACAGACAAACAAATATGCATATACTAGCTGCGCCCTGCGGCATTGCCTGCATTTAATCTAGTTATAAACCTACCTATTGAATCACTCTAACTATTGATGAAAACTGCATTAAAATCTGTTGCATAGTTTAAAAGATGTAAGCATACAGACAGCAGAAATGACTTTGTTTTATACTATGTAAAGATATATATAGGACTCTTAAGCCGGCTTTTCACTATGAGATATAATGTAAACTACATCTTGAGATATATATTACATCCCGCAATTGTTGTTCACACTGGAAGATACATAGTTCAGCTTTGGTTGTTTATGGTTTCATTCAAACACTGAAATACACTAATTGTGTGGAGCCATAATAAAAATTAAAAAAACTGAGGGTAAGGTAAAATAACCTCAAACATCGCTCAGTCGGTCGAAAAAATGTTTATAGCTTGAGATGTAATGGAAATTAGAAAAAAAATGTATTATAGCATAGTGTAAACGGTCTCTTAAAAAATGTAAGACAAGCAATAAATTTTATATCTCAAGATATATAATATACATTATATTATATCCCATAGTGAAAAGCCAGCTTTATGGTAAGTTTATCATTTAGCACATACCTTACAAATACTCTGCAGGATGGTGATGATGGAACGGAAATATCCAACATGGAACACCGGCAGCGCCAGCTCTATGTACCCGTAGTGTCCCACACACTCTGCCAGCCCCAGACCACAAGTCTCGCAGTTTGCATCTTTTTGATTGGTTCCCTGAAAAATGATGCCAAGTCAGATGTCAGAATCATTTATTCGCATAAAATGTTGGTCGTACAGATGTCAGTGAAAATTAATATAGTGCCACAAACATTTATTATAGCTGGGAAACTCACCAGCACTTTGTTAAGTTAGTTTTATATATAACAGAGTTGAGGGTGAATAATAAATAGCTATTTCCGGTTAAATTACTTTTACTATTTCATGTTGACACATGGGACATTTCTCACTGACAAATCTATATATATATATATAGACAACACAAACGTTTTTCTAATCCAATACATACTTATTATAATGCAACCTCTAACAACATTTTGGTACGACTTTAGTTCTACTCCAATCGATTTTAGGGGTGGGAGGGGGTGGAGAGGGTTGGGGGAAGGGGTAGACCCCCCCTTGAAGGAAATGTTGCGGAGACCCCCCTTTCGGAGATATAATTTTTTTTGTTTTGAATATTTAACAATTAAATCATCTAAATAAGTGAAAAATTGGTAGGAATGTTACATTAACTGATATCAATTTTAGAGGCAGAAGGAGGCGGGGGGATGGGTAGAGCCATCCTCTGAAGAAGAAACCTCCCTTTCTGAGATATGATCATAACTCCGAAAGGGGCGGTCTCTGCAATTTTTCCTTCAAGGGGAGAACTCTACCCTTTCCCCCCACCCCTTAACGCCCCTCCCACCCCTAAAATCGATGGGAGTAGAACTAAAGTTGAGCCAACATTTTACCTCAATGCAGGATGCAAGTTTATACTAATTATTAATTACACCGATAAGAGTATACAAGAAATTAAATGTTATAATAATATACTTTCTAATATAATATTATACATGTTTTTACGACGTGCACACTACCATTTGCCTACGCCCTGCCAGTCATCCAGCCACCATTACGTAAATCTTGTCACACAACCTTTACTGTCATACAGCAAACCCCTTTATACAAAAAGGCAGCACTATATCACCTGATTTTAGTTGACGGCTCATACGCTTTAAGAAACCCTGTGCTTACTCAGGACACAACATACTTTAATCAATGGAAAATATTTTAAAAATATACAATATCTACCATTTATCCATCCAACAACAGCAGTATAAGTACTAAAGTTAAAACAACAAAATAAGTGAAGTCTATAGGATAATTTTTCTAATAATATAAGTACACACCATCCTCCGATCGAGCACTCCATATGCAGCAGGTATCCGCTGGCCATCTTGAGCGTACAGGTTCTTTGTTATCACTTGCAAGTGTGCCGCCTGCTGGATTGCAGATGCACTATCCACATTGAATGTGACATGGGATCTGCCAATAATTCAAGATATTTAGCATATAGCATTACTCATATAGATTGATCAATCTTCAAAGTATTATTGGTCACTAAAAAAAACCGGTATATACGTACTGAACGGGGTATGGGAAGAGAAAATGATAATACAATTTACATTACAATTTGTTACATCTTGCCGAATGTTATTGTAAACATAACCTTACTCACATTTTTCTCCCAACGTAAGTCTCACGATATTGTTCTTTGGGCATCTTGATAAAATAAATTACGCTGTAGATTTCATCACAATATGGAAACACGTACTAAAAATACATGAAAAACAACCAAATGTAGGTAGAAGACGGGAAGATCATGATGATGAACATCCACCAAGAACTATAGTCCACTCCACCAAAGAGAATATAATACTACGCTACACTCCACGGTTATCTCACTATCTCAGTTATCTGACACTGACTGCCGGATAGTGACAAGTGACAGCTAATACAACAATGTTTATAATGTCACTCTGACATCTGAGTTGCTGCGTTCATGAAAAAATAATAAGATATTCTACTATATTTATTAAATACGAACGCGACTATAGATAGAGTGACCACTTATTTTTTTCTTTATCTACCACGAGGCACGATCGTATGACGTTATCACATAAAATTATCGCCTGTAAGCCGTCTTTAATCTTTAACCGACTACCTTCATATGCAAGTAGTAAAAAGCTGTTAATTTGGAATTACAAACAGACACATCTATTTTAATTTTGTGTAAGTAAATATGTATATAGATTTATTACCTGACGTACTTGTGTGAAGTTTTGAATAAAAAAGACCATCTTATCTTGTTTCTTCATACAAACTTTGAACCCCCGTTTCACATCCCCTTTAAGTGTACATTTTCGAAAATCCTTTATTAGTAGATACCTAAGTCATAATAACTATCTGCATACTAAATTTCAGCACATACCGTTTAGGTAGTTTTTTTTTAAATGTTTTTATTGGTCATATGATACATTATTATTATTATACTTACTAGTGTAATTAATTAACCTAGGAGTATAAAAGCTATGGCTATAACATGTTTTTCAAGCTTATAAACTTATATAACATTTAAAACAGGCATTTACTATAAAACTAGACATGAGAGATGATAACATTAGATCTACTAAGTAATTAAACAATTTACTATGTAAGTTTTAAAATTAACATTACATTTTCAAACAAATTTTGATAAATAATACCAAACGGCGGCAGATGAATTAACTTGTGGCGATAACCGAAAAATGCAGGTATCTACGCAATAGCAACAAGAACTGGTTGAGTGAGTGACGCGCAGGCGCATGCGCTCCGACGCACGATGCGCGCGCCATATCCGCTCTTCTAAGCACCTATATATACCGATAATAAGAGTGGTAATGGCGCGCGCCCGCGGCAAGAGATGAATGAGCGCGCTTCACTCTGCCTATTCCTCGTTTAGGTAGTAGTTTCAACCGTGTGTTGATAGATCAGTCAGTAACGTTTGCCGTTTATATGAATAGACAGCAGAAGATACTATTACTGAAGTGAAACTTCTATAGGCACACAGGGGTAAAATGTAACGGAAGTGACGTAGCGTCACGGTCCGAATCAACGGAAGTGATGTAAAGATAAAGATAATGATAATTTATTTGTCCAAAAACATGAGTATGCATACAAAAGTATTATGTATGCAATTTGGTAAAATATAATAATGTACATTCATGTTTTGCCTATGAAGGCGTACAAATAATATTGAATTACAGATAATAAAATAATTATTATAATTCGCACTTTTTGAGATATATAATAATACAACTACCCTTTTTTTTTAACAATACATTTGAAAACAGAATCCATTATTGATTATTACAAAACTACAAATAAAATAAAAAACAAATTAAAAAATTATACTGGCATAATATTATATTAAAAATGTCACAGTAAATTCAATTAAGTCATCAAGCTTGTCGTAGTTTGTCATTTAAAAAATCACCTATTTTATAATAGCATTTTTCATGAAGTAGATTGCTCAGTTTCTTTTTAAATAAATGTAATGTCAATAGTTTTATGTCATTTGGTATTTTGTTATAGATAGCCGGCGCCATGTATAGAACACTTTTACTTAGAAGGCTAGTTTTGGCGCTGGGTAAGCATAATTTTCTATTGTCACGTCTGCGGCGATTACTCATGTCTGAAATTGTAGGAAACAAATTAGGGTTGGCTTTCACAAATTTTGCAGTTTCAAGAATGTACAATGATGGAAATGTCAGAATATGATGCTTTTTGAAGAGTGGTATGCAACTGTCAGTGGGTTTCAAATTAAACATAGATCTTATACACCTTTTTTGGGCTTTAAAAATGATGTCGTTGTTAGTAGAATTGCCCCAAAAAATTATACCAAACAAAGTAAGCGTCATATATTATGTTGTATATTTATATAAACGCAACCAGGCTCTATTGTCGCATTGTCGAACGAACGGCGTAACTACGAAGACGTATTCACCTCGCTATCTTTCGGGCATTCGTCCCGCTAAGTTCAACAATGGTGTTGTACAAAATAAATATTGGTGATGTTGAAATATATAAATAAATAGATTGAACTTTGAATTAACTTGGAAGTTTCACTTCTAACGCGAAGCTTTCTACACGCACCCTCTTTTTTATTAAGGTTAAATAATTAAGTAAAAGTACTGTTCATCCGTATACATTTCTTCGATCCTTACAAACATCATAATTTTATATCCGAAAAGGTGGTACCTTTTCGGAATAAGCTTTATTTCTACCAAAGTAGTATAAAATCAGGCTACAATATCACTGTTCATATGTTTCTGGCGTAAAAAGAAGCGCCCAGCAGCGCGCCGTTTTTTGGCTTGTCAACCGAAACCACGCAACATTTTCACTCGCAATTTTATTGCAAAAGACTTTTAACTCCATGTGATGTGCAGTGAAATTAAGAAATCGATGCGCTGTAAGGTGTTGAGAGGTTTTTGTCAAAAGTGCGCCTGTAAATCGAATTAGAAGATCATCTTTCCCACCGAAGTGACCCGCGAACTCCTATCATGCCTCTGTTGAAAAGGAAAGCCTTCGAGAAATCGACGGCGTCGGAGTACCTTCGGGACGACGATGAGGTCTTCCACTGCGAGATCACCGACGAGATATTCAAAGATTATGAGTGAGTATTAACTAGAACAGATTAGCCGCCAAATTTTCGTGAAATTGGTGCGCGGTGTCGGTTTTATCTGTTGAATTAGTCGGGTGGCATTGTGAGCGCGCGTCGGGTCGCGTAACGGCGCGAGCGTGACACGCTATTCGTTATTTCCGTAGTCCGCATTACGTTTTTTGTCATGTTTATACATTGTTTGATTTTAGGGAGTACTGTGAGAGGATCATTCTGGTCAACTCGATGGTGTGGACATGTGAGATGACCGGGAAGTGTAACCTGACGTATTCGGAGGCTCTGCAGAGCGAGAGGGCTGCCAGAAAGCAGCTGAAAGACTTTCCCATGGAGCTCAGGATTCCTATTTTGTATCTCTCTGAGAAGACCAACCGGTGTTCCTTTGCTGAGATGTCTGAGGACATCTTCAATTTCGTGAGGGACAGGTACTTTGTTGGAGAGACTGTGGAGGCGTGCCTGGAGGGAGACATTTGGAAGGAGGCTCACGTGCTGTCTGTCACAGCCCAGAAGCAGCACCCAGACAGGTCAGTGTCATATTAGATTCTTCTTTGTATGAAAATGTCAAAGAATGTTATTTGGTTATTTTCATCATTGGTTTAATATCAGGTGCTGCTAATTTTATTCTTGATCCAAAGTCTTAGAAGAGTTTGTCTGCTAAAGAGTTGTCAACTCACAAAAGATCCTGTTAGATTTGACCTGGCAGTCTGTACATGTTGCATGTGTCACCTGTGTGTTAGCTCTCTCTATTTTTTATAAAAAATAAAGTATTTGACAGATTTAGATTCTGCAATACTGCAATAAGAGTGACAGCAGCATTTAAAGGCCATAAGAAGAAGAAGAGTGATAAACACAAATTAATCAAAACTATACATATATATATCATATAACTATATATATATTCTATTAGACAATAGATATATACATACATTACAATAAATGCTTCCAAATACAAACAATACTTCAATATAATATATATAATACAAACACTCTTATTTGATAATAATTGAAATAGTGATGCAATAATAAGTTCTTGAATAAGTTGTTTAATTAAATTTTTCCCAACTACTGCTAAAGAAAACCTTAGTCAACACATTTATTATGGGCCAGTTTCACCAGTTCCTGATAGCACTATTAGGAACTTATCTGACAGATTTTTGACAGCATTATCTGTCAGATAACTATCTAAACCGGTGAAACTGGGTCTAATACTAGTTTGAAATTTTACAAAATACTTAAAAATTAAAGATGATATAATACATGCTAAATGTATTTGATTACAAATAAATGTGAAAGATCGGATAATTAAGGACTCAGGCTTTACATAAAAATCTTTTTAAATTCATATTTTATATTTTTTTAAATCATAGCCATGATGAAATGTCAATCTTTTTGTAGTTTTCCATCCACTATCCATAGTTAGGCAACAGTTGTAAAGGGCCTCTTGATGTTTGCTTCGGCTCCATCAATGCCTCCTATATAATAGAATACTAACATTGCAATATATCCCTACAGCAAAACCATGGTCCCAGCGTCTTCATACTGCTATGAAGTGGAACAGTTTGATGACTCCAACTCGGCCGCCACAGGTCAGATTGGCACGGTGCCGTTTGACCGAGTTCGCCGCAAGAAAGGAATCTATACCAGAGACAAGAATCGCCTCTTCTTGAAGCAGTTTGTTGAAATGAGACCAGGAGGTGTGATTGGTATTAAGGTATGTATCTGTTAATAAACTAAATATGCCTAGAAAATTTTATTTAGTAACCAAAAGGCAACGTCCATTTTAGCCTATTTCAAGCAACTGCTTAGGTATAAGCCTGGAGGCCCATACAAAGTGGCCAATTTTTTTAACAAATTTTAAGACAAAATAAAAAAATAGAATAGACAATACAGTAGTTTAATTGCATAAATAAATATTATATTAATAAGTTATTGTTAATAAAACTGGCCAAGTGCGAGTCTGACTTTTGTCCCGCACACGGAGGGTTCCGAATTTCCGAAAGTCCGAACACCACGAACTTTTAACACCAACTAAGTAAATATTAACACAAAGGTAATTAATATAATTAAACATCTGGAAGACCGAGTGTTTGTACGACTAACTTTCTACTGATTCTAGCTAATTGAAGCTCTTTGAGTACTAAAATTAAAGATATAATATTCAATACTGTACACTACATGTGTGCAATTATTCTTAACTAAGTAAACAAATCGACCGAGGCCCACAAATTTAACAAATGAAACGCTTGCGCGTGCTAATTTTTCCTGTGCTGCCATCTAGCTGCGTCGAGGTGAATTAATTTCGTATCTTATCGTATCGTAAAAAACACGTTCTTTGTTTTAAACCCTTTCATTTTTAACTTTGTTTTGTTCTTAGTATTTGTTGTTATTGCGGCAACAGACATACATCATCTGAGAAAATTTCAACCGTCTAACTATCACGGTTCATGAGATACCGCCTGGTGACAGACGGACAGACAGACAGACAGACGGACAGCGGAGTCTCAGTAATAGGGTTCCGTTGGTACCCTTTGGGTTCGGAACCCTAAAAATCAATCAGACATTTTCTTAAAAAAATTGTCAGTAGTTTCATTGCATAAATAAATATTATATTCATTAGTTATAGTTAAAAATCAATCAGAAATGTACTTAAAAAAAAATTATTAGTGCCAGGAGACTCAAGAGATGGCTTTTAAAATGAACAAAATAGCCTGACACTGTAAATCTGACAAACCGATTTTCAATTGATGTGTTAAAGCTTTAATTCCATAAAGAAATAACATTTGTAATATTCAATTCCCTTTTTCGCAAAAAAAAAATAAACAACCATAGACATCATCATCATTGCATAAAAAGCGATCTAGTGAGTATAGTGGAATTTTTAATTTAAACGGCCCATTATACCTTTATCTATGCGTAAATAAAACAATTTATAAAAATTAAGTAATGTTTAAAAAAATATGACCTATATTTAAATAAAGCTGCGATGGTATTAAATCTAATACTATAAGAATCTTTGTCCTGACATATTGACTGACTGACTGACAGACAACGCACAGCCTAAACCGCTGGTAAAATAAATAAATAACCGGCCAAGTGCGTGTTGGGCCACGCGCAGTGTAGGGTTCCGTAGTAGCCTGTTATTCAATGCAAGTCTTTACCCGTTATAAACAAGCAACTAGGTACTCCGTCTTTGTCACTTGCTGCTAAACTAATAAAGTTATCTTAATCGCTATGGTTTTCCTTTAAAGTTCATGAAATGCGTTATTGTCACGAATTATTCCAGATTTTTCAAAGGAGCAGTTTAGCTTTTAGAGGAGGGGGGGGGGCTACTGGAACAAAAATTTGCACTTTAAAGTTTAATATATCATAAATGGAGCATTCAATCGAATAATGGTATTAGCAACCCTTAAATAATTTTAAAAGACCTATTCAACGATACACCACACGATGGGGTAGACAATGAAAAAAACATTCATCCCCACTTCTCATATAGGGGAGCTACCCTAAAAAAAATATTTCAGCACTTTGTCGGCGTAATTTATATACATACCCCCCACAAAATTACAGCTTTCTAGTATTAACGGTCTCTTAGCAAAACTATAACACACAACATAGTCCTGACAAGGAACCCTTGTCAGGACTATGTAACCCTAAAAAGAGATAACTTATAAATTTAGATAATTTAAATTCATTTAAGCATTGAAACTGAAAAATTTACAAAGAATAGCCATGAATTCCCTTGGAAAACATTACCCTCCTTCTATGTTCAAATAAGTCTTAATCTATAAAACTAGGTTCTAAATTATAATCGATCCTAGCACATTTTCTAAGCATTCATACATTTCAAAGACCTACAGTCATAGGTACTTATAAACGATAATTTCACTAATCATTGCTTAAAAATGCTTTGTCTACTTCTAGCTAAAGCAAATTGTCATATGTGAAAATGAGACAAACCTAATTTTAATCACTCCAAGTAAAGTTTATAAGTAAGGCTCATATTCACAATAGCCAACGAAAAGTCTACAAGGTCAAGTAGAAACCTTGAACTTACCTGTGAGCCTGAGAGTTCACTCAACTTATTATATCATGGTCTTATAAAACACAACTAAATCAATTGATCTTCACTTTTAACCGACTTCACAAGAGGAGGAGGTTCGCAATTCGTCGGAACCTTTTTTTTATATATGTTCAGAACCGATTTGGAAAATTCTTTTTTTGTTTCAAAGGGTACCTTTCCCAGGTCACATTTAAATTTTAACGAAATCGGTCGACCCTTTTTATATATATCAACATTTGTTTTACGATACATTTACTGGACGACATACTAACTACTGGCACAGATTATATAATAGTTACTGCGTCTACTGGCTACTTTGACTAGTGCGATGTTTAAAATCGGTTCTTTTAGTTTTTTTAAACGATCTTAAATTATATTTGTACTATATACATGTGATTCTAGCCCTATATTTATATTATTACAGTGTCAATTTTTGGGTCGAATTTACATACCTTCTTATATATTATGTTTCTTTGAAGTGTCTCACACTTTATATTTTTTGTAAATTGTTAAACACAATCCAAAATTTCATCGTACCGACGGGACTCGAACCCGCACCCCCCGGATTACACGTCCAGGTGCTCTGCCAATTAAGCCACGGTTCGATACATCGATACGACGAAATTAGTGGATTGCATTTGTCATAGATGGCGCCACCAATGCATAATTGGGTTAACAAATGCAATCCACTAATTTCGTCGTATCGATGTATCGAACCGTGGCTTAATTGGCAGAGCACCTAGACGTGTAATCCGGGGGGTGCGGGTTCGAGTCCCGTCGGTACGATGAAATTTTGGATTGTGTTTAACAATTTACCTTCTTATATGACCAATTGCTTTCATCACAGAATAATGAATAGTACAAGCTTTCATGTGGCTACAAATTTTTTGTATTCTAGCTGTGACTCGCGGTTTCGCCCACGTCAATAGGTATCCAATAGCCTAATCTATAATACTGGCTATCCCTGTGCCAAATGTCAGCTAAATTGGTCCAGCCATTTGACCGTGAAGAATTCCTAAGCAAACAAATATACAAACTGAGTTTCGCATTTATAATATAAGTGTTGATTAATGTTGTCCACAAAAATTGATTTTATGATGACTAAACAAACTTAGCTATAATATCGTTTAAAAACTAAAAAAGAACCGACTTCAATGCCGCGCTATTCATTTTCAGTACCAATTTTCGAGATGTTTATCAATATCTCTGGAGATACTTATCAGACCTCGATAAAATTACCATGGTACCACACTTGGGATCTCTCCTTTCGAACAAAAAAAGAATAATCAAAATCGGTTCATAAACGACGAAGTTATCCGCGAACAAACATAAAAAAAAAAAAAAAAAAAAAAAAAAAAAAATGTATACGGTCGAATTGAGAAACCTCCTCCTTTTTTTGAAGTCGGTTAAAAATAGAATCAATATTTCAAGTTTCCATTCTAGTCCTAGCGTGCTACAATCCTCAGCCGCATCGGTGTCCACCCCGCATGGAGTTACCAGGACTACTAGCATTGTGCTGCAACCGATATTGCTAGTAAGCTTCTATTTTCAACCAACTTCCAAAAAGAAGGTTCTCAATTCGTCTGTATGTTTTTTTTTGTGTGTATGTTACGCGATTACTCTGTCAATTGTGAACATATTTGAATGATTCTTTTTGTAATCGGTAGGGTATGTTTCCGAGGTGGTCCCATAATTTTATCGAAATCTGATAAGTATCTCTAGAGATATGACGATAAATGTCTCAAACTTCCTACTGATATTATCTTAATTATAAATAATTAAGGTAGTTGAAAAACTAAAACAATCGACTTCCATGCTGCGTCAGTTTCAGTGACAAGTTTGAGACGTTTATGGTTATATCTCTGGAGATACTTATTCTGATAAGTATAGTATAGTCTCAATAAAATTACAATGGGACCACATCGGAAATATACTGTACCGATTAAAAAAATATATAATCAAAATCGGTGCATAAACGACAAAGTTATCCGCGAATACACGTAAAAAAAATATATACAGTAGAATTGGGAATCTCCTTTTTTGAAGTTGGTTAAAAAGAAATGTGAAATTTGTCCAAAATATGTCAAATAAGACTACAGAACTAATGCAACTGGCCATTTATATTTAAGTGGATATCTTACTGAATGAAGAACAGGAGTTATTAGATTCCTTTTTTAACCGACTTCAAAAAAAGGAGGAGGTTTCTCAATTCGACCGTATATATATATATATATATTTTTTTTTTTTTATGTTTGTTCGCGGATAACTTCGTCGTTTATGAACCGATTTCGATTATTCTTTTTTTGTTCGAAAGGAGATATCCCAAGTGTGGTACCATGGTAATTTTATCGAGGTATGATAAGTATCTCCAGAGATATTGAGATAAACATCTCAAAATTGGTACTGAAAATGAATAGCGTGGCATTGAAGTCGGTTGTTTTTTAGTTTTTAAACGATATTATCATTAGGGCGTGCTTATTTGACGCACTATAAATTGATGCAACGATAAATGATTCAATTTAATGACAATGATGTCATATGCTAATGCTAAAATAGATGTAGAACAGAGCCATACCATTGTAAATAAAAATAAAGTACATTATTATTTAAAAAATATTAATTACTAGAAGTGCCCCGCGGCTTCGCCCGCGTTAAAAACTTCTTTTATTTACTTAAAACTTTTATTTTGTAAAAACGATTCTATCATTAAAGACATCGAATAAGAATTAGCCAAATCGTTTCACCCGTTTTCATGTTATCGCGTGACTAAGGCAATTCGGGATTCATTCATAGAAAATCCTTTCTGAGCGGATACTATCTAACCTACGTCATAATAACTATCTGCATTCTTAATTTCAGCGAAACAATATTGATTTTTAGACTTAGTTACCCTAGTTTATCCTCTTAGGGTGGCATTTTGAAAAAGTCTGAAACTCGTATTTACTTATTTATTTACAGAAGTACTTTTGTGAAATGTCGAATAAAATGACTATCCAAACTTTGAACCCTCGCTATATCCCCTTGAAGAGTGAATTTTGACAAATTCTTTCTTAGCGGATACCTAAGTCGAAATAACTATCTGCATGCCCAATTTCAGCGCAATCCGAAATAATATTGATTGCAGACTTTGGTACCCCACTTCAACCTTTTAGGGGTGGAATTTTGAAAGAGCCTGAAACACGTATTCAGTACTTGTGTTAAGTTTCGATTATAAAATACTATCTGATCTTGTTTCTCCATACAAACTTTGAATCCCCATTTCACCCCCTTAAGGTGAATTTTAGAAAATCCTTTCTCGGAGGGAACCAACGTCGTAATAACTATCTGCATGCCAAATTTCAGCGCAATCCGAAACAATATTGATTTTCGCACTTTGTTACCCCATTTCATCCTTTTAGGGGTGGAATTTCAAGAAAACCTGAAATACGTATTTATTTTATTTTTTTACTGAAGCACTTGTGTTAAGTTTCGAATAGAAAAGACTATCTAATCTTGATTCTCCATACAAACTTTGAATCCCCAATTCATCCCCTTAAGGGGTGAATTTTGGAAAATCCTTTCTTAGTACACCCTTACATACTAAGACAAATATACCCTGCAAATTTCAAGTCTCTACGACCAGCGGTTGTCTGTCAGTCAGTCAGTATGTCAGGACAAAGATTCTTATAGTATTAGATTAATAAGTATAGTATAATATTTAATGAATAATAAAATAAATCAGTACATTCATCTATTTACAGTATCTTCTACTATTTACAGTTTTGTTCTTTACTCTCTTCCAGAAACTAGCACTAGAAAAGTACAACATATCCAGAGTGAGCTTCGAGCAGATATTCATAGGCAAGCCACCCGAGTTCCCGTCTTCCAAGAAGCTGCTCAAGTCTCCGCCTGTAGGCAAGAGCCAGTCCAAACCTGGCTCCGCTACCAAGCTGAACAAGTCAGCCAAGAAACCCAGCCCAGATAAGAAGGGACGGCAGGAGTCTATGGACAAGTTTGTGAAGAAGACTGAAAAGGTTGATGGTAAGTGGTGCTTCTCTCTCTTCTTTTCTTTATATATTGTTGTTTCATTCTATGCGACGACAAGACATGGATGCTCCGTTAATTTTATCTGCCATTATTAGGGAAGTAATGTTGGGACATTTAAATCATTTTTGCAGTTTAATTACTGTTTTTTTTCTATTAACAAGTAGTTTTTTAGTGTATCTGTTTTTTTGTCTTTTTTACCTATGGTAAGACAGTGTTTAAGTGATCCCAATTAAAAACATGTTAAAATTCTAGTAAGATCAGGGGCCTTATTCAGTATGACCATAGAGGTAACGCGTTCCTTAACGCGCCACGTCATGTTATAGAAAAATTGTATTCTGTATGCCACACGATAGGTAAATAATACAAAACGCGCGCGTTACACGTCCTCGTATGTCACGATATTTTGACAGCCTAAAACGCGCTCATAACCTTACCCTATCGCATTTTAATTGGCATAGAGAATACCATAACGCGGAGATAACGTAACACGGCACGGTAAGACTTTAAAATGGTCATACTGAATAAGGCCCCAGCATGGTTTCGTAATAACAAAATATACATATCAAATATTACCTACACAATTTTCACAAAATATTACACACATATTTCTTATTCCTGTGGGTATTAAAGGATTCAGCGTCTTCATTTAGGTTTCCTTTCATCTTGGGGTAAAATCCTAAATGGCTTTTGTAGATTCGGACATAAAAGGGAAAGGGAAGTAGGAAGTGGTAGCAAGCTTTTGTTTCACACATTCCTCTTCAAACTATTGAGCATTTTATGAGGGTATTCATACATCTTTTATATTGGAAACCAAACAAACTTAGAATAAACTAAAAGCCTAGCAATACTACATCACAAAGGTTGTCAAATCGTAATATTTTTCTCCAGCTAAACCTAAGCCGCCGGCAGACCCCGCCGCAAAGAAAAGCGCTCAAGAGTTAGCACAGAAGATGCGACGCGCAGAAGATCAGATGCGGCAGCGAAAAGAAGAAGAAAAGGCTAGGAAGAAGGAGAAGACAGCACGACTGCAGGCTTATCTCAAGGAGTGGCAGAAGGTTAAAGATGATCTGGAGTTAGAGGATCATAAGGTAATAATAAAAACATGTCATCAATCATCAATATCACATCTATTTACATAGAGCTAAAATATATACAAAATAGTTTTACAAGAATTGGACTAGCCAACAGTTAGTTAAATAAAACTTGAGTCTAAGCGCCGATTTGTCAACTATTAAATGTATTTTAATACTTGACACTGGCTTAATACACTAATCGTGTGGAGCCATAATCAAACCAAAAAATAATTTAAACATTCGTGCTTAGCCGAATCCAAAGTCAAATGGTTGTAAATTGTCGCTCTCGCTCTAACATCTGTAGCACTGCGTAAGATTATCTCTTTCCCACACTATTGCCGTGAAGAGAGTTACAAAAAGACTTGGTACATTTTTGAAAGTCTAACATTCACAATCGAATAAAATATTTCATTTTACAAATGACAGTACTTACAGCATTTCTAAAAGATTTCTAATTTAAATTCAAAGATATCTGAAATATAACTAACTGATAAAAGCACATTGAAAAATCGAAAGTTATATACGGGTACTAAAATGGGCAGATAAATATATTGCATATGTAAATGTGACAGTTTTTCTGAGGATTTAAAAATCGACCCTAAGTAGCATCAATCTACATACCACAAAATTCTTTCCCAGATAATTCCCAAAGGAACACCAGTAGAAATCGAAGACATACCACAACAGCACGTGGGAGACTTCCTCTCCGTCCTGGAGTTTGTCCACGTGTATGGAGATATCCTGAAAGCTAAAGACACGTTCCACACCAAACTGGACATCGAGACGTTCCGGAAGGCTCTCACGATGAAGGAACATGCTGGAATGTTCAGTGACCTCGTGCAGATGTTCCTGTCTGCTATATTTGTGCTTCAGGAAGACGAGGCGGAGGATTATAATGAGAGTAAAGGAATTCAGTTGTCTACAGGTAGCGACTATTTTTTAACTTCTTATATTTATTTATATTAAGCTTTTATTGCCAACATAGATTTTACAATGTTATATTAAGATATGAATAGTTAAATAATTTTGTACGAAGTTAATTGTTAAAACACTAATAAGTTGAGTTTATTAAGTTGAGTGATAAATATTGGTTATTGGGCTTCTGCGTGTCTTTGCGACACGAAGGCCTCCTCCAGCTCTTTCCAGAGTTTCCAGTCTTTTCTTGTTTGGGTTGTTCTGCTTTTAACTTCTAAAGACTCTAAAATGTGTGATTTTTACACATTTTAGATACATAGACGAGCGGACGGCCTAGGTTTTAAAAACATAAAGGTTTTTATTTGCTACGTATATGATACCTCAGAAATAGAGCTTTGGGTAATTTATTTCAATCTCATAAGGCTAAACGAGCACCACGATTTTATTAGTTGCGTAATAAAATTGTACAAAATATACGAAATTCCGCAGAGTAACACCGAGCATAGCTCTATTACAATTTTTATAATATTCGTTATTTATTATTGTATTTGTTCCAGATGACACGGAGCCGGACAGTATAGTGGGTGTGACGAAGGCCATCGAGCTAGCCACTAAGGCCAGTAAGTGGTCACATACGTACCTCGGCACTCCACTCAGTAAACTGCCGCTGGACCCCACCACTGTTAGTGAGGTGTTGAGGTAAATACAATACTTTATAGATTGACTAATTATCTGATCGATTAATAATTATTTAAGTAATTAAATAAAATGCTAAAATGGTTTTATTAATGCGAAAAGAGGTTTTTAAGGGGTTAAAAGGGGGGATGAAAAGTTGTATGGAAGTATAGTCATTTTTAAAGCTAGAAGCTTGAAACTTATTATATAGGCTGTTGATTCGATATAAATAAATATATATAATCTCCTCCTCCTTCCCTCCAGCTCACCTCCTCTCCCCCACAACTCCCCCTGCCCTCCCCTACACTCCCCCTCCCCTCCCTCTCCACTCCCCCTTCCCCCTTCACTAACTTTGTATGTCTTATTATGTCATATTATGGCATACAAAGTTGAGTGGAGGTAGGGCAGGGGAGGTGAGCTGGAGAGAATGGGTAAGTGGAGGGGATGTGGAAGTCAGGGGAAGGGGGACGGGTGCGGAGGGGGAGGATAATATGACATTCAAAGTTTGTAAGGGAGAAGAGGGAGGGTAGGGAAGTGGAGTGGGAATGTAAAGAAAGTGGAGTGGAAGGGGAAAGGGGAGTGGAGGGAGAGGGTAAGGGGAGTTGTCGGGAGGGGAGGTGGTGGGCATGTGGAAGTGAGGGGAAGGGGGAGGAGAGGGTATGTGAGGGGAAGGGGAGTGGAGAGGAAGGGGGAGGGGGAAGGAGGGAGTAGCGTTGCGCGATGCGGTGCTGTGTAGTTGGGATACGTATGTGTCTTATTAGTTAATGCTATCCAAAGACACTATTCCACGCGGACGAGTCGCGGGCGCAGCTAGCAAATACCATAAATGAATAATTCCACAGACTCCACTTCCTATCGTCCGGGTCTCGCGCGGGGTCGCGGTGCGCGACGTGGCGCTACCACCAGCGCGGCGGGTACTGCAGCCACGACGACGCCGGCCTGCGGCTGCGCGTGTCACACCCCGCGCTGCTGCGCCGCCTCGCCGTCTGCCACGTGGCTGACCTGCCGCTAGGTACCTGCTACTCTACTCTACTCGGACACTTCCTCCAGCCGGGACACCCTTTTTAGGGTTTCGTAGCCGAATGGCAAAAAACCGGAACCCTTATAAAAGTCAAAAGTCAAGTCAAAGCATTTATTCAGTATATGGGCAAATTAAAAATTAGCACTTACACACGTCAAATAACATTAAATAGATCATATTCAATAAAAATTATTATAGATAGATATAACAGAAACATAACTTATTTCTTTGAATTTACAAAAAAATAAACTGGCCAAGTGCAAGTCGGACTCGCACTCGTAGGGTTCCGTAACACAGTTAAGTATTCCATAACTATGATTTTTTGCAACTATAAAATTAACTTTATTTTTCATAGTGTTTGTATGAAAAACAAAGTTATCTTTGCGGACGCTATATCTCTAAAACTGCTGACTGTATCTCGTTCAAACCAATATATCTACAGCATATATATTTTTTTGATTTTTCACTCCCATACTTTAAAAGTTAGAGGGGGGGGGGGGGGGACACACATTTTACCACTTTGCGCCTATCTTTCAAATGATTGACTTTGAGAAAAAATGATTTTAGGAACCTCAATGTCATTTTTAAAGACCTATCCATAGACAGATTTGAAAGATTTTTTTTTGTTTCAGTTCCATGTATGATGCCCCCCCTTAAACTTTTATATTTTTTATTTTTGTATAAAAATCGGAAAGCGGTTCACAGAATACATCTACCTACCAAGTTTCAATACTGTAGTCTTAACAGTTTTGGAATAAAATGGCTGTGACATACGGACGGACAGACAGACAGACAGACATGACGAATCTATAAGGGTTCCGTTTTTTGCCATTCGGCTACGGAACCCTAAAAACACAAAGGTATTGAGCCATTCAGCTTTCATGTCGAACGTCACACTTAAAATTCCCCTGATTAATGTAGGGTTGCCAACCGTACTATTACGTGCACCCGCAACCCAGTGCATGTTTCAGTACTGCAGACAATTTTTATCCAAAAACCTGTGAAATAATGAAACATTACAGATTCGTCATGTGTCTCTATCCGTCCGTATGTCACAGCTACTTTATTCCGAAGCTATTAGGACTACACAGTTGAAACTTGGTACGTATCTAGATAGTATCTAGAATGGTCCGACTCTCAAGGGCTGTGTGCTGCCGGAACACCGTATGGTTATGCCGGCAGATTTTTGCCTTGAAGTCAAAGAATATTTTACTCGTACGGATCGGTACCTACCCGTACCGATTTGTCTGCCCCGGGAACCCGCCTCTTTATGACTTCACCCTTAGGTGGATTGCAGTCAGTCGCATCGTAGTCCTAGCAGTCACACGAAACGAATGCAAATATTCCGTTGCGGGGACTTGCGTTGGGAGCCCGCTCAACGGTGCCGACGCCCGAAATTCAAACTTTCGAATAAACTAAGTGTCCGTCCACAGATGACAAGTTCCGCGTGCTACAGTGCCTCATGAACCAGCTACTCAGCTACGCGCGGGTTCGTGACGTCATCGAAGAAAAAATAGATAAACAAAAAAACGCTAAGCTCTCTCTCAGAACATTACAGGTGAAGAGATTTACTGTATTATAATAAGAGGAAATAGGAGGGGGATTTTCAATGAGTCAATTATGTATGCAAAGCGGTGGGCAGTGACTGGAAGAGAAGAGCCGAAGATCGGGCTCAGTGGCGCATCTTCAGAGAGGCCTACGTCCAGCAGTGGACTGACACCGGCTGATGATGGTGAATTATGTATGCGCTGTGATTTTAGTTGTTTTTTTAAATATCATATAGACTAGCGTTTGACCACTATATCGCCTGGAGGTAAGTCGGCGAGCGATGATGTGGTCAAAGATGGTGAACTCAAAGTCAAAGTCAAAGTCAAAGCATTTATTCAGTATATGGGCAAATTAAAAATTAGCACTTACACACGTCAAATAACATTAAATAGATCATATTCAACAAAAAATATAGATATAACAGAAACATAACGCTTTGAATTTACAAAAAAAAAACAAAGGTATTGAGCCATTCAGCTTTCATCTAGACGTCGAACGTCACACTTAAAACACATGTTTAATTCCCCTTATTAATGTAGGGTTGCCAACCGTACCATTACGTGCACCCGCAACCCAGTGCATGTTTCAGTACTTCAGACAATTTTTATCCAAAAAATTGTGAAATAATGAAACATAATAGATAAATAAAACGCAGACTAATTGCAGTACAAATCATGTTCCGAATGGAACTGATTGTCCGACTATCAGCCGCATAATACCGTCGTAACAGGCAACTCGCTAGGAACAGAATACTCTACTGCTAACACTCTCTCGTACTTGTTTCCGCAGTACATATACTACATATACTCTTAACTCTCAAGGGCTGTGTGCTGCCAGAACACCGTAAGGTTATGATGGCTGATTTTTTCCTTGATGGTGGTATGCTACTTTGGTAGCAAATTAGTTAAAATCCCGTTTCTAAACCATATCGATTCTATAATCGTTGTTAGAATATTACTGTCTTTTGCAACACAGTCTGAAAGACTAAAGCATAAGGCAGGGTACAATAAAACAATGTTTCAAAAACCAATTTATGTAATAAAGCAATTTTGTATTTGTAATTATTTGTATTAATGTCACAACCGGTTTTTTACATTGTAAAAGCAACTTTGAATGCTACTTTTGACTATTTTAAATTGTTAACTATAGAAATAAACAAATCATAATAATCAGCATCTATATTATAAATGTGAAAGTCAGTTTGTTTGTTTGAGACTTCTTTACGGCTGAACCAATTTAGCTGAAATTTTGTACAGGGGTAGTCAGTACTATGGATTAGGCTATAGCATAGTTTTAATCGCGGGTGAAGCCGCGGGGCTCAGCTAGTACTCATACATAAGGCATAATTGGCGGGTGCCCTACCTCATCGCATAGACTATTAATCAGACATCACCAAGCTCGGAACCATAACAGGATATTTTTTTTTTTTTTTCGGAAAACTTACAGTGTAATTCATTAACTAAATTATAACTTAAAGTGTATCTATATACTTTTTATTAGTTTTCGCATATTGCATCTAATTTTCTTGTTTTCTTCTAGTCATCAAAGTAAATTTAAAAAAAAATAGGACAGTATAATTTATGTAACTCGACAGTTAGGAATTTCCTTCAAACCATTTGTACCATCTTTTCATAGTTTATCTTATCCTCCCATCCATAGACAATAATGTATAACTAAGTAATACTGTAAAGGGCCTCTTGACATTGGCTTCGGCTCCGTCAATGCCTTCCAAAGGACCGGGAGTCTCACGACCTGAGAGATTTCATCAAATAAAATAATACTAATACTATTTCAATAGATAAACGAGCGTAAACGCGAAGCACAAGTGCTAACTTCAAAACAAGAACTTAAAAAAGAAGCGTCTGCCAAGAAGGAACAAGAAAAGCTCTCAGGGGAGAAGGCGAGAGCAGTTGACGAAGAACTGAAAGTTGCTATAGAGAAGTTGAATGCTGATAATGAGAAGAAGAGGAAGGAGTTTGAGAATCAGTTAAAGGAGACGCAGTTGGAGCTGTTCGATCATACCTCTTATCTTGGTGAGTTTTACTTTTGTGTGAAGATTGATGTTTCAGTCATCTTGTGTTTTTTTTACACTGAACTGGGTAGCACTTTCCTGGAGTCTGATTTATTGTTGTCTTTAGTATCTAAAATTCAGCAAAGCTTGAGAAGTAGGATTGCCAGATTTGCCGGCGTCGAATCCAGGACAAAAACCAAAACCAATTATTTTAAAGGATTTTTAAAGTGAAACTTGTAGTACATGGCCACAGAATAATTAATAGTACTAAACCATTTAGTATTGTAGCATTTGTAGCCAATACTATTATAAGACATTTTTTACCCAAGTATATTGTCTCAGGGTATTGGATTCATCATCAACTTTAACTGCTAGTATTCGTCAACTGTTGGACATAGGCGTCCCCTGTGGCCCTCTAGCTGGGTGGAGCGATGATATACGCAATCTGGCTGGCAGCGGTTGGAAACAAAGAGCCAAAAAATCGAGCTCAGTAGTAACGTATTGGCAGTTGTAAATTAAGTTTTGTTTCATCTACACATCATACCCAATTTGAAATATTTACAATATTAATTTCTACAACTAATTCTCCTATTGAAAATGAAAATATTTATTTACCAATAAAGAATATCTTAGTTTACCAGTGTTATGCACACAGAATTTTAAAAGATGCCAGAAAAGGGCGAAGACCAAACTAGGTGACGAACCTCTGTTTTAGACTTCTGAGTGTGTATCTATTACTGTTCCCAGTCCCACTACTAATATCAAGGATGCCACTTTGTGTTGTGTCACAATTTAATTGTTTTTGTGATATTTTCATACATTCTAACTAGATCCATTTCATCCCCAGGTTCTGACCGAGCGTACCGTCGTTACTGGCTGAACCAGGCCATAGCAGGCGTGTTCGTGGAAGCAGGCGACGAACCTCGCGGCCCGTGTCGAGACAAGCCGGTGTTACCTGCGTCACCCGGGGAAGACACGCTGGCATATGTCACCAGACTGTATGATACGCAGAGAGAGAAGGGTGAGTTATATATACACTGACTGACTGGTGTCGAGACAAGCCGTTTTTTTTTCTCCTAGCAACCCTGCCACTATTAATACAGTGCTCTTAGAATTTATATCTTGTGAAATAAAATTACTGCTAATTTGTAGTTGAAAGTGTAATTTTGTTATAATTTATTTTACTAAATCTCTTGAGCACATTTATAAGCATGCTGTGATCACTTTCAGAAGGAGGCACTCGCCCCGAAATGACAATGTATTAGTATTACTAAAATCTATGTAAAATTTTCAGAGTGTATCCCGTTTAGTGAACCAAATAAAAAATAAATAAAAAAAAGCCGGTAGTTCACCCGGGAAGTCTTACAATGTTATAGTATTAATTGCACCATGTAGCATCGCCAATTTAAAAAAAGTTGCTTACAACTTGATAACAAAGCTGCAAACAAGCTTATCAAATTAGGCTCTATTGAAGTTAAACGTCTTTTTGCGCACTGGGGTAAAATTTAACGTAGCGTCACGGTCCGAATGCAACGGAAGTGACGTACGCGTAAATCTAAATTGTCAATATTTCAATGTGTAGGCAGTTTCACTTCTAACGCATAGCTTTCTACACATTTCCTTTTTTTTTTGTAGAGACAATAATAGCATAGTACTTATATTGGCTGCAATCGTTCACTTCTTTTCTTCCAGCCGGCAGCGATAAAGAAAACGACTCTGCGGCTAATTCCCGCGGCAACTCTCCGAAGAAACCTCTCAGCAATCTAAACGGACTGAGTCACAAGTTGAACGGCTTGGACTCCAACACGCAGCTGCTCAGAGATCTACTGGTCTGCACGGGGGATGTATCTAGCTGTCATGTGCACGGGAAGGTAACACATCTTAGGAGGAAGAGAGTGAGAGAAATTGTGAGTGAGAGAGAGAGAATGTGAGTTCGATCACCACCCATTGCACTAATACCCGTGAACCTACTTCGGACACAAGTACATTAGCTTAGATGGTAATGTGCAACTCACATTGCTAGTAAGCTTTTATGTAAAAAAAAGTGTGGTGTGGTTTTATGAAACCATGATGCAAGTAAATCTTTGTTTATGTATGTTACATTACACATTAGCATGTATAGAAATATGGCTGCGGAAGCGACCGCCAATCACAGCTAGACCTAAATGACATACATCATATCCACCAATCAAGCTAAAGCAACGGCGGCATGCAATACATGGACGAATCATTTTGAGGCGATGTAATAAAAGCAAAGACGTTTTACTATAATTAAACTCGACTGTGAACAAAACCGGCCCACAAGAGACTGACCTTGAACGGAGTTTGTCCCTTTCTTTTAAAGGGACCACATACATCTATACTAATATTATAAAGAGAGAACATTTGCATTTTTGTATGTTTGTAATGAGTAAGCTCAAAAACTACTGAACCGATTTAAAAAATTCTTTCACTAATACATAGAATGGACTTTCGGAATGAAAATAGGCTATATATTATCCCGTTTAAATCAAAGGTACATTCGTGGAGACCTAATTTGCAACCTAATTCGGCAAATAAACGGTCGAAAAAACACGTTTCTTACGAACGCTACTTAATTGAAAATAGATAGAAGAATATTTTCTATACAAGAGTTGTACAACTTAATAAGACCGACAAAAAAGTCCGCGACAGCATATGTCTATCTCTTAAGGTTGACTCACAGTAACCATTTTAATCTTAAAATTTTTGTTAAAAAATATTACATAACTTCCAAGGCTATTTTCAAGTATATAGTATTAATCCTTATCCAAACAATTACGTTAATTAGCTTGGCCACATATTATAGATTAAAATTGTCCTTTACAGTATATAAATCAAATTAAAACTCTAGAAGATATCACGAATTTCACAAACACGCATTGCAAAATTAATAAAATATTTGCTGTGAAACCACAGATTAGGTCATAGTTACTGCGAAAATATTATTATAAGCTTAGCTATGCTGTAGATCCCCACCGATCACAATCAATTTGAAGTCAATATAGTATAATAATATGATCTATTGTATAAAATAATATTCATCTATATATATAATAATATAATATAATATTTTAAACCACCCCGACTGATCTATGTATAATAGCTTTTTCCAATGACTCTAAACACGACATTTAAAATCTGAGCTGTAAGGATTGCTATATATATGATAGCTGTAAGGAAGCTGAGGATTTGAGTATTCTGTAGAGTCCAGGAGGCTTCCATGTTCTTACAATATCGTTGAAGAAGAAGATTTTCGAATTGATCAGACCTATGAAAGTTGATTTCATAGCGCAATTAACTAGAAAAAAGCTCATAATTTTATAACGATTGAACGAATTTTCATGAATCAAAGCTCTCGATGAAGACATCTATCAAACAAAAAAAAACTATCAATAATAAAAACAAAATCGGTTCAACCGGTTAGGTGCTAAGATGCTACAGACAGACACACAGATACACACGTTATATTACGTTAACGTATATTACCCCTACATTTTACGTCGGGGACGCCATAAGGTTACGGCGGCAGATGTACTCCTTGGTGGTAAGCTACTTTTTGGTAGATTTAATGATTCCACTACCACTGTGCGTAAACTCATGATTCATGAATGCATATAAAACTTTCATTGGTAGGTATATAGCTAGGATTAGAACCAACGACTGTCGGGTCAGAATCAGGGTAACTATCCTTTACGCCAAAGGGCCGTCCAATATCAATACGTAAGTATTATAAAACAAAGTTCATCACTGCGTCTGTCTGTCTGTTCGCAATAATCTCAATAGCTACTGAACGGATTATCATGCGGTTTTCACCAATAGCCAGAGTGTTTATGAGGAAGGTTTAGGTGCATAATTCGTTAAGGTTTTGTGTAAATTGGATGAAATATGACGATGGTTGTTAAATATGTTCATATTTTATATTCGATGCAACAAACTGATGCAAATTTTGTAGGCATATATGTACCCGTGCGAAGCCGGGGCGGGCTGCTAGTATTTACTATACATATAGTATAGTACATATATAGCACTCGCAGGTTGTTAGACAAGGACACACTCCCACGTAGGTGCCTTTCGTTTGGGCTATTTTCTTGTACAAAGCAATTACAACCTTATGTTTATAGCATATGGGTTAAATAGAATTTGTCCAAACATTTGCAATGCACCATCTAATTGCACTATCTATGTTAAGTTTATGAATAAAAGTTTCACTTTAAAAAATGTAAATTCCAGGGAGAGTTCCGTCCCCGTTGGTACGTGTACCACACAGAGGAGCAAATCTCTGCTCTCATCCAGTCTCTCAACAAGCGCGGCTACCGAGAGAATGAGCTACGACAGGCGCTCGAAGTCGACAAGGATAACATCCTGCTTTATATACAGAAGTGTCCGCTGCATATGTTGAACCCTCTGGTTGCACCTGTGAGTATATTGTGCTTTATTATTATTTACGTTATTTATTTTCTTTCTTAGTTTTAGGTTTTTTTACAATAAAGATATCCAAACAAAAATAGAAAAAAATCATTACAAATAAACAATATTATAAAAAAACCTAAACCTAGAGTGCCGCCAGCAGCGGGGCAGGGCCCAAGCTACCGGTGGTTAGGGCTGCAGAGAGAGGAACCTCCTGACGATGCGTGCCGTGTCAAGAAGTACCGCCTTCTGTATCTGGCCCTTGATCCAGCCTTATTATTATTATTATTAGTTTTTATACTAGATAGGCAAGCGTTTGACCACTATCTCACTTGATGTTAAGTGATGATGCGATCGACGATGTATATAGCATGTGTTAGCTTACTCATACATAACAAGATGGGTGGTAGCCGGTAGTCTAGTAATCTACCATAAACTTAATATGTCTGGAGCTAAATATTCAGTTTGAACTACTTCCAAAACTACCTGCCTATACTTCAGCTAATAGGTAGGACTTATTAATAAAATACAAAAGTCAGGACATCACCGAGAAAGCATTTTATTTGTACCTTCATAATTATTACAACAGTTTATGTACCATCAGGAGACTCAGGACCATTATAATAGAATTTAATGTTAAGTCACAAGGCTTTATAACAAGTTTCAACAAGACATAACACTTGAAAATCACTACAGATTTAGACAATTTATACAAAATATTATGGGGTTTCCCCCAAAAGGCCTCCACTAAAGACCACTAGCCTCATAGCCTTTCCTTACCACCCTCAACGAAGCTAAAACACTATCATCACCATTGCTAGGTGAAACCATCATTACTATAAACATATCCTAGAAAACCACATTCTAGCCATAATTATTCTATACATTTTGTAATACAAATACTTAGCTTCATTGAGTTGGACAGCACTTTGTCGTCTGAACGATATTCCCAACAGAATAAAGGTGACGATGTTAGCCCGAAGGCTGCTCGAGCAAAATTGTCTCATCTAACGTTTCTATCGCCCTTTTAAAGCATCAGTCAAACAGAAAACCAAGATGGCGGCTCTGGCACATCTTGTAAGGTTTAGACTACCCTCAAATGTATCTATCACTGTATAAACACCCTTATTTGAGGCAACATTATTAATTTATAAATTAAATCATCATCAAACATTGGAAATATGTCGTATATCAGTATGTACTATGAAAATAATCTAACACATGCTCACCTAGAAGATACCTGTTCACTCGCGATTTGTAGACCCTCGGGTTGTAGTTACTGGGAAACACAGACACCGGCAAGGAATTCCATTCCTTGGCAGTACCAGGCCTGTCGCACTCCGCGCTGTAGCTATGAAACTACAAGTACCTCCGCGCACCCGCTAGGGTCCAAGTTCAGTCAGTTAAGTGTCACGCGCGCTCTCGATCGGCCGCGCGCCTTACTTGTACCTACCTCAATATTATATTCCTTGCTTCATATAGTAACTGTAAAGAATAACTATGTAAAAAGCAAAGAATGTCACACATCAAATGGTAGGTAGGTATAAATCAGCTGAGTTTCATGTTACAAGGGAATTCACGTAATGATCTTTAGGGAATTTATATCGACATTACATCTTGCTTTATTTAGTTAGTTCTAAGATAAATAAATAGGGTAGGTACCTACTAACGTTTACTTCAATTTTCCTTTTTTTCTTTCTTAATGATTTTGTCGTGTCATACGATAGTCAGATTTTTATAATCGGAGAGTTAATGTAATTAAAGTACTCTCAATTCGACGGTTATTAGGGTTCCGTACCCAAAGGGTACCAACGGAACCCTATTACTGAGACTCCGCTGTCCGTCTGTCTGTCTGTCTGTCTGTCCGTCTGTCACCAAGCTGTATCTCATGAACCGTGATAGTTAGACAGTTGAAATTTTCACAGATGATGTATTTCTGTTGCCGCTATAACAACAAATACTAAGAACAGAATAAAGTTAAAGATAATAGAGGGTCCCCATACAAGAAACGTGTTTTTTTCGGCATTTCACGCCATCTATGAACGCTTATTTAGGTAAACGTCCCATAGATGGCGTTATATTGAAATGTCGATGCCTAACACCTTTGTTAGACGTTAGAAGGCGTTATAAGAAACGAAATGTTTATTAATTATTATTTTTTGCTGGCGAATAATGATAGTGGTATTTTTTGCTCGATCTTATAAAATACTGTAGTGTGGTACGGAACCCTACGAGTGCGAGTCCAACTTGCACTTGGCCAGTTTATTTAAATGTTTGTGACCTCAGAACCACAGCTCTGTCAGATCTTAACCGATTTGAAATTGAAAATTCTTTTTTAGGGTTCCGTAGTCCTGATAAGGAACCCTTATATTTTCGTCATATCCGTCTCTCTGTCTGTGTGTCTGTCTGTCTGTCCAAGGTTTTGCTAGGAGACCGTTAATACTAGAAAGCTGAAATAGTGTAGGTATGTGTGTATATCAATAACGCCGACAAAATGGTGAAATAAAATATTGGATTTTTTTTTTAATATTTTTTTTTTATTTTGCTATTCAACTATTACAAAATAAAGTTTTCTTAGAATGAATAAAATACATAATTATTTTTGGTCGAAAAAGTGAGTCGGCTCCTACACTATTATAATGTTACAAGTCAAACAACCTACAATTCTTGGCAAGTGATACTATTGTCGCGTTATTTAACTTACGCAATCTAAAACATTACTCAATTTTAATTGAACGTCACGTATTTTAGTTTAACTGTAGTACTTTTATCCTACCTCGACATTAAACATTAATGTAGTACTTATTATCAGTAATGTACTCATTGCATTGTCCTACGAGTATTCTTCTACCAATTAAAGGCTTACAAGTTTTCTCATAACATTCCACCCTATAGTAAAGGCCGCGAGTTGACCGAGTTATTCAGACTCTCGCTGTGCGGACTTACGGTGCATTTCACTGTGCGCAACACGCGGTTCATAGTTACTATTAGTTGATACTGTGGCGCAAATTCAAGGTCGCACCCGAGGCGTGAAGCGCATTTTGAACGTTACTAGCGTTGTAACTAGGTTTAATCTCGCATTTTTGCTCTCAGGGAGTGCAACTTCTGTACTTGTACTATTCATTATTCTGTGGCAGTACGTATGATAAATGATGAATCGAAACGTTTTGTGCGGGTAGATGGAATGTCCACCATAAATCGATGGCGCAGATCATGTACTAACTTCACAGTTTATGCAATAAAGAACATGTGATGTGATGACGCGAACCACGATGTAGCATGCTTACCTAGATACCGGTTCACTCGCGATTTGAAGACCCTCGGGTTGTAGTTATTAGGAAACAGACACCGAGAAAGAATTCCATTATTATTATTTTATTGACTAGGACATAGAGTTGAAATTAATACTATCCATACTAATATTTCAAAAAACTTTTGTAACTGTCACTATGTCTGTTTGTTACCTATTCACGCCTAACGGACGATCCGATCTTAATGAAATTTAACAAGAAGATACTTTATGACATAAGGATGAACATAGGCTACTAAATTCTTGGTGTACGTGAACGAAATCGGGGGTATTATTACTATAATATATTGCCATGTGTGGTGGTTTAAGTGGCATAGGTGAGACTAATGCCCAGCAGTTCACAGAGATAGCGATTTGCTTCGTCTTTCATCATACGAATCGCCAGGGTATGGAAAGCCCTGCCTGATTCGGTTTCCGGTTAAGTACAACAAGGGGGTCTTCAAATCACGAGTGAAAAGATCTTCTGGGTAAGCATGCTTCATAATCGATCGCATCATCACTTAACATCAGGTGAGATAGTGGTCAAGTGCTACCCAGTACGGTGTAAAGAAAAAGAAGAGGTTGCGTAGAAAGCTACGCGTTAGAAGTGAAATTAAATTATTTCACAATTTCACTAATTCACTAATCATTTTTTGCACAACTCGCATCTGTTGAACTTAGCGGAACGAATGCCCGAATGATAGCGAATACGTCTTCGTAGTTACGCTGTTCTACAATAGAGGGCGTTTATAAATATAAATCGTAGGACACTGTCTAGTGTCCGCCTGGCCAGCTCATGTTAGCAAATCTGTCGCCAAACACCTAATGTGTTCCGGCAGCTATCCTTGAGAGCCAGTTCCCATTCTAGGCTCAGCGTGCTTACACTGCTTACCATCTTCGACCGCATCATCACTTACCAACAGGTGAGATAGTGGTCAAACGCTAGCCTACATAAAAAAAATATAATAATAATAAATAAAATATAACATGACGCTGACGTCACTTCCGTTAAATTTTATGCCAGTGCGCCTAAAGAAATTTAACTTCAAAACCCAAAGCTTACAATGCTGAGATAGTTCCAGCAGTTACCTTTTACAATATTTTCCAGGTCCCGCCAGTATCCACCTACAGGCAGCTCCGTAAGAACTTCCAGCCCTCGCTGTCCGTGCCGGCGGACTGCTCGCTCGGGGAGGCGCTGGAGCTCTCCCTGCGAGACCACATACTGGAGCTTGAAGAGAAGATATTCCACGGGTGTCTTGGAGTCCTCAAAGTTAAGGTACCAGTGTCACTGTTTACACTTTAAAAGTAGACTAAGACTACACTCTAATAGCGGACTTTAAGACTTAAACTCTAAAAGCAGATTTTGACATTTACACCCTAAAAGTTGACTGTAAGACTTACACTCTAAGAGCGGACTTTAAGACTTACACTCTAAAAGCGGACTTTTAGACATACACTCTAAAAGCGGATTTTAAGATTTACACCCTGAAAGCGGAATTACTAATAAAAGCGGAAAGTGAAACTACTACTAAGCGGAACCTAAAAGCGGACTGTAAGACTTACACTCTATGAGCCTACTTTAAGACTTAAACTCTAAAAGCAGATTTTGACATTTACACCCTAAAAGTTGACTGTAGGGAACACTCTAAGAGCGGACTTTTAGACTTACACTCTAAAAGCGGATTTTAAGATTTACACCCTGAAAGTGCTGTCGTCTACAGAGCGCCTAATGCGTCCCGTAATTTTGTGTTATAGATTATGACACAGGTACCCATTTTCATGACATACCAAGCCAAAATTTAGAGATGAGTTGATGTTTTTTAAAACACGTCAGGATGAAATAAACAGTTTGAATTAAATATTTGTATGTGCAGGACAGAGAAGCATGGCGCGGCACGATAATGTTACGTGGATACGACAAACAGGCGGAGTATCTCTCGTGGGGTCCCAACCACCAGTACCGGGACGACTACCATCTACCGGACGGCGTGCTTAAACTTCCTAATGGTGAGTGATACTGCTGGAGTAATCACTCTTGAAACCAAAATAATGCACCATATGTGGAGGCAAGGCGTATCTCATTAACCTTGCTTATACACGAAAAACAAGCAAATATGCGAGATAAAACCTAGTTACGTCGGTATCGTTCAAGAAACGCTACACGCCTCGTATGCAACCTTGGATTTGCGTCACAGAATAAACTAATAGTAACTAGGAACCGCGTTTTGCGCACCGTAAAATGCACTGTAAGTCCGCGCAGCGAGAGTCTGTATCACTCGGTCAGCTCGCGGGCCGTAAGCTGTCTCTTACTGTAAGGTTGAGTGTTGTGAGAAAACAGATCGAATAGTAAAGTAAAGGCGCGCGTCCGATCGAGAGCGCGCGTGACACTACTGACTGAACTTGCAGCCCACGGGCTGCCGCGTATGTACTAATATTTTCATAGCTACAGCGCGGAGTGCGACAGACCTGGCGGGACAAATGCCTGAATGATAGCAAATTTGTCTTCGTAGTTACGCAGTTCTACAATAGAGGGCGTTTATAAATGTAAAATATAACATGACGCTTACGTCACTTCCGTTGCATTCGGACCGTGACGCTACGTCACATCCGTTGCAAGAAGCGTAAAGAAGTTTCACCTCAATAAAACCTTTATACGTACTAAGTAAAGCCGTCAAGTTAAGCTTTTACACAAAAATCTGAACTAAAATCAGCAAGTCAAAATGTCTTGGAGTCAATTTTGTCTCAAATAAAAAATCTGTTGTTCCTCAGGAGTGGAAACAGAATCACCAATCCCAGAAATGAAGTACCGCGACCCGGGGCACTACCTGGAAGCCCCCAAGGTGAACGGCGTCAAGCCGGAGCCCTTTGAGGCGGGGGCGAAGCGCGACGTGGTGCGGGGCCTCGCCTCGGCGCTGCTGCAGGTCTCGCAGGCGATACATCATAAATATATCAAGAGGCCACTGGGTAAGTTCGAATATAAATCATTATTTAGCTGTTCGAACATTGGAATACTTTGCTGTTTGGGTAGATTGCTACAAGTACTTACTAGGTGTTTTTATCCCCTAAGTCGTAAGAAAACATAGGTGAAGTGAGCCTACAGTATGCTATAGTTGATTGCTGCACAAATTACATTGTGTACTTTTGGGTTTTCCATCAATTTTCAAAAGTTTCAGAAGGTCATCAAGGTAGTTCAAATTAAGATTGCTTGGGTTTAGTCCACACGATAGAATTATATAAAATTTAAAATTGTTTATGCCATTTCAAATACAATTTGTCGCCCTATCCACCAATCTGGGCACTGCAATAGCGCCCGTATCTTGATGGATAGGCCAATAGTAATCATCATCAGACGGTATCAGTCCACTGCTGGACGTAGGCCTCTCCTGAGATGCGGCACTGAGCCCGATCTTCGGCTCTTCTTGTGACTTTCCATCATTGGGATATGCCCTAATCGTCACGCTGGGCAGGCGGGTTGGCGATCGCAGGACATGCTTCTCGCACCGGTAACTCTAGTAATTCTTAGAGTAGACCATTGACAGTGGCAATGTTCTGGTCAATATTTTATCCAAACTTCTAATATTGTAACCTAAATAATTTATTTCCAGCAGGTTGGGTAATTAATATTTATATTAACAGCATTCTTAGTGCGCTATTGTCGTCTCCAGGTTTAGACGAGAAGGAGCGTAAAGACCGCGAAGCTCGCAACAAACCCCTAGAACTGGAGGCACTGGCCCGCTGGGAAGTGTCCCTGATGGAGAGCGTGTCCCTGGCCGCCGTGGTGACGCACCTGCTGGTGCTGGACAGCAGCGTGGCCTGGTCGTCCAGCATCCTGCACGCCAGCTGCAGGATCTGCCGGCGGAAGGCTGACCCTGACAACATGCTGCTGTGTGACGGCTGCAACAAGGGACACCACCTGTACTGCCTCAAGCCCAAGCTGTCTGTAAGTATGATACCCTGGTATTTCAGCGTCTACACTGCGTCAAGTACAACGTACGATAACCTGGTCTTTCAATGTCTGTACTGCCTCAAGTACAAAGTTTGTTAGTTGAAGTAGCTTCAGATTAAACGATCAAGGTTTCTTGTCGTCTAGCTACGTTCACATGTAGTAGCAGGCATTTATTTTGCCAATATGAAACACAACAACAATAGAAACAATACACTAGGTTTATATATAACCTAATTTACAGGCTACTTATTATGTCTAATATCTTTAAAAGCCGATCCAGAAACCATGACACTAATATGACTGGTGTATATAGGATGTAAGAGCAAGGGGGAGGCCTACGTCCAGCAGTTGACTGATACCGGCTAATATAGGATGTCATCTGTCTCAAGTCCAAGTTGTCTGTAAGTCTAAGTAGATTTTATGATGAAATAAACAGGGTTTATTGTCTTCTAGTACCCTTTATGGGTGGTATCAAAATAATATAGCCTATCCAGAAATCTTGTTATAATGCGATGATGGGTGTAACATATTTTTTTTTTAATGATAATTCCGCCAATTAAAAGAAGGATGCCACTAAGGTTGGTTACTTGATATTGGCAGTAGCCACTAAGGTTGGTTACTTGATATTGGCAGTAGCCACTAAGGTTGGTTACTTGATATTGGCAGTAGGGTGAAAGTCCTTAAACTGGTATATAATGTAGTTGTCAAACCTACAACTTTTGCTTTCGTGTTGACTTAAGAAAATTGAGCTCTTCTCTATATTTCATTTCCTAAAATAAGTATTTATTCAAAACTAGCAGCGCCTCGCGGTTTCACCCGCGTAGTTCCCGTTCCCGTTACATTACGGGGATAAAATATAGCTTGCTGATAATGTACCTTTCCATTAGTGAAAGAATTTTTAAAAATGTCCCAACAAAAAAACAAAACAATCACAGGTTTCCTCTTTATGATATAAGTTTAGATAAAAGCAACTAGATGGCGCTAGTGTAGGTTGAATAGTTCTCCTCGTAAATATTGCCTAAATGTATGAGATCCTGCATCGCGCAAACGATATTTACCGTGATATTGGAACTTGATGCACTTGCTTTGCCTTAAAACATCTCTAAATTAAAATTCGTTATGTAAAACGTTTTTCTTTAATATTTATATTACCTAACTACTTTACTGTTTAGTATGGTCAGATTACAGATTTTTTTCTATTCTTATGCTCTCAGTTTGGACCGAAAATGGTAACTATCTAACATGCATTTTATAATAAGATTGCTGTTATTATTAATAGTAAGAGTAATATTATTTTTAATTTTAGCGATTATTGTTTTAAGGGAGACGCAGCTATACAAGCTGTACAGCTACTTCTCTTAAATACCTAATTACTACCGCGGTAATATATAATATATAAGTAATGTGACTCGGCCCTTTCCTTGAAATCGATACAAGCGTGCCGCGCGGCATCGCTCGGTACGTAAACACGCAATATGGCAGCTCGAATATATAAAATGAATATATATTCTATCAAATACAATTCGCACGCTTTTTACACGACCGTACCATCGCACGGTTCGTTCATCACTGCGGCGCATATACAGATGCCATTTTATCGTGAGTTGGGTACCGAGTGTGTACCGAACTCGAGGCGCGTAGACATGACTCGCGTTCCGACCGTTTGTATGGCGTCACATTACTGATATATGATATTACCGTGTTACTACTTTATTATATTGAGTTATTTAATTCGGCGTATAAGTAGAGTACCAGCTACGAATAAATCATAAGTCAGGAAAAGTAACTGTGTTATAAAAATGACCCAACAAAACTCGTGCCCAAGCAGATAGGGTAAAAAGTCGTGTCCAGCGCGTCGTTAGTCGGACATTTGTCTTGTTTGACTCAACAGTCATAACAGACATTGCAGCACATGCGCGAACCAATCCCTGCTTTCGTTCCGAATTTATATCAATCTCCAAGCCAATCATTTGTAACTTCGAAAGTGATTCTTATTTTGAATCTGCGTCGTTTTGGTTTGAAGGTGGGCCACTTTTTGTGTGGAATTTGTTCTGAATTATACTTCCTGACTTATAATTTATTCATAGAGTACCAGCGATGTACTAGCATTAGCTAAGGGCCGGCTCACAACGCGACGCGACGCGACGCGCACTTATTAAGAGAATATTACAAAAAAGAACTTTATTTACTATACAAAAAGATACACGTTTCGTTGAGTTAGTTCAGCGGCGCCGCGCGGCATCGCAGAAGAAACAATTCAACCGCGTGATAAACAATTAAACTTTATTTACTACACAATAAGATACAAATTGCATTAATATAATTTCGACTCCAAATCATCGCCGCTTCGCCGTGTGAACTGACCCTTAGAAGACAAAAAAATGTTGTCTCTTAATTTAGTCTCCTTTCTATTATCAAATATATATAATTGTAATTAATTTGTTGTTCAGACGGTGCCGGAGGGCGATTGGTTCTGTGATAGCTGCAAGCCCAAAGAGCGGACGCCGCGTAAACGGAGGAAACTGTTCAGTGATGATGATTTAGAAGACACATTAAATAGGTGAGATTTAACTGTGAATGTTTCATGAATTTTAGACTAGAAATTCTATACTGTACACCCCTTACAACATTAATAGGTATGTGGAATCCTGTCCATTCAAAGGTTGTCTGGTAGAGATAGCTCCATGTGATAAGACCGCCTATTGTATTTCCATTGTTTTCCTATGAAATTTTTATTTTATGTCTTATTTAGTGTACAATAACGAATCATTCTATAGTATTCTAGAAAAATTTAACAATGAGAAACTTTTGATACCCTTTATACTATCATACGAACAATGTTCGACTTAACTAAGTGGTTTTTGTATGGGAACCCTTTTAGATGTCTCTGTCAGAAGCGTCAAAGTTAAGTTAAGTTCTACGACTGTTCTCTTTTGGCACAGACTTTACCGGCTGTCCCATTCACACTCGTCTCATTAATCTTACTCCTCTACACCTATTTAAAATCTCCTTTTTCCCCCCAGTGAGGAGGAATCATTCGAGATGGACACAGGCGTGTGCGGCAGCTGCGGCAGCGGCGGCAGGCTCGCGGCCAGCTGCCACAGCTGCGGCGCCAGGTACCACACGGAGTGCGCCGAGCCGCGCCCCGCGCGCGCCGCCAAGCGGTGGCACTGTCGGGGATGTCTGGCTTCTACTAGAGGTACCTCACTTATGCCACAGAATAAATATACTACAAGTACAGAAGATGCTCTCTCTGATAGCAAAAATGCGAGATCAAACCTAGTTACAACGTCGGTAACGTTCAAAATACGCTATAACTGTATGTATAGTAACTGGGAAGCGCGTGTTGCGCACCGTAAAATGCACCGTAAGTCCGCGCGGCGAGAGTCTGTATCAGTCGGTCAGCTCGCGGGCCGTCAGCTGTCTCTTACTGTAAGGTTGAGTGTTGTGAGAAAACAGATCGAATAGTAATAGTAAAGGCGCGCGTCCGATCGAGAGCGCGCGTGACACTGCTGACTGAACTTGTCAGTCGCGAGGTGTCGCAAAGGTACTAGCATTTTCATAGCAGGCCTGCTTATGCCGAGTTCGCACCAGGCGATTTTTGTTGTTCAACTGTGGGGATGTACTTTTTGTTCAATACCAAGTACTTCGTAGTATCGATACATTGGAATAGATACTGAGTAGGTACCGGTTAAAAGTACTCGTCTCGTTACTCAATTATTTGTCTCGGGAGAACATTTAGGCTGGCATTATAGAGCGATATTAAGGTTTAGAATTATGCTATTTGATTGGCTAATCAAGCGTAATTTAATCTATAGAAAGGATCGAATGAGTATTTGTTGTAACTCGTATCGTACATCCCTAGGAAAATGAACATCAAAAATCAGGCGATATTTTTTCCTGTAATACCCCGGTATTACGTGAAGTTAACTCCTCTGAAGATATAGACTCGTGAATGAGGTAGACTATTTAATTCAATTCATTAAATTTAAACCAAATAGAGGCAAGGTAAACATGGACTACGAAATGGAGGAGGCCTTTGCCAAAGTTGGTCGAACAGACAAAGTTGTCGATCGACTCACTAGAGTCATCAATATAAGATTTTAACTAATGTAATTTTGTGTCTGAATAAAGGCTTGTATTATCGTTATCGAGACTGGGGAAGACAGATCAGTGGCCTGTGTTCATGTGACGTACACCTCACACATCGGTAAAATGAGAAAGGAATGATCTTGGACATTGAGTCTTGAGCTTAAATGGTTATTATAGGTAGTTTTAAACTGTAGACACATCATTTTTGATGTTTAAAGTGTAGCCACATCACTTTTTATGTTTAAAGTCAACGCTCACATCCATCTTTTTTTTAATGTTTGAACTTCAAAACATCAGTTTTGGTGATTATAAAACACCGACTATTATACTCACTACTGTTTGTTCACTCGAGCGATCTCGCTGCATGAACTCCCGAGGATGTGCATCGGACATGCACGAAAGCTAGGTCGAAACAGTCGACATCAAACAGTAGTGAGTATAATAGTCGGTGTTTTATAATCATGATTCAAACTCACGATATCACGATAACTATAAATCTAAAATATCAGTTTTGATGTTCAAAGTGTAGCCACATCAAAGTGATCGTGAGTATAATATATTATAATCGGTAAACTACTCATATGATGAGGCTAAAGACGTGCGACCGGTTTCCGGTTCAAACTGGTCAACAGTCAACAGTGCAAGTGTGGTGTTCGTCGAGAGCACGCGTACTCGCCGTTGATAAAGGAGTGCGGATCTCTCCGAAACCGTTCGCATGACACTATCTACTTTGGCCTTATCACGTGAGTAACCGTGTACCGGTAACGTAATTATTAATTCTGACGTTCTTCAAGCTAATCAAGTACAATTCAAAAAGTTATACTGTTTCGTTTTAACTGAAAATGTTATGATAACAATACTAAGCCGCCCCTCCATAAAAATGCTGGAAAGCTTTGCTTAGTCGCTGTTAAGCAGAAGTGCAGAATACACTACAAATTAGATATTAAATGTAGTATATTAACATACATAATATCACGCCTATTTCACGTTGGGGTAGGCAGAGACTACTTCTATCCACAAGCTACGATTTTGACACACTATTTTAATATAAGTGTAATAACTCCCAAGACACGCAGCCCACGCGTCGCTGCGCGGCCGCAGCCCTATCCAACATCCATCAGTACGCCCGAGCGCTACACAACCGACGGAGCTCCTCTGGTTCGTCTCTACTTACCATCACCGGCAGGTTCATGCATGGCGTCATAGCTCATCACTGACCTTCATACATTCGGATCTGGCTGCTGCTGCCCTAATCCATTGCCCCATATATGGACTAGAAATACCTACCAAAAAAAGGACCTAAAACTCACAATGTCACGTTTAATTTATGATCGTACAAAACGAAAAAACCGACTTCACATGCCGCGATAGTCAAAGTACTGGCTAGTTATAATCATGACATCTAAGTATACAAATTTGCTTATATTATTTATCTCCATATCTCCGGAGATAATTACACTAAGTACGGAGAGGTAACAAATATGAAAAAAATATACAGTCCTGAGAACCTCCTCCTTTTTTGTGAATTCGGTTAAAAATGGCTGCCATTGGTTGTCCATATGACCTTGATTGACACAACCCTAGCAATGGCAGCCATTTTATGTGACATTACGAGGATTAGGTACGCACCTTTTTTCGTAGGCATTGTATTCCTAGCTTTATGGCCTAATCTAACATTGGACCTCTCAAGTTTCAACCTTTACGGATGTCTTTGTCATGTCATACTAAATTTTGCATGGAATATGCGCTGATCTTAAGGTTAATTTGGTCTTTCTTGACTTTTTCTTCTGGTGGTTCTTTTTTGGTCTCGGTGATCAATCTACATCTTTCGCTTTTGTCTACGAATGTGTAATAAATTCTTATTAGCCACTCAAAACACTGTATCGTGAAATTATTAAAAACGGTAAGTATTTTTGTTTGGGGTAGCAAACAAAAGACAGTCCATCTGAGTAAAGAGGTCACCAATCTTAATTTGTAAGTTTTTTTTTTTTTTTATTCCGAACTGGGTAGCACTTGATCACTATCTCACCTGATGTTAATTGATGATGCGATCGATGATGGAGCGTGCTTACCCAGAAGATACCTATTCACTCGCGATTTGAAGACCCCCATATTGTACTTAACCGGAAACACAGACTCAGGCAGAGTATTCCATTCTTTGGCGGTTCGTATGATGAATAAAAACATAAACAAAACATTATATACTTTTAAACGATGAACGACATAATGAGCACACGATAGTTCACTACTTTCGCTAGGTGGCTTTTGATGTTAATCCGCAAGAATCGCTAGCCTATAAGATATTTTAAAAAAATCAACGGTCGTTGAAAATTACAATTATTTGAAACATAAGGAATTAAAGCGATTTAGACATCAATTCGGTCCTTCAGAGAAATTCCGAGCATAGCGCGCTCCATAGCGCGCTGAGCGACTTCGAAACGAAGTCGTCCAACAGAGAACCAAAGTTATCGACATAGCTCAGCTGAAATAGCAGTGGGCTGGTCACATCTGTCGTAGAACCGATAACCGTTATGGTAGACGAGTTCTAGGGTGGAGACCACGGCTCGGTAAACGTGGTGTAGTGCGCCCTCCAGCTAGGAGCGATGATATACGCAAGCTGGCTGGCACTTGGAAACGCATAGGTGAAGATCGAGCTCAGTGGCTTGACATAGGAGAGGCCTATGTCCAGCAGTGGGCGGAAATTGGCTGATGATGATGATGAGACCTGAATAGAAAATGAATGAAAAGAAAAATTGGGGTTTGTCAGATTTATCCAGTATGTCATTGTCAGACTATTGCGTTTATTTTGAAAGCAATCTGTTTAGTCTTCAGGTACTAAATGTTTTTTTTTAATTTTTAATTAACGCTTGACCTATTGATGTACTTGTAACGTTAAAAACAGATGCGTCCTGCGTCCTAAATGACGTGTGCACACTACGGCTACAGCGCCCGTCACTTGAATGAAGATTAGACGCCTTACTTTGTTGTACTTTTAAACAAATAAAATTGCGATTTGAGGTTGAAATAAATCTTGGCTTATACCTTAAATGCGCATGCAAATCCGCAAGAGTGGAGACCACGGCGCGACAAACGTAGTGTAGGACGCCCTCCAGCTAAATGGAGCGATGATATACGCAAGCTGGCAGCGGTTGTAAACAAAAAGCTGGAGATCGAGCTCAGTGGCATGCCATAGGTGAGGCTTATGTCCAGCTGTGGACAGAGATAGGCTGATGATGATGATTTAAAATGAAGCCTCATTATTTTTTTTTTATAATAATATGTTAGTCAAAAGTCTTATATAGTCTAACATTGTTCTCAGTTAAGGCATCGTTAACATCTACATTTATACAGTTATATATTTGACATTCGATTACTAACATTTAATTTCATGGCACTAACACGTTTGTTCATTAGATTGCTGGTTTTTATAACAAAAATCTTTCATTGCTTTCAACCTCTGCTGTGAAAATTATGAATCGTTGTTAATATTTGTCTATGTAACTAATATAGCTTCTTATTCTGATTGGAACACGATTAACTCGTTTTAATCAATCTCATTTCACCCGTACGCAAAATGGGTAACATTAGGCATCTAGTAGTGTTCACACCAAAATTAAGCGCGATATCGTCAACGCGAGATGTCCAAATAGAGTCTTCGACTGGTGTACATTGTTAAAACTTTTTTATCGTCACAAACAGATATGTAAAATATTAGTTTTAAGCTGGGTCTCCTGCTGCCTGAATTTAACAACATTGTTGACCCAACAAGTGTTTGATGAACATCCCATCTTCCGCAACTTCCGATGTCTGTGCGAGCGTCAAACAAAGTTCAAACAACTATACTAAGCTTCCTTTGCCCGGCTCATAAGCGGACGGGGATATGTTTTCCGTTCGCCGCGGCAAACAATGTTGGCCAGTTTTGTTGAATGAACTTCGTTGCATTTCTCTAACCACGCCCCCTTTTTGTTCATCGAACATTTTGACAACTTTGCTGTCGTAATTTTAGGTAGCAGGAGACGCAGCTTTAAAGATAAAATTCTAACATATTTTGAATGAGAGTTTATTTAGTTACGGTGTTCTATAAACCATAGGAAGGAATATGTTCCATTCTCAATTAATTCAGCCAGTTTCTGGTTTATTCTAAAAGGAGGACATATGCATTTTGGTGTGAATGCTCATACAAAAGACATCTTTTAGACAGTGGCTTTCAAAAAGTCCATTGAATCCTAACACTTTATTGTTTCAACAGAATCCGAAGACAGTGAATACAACACAGCGCTAGTGAAGTTTAAGAAAACTAGACACAGCAAGGAATCCTCGCCCCTGCACAACGGTACATCCAAACGGACCAGGAAGTAAGTAAAAATACTGTAAACTTTAGATAATACCTATTAGGTACCTAGTTTTGTAGATGTGTTGTGTAGAAGATAGAACACCGACTGATATAAAAAGCAAGAGACTATAGTTTCGAGAAACGCCGCAAAGTCGCTTGTTTATCATTTTTTTATCGGATATATTTCGGAGTGTGCTATGGAACTGCATAATTAGATTCCACCATCCCCATTTTATAACGGACATCCAGAGACACTAAAAGGCGCCACTGATTTATGGTGGATATACCACCTACCCGAATAGGTATCTTCTGGGTAAGCGTGCTCCATCATCGATCGCATCATCAACTAATATCACGTGAGATAGTAGTCAAGCGCTACCCGAAAGCGCGATCGAAGTAAAAAAGAGGGTGCATAGAAAGCTACGCGTTAGAAGTAAAACTTAGTCAAGCGCTACCCGAAAGCGCGATCGAAGTAAAAAAGAGGGTGCATAGAAAGCTACGCGTTAGAAGTAAAACTTAGTCAAGCGCTACCCGAAAGCGCGATCGAAGTAAAAAAGAGGGTGCATAGAAAGCTACGCGTTAGAAGTAAAACTTAGTCAAGCGCTACCCGAAAGCGCGATCGAAGTAAAAAAGAGGGTGCATAGAAAGCTACGCATTAGAAGTAAAATTTAGTCAAGCGCTACCCGAAAGCGCGATCGAAGTAAAAAAGAGGGTGCATAGAAAGCTACGCGTTAGAAGTAAAACTTAGTCAAGCGCTACCCGAAAGCGCGATCGAAGTAAAAAAGAGGGTGCATAGAAAGCTACGCGTTGGAAATAAAACTTAGTCAAGCGCTACCCGAAAGCGCGATCGAAGTAAAAAAGAGTGTGCATAGAAAGCTACGCGTTAGAAGTAAAACTTAGTCAAGCGCTACCCGAAAGCGCGATCGAAGTAAAAAGAGGGTGCATAGAAAGCTACGCGTTAGAAGTAAAACTTAGTCAAGCGCTACCCGAAAGCGCGATCGAAGTAAAAAAGAGGGTGCATAGAAAGCTACGCGTTAGAAGTAAAGCTTCCAAGATCATTCAATTTATTTCTCAACATCACTGATCATTTTTAGGGTTCCGTAGTCCTGACAAGGAACCCTTATAGTTTCATCATGTCCGTCTGTCTGTCTGTCCGAGGTTTTGCTAAGAGACCGTTAATACTAGAAAAATGTAATATTGGGGGGGGGGGGGGGGGGGTATGTATATATGTTACGCCGACAAAGTGCTGAAATAAAATGAAATAAAATTGTGAAAAATATTTATTTTTAGGGTAGCTAATGAAAAGTTGGGATTAATTTTTTTTTCATCGTCTACCCTATCGTGTGGGGTATCGTTGAATCGGTCTTTTAAAATGACTTAAGGGTTGCTAATACAATTTTTCTATTGAATGCTCCATTTACGAAATATTAAACTTTAAAGTGCAAATTTTTGTTCCAGTAGGGCGTCCCCCCCCCCTTCCCCCTCTAAAAGCTAAACTGCTGGCTTGATAAATCTGGAAAAAATCGTGATAATAGCGCATTTCATGAACTTTAAAGGAAAATTATAGCGGTTGAGATAACTTTATTAGTTTAGCAGTAATAGTCGTTGATCTTGGGTGTTGGATAATTTTGTACCAAATACAAAATCCTTAGAATAAATCCTTTAAAGTGACAAAGACGGAGTACCTTGTTGCTTGTTTATAACGGGTAAAGACTTGCATTGAATAACAGGCTACTACGGAACCTTACACTGCGCGTGGCCCGACATGCACTTGGCCGGTTTTTATTTTGTACAACTCCATCTGTTGAAATTAGCGGGACGAAAGCCCTAATGATAGCGAATACGTCTTCCGTAGTTACGCCGTTCTACAATAGAGGGAGTTTATAAATATAAAATATAACATGACGCTTACATCACATCCGTTAATGCGAACCGTGACCAACATAACAGGTGAGATAGTGGTCCAACACTATATGATACTAAAAAAATGGTTTTCAGGTCAAAAGAAGAAGAAAAAGAAGTGTACACCAGCTCAGGAAGAAGATCAAAGAATTCAATCACAAATGGAGTACATGGTAATTATATTGTACTTTATTGGTGAAGACTGTAACAGATTCGGTTTTCACAATTCATCATCATATTCAGCCAATTTCCGTCCACTCCAGCCGGGCTAGCATGGCCTTATCCCCAGGGGAAAAACAAAATAATTTCCCTGTTTTTCGCTACTGACAGGAGATCAACATAACAACTTAAACGCTTGGTGAAGTTTAACCCCGAGTTTTGAATTTGTTTCGTATTAAAAAGTTAAAAAAAAAGAATTGATTGAAAGTCAGCGGGCGTATATAATTGTCAAAAACTTTACTTATAATTTGCCTGCTCCACCAAACAAAACACGGATAGGTGGAAATACAAAATAGTCCCCTTGCCATGCTAGCCCTGCTGAACATAGGCCTTAAAAAAATCAGTAAAATTAAGTTTATTTTTGAATAAAAAATTAGATTTTAAGTGGTGGAGTTGTCTAAGATAGTATCATGCTTGTTAAGAAATGGAAAACGGCAATGGTACAGTGTTCAAACGAAGCAAATTTAGTTGTTGAACTGCCTAGGGATATATACAATACAATATTGGAGGTCTCCAAGTGGCGATTGTATAGGTATCTTCTGGGCAAACGTGCTACATCTTGGACCGCATCGTCACTTAACATCAGGTGGGATCAATCGCTTACCTATTGAGCATTAAAAAAAGATGCGAGTAAATACACATACTGATCCGATACTTTTCTGTCGGTTAAATAGCGTTTGATTAATCGATCAAATAGCTAAATTTCAAACTTTAATATCGCTCTATAATGCCAGCCTAAATGTATAAGGTAGTATAAATACCTACTCGGTATCGGTTACGAAGAATCCATTGAAAATATTTGGTATCGATAAAAGTACATCCCTAGGCAGTTGAATAATTAATCGCCTCGTGTGAATTTTGTATGAGACGAGACGTGATGACTTAAGTCGAGTCCATATAAGACAAGCAAAACTCGTCGAAAGTAATGCTGGACTAGTTAAACCGATCACCAATGGATGGATCATGTCTTATCTTTAATCGAGTCTATGTATTTCTTTGTTGGCTGGTTCGAGGCACTGCCGAAACTTGCCACCAGTCACCACCCATTAACCATCACCTAGGGATCGCGTTTACACTTCATTCAGATCTAAGCAACGGGCAAGAGATATTTTCAAAACCTATTTCAGGCACCAGTCTCTCACAACGATAGGTTACATGTATTAAACTAGCCTAATATTGTGTTAGCCTAATAGCCTGTACAAAAGAAGTGCAATCTTGAGAATAAAACCGGATCTACAAAAATAACAACAAAAGAAGTTGTGAAACCTGGCATACTCAACTATGTGGAACGTGGAAGAGCCGCACCACTAACTGAACTGTCAAAAAACTGATAACCTGCAACAATAAACCGAAATAAACAAAAAAACAACCAAATAAAAACAACTGATAACCTACAACCAGAACAATATAAATGTCTCCCAGTACGGCTGGTCCCCGCGGGAGTACTAGACCAAAACCCTCCAGCAAAAAGAAGCGAAACATTCAACATACACAAGAACACTGAGAAAACAAGAAAGCCTATTGGAATTGGACGAGGTACTGCAGCACATAAAATACGACATCTTAGGCATAAGCGAAATGAGACGACTAGAAGAGAAAATAGTGGAACACAACAATTACATATTATACCAAAAAGGAGAAACAGCAGGCCACAGAGGAGTGGGCTTCTTCATCAGGCAAACATTGAAAACCTACATACAAGAGCTGATAGGAATCTCTGAAAGAATTGCTATACTCAACATCAATATCCCAAGATACAAAAAACTGTGGACAATCATACAAATATATGCACCCACAGAGTCAGCACCTGAATGTGAAAGTGAAGGATTTTACTCCATCCTGTCAGATACTATAAAAAAATATCACAACAACTACCTCATAGTCATGGGTGACTTTAACGCACAAGTTGGCTGTAGAGAAGCTGGCGAGGAACTGATAATGGGCAAACAGGGACATGGAAAGAGGAGTGATAACGGCCATAGAATAATTGAACTTTTATTACAAAACAACCTAACACTACTCAATTCTGTCTGAGAAAAAAAAACCCAAAACAAAATGGACATGGCTTTCACGTGATGGAAATTATAAAAATGAAATGGACCTCATAATAACAAACAAACCAAAGTTCTTCAATGATACACACATAATACAGAATTTAAATTTCAATACAGACCACCGTATGGTACGCTGCTGTTTAAAAATGCTCCCAACTCAAAGAAGCAGAAACAGAATAAATAATAAATTGTTGACATTAGAACATTATGAAAAAAACATTGATCCCTCATTTACCAAGCCATTGCAAGAAGTAGTAAACTCTGACAAAAGTATCACAGAAAAATACAACCATTTGGACAAACAACTATCACAAATAAGAAACGTAAAGGCAACTAAAGACACAAAGTTTAGCAAGAGGACAGTAGAACTCCTAGAAGAAAGAAAAGCATTATTGACTGATAGGTCGAAAAGAAAAGAAAATTGTATCACAATATCCAGACTGAGTAAACAGATTCGAGAAAATATAAGAAATGATAGGAAAACAAAGAGGACGAAAAAACTGGAAGCCGAAATCCAGAAAACTGGGGGAACAAGAAAAGCTTTTAAAGAACTAAGGGAGCATGGAACGGAATGGATACCTAAACTAAAGAGTAAAAGATCCAAAGAAATAACAAACCGTAGAGAAATCCAGAAACTGGCTACCGACTACTACAAAACCCTTTACTCCGCCAATAACTCCAAACAAGAAAATACCTACAATAATGCAACAACGAGATATGAAGATGTCCCAGCAATACTAGTGCAAGAGGTTAAAAAAGCCATCATGTCACAAAAGCTAGAGAAAGCTCCAGGACCGGACAGTGTAACAAACGAGCTGATGAGAGGCACCGTAGACGAAATAAGCCCAATTCTGACCAAGCTATTCAATGATATTTTAACAACAGACTTTATCCCAAAACAATGGAGCAAATCCCATATTATTCTCCTCCATAAGAAAGGAGATAAGGACAACATCGGCAACTACAGACCAATAAGCCTCATCTCAAATGTGTACAAGGTCTTCGCAAAAGTAATTCTGGAAAGAATAACAAAGGTGTTAGACGAAAACCAACCAATTGAACAAGCGGCATTTAGAAATAACTTTAGTACCATTGACCACATCCACACAATCAAACAAGTCTTGGAAAAATATAACGAATACCAGAAGCCTCTATATATCTGCTTTATAGACTACTCCAAAGCATTTGACAGCCTAAACCATTTATCTGGCTGAGCTTAGAAGAACAAGGAGTGGACGATGCCTATATACAAATAATTAAATCTATATACAAAAAATGCAAAAGCCGCATAAAATTGGAAACCAAAGGAGACACATTTCCTATAAACAGAGGCGTGAGACAAGGAGATCCACTCTCTCCCAAGCTGTTCAACGCGGTGCTAGAATACATATTTAGAAAATTAGATTGGGAAAACTTTGGTGTCAACATCAACGGTTGCCGTCTCAACCACTTGAGATTCGCTGATGATATTGTCCTGCTAGAAGAAGACCCTAAAAAACTAGAACAAATGCTAAAAGTCATAGCGAAAGAAAGCAGAGTGGTAGGATTAGAAATGACTGCAAATAAAACAAAACTGATGACCAACTCCGCAGAGGTCAACATAGAGGATTCCGGAAAAAATTTAGAATATGTGAAAGAATATGTTTGCTTAGGTCAAATTATATCCCCTGAGGGCTCTATGTCCAAGGAAATAAATAAAAGAATAGCCTGTGGGTGGAAAAAATACTGGTCCCTAAAAGAAATAATGAAGAACAAAGATCTAAACATACATATCAAGAGAAAGACTTTCAACACTTGCATCCTCCCGTGCATGACATACGGCTGCGAATCATGGGCATTAACAGACAAACAGAGCAAAATTAGCTTGTGCACATAGGGCAATGGAAAGGAGCATGTTGGGTATCAGACTTAGTGATAAAATCAGGAATTCCGAAATAAGAAATAAAACCAAAGTAGCTGATATTGTAACTCGTATAGAGTATTTAAAATGGAGTTGGACAGGACATATGTTACGTTGCAAAGCAAACAAATGGAGCAAACAAGTAACTCTATGGTACCCAAGAGAAGACACTAGAAGACAGGGGCGCCCGAAAATAAGATGGAAAGACGATATCCGCCTAACCTTGGGGCCATACTGGACCAGAGTAGCAGATGATAGAGCTCAGTGGAGAGAGCTGGAGGAGGCCTATGCCAGAAGGCACGCCGATTTGCGAGACATACTATAACAAATATAAATAGAATTCAAGTATTGTCAAAGTTGCAGCAAATTCGGAATAAAAAGGCTTTATTATTACTATTATAATATCCTACGAATAAATCATAAGTCAGGGAAAGTAACTGCGTTATAAAAATGACCCAACAAAAGTCGTGTCCAAGCAGGCGGGGTTAAAAGTCGTGTCCAGCGCGTCATTAGTCGGACATTTGTCTTGTTTGACTCAACTGTCATAACAGACATTGCTTGCCGCACTGCTTTCGTTCCGAATTTAAATCCATCTCCAAAAGCCAATCATCTTTAACTTCGAAAGTGATTCTTATTTTGAATCTACGTCGTTTTGGTTTGAAGGAATATTGTGTCGAATTTGTTCTGAATTAGACTTCCTGACTTATGATTTATTCGTAGCTAATATCTTACTTTTGTATGTTACATTTAGAACCTGTGTGTGATGAAATAAATTATTTTTATTATTGTAAAAAAAATGTAAGCAAGCGGACGCAGGTTAGTTTCCTCCCTCCATTGTGTGATAGTGATGCAATGTTGTTTTTAATTTACCTAAATGAAATGATTGTTTTTAAAGCTTGGTATGTATATATAATGTGGCTTTGACCCATTTTTACGACTTGAATTCCCAAAAACTTGATCAATTTTAATACTTGAAACTGGCTAAATACACTAATCGTGTGGAGCCATAATGAAACAAAAAAAAACTTCGTACTGACGTAAAATGTAATATTCCAGAAGAGAAGACCAGCCGCAAGCGGAACAACCGTCATGAGCCGGCGTTACACACGGAGGCGATGCAAACCTTGCTGCGTGACGTCATGAAGCACAAGGATTGCTGGCCCTTCTACGAACCTGTCTCTACAGATGACGTGAGTTATTACAACGTCTTGTTGGAAAGTAAAGTCGATCAATAAGCTAATTGATTGTAAAGCGGTCAATAGGAAAACTAGTTTTTTTAATGATATAAGGTACCGGGACAAGCACGACGCTCGCCTGATGGTAAGCTATGACGTCTACCTATTACAGACTAGCAGTCCGCCCCGGCTTCGCACGGGTAGAACATATATGCCTACAAAGTTTGCATCAGTTTGTTGCATCGAATATAAAATATGAACATATTTAACAACCATCGTCATATTTCATCCAATTTACACAAAACCTTAACGAATTATGCACCTAAACCTTCCTCATAAACACTCTGGCTATTGGTGAAAAACGCATGATAATCCGTTCAGTAGCTATTGAGATTATTGCGAACAGACAGACGCAGTGATGAACTTTGTTTTATAATACTTACGTATTGATATTGGACGGCCCTTTGGCGTAAAGGATAGTTACCCTGATTCTGACCCGAAAATAAAATATTATATTATATTATTATATATATAGATGAATATTATTTTATACAATAGATCATATTATTATACTATATTGACTTCAAATTGATTGTGATCGGTGGGGATCTACAGCATAGCTAAGCTTATAATAATATTTTCGTAGTAACTATGACCTAATCTGTGGTTTCACTGCAAATATTTTATTAATTTTGCGATGCGTGTTTGTGAAATTCGTGATATCTTCTAGAGTTTTCATTTGAATTATATACTGTAAAGGACAATTTAAATCTATAATATGTGGCCAAGCTAATTAACGTAATTATTTGGATAAGGATTAATACTATACACTTGAAAATAGCATTGGAAGTTATGTAATATTTTTTAACAAAAATTTTAAGATTAAAATGGTTACTGTGAGTCAACCTTAAGAGATAGACATATGCTGTCGCGGACTTTTTTGTAGGTCTTATTAAGTTGTATAACTCTTGCATAGAAAATATTCTTCTATCTATTTTCAATTAAGCAGCGTTCGTCAGAAACGTGTTTTTTCGACCGGTTATTTGCCGACTTAGGTTGCAAATTAGGTCTCCACGAATGTACCTTTGATTTAAACGGGATAATATATAGACTATTTTCATTCCGAAAGTCCATTCTATGTATTAGTGAAAGAATTTTTTAAATCGGTTCAGTAGTTTTTGAGCTTACTCATTACAAACATACAAAAATACAAATGTTCTCTCTTTATAATATTAGTATAGATACAGGCATGAATGGCAGGTAGAATTTTGCATGTTAAGTCTCACATGCCCTGTATTTTCACTGGAGATACTTAAATAATATGTGAAATAGGTTAATAACATGTGAAATAGATGAGAAATAAATTATAAATAAAAATATTTTTAAACACAAGCTTTTATCTGGGACAATGAACTAAAATGTTAAAAATATATTCTCGTAAGTATATGGCGTGTAGGTACTTACCTATATTCTTAAAAGCTTGAAGCACTACCCGTTTTTCAGACTAGGTAATTACCATACTTCAGTGCCTCAAGCTTTTAAAAATATAAGTAAGTACCTACACGCCAAATACTTACTAGAATTTATTTTTAACATTTTAGTTCATTGTCCCAGATAAAAGCTTGTTTTTAAAAATATTTTTTATTTATAATTTATTTTTAACTTTTTAGTATGTAGGTAAAGATACCGACTACCTACCTACTACCTAAGTATTTAAGAGAAGGCATGATGTTTTAAAATATTACACGAATATTTGATGTGATTATGGGTAAAGTGCTCTTCAAGGAAAATTAATCGACTCGGTGGGACTATCTTGCTTTATAACAGAAATGCCATGGCCCCCTTACAGCTTCATCATCAGATCCTGGCTATCATTTAAGTGTAAAGTGCTCCTCAAGACGAATCATTTGAGCCCAAATTCACTGGAGTTACGTTATTTTATCACAGAGATGCCGTGGCCACCTTCCAGCTTCATCACCAGTCGCTAAATATCATCTAGGTGTAAAGTTCTCTTCAAGACGAATCAATTGAGACCAAACTCGGTAGAGTTACGTTGATTTATCACAGAGATGCCGTGGCCACCTTCCAGCTTCATCATCAGACCCTGGATATCATCTAGGTGAAAAGTTCTCTTCAAGACGAATCCATCGAGCCCAAACTCGGTAGGGTTATGTTGATTTATCACATAGATGCCGTGGCCACCTTCCAGCTTCATCATCAGACCCTGGATATCATCTAGGTGAAAAGTTCTCTTCAACACGAATCAATCGAGCCCAAAGTCGGTGGGGTTATGTTGTTTTATCACAGAGATGCCGTGGCCACCTTCCGTCTCCATCATCAGACCAGCTCCATGGTACCATATCATTGTATTGTCACCGAAGATACATAAGTACACCAAATTTGAGTCCAATCGGACATCGGGAAGTGGGTCTAATTTAGCTTCCAAGATTCCACCCGAACATACATAGTTACATACATACATACATTACATACATACATTGCAAGTTAAATAAAAGCTTGTAACATGTGAGATAGATGAATAATATCTGAGATAGATTAATAATATGTGAGATAGGCAATACAATGTGAGATAGATGAATAATGTGTGATAGGTGAATAATATGTGAAATGGATAAATAATATGCCATCCTCACCTGTAATTATTAAAACATTTAACATAATAGTACTAAGATTTTGATGTTTAAAGGTTTATAACGATGATTATTATGTTGGCGATCTATTAATAAATAAATAAATAGATTAATAACGTGTGAGATGGATGAATAATATGTGTGATAGGTAAATAACATATGAGGTAGATGAATAACTTTTGAGATATCTGCAGGTGCCAGACTACCTGGAGGTAATCGAGCAGCCGATGGACTTCACCACCATCAAGAGCAAGCTGGAAGACGGCGAGTACTCCACTGACGAGCAAGTTATAGCGGACGCGGCGCTCGTGTTACACAACTGCTTTACATACAACCTGGACTCGCATCCTGTCGCTAAGTTAGTCTCTACATTGGACTTTCATTATATTTTTATCTTAGAAGTTAGATTACAAATTTCTTGCCTTATGTGTAGTGGTAAGTGATGATGTCCGTCTGTAAAACATTATCACTTATACGATGTGTCGCCTGACTTGCTACCAAAAAGTAGCTTACCACCATCTAGGAGAACATCTGCCGCCATAAACTTACGGTGTTCCGGCAACACACAGCCCTTGAGATTTCATACTCTGTATTCTAAGCATAGCGTGTTCACCATTTTCGACCACAACATCGCTTACCACTACCAGCGAGATAGTGGGCAAATGCTAGCCTATAAGATATTTAAAAAAATCGCAACTAATCTAACCAATTTATCTTCAGAGCGGGCTACCGACTAGAGAAGTACATAAACAAGCGCTGTGCCGACCTACAACTGCCCTGCCTCCCCGAACAAGAGCCGAACTCTCAATCCGAGGCCACGAAGCGAAGCGCCTCCACCGAAGAGGAAGATGCTCCTAAGCCGAAGAAGGCCAAGCTCAAGTGATGGCGCGCGCCGCCCGCCCGGCTGCGGGACTACACGTGTTACTGAGGCTACACATCTCACTCTTGGACTATCGACCTCTCTTTCATATAAGTATTGATAAAACAAGGATCCAATTTAGTGTGTTTGTGTGAGTGTGTGTGATTTTCTGTTCGACTACGCTCCATACATCTGAAGAAAACCATAGTATTATTGGGGATACGGCTGGTGAGTCATCATGTTATTTCTATTTTTGGAATTACTCCGACTAGTTTCAGGAAAAGTAATTCGAGCCTTGAAGTATATTTTCTGGCAGTTATGCCTATAATGTATGTGTAACGCTCAAAACAAATTTTATAATCAAATACCATATGAAATACCCAGGCCATACTATTTTAATATCGGAACACCCTGCATGCAATACTCTTTCGAACAAAAAAGCAACTATTCAAATCGTTCAACAGCTTCAAATATGTAAATCTAAATGATTAATAGGGTTGAACTGCTTCTGCCACGACAAGAATATAATTACATGCTTCACATGCTTGTTATAATATGTCACATGCTTGTAACAAGCATGTGACATAGTAATTTTAACTTATAGAACATTCATAAAATTGTTTTTTGGTAAAGTTTGCATTTTGCTATACGTTTTAAGCGTTATTGCCAGCCTTCAGAATTTGCTTTTGTGCATGTGATACTATTAAAAAGATAACACTGCACACAAACACTGCTTTATTCGTCTAGTCTACATATGCGTTAGTATTGCTGCAAATAATAGATGAGTATATTATAGATGGCTTTGTTTTAACACTTTCTCATATTGATCTTATAGATATTATTTTACATGACTATAAACGCTTGATATAAAATAAATGTTGATCAAACTTTAATACATTTTGCGCTGTATACATATTGTCACAAACCATTGATATTTCTCAACTTATTTCACCACATCAATTTCATTTCTTACACTTGATCATACACATAAAAAAATTATGCCTAGAGTTCAATAAGGACACAAGTAAAGACAAACGAGTGCCTGTCGACTACAATCAATAATGCTTATTTGCCTTCCCCTTGGTAGGATATAATCGTATGGTGAGAACTAAGTAGGTAGTCTCGAGATGCATGCAGATTGTAGACACTTGCTATCATAGCCTAGGTCGATAGAGAGATATGTTAGCTTATCTTGTATATGCTTCAATATATTTTTTAGAGATTACCTACACAAATATTAGAAACGGATGGCAAATTGTCTTTTAGATTGTATACTGGATTGTACAAATACTCGTACCGTTGATCGGTTTGTACAAACTGCATATATTTCTAAATTCCTTGATAAATTGTGTGTGTATGAATCTACATAGCTCTTTGAGTGACATTTTGGAGTTGTTTTTGAATCGCTTATCTTAAGAAATAGCACCAATTTATGATAGTATTTTGTAAATAAACGTGTGTTCATACAGCGGTAATTTAGGAATATTGTTACTAGAATTTTTCATAATAAAACCGGATTGTCATGGAAACAAATAATTTGTCTAATATGTACACATTTATGAATGTAAAGTCAATTAAATATGTTGAAAAACATTTTAAACAAATCTTAGCAGTAACTTGTATCTTAAGGCACTTATCAATAATAACAAAAAGGAATTAAAGTCGATGTGTTTGTTTATACAATTACTATTATACACCAAAAAAACCAAAGACAATATGAAATAAGTAAAAGCATTCGTCGCAGTAGTTCAAGAAATATAACGATAAAAACCAGTTCATAAGAATCTGACATTTACCAAATATTCTACCTGCATTTATATAATAATAATCGATAAAAACCTAGTTCAACTAAAGTGCCTGCAGTTACAATATATTAAGGAAGTTTGGTTTGGTTGCTTAAAGCTTAAATGGATAGAATTTTAGTTTGGTCGAGCTTTTTGAAGCTTAGTTGAAGCAGGAACAGTAGCAAGAACTATTAACAAATTAAGGAGGTTTATAGAATGTAGAGAATACGAAATGTTTGTACAAAACGTTCCTATTCATTGTTAGCTAGGTACCTACTGGATTGCATCGTGATTCTATTGCGCCAACAATGAAACATTAATAATTGAGTTACAGTGGTGCGTGGACATTTGCGTTGTTCGAAATAAATTCCCCAATTTTCCACTATCTGTAACGCGCTCCGATTAGCTAGCCGCCGAGAAGGCGTTCAAATAACGTGATATAATCGGCTAGCGCTGGTGTAGTGCAAAATTACTTACAAGTTCTGAAATGTACGCAAAACTCCACATAATATGACGCCTTTTGTAGCGGATTTCTGTACCACAGAAAAATTGAGAGTACAGAAGTAAAGCTGATGTATGCACTTTAGTTTAATACCTACACTCGGCGATCGCGCTAGGGCTGTCATCGCTCGACGTCGTCGGTACACAATAAAGTCTACCTTGTAAATCCTAAAATTTCTAATACTATAAGAATCTTTGTTATATTATAAAAAAACTAATCTATCTTGAGTTATTAACGCAGATCTATCTCAATAGCAGCATTATCTCAATGCAGATGCTGAGCCAAAGAGCTCAGAGCTGGCCGGTTTATTTGATCATAAAATAATGTACACTTTAAATTATACCTCGGTAGGTCGTCGTACATCGTCCCTTATCAAATTTAATGCGACACGAAAAATACAAATAAATAGCAAGTTCTTACCTACCTTTCTTATTAAATATCTCGTGACATTCGCGTTCGTATAGTTCCGACATATACCGAGATGTCATATAAAAATACAAATAAATAGCAAGTTCTTACTTTCTTATTAAATATCTCGTGACATTCGCGTTCGTATAGTTTCGACATATACCGAGATGTCATATAAAAATACCAATAAATAGCAAGTTCTTACTTTCTTATCAAATATCTCGTGACATTCGCGTTCGTATAGTTTCGACATATACCGAGATGTCATATAAAAATACCAATAAATAGCAAGTTCTTACTTTCTTATTAAATATCTCGTGACATTCGCGTTCGTATAGTTCCGACATATACCGAGATGTCATATAAAAATACAAATAAATAGCAAGTTCTTACTTTCTTATTAAATATCTCATGACATTCGCGTTCGTATAGTTTCGACATATACCGAGATGTCATATAAAAATACCAATAAATAGCAAGTTCTTACTTTCTTATTAAATATCTCGTGACATTCGCGTTCGTATAGTTCCGACATATACCGAGATGTCATATAAAAATACAAATAAATAGCAAGTTCTTACTTTCTTATTAAATATCTCGTGACATTCGCGTTCGTATAGTTCCGACATATACCGAGATGTCATATAAAAATATAAATAAATAGCAAGTTCTTACTTTCTTATTAAATATCTCGTGACATTCGCGTTCGTATAGTTCCGACATATACCGAGATGTCATATAAAAATACAAATAAATAGCAAGTTCTTACTTTCTTATTAAATATCTCGTGACATTCGCGTTCGTATAGTTCCGACATATACCGAGATGTCATATAAAAATACAAATAAATAGCAAGTTCTTACTTTCTTATTAAATATCTCGTGACATTCGCGTTCGTATAGTTGCGACATATACTGAGATGTCATATCTGTGAGAGTTGTCAATGTGTGCGTTGCACGATCGCGCGTGCTATGAAGCTTTACTTCTGTACCTTCTTATACTCTGCTAATACTATGCATTAGTTGAGCCCTTTGCTCGATTTTCTTAGACATTGTAGGTCCCATCCCATCGACCCCAGTGGCGAAATATTGTACAAGGCTTGTGTTTTACCCCCGTCTAGTATTTATTTACTTTAGTTAGCATTTAGTGAACTTTATATTGTGTAAGTTTGATAAATTCTCGTTTATTTCGAAATTGGTTAAGTTTAATGTTTACTAAATTTTATTTGTGTAATTTGTTTTCCGGCATAGCCTGACCCGCGTGATTGTATTTTATTTGATATAATTGTCAGACTAAGAATCTTGGTTTGATTACGCATTTAGTAGTTAGTGGTCAAATTTGACAGCGACTATTTCACTTTTTAAGCGTTTGCACGAATTAAGAATGAATATTATAATAGGAGAGGCCTATGTCCAGCAGTGGACGGAAATGATGGTGATGATGAAGAATTGGAATGTTTTATTACTAATTATTATTGTCTTGTCGTCTACAGTTGGTTACAAATGGGGGAATACATTTGTGTGGAAAAGTGCACACCCCGCATTCCCTCTTAATCAAAGTGATGCCACAAAAAATAACCATCGTTTAGTCCCCCTGTAGGTCGCCGAATCTTGACTAATTTCTAATTTCTTTTTGACTAATTTCATTAATATAGATAAAAAAAATTGTCTACTTGTGATTGTATTATTTTGACCACTATACGAATTAACCCAGACGAATCAGAATAAGATAAAAGAGCTGTGTTCTACGTTAAACATAAAAGTAGTTATAATTTTGTTCCAAATAAACGATTGCATTCCTCAAAGAACAATGTAATGTTATGTAATGCTAAAAGATCGCTGAAGCTCGATTCAATTTGCGTTTATTAAATTATAATGTAGATCATCTTACCTGCGATTATAATTTATTGATGTAATTTATAGTTTTGTAATTAATTTATATTGTAGTGAATAAAGCACTTGGTACAGATGAACACTTTGTGTTTTACTTAAGCTTCTGTAAATCCTTTAAAATATAATGTAAGAGTTATTCTTTAAATACCTAAAGGTTAGTTCACACCGAGACGCGTGACGATCTGATGATGCTTGTGGTTTCGCGCTGCGCAGCGAGAAGCCGCGATGTGCAGCCTGACGCAGCGAGACGCTCTGCGCCGCCGAATTATCTCATTGAAATGTGTATCTTTTTGTGTAGTAAATAATGTTCTTCTTTTCTATTCTCTCTCTCACTCTCTTAAAAAGTGCGCGACGCGACGCGGCGCGGTCTGACCTGACCCTAACAATCGACTTGTGGCCATCATACAATATATCCAACACTAAGTTCAACCATCATAAATACATATACCAAAAATGTAGCCCCTTAGCGCCATCTTCACTGGTAACGCTCAATAGTTTAACGCCGCAATAATATCGTCGTGTTGTGGCACTATGAACTGCGGAACTGGAATACCGCCAAAACACTCACTCGTGGAGATGGTGCCTTAGGTTTTAATCGCCGTAAGTACGCAGATATAATCATAATTTATTTAAGAGGTAGCGTAGCGGGTTCGATTGCTTGCGCCAATGGATTTCTCTACCGAAAAAATTATGTGCGCATTTCACAGAGGCGCTTCGGTGAAGGAATAACAACAAACCCTCGAGTCGGCATGGTGGCAGGACACTGTCTATGTCCGTCTGGTCAGCTACCACCCTCAAGAAAAACTGTCGCCAAACATCGTGAAAACTGGCTCTCAAGGATAGCTATCCTTGAGAGTCAGTTTCCATTCTAGACCTAGCGTGTTACCATCCTCGACCGCATCATCACTTACCAACATTTTAAATAGTGGTCAAACGCTAGTCTACGATATAAAAAAATGTTTGTTTATAAATCATGTCCTAACAAACTATATAATAAACTGTCCAAGTCCGAGTCGTACTCGCACAAGTAGGGTTCCGATTGAACCAAATTTGCCGGAAAAATATGTTTAACTAGCTGACCCGGCAAACTTCGTACCGCGAATATAAACAAACTGTCCGAGTGCGAGTCAGATCCGCACACGCAGGGTTCCGATGGAACAATATTTGCCGGAAAAATACGTTTCTTGTATGGGGACCAGACCCCCTTTAAGTTTTAATTTAATTTACTTTTTATTATTTGATCTTATATCAGCCATTGTGATACACACTATGAGTAAATTTCAAGTCTTTATCTATTAAGGTTCGTAAGATCGAGCATAAAAAGCCTCAAAAATTTAATTTTATCGGGTTCTGTACACAAATAGCGAATACCCATATATGGAAGCGCCATAATGTCAACCATCAAAATATGTCAATACAATAAAGGTAGAACAATTTATATGGGAAAAATGAAATTGTTATTTTTAATATCTTCCTCGCAATTTTTCCAAATGTTCTCACCGTTTAAACCTTACCTGGACTACGGCAAACATTTCAAAACCAAAATCAGCTAAATCGGCCCAGCCGTTCTCGAGTTTTAGCGAGACTAACGAAAAGCAATTGATTTTTATATATAAAGAAGAAGATGGATGGGGACTAGGGATGCGATTTTTTTAAGCTGGATCCGATAGTATGGATCGTAATGGATCGCAACGTCTCGATCGGATCCGCGGATCGGATCGCATGTATTTGATCCGATTTTCAAAAGATCGATCCAAAAAAATGCATGAAAATACAACATTTATATCAAACCAAAAAGGGTTGTTTAGTTCAACAAGGCATTAGGAAACATAAATTAAATTAACCTGAAAATACTAATGTCTAATTTAATCTTATTAAAATTAACTTTCAATAATTTGTACATACGAGTACATTTGTCTGTCTATGAAGTATAAAAACCACACAACGAAACAATGAATTATGTAATAATATTCGTTGTTATTGTTAATATACTTTGTGTGCAAATTAAAATATATTGCAAACCACAAAGATTGGATCGCAATCCGATATTTGATAGAGTTGAATCGATCTGCGATCGGATCGCATGGTTTCGACCCGATCCGAAAATCGATTGGATCGTATGCCTTCGATCCGATCTTTTCGAAGGTCGGATCGGATCGGCGCATCGCTAATGGGGACCCCCTATAATTTTTATTTAGTTTTTATAATTTGATGTTATAGCAACCATTGTAATACACACTATGAGCAAATTTAAAGTCTATTACGGTTTATTATTATTCAATCTTTTACGGTTTGTAAGATCGGCAAAAAACGCCGAAAAACACGTTTTTTATATGGGTTATTGGGTTGTTAATATTTAAAGTTGTTTTGTTTTTAGTATTTGTTGTTAAATCTCTATAATAATAGATACTTTGTGTAAATTTCAAGTATCTGCCTATTACGGAGATACAGCCCTGTGAAATGCGGACAGACGGACGGCCAGCGAAGTCTCAGTAATAGGGTTCCTTTGGTACCCTTTGGGTTTGATACCCTAAAAAGTACAGCAGTATCAGTTTTTATAGCGTGGTATTAAGGTAGTTATTTATATTTCAGATAAATAACAACAACAGTTAACAATTTCCTAATCTATTTATTAAATAACATTTTAAACTAATTATTTTAAATGCTAAATTAAAAGCGTCTTCACAGTGGCGTTCCACAGAGTTCGGTACTATACAATGCACGTTACATACCTAAGTACCTATGTATAACAAACGACACAAAGGAGAACAATACTATGACGACAAACACACATTCTACCATTGCATTACTGAGTACTGAGTACGTATTCATTTAGCCTATCTACCCTTACCCTACCAAACTCGATATCGTATAATCGATATAGAACAAATGTTGTATGAAAAACAGTACAGCTCCTCTAGTGGTTACTACACTTCACTAAATTTAGACCAATCAGGGAGCCAGAATAAGTCTAAAACTATGTGAGATCTGTCAAAAGGATTGAAAATTACGCTGAAAACTCGTACTAAGGGTACAGTTTATTTATAAACATATATTTCTGTTTCTTTCGTAACACGCCTAATCCTAATCTACGATGCATTTAGATTCTGGCTAACAAAAGGAGAGAATGAAAGCGCGCCGCAAATTAAAAAAATCTGTATGGCAGCCCCAACTGAGAAGGAAACTTCGACTGACTAATGTTGGTACTTTAAACAAGCAGGGATGATAATTGCACAAAAAAAAATTGCAGCATACTATTACAATAGCCATGTAAAAATTCAAATAATTAATGTTGCTACTTTTGTTAGCCAGACTCTATTTGTTGTTACAATTACTTTTATTACCAAACATACAAGTAAGTCAAGTGAGTAATAAGTAAGATAAATAAGTCAATCATAAAGTAGATTGACTTTATAAAATATATTTAGTTTGGCAATGCATAAATAAAAGTGAATAATAATCATAATTGGAGAGGTCTAAGTCCAGCAGTGGACGGAGTCCAGATTGTCTGATAATGAAAATGCATGAATAATGTGTTCTCAGCATAGATAGAGAGTTTGATCAATTTCGACATCGATAAATCGTAAAACAGAGTAGTAGGTAGAGTTAGAATGATGAATACTTTATTTTATTGCATACAAATCAACACATTATAATCTAAGCCAAGTAAAAACTTATTGGTTGCCAATGGGCGGTCTTATCGCTCAGAGCGATCTCTACCCGACAACCTTTGGATAGACAGGAGCTAGTTTTGATAATTAGAAGTTGAACCTTTGAAATTGCAAGAAGTGTAGGTAAGCTGTAAGTTGTCCTCGATGAATCGTGCGGAAAGATGACATGACAGCAAGACTACACCATAGAACAGATAATAATACTACGACTAGACGCTGCACGGCTTACTTCAGTCCAATCCACAACTTCTAAAGTCCCCGTCACGAGAAGCTATAAATTATGTAAACAAACATCTTTTACAAAGTAAACATTTTATACTGCGAGATAATAATAAATTGACCATATTCAATCGACATGAAATATAGACGGGTTATATGAAAGTAACAACCTATTTAATTTAGTCGGATCATATTTTAACGACGCAAAGCGCTATCGTTTCTGTTGCTTGGTACCGGACGCAGGGATTGTAAACTATTGGGACGCCGTTTTGAAATAAACGCGTCATTCGAGTTTCGAATGCGTACGAGTTTGTTTCATAATGGAAAAAATGGAAATGGAAACATCTGAATCTGACGAATAATTATTCTTAAATAATATATGTTAATTAATATTTGTTACTTAATAATTTATTAAATCTTAAACAAATTCATTTTTTTTGTTGGTCCAAATGTTGTGAACTCCTGAACACTTGTTTACATAATTTATAGCTTCTCGCGACGGGGACTTTATCTCAACATTCTCAACCCGTGTTCGTAGAGTCTGTGCAAAAAAAGAACCGTCGTAGAAATTGAGGTCGCGACAGTCGTCGGTGGTTTTAATTTACTGTTTTTGTTACTGCTGTCATTACTAGTAACGACTAAAAATGTTTAATACTTGGTTTGTTTAATACTTTAATACTTGGTACCTATTCTTATCATTATCGTGTGCTACTAGGTAGGTATATCTTCCTTCCTTACCATTGAATGTTATGTTAGTTCATTGTAACGCCACGACGGTTTTCATTTTGCACAGACTTTTATGTCTGCTATCTAGGCAGCATTAGCGTTGGCCAATGCGGCTTTATGTTCGTCCAGCTTGGTCCACTTCTCGCTGACTTTCCACAGCCACTGAGCCAGCTCGTAGTCCTGGGCTAGCTGTGAAGGTTCCACCTTTTTCATGTCTCTGGAATTAAGTAAGTAAAATAATTTAAGATCGTTTAAAAATCTATAAGAACCGACTTCAACCGTCGCGCTTGTCATTTTCAGTACTAAGTTTGAGGAGTTTAACTTCATATCTCTGGAGATACTGAACATATCTCGATGAAATTTGAATAGGACAACCTGTGAAGAATATATAAAACACAAAAAAAAGAATTTTCTAAATCGGTTCCCGCGTCGAGAAATCGGTGTTCACCGATACATTAAAAAAATCCGACGAAATTTTTTTTTTGTAAATCTTACAAAGTGTTTGTGTGCGCTTTATCCATTGAGCTATTGCCGCTTGAGAACCTCCTCCTTTTTTAGGAAGTCGGTTAATATTCATGTTATGCTATTGTCACCGTTATAATGATTAAAGTGAAACTTTTATTACATCGTCTCCATTTTTTTTTCGTCCATCTATCGTATGTCGCCTGTGGGCTGTGCTGATTGGTGGATATGATGTATGACATTTACGTCTAGCTGTGATTGGCGGACGCTTCCGCAGCATTTTTTTTTATACATGCTAATGCGTCATATCAACTGCTCTCATAATAGCTAGCTACCATAGCTACACATAAACAAAAGTTTCACTTGCATCGTGGTTTCATAAAAAAACACATTTTTTTCTTTTTCATTATATCTTTTTGAGGTGGTTGCTTACATTCCAGAGTGCCTAGTGCGAGTTTCTTTATATTTATTTACTCACTCGATCACGTCAAAGTAAACGCAGATTTGTATGGAAATCACAATGTTACCTCTTATACACACTAGATGGCGCTTTTTAATTCCATACAAATCTGCGTTTACTGTAACGTGATCGAGTAAGTAAACCAATCTATGAAACTCGCACTAAACACTGACATTTTTAACATAGTAAAGGCTATTGTTTAACGACTATCCCACCTGTTGGTAAGTGATGATGCTGTCGAGGATGGTAGCACGCTAGGCCTAGAATGGGAGTAGTGTAATAGGCATGACGACAGTATAAAAAAATCGAAGATTTAATGATTTTAGGGGAAAATACATATTAAAATTACAATACTTATAATTACAATACTGCAATCGGCCATTTCGATTGAAACACCACCAACACAGCGCATGACGACACGCTTAGGTCCTCTTATATGAGGTTTTCTTGAAATAGTATATTTCATTACAAGTACGGAAAGGCTGTCGTTGCAAAGAGATCCGACAAATGTCTACCCAAGCCGAGGCGCAGCCTTAGATTATTGATGCTTTAGTCATTAATCTAAGGGCGCAGCCGACGGCGAGGGTTGACAGTCGGAACAAGTTGCAATGACGGTTCCGCACGTGTACTGAACGACTATGTTTAAATACAGTTGCGAAAAAATGAAGCAATTTAATAAAATAATAAAAACACAATAAACTCAACCAACTTAACATTTATTTCTTATAAAAGTTATAATTCATATACATTGAAATTGGTACAGTTTTTTATACTGACTGGGGAAGTTTTAGGATGCATATGTGGTGTTAATTCAAAAAAACTAGGGTCGAAATTACTCATGTTGTGCAACAAACAACTAAACTCGCAAAGAAAATTTCTGAAAAATGGCGCCAACCGTAGAATATAAGCAGTTTTTTTTCTTCACTCATTCTGGTAGGCAAAGGGCAAAAAACTATGCCCATACAGCCAAGTCTTCAGTAGAATTTTTTTATTGATATGAAATGAAAATGAAATTTAATGAGAATGAAATGAAACCTAACCTAACTCATTCAATCAAATCATTAAATCTGATATTGAAACAAATTAATAGCTTCTTTTTAGAAATATACGTATTTGCATGAATCATAAAAACTTCTATGATTTTTTTAAGTAAAAACTTCATGGTTGGTTTTTTTTAATAGCTATGCTCGGTATTTCTCTGCGGGATCGAATCCGGAACGAAGTAATTCGCCAGAGAACTAAAGTTATCGACATAGCTCAACGGATTAGCAAGCTGAAGTGGCAGTGGGCTGGTCATATCTGCCGCAGGACTGATAACCGTTGGGGCAGACTTGTCCTAGAGTGGAGACCGCGAATCGGCAAACGTAGCGTAGGACGTCCTGTGACCAGGTGGAGCGACGACATACGTAAAGCGGTGGGCAGTGACTGGAAGAGAAGAGCCGAAGATCGGGCTCAGTGGCGCATCTTGGGAGAGGCCTATGTCCAGCAGTGGACTGATACAGGCTGATGATGAGATGAATAGACATTATTTTGACAGTTGGGAAAGAGAACGCACGAGTTCGGGAAAGGTAAAAAAAAGCACGAGTATGTAATACAAAGAGTAACATAATATATACTATGTAATAGCCCACATCCCGAACGCTATACGTCCCTGAAGTACGCCACTTTTTGAGCAACTGTATTAAAAATGTTATTTAATTTAGGAAAACCCATGTGTATCCATTGTCACAGATTACATAATAGTTACTGCGTTAAGTATGTCATTAACCTAAGCGTGACGTCACAGTCGACGCCATGACACATGTGAGCTGTTTTCGCGCACTATTGAAAAAATATTAGAAAAATTGCTTTAAACTTAAGCTTATTACCGATATAAAGGATTTTTCGTGAATAGTAAATGTGTTCCCACATTACGGAAGAGGATTTCAAAATGTTTCGTCACGCCTATAGTAGGTATATACATACACGTAATAATCCCCGGCACACGTGCGCATGTCAGGGTCGAGCGCTGCGTGAAGGATGACCTGCGAGCCGATCTTGGCGGTCTTCATGAAGGGCCAGAACAGCGGATAGACCACGAACCGCGACACCGACTTCATCATCGACATGTGCCGCGTTATCTTCGTGTCTGATAGACCGGGGTCTACTGCCACTACTGCGATCTTGCTGTCTACAAACATACTATACTATTCAAACATACAATACTATTCAAACATACAATACTAATAAAAACTATTTAATGTATTTATAAATTAATTCAACATAATTTTTGTGAATTTTAGTTAAGTACCTAAAGTATTTATAGATTTGAGACGGGAATTTAACGTGACTTACGCGATGTCGATATATCGATCGACATATGTTTCGGCCTCATCCGGTGCGAGGCTGAACGCGTCGGCGAGCGCCCCGCACTCAAGATCCTGAAGAAGGCCTCCGAATGAAGCCGAAACATATGTCGATCGCTATATCGACATTGCGTAAGTCACGTTAAATTCCCGTCTCAAATCTATACCTAAAGTATATTTCATACGTCATTGTATTATGACAAAATAGGCGGACTAACCAAAAATGAAATATTATGTTTCTTTGAAGTGTTTCACACTTTATATTTTTGTAAATTGTTAAACACAATCCAAAATTTCATCGTACCGACGGGACTTGAATTGAACCCGCAACCTCCGTCCCGTCGGTACGATGAAAAATTTTGGATTGTATTTAACAATTAACCAAAAATGTTTAGCATCTCAATTGTACACTATTTTGAATGAAATAAATGATTTTCTCCTATTCTAAACACTTTATTGAATACAAGTTATAAGCAGCAGTAACCTAATGGCTAAGGCATCGGCCTGGCGATCCAGTGGTCGTGACTGTCGTGAGTTCGATCCCCACCCATTGCACTATTGACGTGACCCACTCCAGACACTGGCATATTTATTAAATTCAAATTCAAATATTTTTATTTTGGACAATAATATTCCATGGATTAGTAAACATGGTATTCCATTTAAAATACATTTTCATTAAAATTGTAACCCTATCTACCAAACTGGGCAATGCAATAGTGCTCATATATTGATGGTTTGTGTGGATAATAAAAATTAAGACATGAACTATTACATTAAAACAAAATTTGCAGATATAACTTCTCTCGGCCTAATCATAATGTAAGGCATAGATTTGAACCTTAATGAGACGAATAAAAAACTAAGTGTAGCCACACTAACGTTAAGGTTTTGTTAAGTTTTTGTAGGAATCGCGAACGAAGGCTCGGGTACAGCCAGTACCTTATAAACTTAACTAAAACTTATACGGATTTACATTATTATAGTAATCAATAAACCATGTACCTGCGAGGCGCTCCGTGCGGACGACAACCAGCGGAGTTATCGTCAGATGTTTCGGTCATCGTTCGCACGAAGTGGCTCCGCACAGGCGCATGCGGATCCTCTGCCACTATTTTCTGGATGGTGTTGTTACTTCCCCGCACCCTCCTAATAAGTGATGCGACTTTGCGACTTGAAAGCCGTCAGTTTGGCTTTTTGCAAACATTTCGGAGGCATTGCAGAAGCTGGGAAGTCTCAACATCATCCTGAAAATGTTGTTGTATTGGACACGTAGGGTGTTTAAGGGCCCGCGTGGCGTAATCGGGAGAACGGTCGGAATTGATGGCAGAGGTGCCGAGTTCAATCCCCGCCGTGTACCAATGGATTTTTCTATCGAAAAATGTATGTGCGCTTTTCACAGTGGCCCTCCGGTGATGGAAAAACATCGTTAAGAAACCAACAACCCCGCATGGTGGTAGGACACTATCTAGTGACCGCCTGGCCAGCCTCAAGTTAGAAAATCTGTCGCCAAACATCTAATGTGTTCCGGCAGCTATCCTTGAGAGCCAGTTCCCATTCTAGGCGTGCTAACCATCTTCGACCGCATCATCACTTACCAACAGGTGAGATAGTGGTCAAAACGCTAGCCTATAAGAAATAAAAAAAAAAGATATAGTTATCTGAACAACAACGTACCAAGTGTCTTCAGAGCCAGTTCCCTCGCAAACAGCACGTTAGCCAGCTTGCTCTGCGCGTACGCGGCGGCGGCGTCGTACTTTGCGCTCATGTTGAGATCCTCCTTGTTGATCTTCCCGCGGTGATGTGCGCCGCACGTTACTACTATCACCGAGCTAGGCGCACCTGCCTGGACACAGACTAAATATCTAATATTTTTTAATTTTAATATTTAATTTAATTTAATAATATTTATTTAAAAAAATATCAATACAATATCTATAATATGATGGCTAGAATATATGGTACAAGATATTACAGGTGGGTAAAACCGGGATAGATGCCCCACTTTTTGAAATAGTCACCTAATTTAAAAAATTATAATTGTATATGAATAATTTTTAGTAATGTAGCTAGCTCAATCCTTTATGTTTAATTATTATTATTATTCTTTTTTAACCCATCGAATACAGATTTTGCAGAAACTAACTTTTCGTGGAACATTTTTTTTGAGGATAGTTGCCTACCTGTATGGATAGATGCCCCCCATGAAAATTCTGTGGAGGCTGCCTTTTATACCGTGTAAACTTAAAACCCACACCAAATGTTTATTAGTTCTACTCCTAAAACAGCAATTGTCTCCAAGAAACACGGAAAAAAAAAAAAAAAAACTAAAAAAAACACTGAAAAACATTTCTGAAAAATTCTAACATCACATACATAACCATAATTAAATTTTAAAGCGTTTAACTATAATATAAATTCTAAAGTTTCAATATTCGATGGAATCCCAAATTGTCGGGAAATTTCGTTTATCCTCATGGTTTTTTGTCCATTTTATCGAAAGCTGAAATCGATGTTTTCTGTAGTCCAAGAATACTAGAGCTCGCACTCGTTACTTTTATATTTTCGTGACATAGATCTGCTATAATCAGTAAAAAGTCCAAATATAAATACATGAAAAATGTAACAGACACTAAAAATATTTAAAAAATATAATATATACACTTCTCCATATTTGGTGTATGGAGGGATAAATGCCCCTAAGGGCACGTATGCCTCGAAAAATCAGGAAATGAAATGATGAAATGAAATAAAATGATTTATTTGCTTGTGGGTCTAGGTAGTACATACAGTGGTGTAAAAATGATCCAATAATATCACTAGATCCGCTAATAAGTCTACAAGCATTACTTATACTATAGAAAAGATAATAATACTACCTTATACCTAGTTATATTCATTCATACATTTGTATTGTTGCTTATTTACGTCCTAATAAAAAAATTATAATCAGTAATGTCAGGGAGGCAGTGAAATAAATAAATAATAATTACATTTAATTTACATCATTGAATTTGTCATCTATAAAGTCATATTAATTGAGTAGTACACTTTATTTATTAAAAAACGATTGAGCATATTCTTAAATATATTTATATCATCGATGCTTTTTATGGTTTCTGGAATTTTATTATATATGCTTGGTGCCATACAGGACACGCTTTTGTGCAGCTGTCTCGTCCTACCCATAACATGTTTAATTGACTCTGGCCGTCTACTACCAACGAAGTGCTTTTCAAATAGAGACGGGTTCCGTTTGACAAAAGTGGCAACCTCGCTGATATACAATGAAGGCAATGTTAAAATATTGTTGCTTTTGAAAATGTTTTTAGAAGACTCTGTTTGCTTTATTCCAAATATAACTCTTAAGCACCGTTTTTGAGCTCTAAAAATTCGCAACTTATCCGTAGAATTGCCCCAAAACATGAATCCATATCGTAAGATTGAGGCAACATGTCCATGATAAGATGTCAGTAATGCTTTTTCATTGACTACTGACCTAAGTTTGTGTAAAACGCATGAGAACTTATGTAGACGATTACAAATGTTGTCGATGTAGGGTTTCCATGTCAATCTGTTATGTATCATTAAACCTAAGAACCTAGTTGTGTCAATTTCATCTACATTATTACCGAAATAGTTAATGTTAATGTTTGATAGTCTGTTAAATCTATTAAAATTCATTATTTTCGTCTTATTAAAATTAATTTTTAAATTATAAGATGTCAACCAGTTAATTAAACATGTCAATAATGTCAGATTCTATAAAAGTATTATAGCAAGGTAATTTGTGTAAATGAGATAAAACACAAAGTGACACCAACTATTAAAATGTTTATTTAAAATGAATTTACGATAGAATATAAAAGTACGAAACACGGAATAGATTTATAATGGAATTTGGACAATGAGATTAAAATATAAGAATTATTAAAATACGTGATTATGAATTGAACTATCGAGAGTACGGGCGGCGTGCGCTTCGCGTGGTAGGCTTTGCAGACTGGTGCTGCGGCGGATGCATTCCGAGGAGGCCGGCGGCCGCGTGGTTTCTTATCTCGGCGCACCGGCCGGGCCTATTGTTCTCGGCGATGCAGGACAGGCTTACATGGCCGCAGCGCCAGCTGACACGTAAGTATGTTCCTTTACTAACGTAACTTTGTATGTTCCTATAATAACTTATTATTATTCTTGTATGTATTTATATATTACGTATCTATGTATTTATTAATTTATTTATGTTTCAGATGCAGTTGCGGCTCCGCCACATCACTCCCCTCCAGAGACCGTCTACGGGCGATAATAGTCCGGAAATCTGACTTGTCTACCTGATCGCGTCGTGCGTTCTGTTACAGCTAGGCTATTCTGTAAGCTATCTCGACAGCGGAATCCACGGTGAGATTCGAATTTCGTACTACGAAATTCAATCGTATCGCGTTCGTAATACGGTTGAATTTCGTAGTACGAAATTCAAATCTCACCGCGGATTCCGCTGTCGAGATAGCTTACAGAATAGCCTAGGGAGTCGTGGTTCTTCGGTTGGGAGTTTTAGATTCTGGATGGTGTTCGGCGAGTCCTCCAGAAAGTATGCAGGCTTCAGTCTGTCGATGGTTACGGTATTAGGTTTTCCGTTCACCACGATTTTAAAAACTTTGTCGCCTCTTTCCAGAATCCTGTGTGGTCCGGTGTAAGCTGGTTGCAGTGGTCGTCGGTAAGCGTCATCTCGCAGGAACACGTGGGTGGCTGTCGTCAGGTCTTTGAATACAAAGATGGATTTGCTGCAGTGTCTCGACGCTGGCTGCGGCTGGATAGCTATGTCTCTGAGCCGTGCAGTGAAGTCGGTGACATCTGTGGTAGTCTTTGTATTGGGGCTGAATATTTCACCTGGGAGTCTGAGCGCTTCTCCGTATACAAGTTCTGCGGATGAAGCTTGCAGGTCTTCCTTGTATGCGCTGCGTATGCCCAGAAGTACGAGAGGAAGAGATTCCGTCCAGTTCTCATTTCCGTGGCATGTTATTGCGGCCTTCAACTGTCGGTGAAACCTTTCTACAAGACCGTTGCATGCTGGGTGGTATGCTGTCGTAGTTCTGTGCTTGAATCCTGCGATCTCCGATAGGTATTTAAACAGGGACGACTGGAATTGTGTTCCTCTGTCCGTCACTATTTCGGCTGGGCAACCATAGCGGGAGATCCATCCGGTTAGCAATGCTCTCGCTACTGTTTCTGCAGTTATGTCGATGATGGGTATTGCCTCAGGCCATCGCGTAAATCGATCGACTGCTGTGAGACAATACTTGTATCCGTGTGATGGCGGTAGTGGTCCGATCAGGTCGATGTGCACATGCATGAACCTTGCACGGGGTAGCAGGAACGTGACAAGAGGTGACGACACGTGTCTTGTTATCTTCGCTAGTTGGCATGCATGGCAGCTTCTCGACCAGTCTCTGCAGTCTTTGCGTATGCCTGGCCACACATATCGCTGGGACACAAGTTTGGATGTCGCGTTAGCGCCGGGGTGGCTGAGAGAGTGAAGACTTTCATACACTCGACGTCGTAGTTCTCGTGGTACGTATGGTCGAGTGATGTCTGTTGTCTGGTCACAATATAGTCTGGTGTCAGTGCCGGGTATTGAGGTTCTGACTAGGTTCAAAGACGTTCCTCCAGTGAGTAGCTTTTTCAGCTCTGGGTCGCTCTCTTGAGCTTTAACCAAGCTTGCCATATCAATGGGTTGAGTGATCTCTTCGATCCGGCTCAGCGTGTCTGCGACTACATTTTCCTTTCCCGAAATATGCTGTATGTCGGTGGTGAACTGGGAAATGTAGTCGAGATGCCGGAATTGTCTTGGCGAGCATTTTTCTTTCCTTTGGTGGAAAGCGAAGCACAATGGTTTATGGTCGCTGAAGATCGTGAAGTCTCGTGCTTCGACCATAAATCTATAGTACTTCACCGCTTCGTAAATCGCCAAGAGCTCGCGATCATATGGCGAGTATTTTTGCTGCGAGGGGCTCAGCTTGTGCGAGAAAAAGGCAAGTGGCTGCCAGTGTCCGTCCTTGTTCTGTTGTAGGGCTGCTCCAACTGCTGTGTCTGAAGCGTCCGTCACAAGAGCGAGTCTGCATTGGCAGTCTGGGTGGGCAAGGAGAGTGGCTCGACACAGGGATTCCTTGCTAGCTTCAAAGGCTTTTATAGTCTCTTCGGTGAGATGTATGGGGTGAGAACCTTTGACTGATCCCGTCAACAGGGCGTGAAGTGAAGCTTGGATTGCGGCTGCTCCAGGTAAAAATCTTCTGTAGAAGTTGATCATCCCCAGGAATCGTCGCAGTTCCTTGACGGTCTTTGGGGCAGGGAAAGTCCGGATTGCTTCGACTTTAGAGTCCAGAGGCTTTATCCCGTTGGCTGAGATGGTGTAGCCCAGGAAGGTAACCTCAGACTGTCCGAAGTGGCATTTTGCAGTGTTAATGATAATGCCGTATTCTTTCAATCTGTCGAAGAGCTGTCGGAGGTGGTCTTCGTGCTGTGATTCTGAGGCGCTGAAGATCAGGAAATCGTCGACATATGGATACACGAAATCCATGCCCCGTGTGACTTCATCGACGTAACGTTGGAACGTCTGACCAGCATTACGCAGACCAAACGTCATAAACGGAAATTCAAACATTCCGAATGGCGTGGTGATGCTGGTCTTCTGGATATCCTCGGGATGTACCAGAATTTGATGGTACGCCTTTTCCAGGTATATTGTCGAGAAGACTTTGCATCCGGCTATGCTCTGCGTGAAGTCCTGGACGTGCCTTATCGGATATCGGTCTGGGATGGTCCGGGCGTTTAACATCTGGTAGTCACCACAGGGTCTCCATCCGTTGTCTTTTTTTGGGGCGAGGTGAAGAGGGGAAGCCCATGGGCTATCTGAAGGCCTCGCTATCTCGGCTTTCAGCATGTAATCTATTTCCGCTTTAGCGATCTTCAGCTTGTCCGGAGCTAAGCGTCGTGGTGCTGAAGAGACAGGTGGTCCTGGCGTCGTCCTGATGTAATGCACGGTGCGGTGCTTAACCTCAGATTGTGTTCCAGATGGGTGAGTAATTTCTGAGTATTCTTTGAGGATCTGGTGGTAGCGTGACTCGCCGATCGGAATCCGTACTGAAGAAACCGTCGTCGACGCGTCAGTGGGTTTGCCGGTAACAGAGAGCGTTGTTTTGCTGTCCAACAAACGCTTGTTACGGATGTCCACCAATAGTCCGTAGTATTTGAAGAAATCTGCACCGATGATGGCTTTGGTTACGTCGCCAACGATAAATTTCCATGGGAAGTCTCGTCGTAACCCAATGTCTAGCTCCAGGTGTGTACAACCGTAGGTGCTGATGGTTGTGCCGTTTGCTGCTGAGAGCTCGAAATCTGTTCGAGGGCGTCGCTGCTTCAGTGCTTGTCGAGGGAAGACGCAAACGTCACTTCCGGTGTCGACAAGAAACTGTGTTTTTGTACGGCGATCGATGACAAACAGGCGTCCGGATATAGAGGGGGAGCTGTCAGTCGCCATTGTAGACTGTTCGGTGATGGCTTGGAGTGTGGCCTTGGAGTTAGATCTCGTTTTCGAGCGTCTTCTTCGGCTGTCTTGTGAGTCTGCGCATTTTTCACGGCTTTTCTGTAGCGCTTCAATTTTTTTGTTGAACTCAGCAATTTGCGTCAACATCAAGCTAAGTGTAGATATGGAGGCGTGTGACACGGCGGCAGAGTCAGACATCGTCGGCGCGATGTTCGGTAACTCGTCCGGCATCATCGGTGGTATCCGACCACCGGAAAAAAAATTTGCGGATGCCTCCATGTAAGCCCGACTTTCTGAGTCGATCGGTTGTTGTTGTGAGCAATTCCCGCTTGACTTCGACATGGTTGTTTATGATCGTAAACACGTTCACAATGTCCAATTGAATATTAGATAGTCCTTTTAATTGTTTCACTTCACTGAAGTTCACTGTTATTAAAATGTTCAATGTTCGGCGGTCACCAGTGTAGATGTAATGGTGACTTGGGTGAATGAATGGAAAATACACGAAATTATCACCACTGGTTAAAATGTTTATTTAAAATGAATTTACGATAGAATATGAAAGTACGAAACACGGAATAGATTTATAATGGAATTTGGACAATGAGATTAAATAGAATTAAAGAGAATTTTAATAAACATTATTGCCGGGATTTGCTACCAAAACGTAGCTTCTAAGTTCTAACCATCAAGGAGAAAATCTGGCGCCATAACCTTACAGCGTTTGTCCACAGCATGATCGGCACCGGGCGACGTCATCCCGGCCGCCGATATTTCGAGTAGATCGGCGCGACCGCTAGAAACCGGCCAGAGATTTTGACGGGCCGATGTGCCGGCATTGACTCCCAATACAAAACACGTTTGATCTTGTCCACACACTGCCGGCGCCCGGCGCCGTTCGATAGGTTATTGTTTTTAGTGTTCCTCAAAATATAAAAAAAAGGAACCCTTATAAGATCACTTTCTTGGTCGTCTGTCTGTCTGTCCGTGTGTCACCACTAACTTTCTCAGGAACGGGTGGACCTAGTAAGTTGAAATTTATACCTGATACTGAGGTTTATAGTCCCTATTAGTTCCCAACACAATACAAAGATATGGGCAAATTTAGATTTTCGCGAAAACTTGTTAGTACCAAAATGTACCTTAATTTTCAACTTTTTTAATTTTTTGGAATTTTTCCTTAATTTTTGCTGTAAGACCTCGCTTCTTGCCAAATTTCATGATTCTAGGTCAACGGGAAGTACCCTAACCCTATAGGTTTTCGACCCAAAACCTATAGGGTACTTCCCGTTGAAATTTGGCAAGAAGCGAGGTCTTACAGCAAAAATTAAGGAAAAATTCCAAAAAATAAAAAAATTTGAAAATTAAGGTACATTTTGGTACTAACAAGTTTTTTTTGTTATTTAAAGGGTGTCCCCATACATACATAGTTTGCGCTGATTAAGGTAGACCTCTGAGTTATATGAGCGCTGATACAATTTAGAGGTCTAGCTTAATTGGTTGGTACGGAAGCCTCAGTGGGCGAGTTCAACTCGACTTAGCCGGTTTATTTTTTATCTGAGGTTGTTTGTTTTATTTCTATGGAAACGTATCTGCCACGCATGACAGCTAGAAGAAACAGACGGAATCGGTGTCGGTGGACAAACGATCGCCGGCACATCATTTTCAAACCGGCCCGAAGAAATGTCGGTGCCGGTGACGTCCCGGTGCCGTTGCTGTGGACAAACGCTCTTACTCTGTATTCCGGCAGTACACATCCCTTGAGAGTCAGACCATTCTAGGCTAATGCACGTTCATGACCTTCGATCTTACCACCTGGCGATATTGTGGTAATTTTTAAAATATCTTATAGGCTCGCGTTTGACTTCTATCTCACCTGTTGTGATGATGCGTTCGAAGATGGTAAGCACGCTAGGCCTCGAATGGGAACTGGCTCTCGAGTCAAACGCTAACCTGTCAGATATAAGAAATATATAGGTATGCTGGTTAGGTAGACATCATATGCAAAATTACTGTCAAACAGACCTTGCCCTTACTTAAGGTGTATAATGACGTAGATCAACCTATATAGTGATGTTGATGACTGATGATGGTACCTTCAATGAGTCTAACAGCAGGTTGGTCAACAGGAAGTGTCCCAGGTGGTTGACCCCCAGCTGCACCTGGAACCCATCTCTCGTCACCCCTGCTGGAGGCTCCATCACCCCCGCGTTGTTCACTAACACGTTCACATGTGGCTCCTCAGATTTAAACCTGGGGAACGCAATTAGGTTTATTTTTTATCCAACAGGTAGAAAACTGACGGTCCACTCGATGGAAAATGGTTACTGTGGCCCTGTGGACGCTTGTTACACTCGGGGTGTCAAACGTGGCGGACCTATCAAGATTATTTTAACGCCTCTTAAAAGACGCTAGAGTCTGTGAAAAAAGATAACCGTCGTGGCTTTACGATGAAGTAACATTCAAAGGTAAGGAAAGAAGGAACCTACCTAGTACCACCCGATAATGATAAGAGTACGAGTAGGTACCTACCAAGGTATCAAACATTTTTAGTCATATTAGCAATGACAGCAATGTTGTCACCGCAACAAAAACAGTAAATTAGAACTATAAACACGCGCGCCCTCAATTCCTACGACGGTTCTCTTTTTGCACAGACTCTAGAATGATAAATAGTCCCGGTATCAAAATCCATCGTTGCTGTTCGAAGTATAGAGTATAGCGCTTCGCCGGCCGCTACCTCGGCACGCTCGCTTCGCTCGCTTGGCTCGTGCGTGGTGTTGTCACAGTTCAAACCTAACCTAGTGATTTGCGTTACTTTCGATAGGTAGGTACCGTGACTATCGATCTAGCGTACCTACAACATATAAAAAGATTTTTATAACATCAGCCTTCGATACAACGGCTTTTCGAAGGGGCGTACCACTTGAAATGTTTTTCACAACAGCGTGCGTCGCAACCACGGCATTCGAATCTACAATTCACTATGATGTAAGTATAAAATGTATAGTTACAAAAATTTATACTATAAATATACATATAGATAGACTTGTACTTCTGAACGAACTCTCTGATAGAGTGCGTGCTGGCGAGGTCACAGGGGCGGCAGTACACGTATCTGTTGTTAGTCTCGAGCACGATCTCACGACGCACCTTCTCGCACTGCGCCATGTCTCGACACGCCATGAATACCTGTTACATACAATACAATATACTTATATATGCTCGAGAACTAATTTTCTATGATATTAACTATGTGCTTATCATAGCCGCGGCAGCCAATTAATATTTCGAAAAGACGGGACTATTGTAGTAGTATATGTTTTTGTTATTTTACACACTTAGTCACTATATATAAGTACACCTATGTTATTTTCCAGGTACTTATTTTATTTAAAAAAATTTCATGCCTCATTTGGAAAACCTTATTGTTATACAAAAAAAATTTGGTCACATTTAATTTACCACATAAAATTTATTTCAAATATTTCTGAATTCTGAATAAATAATTAATTATTTCTGAATAAAAATGTAACAAACAGTTATCTCCACTTATATCGTCTGATAGAGTTAGTATATATTATATTGCTCTTTGCGTCTGATTGTGAATTCAAAAGTAGTACCATAATGACACACTTTATTCATGTACCTACAGCTGATAATACAAATTTCTTAGCAAATAATGCTATAATAGTAGATTATACAACAAGTGAAAAAAAAGGCAATTTAATTCGAGGGATACAAGGACCGAGATTAAATTTTTTATTCACGAGTCGTGTAATCTTCTTTTTACCATTGACTGCGAGAAAATAAACATTAGTACCTACTTATAGTACCTATTTATATTTATCGTATGTTATTATTAATATGTAATAAATCTGGATTATTAAGGTACGGACACACCGCAGCGACCTGCGTGCGCGATCTAGGCGGCGATCAGATTTCGCAGTAGTATTTGTACCGACTGGTTTACACCAAACGCGATCAGAAATAATTGAAAAGTACTAAGATCGCGCCCACAGATCGCAGGACGCTGCGGTGTGGCCGTACCTTAAATCATTTAGTGCCGGTAAATGTGTGGAAACAGCACAATGTTGAAAAACATGCTATTTGCGTTCTCACCGAAATTGCACTGAAAATCTTCAGTAACGTTCACATTTTTACTAAGGGTATACTTGGACTATACTGTGACTTCACCTTGATCAGAAATGTGACTTTGACTCAATTTTATGGCTTGAATTCACAATAACCTGAATATTTTTTATACTTTATTCTGGCTGAATACACTTATCGTGTGGAGCAAAACGAAAACAAAAAAAAAATAACCAAAATTGGCGAGATTTTTATTTCTATTTAATTATATAGCTTCTATGGTATACCTCTATTTAGCCAGCTAGTAGGAACTTTCAGCAAGTTTTATTTATATTTTGTACATAATTCGTATTTCGTGCTTGTTCCAAATTCAAAATATTTTTATTCACCGAGTGAGTAAAATAGCGTTTTATTCACTGCTATCGATGAATAAAGTGCTCTTTTTTGAGTGGCAGTGGTAAAAAATAACTTTTTTATTAATTATAGTTTACACGTATTACACTGAAAAGTCCTTGGTCGATCCAAAGTGTATATACTACTTTGGATTTTTAGATCGACCAACAAGATTTCAGTTCAATTTTATCATAGTTTATTGTGTGATACAAAAGCAAAAATAAAAATAAAAAATGCATTTCAAACTACGCTCTACTATTCCGCTATATAGCACAGTATGACAAGCAAATTGCAAGCAAAATAGCTGCTATATAGTATAGCTAAGTGTGAATGTATTCTATACTATGTTCGCCGAGAATGTCTAATATAGGGCGTTCTCTCTTGCACAATTGTATGAAAGTAATAAACTAGCCAAGTGTAAGTCGAACTCGCACTCGTAGGGTTCCGTAACACAGTAGAGTATTCTATAACTATGATTTTTCGCAACTACAAAAATAACGTTGTTTTTCAAAGTGTTTGTATGAAAAACAAAGTTATACTTGCGGTCGCTACATCTCAGCAACTGCTGACTGTATCTCGTTCAAACCAATTTTCGTTGAATGTTTTTATTGAGATCTACAGAATATATTTTGTCTAGATTTTTCACTCCCTTACTTTAGAAGTTAGAGGGGGGGGGGGGGGACACATTTTACCACTTTAGACGCGCCTATCTTTTAAATGATTGACTTTGAGAAAAAATGATTTTAGAAACCTCAATGTCATTTTTAAAGACCTATCCATAGACACACCAAACGTATAGGTTTGAAGAAAAAATTTTTTTTTGTTCCAGTTCTATGTATGGGATGCGGGGCCCTTAAACTTTTATATTCTTTATTTTTGTATAAAATTCGGAAAGCGGTTTACAGAATACATCTACCTACTAAGTTTCACTTCTGTAGTCCTAATAGTTTCGGAATAAAATGGCTGTGACATACGGACGGACAGACAGACAGACATGGCGAATCTATAAGGGTTCCGTTTTTGTCATTCGGCTACGGAACCCTAAAAAGGATGGCACTAGCACCATGAGTGACTGTGATTGGTCAGGGGGTGTGATCATTTTTAGGGTTCCGAACCCAAAGGGTACTAACGGAACCATGTTACTGAGACTCCGCTGTCCGTCTGTCTGTCTGTCTGTCTGTCCGTCTGTCACCAGGCTGTATCTCATGAACCGTGATAGTTATACGGTTGAAATTTTCACAGATGATGTATTTCTGTTGCCGCTATAACAACAAATACTAAGAACAGAACAAAGTTACAAATTAAAGGGTTTAAAACAAAAAACGTGTTTTTTACGATACGATACGATACGAAATTAATTCAGCGCAAGAAAGAAAAATATCTTAAAACTAAAAAAAAAAATAATAGTTATGAAGTGGTTGACTATGAATAGGGCGCATGCTCAGCATTATGCGCTACTGCACTTACTGCAGCAGTGCGCTGAATTTCAGCAATATGTATGTATGTGATTTTGTTTATTCCACCATAATTTTTGAATGCCTGAACAAATTTAGTTGTTTGCCTACTTCATCCAATAACTTCTAGATAAATATACTGAAATTACTGAATTTTATGGTACATTGTCAAGTATTATTTCAGAAAATCATACTTCGTAATCGAACACATTCGCGTTCATGTCTTTGTGGTAGTTTACATCCTTTCTTGATTCTAACTAGACTAATAACCATTCTTCAACAAGACCGTTCATACTTCCTATGTGTGTGATAATTAGGCGTTTTTTTTACCTGTTGGAGAACAAGACATAATTATTGGATATTATACTGGTTACCTGTCAAAATTTTCAAAAATTAAATTCTTAGTTAACCAACAATAGGTAAAAATGACATATTTTCCCGGATCCTGGTATAAGGCCTCAGGTACAAATAAATAGGTACTACCCGGTCACAATATCTGTGCACCTGACCTCGTGACGTCATATCGGCGGTCTGGGTACGGTGTGAAAAAAAGTTTTTTCGAGAAATGTGGACGTAAAAAAAAATTACTAACCTTTTCAAATCAATTTATTATTGATGAAGGGTTTGTTATTAAAAAGCAATAATTTTGATTACAAAAATATTTATTATTACACTCAGTCACTATACATTTTTTAATTTTCATTAGAGTCCTCTTTGATATCCCAGTTGCAGCACAGGTTCGTTTCACCACTTGGTCTACAGCTAGGCTATTCTGTAAGCTATCTCGACAGCGGAATCCGCGGTGAGATTTGAATTTCGTACTACGAAATTCAACCGTATTACGAACGTGATACGATTGAATTTCGTAGTACGAAATTCGAGTCTCACCGCGGATTTCGCTGTCGAGATAGCTTACAGAATAGCCTAGCAGGTATGGTGTACTGTTTATTTGCTTTCTCCGATTCAAAAAACTTGAGCACTTTCAAGATTAAATTTCTTGATTCGCTGTGTATTGCTTTTTTCATGACTTCAGTTTAACAGCTACAACAATTTTAATAACAACCAAACCAGTCCAAACTTAACAGTAAACAGTCTAAACTTAACAATAAATATTAAAAAACAAAACAACAACAAAGCGAAAATATCAAAATTATCGGGACGTGTATCGGCAACGAAGATGCTAACCGTACTGTCGCACCGGGGAGTGCGCGGAGAGGTGACAGGGGAAGCGGGAGAGGCGCCACATTCCAGCGAGGTGCACAGATATTCTGACCGGGTTGTAGGTACTAATACCTACAAATATAATAAATATTACATATCCTTAATTTTTCCATATCCAGCAGCACCTTTCCTTCAATATGGAAGGAAGCTCAAATTATACCCCTACCTAAAAAACCTAACCCAAAGACATTTTCTGAATACCGTCCGATATCCATTCTCCCCTTCCTCTCTAAAGTACTTGAACGCCTCATCCATCATCAACTACATTCCTTTCTTGTCTCTAATCAACTCCTCAATCCTTTTCAATCCGGCTTCCGTCCAGGTCACAGCACAGTCATTGCACTCGTCAAAATTACTGATGATATCCGTTTAGCTATGGAAAATGGGCAGTTAACTGTGCTGACACTACTCGATTTTAGCAACGCCTTCAATACCGTTAACTTCGACATTCTTCTTGCAATTCTTCGCTCTATTAACATGTCTCCATCGGTGATTGACTGGTTTCATAGTTACCTGTCTGGTCGTCGTCAGCGCGTCCGCGTTGAAGAGATTCTCTCTTCATGGTGCGACGCGACTGTCGGCGTACCGCAGGGCGGTGTTTTATCTCCTCTCCTATTTGCCATTTTTATTAACTCCATATCTCAACATATCTCTTCTTCCTACCACCTCTATGCAGACGATCTCCAAATTTACTGTCACGCGCCCCTGAATCAAATAGCAACTGCTGTAGAACGTGTAAATGCCGACTTACGCTGTATATCTGAGTAGGGCGAATCCCATGGTCTGAAAATTAACCCGGATAAAACGCAAGTCCTTATAGTGGGCAGTTCTAGAACTGTGTCAAAAACCAATCGAGGCATACTACCGCATGTCGTTTTTAATGGGGTGACCATCCCTTACAGTGAAACTGTCAAGAACCTGGGAGTATTATTCGATCAGCACATGTCTTGGGGTCCTCAGTTGACTACTGTCAGTAACAAAATGTTTGCAGCCGCGGGTGCACTGCGAAGATTACGAAATTTCTTGCCTACTGCCACTAAAGCTGTGCTTGCACAGTCTCTTCTTCTTCCTATTCTTGATTACGCCGACGCCGCCTATCTGGACATCACTGAGGAACAGCTAAACAAGCTCGAACGACTCCAAAATTTTGCGATTAGGTTCATATTTGGCCTACGCAAATATGACCACGTCTCCGAATTCCGTTCAAAGCTAAAATAGCTACCCATCCGCCTTCGCCGCAATGCTCATATCCTTACCCTCCTGTTTAATATTTTGTTTAATCCTACTTCTCCTCCCTACCTTAAAGACCTCTTCCAATTCCTACACACTTCGAATACTCTCTCTTTACGGTCTTTAGAGACTCATACATTGTTGATGCCTAGTCATCATAGCTCGTTCTACGATAAATCGTTCGCAGTGCAAGCTGTAAGGCTCTGGAATGCGCTACCAGTTGAAGTAAGACGTTGCCAGACCATTACTACATTCAAAGAACGTGTCAAAGCTCACTATCTCTCGTAAGATTAAATTGCTACCTACTGATTTTTTGTTTTCTCTCCTTGTTATATTTATTTATATAGTATATGTATTGTTTATTGATAAATATATTATTTATGTATTATATGTATCTGCAGTGTAGTGTTTATGCATTTACTTATTTATTTTAGTTAAGGTATTTAACACCATATTTACCCCGCCATGTTCATTAAACAAATCCTCATTACCCAAAGGTTGTCTGGAAGAGATCGCTCTCAGCGATAAGACCGCCTTTTGTAACACTTATTTGTGAATGTTTACTTAAGTTTCTTAATGTTTTCTGAATGGTGTTCAATAAAGAGTTATTCTATTCTATTATGTAAAACTCACTAGCTGGATTTTTGAAGCCAGTAAGTAAGACCATTCAAAATGCATCTCAAATTTTTCGCAACGATACGTCCGCCCCACACAACTGACAGATAAAACTGACATTTACTCGCAGCGTGCACGCGTCCTATTTTCGTTATCTGCGACCAATGACGTGCAGTCCCTGATTTCCCTATTAGACATTCTCGGCGAACGGAGGTAATGTATGGTGAGCGATATTGTTGCGCTATGAACTATATGCTATAAGCTATTATATTATAGCGTAGTCTGAAATGAGCTGAATAGACATTAACCTTGGCCCCCCGGTTGGCGAAGTCCCAGGCGGCCGCCTCCCCGATGCCGCTGTTGGCGCCTGTGATGATGACAGTCTTGTTATCCGCCCGCACCGACCGGTCGAACGGTGGACCGCTGTACATGTCTCTACGGAGGTACATCTACTATCAGAACATAAACTATCACTTTGGCGCGGAAACGTATTTTAGAGTTAAACATACAGTGAAGAATTCTATCTTGCATACATTATTATTATAATAAACAGTGCATAAAATTAAATTGATAGACTAAGGAACCAGGTAATTCAGAGTTTTGGGTGCCACAGTAAATGATGCAGCTTGAAGGAAGGTGTCATCGTCATCGCTTATATCTACAATCACTCGAATATTTTGGTTTAGATGCTAATTATTTTAAAAATGTAACAAACCCTTTAAATCTTCAAGTTCACCAAACCCTTTAAAAAATGAGCAAAATATTTTATTAAAATTCAGGGGGTATTTCCGGGTTCCGGTACCAAATCAAATCAGTGGAGCTGGCAAGCATACCTACTTCCGATGTCATCGACATAAATAAACTCGATACAGCGCAACCCGATGAATATAAGATGAGGGTTGTATTGGAAAATAATAGTGACACTTACATCGTGCAACCTTCCAATATTTGTAGATAGGCTTGGGTAAAGTTCGATGTTTTTTAGGGTATCGGAGTTTAAACAACATAAATCGAAACCTAAATACCACTCATGATGTATTTTTGACTTATATATTAACTATATAACTGTTATTAATAAAATAGATATGATTTGATGTACGTCTTAGCATGAGTTATTAAACTACATATAATAAGAAGTTTCCTATCTTATTTTGCAACACCTACATCGTAACCCTCTCAAGGCCCTAAGCCACTTATATTTTCTTATATGACGTATGACAGGCCAGCTGCATGTACAACTGACAAAGAGGTATTTCTCTAGTAATTATTTTTGCAAGAAGATAGCCCTGGCTTGATCGAAGGCCAGTTGAAAGATGGTAACCAGGTAATGGTAAAAAGATGGTAAAAACTCTCCAATTATTAACTCCTATACATTCCTCACATGTTTACGAAAAATCTTTCACTGTTCAAGCGGTCCATTTATGGAACGCGTTGCCTGTGGAGATTAGACATGCCAAATCACTGCTTATCTTTAAATCTATGGTGAAAGTCCTTTACTTGTCCCATACATGATAAAACTGCAACGTTACTGTACCTGTATTTATGCATTTTGTTATATGTTGACTGTGTATGTGTTTATATTGTATATACATATATAATATATATTTATGTATGCTTATAAATATGTAATGTATTTATCTATAGTATTTATGTATTTTATAATAAACTATAGTAGTAAAATAGTATTCTAGTATTTATTTTTGTACGTTTATAGTATAACTTAAATTATATTCTCTCTAATCATTTAGGTTCTATTGTACGCTACCGCCAAGTTTCTGGTTAAATTCTTCTTTTTCCTTGCCAAGGTTGTCTGGAAGAAATCGCTCTATGCGATAAGACCGCCGATTGTATTGCCTTACTATATTACTGTATACTAGATAAGTCGTACATTTTGTAAATATGTTGTCTGTTTGTTGTTTGTATTTGTATTTGTAACCATGATCCAGGTTCATAAACCTAAAAAAATTGGGTAACTAACTTATAGTAAGAATACTAATATTTTGAAAATGTATAAGCATACTTACTTGAATATGCAGACGACTCCGGCGGTCGCGCAAACTGCGCTCGCAATAGTTATTGGAATATTGGGGACCCACATACTGGAACAATATTAACAACATTGTAAAATACGTAGCTATACACCATTTGAGCAATTTGAACATTATTTTCTCGGTAATAATTAATGCCAAAGACATACGATTGCAACGCTATGTTGTGATAAAAAGACGCCTGGATAACTTATTGAAATAATATTATAAGTTATGTTATTTTTTAATTGAAAAATAAAGGTCTAGATATCAACCCTTGAAATAATATTATGAGTTCTGCGTTATTTTAAAATTAATAAATAAACGTCTGAACATCACCGTTGGAATAATATATGTTCTGCCTTTTAAATTTATAAATAGACGTCTGGACATCACCCTTGAAATAATATTACAAGATCTGCCTTATTTCTAAACTAGAAGTGCCCCGCGGCTTCGCCCGCGTTAAAGACTTCTTTTATTTACTTAAAACTTTTATTTTGTAAAAACCTTTCTATCATACAAGACATCAAAGAAGTAAAAGCCAAATCTGTTCACCCGTTTTCAAGTTATTGCGAGACTAACGGAAATAGGGATTCATATTTATAAAACTCGAAAAACCATATTAATTTTCAGACTTTGTTACCCCCACTTCACCCTCTTAGGGTGGCATTTTGAAAAAGCCTGAAACTCGTATTTACTTAATTGTAATACTTGTTTACAGAAGTACTTGTGTAAAATGTCGAAAAAAATCACTATCCAAACTTTGAACCCCCGCTTGATCCCCTTAAAGAGTGAATTTTGAAAAATCCTTTCTTACCGGATACCTACGTCAAAATAACTATCTTCATGCCAAATTTCAGCGCAATCCGAAACAATATTAATTTCAGACTTTTGTACCCCACTTCACCCTTTTAGGGGTGGCATTTCGAAAAAGCCTGAAACACGTATTTATTTATTTTTTTACTGAAGCACTTGTGTGAAGTTTTGAATTGAAAAGACTATCTAATCTTGTTTCTCCATACAAACTTTGAACCCCCGTTTCATCCCATAAAGGGGTGAATTTTGGAAAATCCTTTCTTAGTACACCCTTACGTACTAAGACAAATATACCTTCCAAATTTCAAGTCTCTATGACCAGCGGTTTAGGCTGTGCGTTGTCTGTCAGTCAGTCAGTCAGTCAGTATGTCAGGACAAAGATTCTTATAGTATTAGATTAATAAATAGACGTTTGAACATCACCTTGAAATAAAAGTTCTGCCTTATTTTTAAGTTTTATAAATAGTTGTCTTGACGGGTTATTGACTGACTCGACTTCAAGGGTTGATGCCTTGAAATAATATTATAAATTCTGTGTTATTTTTAAATTATGTTGACTCTTCATGGTGTTTGACCCTTAAATGTATACCTTAGAGTTATTCTAAGTTTTAATTGTTGAAAAACCCTGTTTTGGCGCTAAAACTGCGCGACTTCCTACAGTGGATAATCTCAAAACTCTAAGCCAAGCAATAGCCTCGCTAGGGTGGCTGGAAGCCTTGCGACACACGAATAAAAATAAGGGTGTTTAAAAAAACTACGGGATATTTTTAACGTTTTTATTATCTTCTCGATAAGTTAGTTACTCTCTCGTGAGACTAATGTGTCGATAGTTTTGATGTACAGTGCGGTACCAACTAAACATTTACTACCTATAGAAGTTTGTTACATTTATCGTTGTCCGCCCAGATATGTGACGCAATAATCATAAGTTTATAAGATATATTCTAAATAATATTAAATTTACTTCTTATGACTTAGTTATATTACAAGAGACATTATTTTAAAAAAAAAACCATATTGGTCTATACCAAAAGCTGCATCTTGAAGTGAAAAATAGCATTGATACATTTTAGGCACATGTCAACATTTTTTGCATTATTTGATACAGGGTGTTCACCAATACTAGTATTTCTATGTGTTGTATTATGTATGTATATTTAGAACATAGTGATATATCTGGAGGCACTAATTATATAAAATGTATAATTGTACATTATAAAGGTGCTATAGAACATTTACAATAATAGGAACAGTTTTGCATATGTAGCGAAATAATCTAAAATTATTACATCACATATCTCTGGGCAATAAATTATCATCTATTTCAGTCTGCCTGAACGGAAGATTTATGATTATTATAAAAATATATAAAGCGATATAAATAAAATACGATTGTATGATGATATTAGTTATTTATATAAATTGGTTCCAAAAAAACAGTATCTAAAATAAAATAATATTGAATGTTTAAACCACTTTTTATTAAATACAAAACATACTCATTTGGAAACAACTAGTGGTGTGAGAAGTGACATGAAGAATCTAACATTTTTCATAAAAATGCCTTAAAATGTGTAGATTAATGTAAATTTAAGCCAATTCAATTATATTTATTTTATATTATTCTACAAGGCCTTTAGGGTACACCAATGTGCATTTTACCTCTGATGCACGCACATTTTGTAGACATTTAAGCAAACATATTTATAAACTCTTGTGTCATACCTTCAATTGTTTATTTTAGATTATAATTATTATAAAATTTAATGTAAAACCTTTTTTCTGAGTATACAAGGATATTTTTTAAATTGATAATTTTGTGAGTTGCTAAGTGCCAAAACAATATAAGCCAATTGTGTTTTGTGTTATTGTAAAATGTGAGTCAACATCAGAGGATTTAGGGATATTCTTACACCACTGATAGTGTGATTCTTTTATCTATATCTTGGTCATCTTATAATTACGTGAATATTAACAATATTGGCCACACGCTCGACAGTTTTCTCTTATAAATTATCTCTGGAGTAGGATAGTTTAGGCAAAAATATTTTTAGTATAACTAAGTTTAAACTATCTGTCATATTGTAGCGTATGGCCGAATATAGTTAAATTAAATAACTATATTATTTTGTTATTCTAGCATGCCACAGCCTGCTGTAAGACTAGCTTATATCCACAGGTTTTAGATAAATGTACTATTAATATAGTAGGCAAAAGAATCACATAAATGTTTTAATTACTTGTGAAATAAACTGGTTTTGTCTAATATTAAAATACACTATTAATTAAATCACCAACTTATATGCAATTTTTGAAAATATAATAACGATTTCTATATTACCAGAGCTTAACTTTGTGCTCTAATTTAACTAACCAATGCCACCAACTCTGACTAGAAAACATAATTTATTTCTGAATATTTTTCTAAGGCAAGAAAAGATTTGTACATAATCAATAAGGCTTCGAATATTAAATAAAAATAATATTAAATCTCATCTTTCCGGTTATTTAAACAAATATGACAAGTGTTAATGACAGTTGCTTCCATATTATGTATGTGTATAACATAAAACATTTTCCATAGTACTAAATAAGCAAGATTGGAAATTGTATATTTTATACAATACACATAAATACTGGGCAACAATAATTATTTCAATAAATGAAAATACACGCGTTTGTTTAAAAAATAGAGCATAACTTAAAAAACATTCAAATAACACATTTACTTCAAATATATATAACACGTATATCACATGTGCATCACTAAATTTTAGTGCACTTTACAACTTTCAATAAATTAAATAACAAAAAATGCCAGAAAAAATCTAAGGAAGATTGAGTATATAATTCTGTAAAAAAAAAAACAGGTAAATAAATCAATTCACAATCAAATCCTTAATGCAGTGTATTCTCTGGTGATTAGAGATTGGATAATCAAATGCATATTTACCGAAGTTAATTTTTGGGTAACATAAATCAAAATGAAATTTATTTAATGTTAAATACTGTGTACAAAATTTTAGTAGATGGCATACGTAATAAAAGAAGAGCTTCTTAGAATACATTGCTTTGACAAAAATAATTAATAGTAGGGACAATCAACCACATTACATTGTAACAGGGCAACTGACTGAAAATCAACCATATTACGTTGTAACAGGGCAACTGACTGAAAATCAACCATATTACGTTGTAACAGGGCAACTGACTGAAAATCAACCATATTACATTGTACCAGGGCAACTGACTGAAAATCAACCATATTACATTGTAACAGGGCAACTGACTGAAAATCAACCATATTACATTGTACCAGGGCAACTGACTGAAAATCAACCATATTACATTGTACCAGGGCAACTGACTGAAAATCAACCATATTACCTTGTAACAGGGCAACTGACTGAAAATCAACCATATTACATTGTAACAGGGCAACTGACTGAAAATCAACCATATCAAATTGTAACAGGGCAACTGACTGAAAATCAACCATATTACGTTGTAACAGGGCAACTGACCGAAAATCAACCATATTACCTTGTAACAGGGCAACTGACTGAAAATCAACCATATTAAATTGTAACAGGGCAACTGACTGAAAATCAACCATATTACCTTGTAACAGAGCCACTGTAAATTGTGTCAAACATTATATTACATCTTACTGAGTATATACTTGAAATTTTTAATGCCAGTATTGCATCAATTTTTCAGCAAAAAAAAGTAATTTCCATAAAAACCAACATCTGAACTATGTAAACTTGCATCCGAATATCCGATCACTACTGATGTTTCTGAGATTCCCACTATCTATTTACAATATTAATTGCTCCCTTAGTTTAGTATCTACATTGTGATCATCTATAAATTATCTTAAATCTATTATTACATATTTCTTATTAAGATCTTGATCAGGAGTATTCACTTAAAGTCGAAGACCAAACCAAATATAACAGGCTCCAAAATGGTGAATATGTTAAAACAGAAAAAGTTCAATAATATCACTTGTCAACACAAAATGGAACACCTCTATAAGAATTCTTGATAAATAAAATATTATGGTGGTTACAAATAAATCTAATAATGTATTGATATGATCTTAAATGCTCAATGTAAAAATATTGCTATTATATTAATATTATTTACATTATTGATGCAATCCTTAATTCCATATGGACTTCCACATATTAGGTATAACATTGTGCAGTAAAAAAGTGTGAGTGTAACTTAGATAAAATTTAATAGTATTTTATCTAGTAAAGCGTAAATTTATTATTGTTTCATAGAGTTTGAGCTCCAACTGAAATAGCTGATCCAGAGGACTAGTTCAACTAGTGTGCTTCCATGGAAAGTAGTCATATATAAATTTCCTCAACAACCAAAATCCTTATTTGTCCTAGAGGTACAAGGACAGGCCGAGCAAAGGCCTAAATCTACATGCCCAAGTCTCGGAACCATACCAAGGGCTCTAACACCGCTCGATATGTAAGACTTTTAAGCTCAATTTAAGCATAAGATATGACTTCAATTTTGACTAGTATAGTTTCAATACATGTAAGATTAACTAGTTTTAGTGTTCAGTGTTGTGCTACTTTTAGACTTGTTGTCATGGGGAGGTAAAGGCCGGGCGATGCCTACTTTTACTACGCCTCTCGGAGCACCCTTTAGAGCCTGAACAGCCTGGTCTAGGGTGGCATTCTTAATACTGACACCGTTTACAGACATTACTCGGTCTCCTGGTGATATCTCTCCATGTTTCTCCGCAATTCCACCGGGCACCAGACTTCTCACCACAATCACCGTGCCCAGGGGGTCAACAGGGTCCTGGTAGTCTAGAATGGAGAAGCCCAGACCTTGGTCTCCTTTTACGAGTTCGATCACATCCTCCTTGCTCTGCCACATTGCTAGGCCGGACACACACTCTAGGGAACGAGACTTCTTCGACTGACTGGAGTGATTCGTCAATGTAGCAGTACTGGATGTATTGATAGACGTATCTGACTGTGCTTTTACAATTGTCGTCAAGTTGTTCAGACTCCCTGATATGATTTTCCTGGCTTCAAAGCCCTCTCGGTCAGGTGCTAGGTTTATTAGAGGTCTGGGACCGCTGTCGATGCTACTCCGAGCGCACACAAGTCTCACACGATTCGGTAGTTGCTTCAATATATGAACAACTTCCGTGTGAGTCAAGCCATGTAACCTGTACTCGTTAGCTTCTAGTAGTTCATCTCCCGCTGAGAAGGTGCCCTGTTGACCGACTGGCCCATCAGGCAGCACAGACCTGATGTAGTGATGAGGTCTCACTTCCTGCCCTCCCTCCACGTCCACTGTCCCTTCCAGACTGATACCGAGCCCTTCGAGTTTATTCACTTCGGCTACAATAATCTCTTTTTCAATTCCTAACTCTGATCCCCACTTCTGTCTGATATCGTCCTCACGTATTGCTAATATTTCATCAAATCTCCGATCTAGCTCCTCCTGCGTCGGCTCCACTACGTCACCAATCTCTAGCACACTCGAATCTATAGTCGTATTAGATTCAGGTTCAGGTTCAATTTCCACAGTTGTGTTATCTGCCTGAGACGCGATGGGAAACCAGGACAATGTGGTTGTAGTAGGTGAGGGTGAGGGAGGACGCTCCTCATTGAATATTGCCAGCTGCAGTTGCTCAAACTTCGGCCCTCGCAGATATCTCTCCAAGACCAGATGCACGGAAATTGCTGTATTCCTCAATATCTCCACAGCCTGAGGGTTACTCTTGTCTGCCAATGAAACTCCATCTACTTCAATAATTCTATCGTTAATCTTAATCTGTCTACTCTGCTCTGCACTGCTGCCCTCTATGATACTCTTCACAAATATCCCAGACAGCTCTTCCTTCTCGCAGACATACCCCGCTACGGTGATGCCCAGTCCATACACATTCTTATTCAAATCCACATGAATAGTTTCAACTTCTGGCTGACTGGGTATCTCTACTAAAGGTACAGTGATGGTTATGGTGGGTGAAAGAGCGTCAGAGACGAGCGGGTGGTCAGGTATCTGCAGAGGGTGGTCGCCCACGACGCTGACTGCCGCGACGATGTCGGCGTCTACCTCGGACAGCCGGCCGTTAATGTAGTCGGAGTAGCCGGGCACTTGCGAGAGGTCGTATACGGGTCCGTAGCCCACCTCCATCAGGTGACGGTCCAGCTGGTCGGGGTCGGCCAGCAGCTTAGTGGGCACGAGCGCGGTGCCAGGCAGAGGTGCGCGCAGCGCCGCGGCGGGGTCGGCGGGCCGCGCCACCAGCAGGCGCACCGCCGGCCCGGCCTGCCGCAGTACGGCCGCCACTTGCTCGGACGTGAAGCCGCGCAGGTTGACGGCACCGGCCTGCAGCACGTGGTCTCCGCTCTGCAGGCGCCCGTCGCGGTCCGCCGCGCCGCCGGGCACCACGTACTTGATGACGACGCCCGTGCTGCGCCCGCCCACCAGGTTGAACCCCAGCCCGTTGCCGTCGTTGTTGAGCTCGACCGCTTCCACTTGCGCCCACTCGGTACTCAGCACCATCTCGCACCTCACCATCGGGCACTCCCGATGTTACGTGATGCGCCGCGCGCGGAGGTTATGAGCTCTCCGCACACACATCGCGAGATACGACCCCGAGGAACCGATACGATACGACACTCAGCTCGCCCGAATATATCAGCGCGCTCAAATTGTTAAATTTTTCGTATAAAATAATAAATAATGACATTTACATACTTGCTGATTCCAAGACAGCGAGAATGTGGCCAGCTGCATCCAGGGTTGTCCGACGAATAAATAAGAATTCTACTAATTTTGCGTCAAATGAAATGTCAACCACTAGCTAGACTAATGAGTTCGGTAGAAAATCAAATGATTTTGCGTTTCAATCAAAACTAGTTCCTTTATATGGTTAATATTATAATTTTATTAGGATTATTAACCATTTCATTAGTAAGTACATTAGACAAACAGATTTATACTTGAACTTTGAAAAAAGTAGGTAGTGCCCTCACTTGACTCGTCTTGGATTTCTTCTCTCTTTTTCCAGATGTATCATAATACTTGCCACTGGCTAAATACACTAATCGTGTGGAGCCATAGTGAAACTAAAAAAAACAGGCTTGCTTCAAAACGGGAATAACCCCATCTAGCATACTTGTAACTAAACTTTGCAGTCATCTTATGCTATACACTTTGGAGCACAGCTAGTTATCAAGCTAGTACCGCTATTCAGTAGTAGATGGCAGTAATAATCTGAATAGAACAAAGAATAGCAAATTGTATCAAATCAAGGCCACGGTTATCGAATCTACATCATCACTTAGCCACTCTGACCTAGAACACATAGAGGTAGCTTGAATGTGAAAGATTATATTCATAAACTTTTATTTGAGGTTTTAAATGTCACACTAAATGGTGACTAAATCGATTCCTTATCAATAAAAATAATGTACCCTACTAGTTCTAGGAAAAGTTTAAGAGAAATGTACATTATTGCCAAACAGCCAACATACTTAAATTACTATATAAATAAGACATCACTCAAAATCAATGTTAGTTATAAAAGTTTTTATTTTGGAAAACATTATCCTCTTATCCATTATCTTATTAGCCATAGCATCCTTCTCCGTAGGGATCAATTCACTATCATTTCAGTATTCAGCAGGGCGTTAAGTATATATTGAGGGCCCGGTGGCGCAATCGGGAGAACGGTCGGCTTTGATGCCGTGGTACCAAGTTCAAACCGCCGTGCACCAATGGATTTTTCTATCGAAAAATGTATGTGCACTTCTCACAGTGGCCCTCCGGTGAAGGAAAACATCGTTAAGAAACCAACAACCCCCGCATGGTGGTAGGACACTATCTAGTGTCCGCCTGGCCAGCTACCACCCTCAAGTTAGAAAATCTGTCGCCAAACATCTAAATGTGTTCCGGCAGCTATCCTTGAGAACCAGTTCCCATTCTAGGCCTAGCGTGCTTACCATCTTCGACCACATCATCACTTACCAACAGGTGGGATAGCGGTCAAGCGCTAGCCTATAAGAAATAAATAATAATAATATTCAAATATATTAAAGTTAGAATAGCTATGCAGTAGTCTCCCAAGTATATCTTTACTTCAATTAGATGACAAATAGAGATGGGCGTTGATTAAACGAACTAGTTAAAAAAACCGTCCATCGACTGTCAACTTGTCGACCGTTCATCGTTTACCGATCAACTAGTTGAATCTATAGACGGCAAAATTCTCAAGAGTATAGAGAAACGTATCAGTTGACGTCAACGAATGGAGGCGCGATTAACTATCAACTTGATTTCGACCGGTAACATTCGTTGTTAGACGGCTAAATTCGATAGTAGAAAAGGGAATTGCAACTACGTAGGTAATTTTTATTACTAAAAAATAAACTGGCCAAGTGCAAGTCGGACTCGCACTCGTAGGGTTCCGTAACACAGTTAAATATTCCATAACTATGATTTTTCGCAACTACAAAATTAACTTTGTTTGTCATAGTGCTTGTATGAAAAACAAAGTTATCTTTGCGGTCGCCATATCTCTAAAACTGCTGACTGTATCTCGTTCAAACCAATTTTCGTTGTTAGTTTTTATTGAGATCTATAGCATATATTTTTTTTAGATTTTTCACTCCCATAATTTAAAAGTTAGAGGGGGGGGGGGGGACACATTTTACCACTTTAGACGCGCCTATCTTACAAATGATTGACTTTGAGAAAAAATTATTTTAGGAACCTCAATGTCATTTTTGAAGACCTATCTATCGACACCCCACACGTATAGGTTTGAAGAAAAAAATATTTTTTTGTTTCAGTTCCATGTATGGGATGCCCCCCCTTAAACTTGTATATTTTTTATTTTTGTATGAAAATCGGAGAGCGGTTCACAGAATACATCTACCTACCAAGTTTAAATTCTGTAGTCTTAACAGTTTCGGAATAAAATGGCTGTGACATACGGACGGACAGACAGACAGACAGACAGACATGACGAATCTATAAGGGTTCCGTTTTTTGCCATTCGGCTACGGAACCCTAAAAACAGGAAATAATGTATTAAATGTACGTATTTAGTAGAGCTGTGAAAGTAACGAATAAATTTATACCCGTATGTATTCGTTACTATAAAACATCGATCTCGTTACTTTCGTATCGTAACTCGTTACTTTCGTTACAATCGGCTGCACGTTACTAATAGGTTCGTTATTAGTTATGGGTATAGTTATAGTACGAAAATAAATAAGTAGGTATGTTGTTTATGTTAAATAAAAATAAAAATGTGTTTTACTAACTAAACTTATCCCTGTCGTGCAGATAGAGAATAAAAATTACAGACACAGTTACTGTATGTTTTCACTGCACAGAAAACATGTTGCAAAACAATTGCCGCTCTGTCATTCATAGGCATTTAGACAGAGACGGAGATCGTACGTACGTACGTATGTCGTTCTTTTGTCTCGTCTCTTTCCGAATACCGACACATTCGAATGATGCGAGTAACGAAACATATTCGAGAGTACCGATTCGGTACTTCGAGTCAGGCAGTGTATTCGTTACTTAGTAACGAATACATACGGTTCGCCACAGCTTTAGTATTTAGTAACATTAATAGCTCTGCAAATGCAAAGACTTAGTATTTAAATTTCTTGGAAATTTACGTCATGATCTAAAACTAAAACATACCTACTTAAAATCAAAATATGTTTATTGCTGAAAAACTTAAAATACAATTAACATACATCGCTATTGGTATTTAAAAGATTGAATGAACCAATACTACGATAACTGTTGAATTCATACGAGCACTGCGAAATGGACTATGGTTAAAGCATTAACTAGTTAATCGACTAGTTGACGGAGGTTAATTCAACGGTCTAGTTGAGTTTACGAAAAATACGTCGACGACCCTTTGACAATTGCTAATGACAAATACTAATTTACCACCCTAGCACTATAATGCTATTGCATCATTGTTTTGTATATCGTACTGTATATTATACATATCAATGTTGATTTTCCATTTGTATCAATTTTTGTATTGTAAAATAATGTAAAATGACATATCTATGCGCATAATACATTAAATTAAATAAAACAACTTAAAATATTAACAACTCATCATCACATTTAACAAGGTAAGTAGAATTACATAGAAGATACCTATGTCCAGCAGTGGACTAGAATAGGCTTGTGATTTTTCCACATGTGGTAGGAGCATTATATCGATGTTCCACCTGACTTGCTACTAAAAAGTAGGTTACCACTATCAACGAGAAATTCTGCCGATATAACCTTACAGTGTTCTGGCAGCACACAGCCTTTGAGAGTCAGAGCACTCTAGGCCTAGAGTGTTCACCATCTTCGATCACATCATTGCTTACCACCTGATGAGATATTGGTAAAACCCTAGCCTATTCGATAAAAAAAAAATACATAGAGTATGTTATATATACTATTACAATCCTATGAAAACAGTGATCATGACAGTTTTCCATACACAATATTATCATTATCTAGCCTCTTTACTCGTTTGAGCTCTATCTGTGCTTTTTCCAGCTCAACTTGTGCTTTATCTCTTTCAAATTGAGCTTTTTCTCGTTCAAACTCAGCTCTTTCTCGCTGTATTTGAGCCATTCGATGTTGTTCTTTCATCGTCTTTATGTGCCACATCTTTTCTCTTAGCCTAAGTTTATGCAACTCTTCTTCTTGCTCTGTAACACGAGCCTTATTTTGTTCTTCTATATGAACAGTTCCATTGATGGGGACCCGAGATTCAGTATGGGAAATTTCTTCATCTGTCATGGGGACTTCATATGAATCATTTTCTTCTTCACTGTCATCATCACTCCATGGAAGTCCCTCATTTTTCACGGTGAACAGAGGATCAGAGCCCGTGTGGTTCTGCTTTTGAATGGTTCTTGACTGTATTTCTGTTCCCTCTATGCTAAAATCTGCATTGGAAGGGTCCTCATGGTCTTTCAGGAACAACATTTCATTGTAATACCAAAGTCTCGGTTTGTAGATATCATCGCCGGATGCACCAGATGCTATGGAGCTTAAAACCTTCTTGTATTCTTTCCTGAATGAACTGCGAATGTTATTGATCTTCTTGGTGATTGTGTCACGAGTAGCAGTTGGGTCTATCGTGATGACTTTTTCTAGCAGCATATTATAGCACTCTTTCCGCTTTTTAAAGTGATGATAACCTTTTGATTTAGTTGACCACAGCGGTTCGAGTGATTTGTACAATTCAATAAATTCCTGTAGAAATTCTCTGGACCAAGACGCCATTGTTAATCATATAAAATATTGATTAGGGCAAATCTGTGGGCATCACACTCAGATTGCTTCGCCTATGCCGCCCAGAGCTATTAATGTTTGGAAGCGGTCAGTATCGACAAATAATATACAAGGTCCTTTTGCTTGGATGGCTGCAATAATGTACTGTAGTACGATTCTCGATTATCACTCCCTTTAAGCATGATGTATTCGTATCATACAGTAACTAAAAATAGGTAGTAAAGTAATTCCTCGATTTTGCGATTAAAATTACTGTTTACTTTTTACAACTTTCATGTTATTTTTTTTTTAATTTTATTATTGCTTCACACGAGCAATGTATTAAGCCAGTGTCAAGTATTGAAATTCTTCAAGTTTTTATGAATTTTAGTCGTAGAAATGGGTCAAAGTCACATTTCAGGTCAGTTTTCAAGTAAAAGTCTAGTCTAGTCATACCTTCAGTAAAGATGTGGTGTTTACTGAAGATTTTCAGTGGAATTTTGGTGAGAACGCAAATAGCATGTTTTTCAACATTGTGCTGTTTCCCTACACTCGCACACATTCACTGGCACTTAATGATTAATAATCCACATTTATTACACATTAACTCGCGGAAGAACACAAGTTTTACGAAAAAATCACACACACTTTTCCACGTTCCCGCTAAAACCCAAACTTTCTTAGTTGTTGTTATGTTATTATTATGTTACAGTCCGGCAAGTATAACTTGGCGTGCCTGTGCGCCACTGTGCTTTTACTTTGTACTTTGATAACAGTTTCTCTTAAGCCACTTTTAATTACTTTTGGCATTATTGAACTATTTTAATGTAGCAGATTTATCAACAATAATGTCGCGGTAATCTCTCAAACGTCAAACTCACAGTTTCAATTAAAAGAATTAGTTCCAAAAACCACCACCGCCAAGTTATACTTGTGGCACTGTACGTTAACGTTACGAAAATCAATCCACAGATTACTATATGTCTGAATCAATCCATTGAATCCAAAATAATCTAAGGCTGCGTTCGCGACCTACGCTCGGAGTACACCGAAACGCTCTAACCCCGTTCACGAGGCGTCACATTCGCTAAACAAGTTAGAGTGAGAGGTTAGAGCGTTTGGTTGCACAGGTTGCACTCCGGGCGTAGGTCGTGAACGGAGCCCAAATCCATATTTATTTATCGTGGATGGAATATTAAGCTGATGTGGCATTTAAATAACAATAATAATATGAGAAGGATAAAACTACACAATCACAGGTATCAGAGAGCGAGATGAACAACATTTTTTTATCCTTTACCTGCGTATGCAATTTAACTGGCTCCAGCAATGTATGGAGCCAGTTTCTAGTACACCCATTGGCTCTCACCCGCTGTCATGTATAACCCGACCAAATTATGTTGTTCATTTTATCATATACCTGGCATATGTATCACGTGTTCATCGTTTTAGTCGGGCTATATCTCTATAGCTATTTCTTCTTCTTCTTATGGCTTTTAAACCATTTGCGTACGCTAATGTTCTCTCTAATATATATACTTTCTCTATGTTATTTATATTTAATTAACCCCTACGACATGGTTGTTATGACATTTGACAAATTGACAATGACTGACAATGACTTTGACATAGATTGTTAAAATGACAATTGAGTAAATTTGAGTATTAGCGGGAACCTGAATAAATAGAATATGCTCTCATCGTTTTTTTACAAAACTTGTGTTCTTCCGCGAGTTAATTGTATTAAATGTGGATTAATAACCATTATATGTCAGTGAATGAGAATGATTGTAAGGAAACATCAGAATATTGAAAAATATGCCATTTTGCGTTCACACCAAAAACCATTGAAAACTATCAGTAGAGTACAAACATATCTTTACTGAGGGTATGATTTGGAATTGACCATAGAGTACTGTAAGTGTACGGGGGAAAGGGCTAGGACTTCAACTTAACTTGACTTTACGACTTGTGTCTAATAAAATTTAAAAATGTAAAAAACGTTGACTCTGGCTAAATTCACTAATCTAAATAAAAGCGACATCTAGTGGGAAGTAAAGTAAATAAATGTAACTAAAACTGTAAGTAAATGTTTTTGCGCTACTATTATAGAGAGGGCAGTAAAGTTAAAGGCACGATATAATTGTAAACTCTTACCGCACAAAGCAATGCATGTCTTTAATCGGTACCCCGATTGCTGCGATTATGATCTAGCGTGTAATATGTGTATCTTCGCTGGGTTTTGAGTTTTTTAGAAGATAGTGTTGGTGGTACTTTTTTACGAGCGGTCGCGGATTCGCGTAGGTAGTTTTATGTACCTAGTAGGAGTAGTAGGTACTACTTAATAAACAAACTAATAAGTATACAATCTCTGGTCCGGTTGTGCTGGAACTGTGCTAAGCCAACTTTTATATTGTTTACAGGCATACATGCATCATATAGGTATGTGCCGCCATACTATGGCTGACAAACTAGCAAAAAAAGGAATGACACATGTAACGTAACGTAAAGTAGCGTTGCGGAGCAGCGCCTGATGGGAATGGAACCTAAATTATGAAAAACACAAGAACTTTAGCATACTTATATTGAGTCCAAAACAGTTAACTTAAAACACTACACTAAATGTTCGTTACTAATCTTCCGCTTTATAAAGATCTCCCAGTGAGGCTCCCGTGAATACCTGTCTTGTTAATAGGGGGTTGTGTAAACCCCCTATTAACTAAACTAACTAGGTGACTAAAGCCGCACGATTTTTGCCGCGCGGCGTAAATCGACCATCTAAATGGCAATTCGGCTAAGTCGCAAGTGACTAAAGCCGCAAGCCCCAAAGTTGGGTAGCATCCGACTGTGGCCGCGCGGCGACCGGCCGCATGCGACTGGTGACTAAAATCGACCGTGTAAACGATCAGTTGTAGGCGATCGCCCGCCGCATGAAGGTGTTTCGCGCACGCACGTGTATTTATTTACTACAGGCACAAACGGCTATTCTGCTCAACATTTTCGATGGAAATGACCGAGCCGCATGCGATTTTAGTAACCTGTGTAAATGGGCTAGCGATGCGGCTTGGGAGGCAATTTGTGAAGTGATTCGCCGCACGGCGAAAATCGACCCGTGTAAATACCCCATTAGCACATTAATCATACTCGACTTCATCTTATCAGTGACGTCGGAAATCGTTGAAGTCCTATTATTAGTATTGGCTTGTTTAGCTTCTTCAGTGATCATATTACATTTTTCTGCTCATACTACGGAGTCTATTATGCTATTAGGAAAATCAACTTTCTCCAAAGTCTCGCGAACATCTTCGTCGGTGTTAGCGTCAATCACGTTAGCTTCTTTCAGCATGTCTATTCAATTACTTTAAACATTTTTCCATTCTTTTCTATTGATTTTTCTCGTCCTGCTTCAATGCAGGAATTTTACTGGCACGATTTTTTCCTTGTCATTTTCTCATCCAATATTTAAACAAGTAAGTCTAGTAGTTTACTTCTGTTTAGGGATATCAAAAGACTATACCATTTAAATTCTTTCTCGGTCGATACACTCATAAAATAAATTATACATTGTTATAAGGAATATAGAGACTTTAACAGTCGGGACACATTAATGGCTTAACGAATGGGGATTAATGTGTCCCGTTAAAGTCTCTATATTCCATATAACAATGTATAATTTATTTTATGAGTGTATCGACCGAGAAAGAATTTAAATGGTATAGTTTTTTGATATCCCTAAACAGAAGTGTAAACTACTAGACTTACTTGTTTTTACTTTTCAGTTCGTTTTTTAACACTTCACTTTTTGCGCAGTCGGGTTTTTTGATTTTTTAATTTAGTGTTTTATTTTACACTTTTTAGTTAAGTAAAGGACGGCAAATTCCGTAATCTTCTCATTTCATTTAGAGAGTTGATGTCATGTGGATTATTGAGTAGTTTCCGGGGATCTAAACTACTTATTACTAGTCCATCTAAAGATCTAACCCGGCTCAATGCTACATAGGCTTGACCTTTCGCAAAAATGCGTGAACTTAAGTCGACCACAGCTTTGTCCAAGGTAGTAAATTGTAATTTATGGACAGTTACACCCCAACATGATATCAACGGTAACATTTTCCCTTTTTAAGCTTACTTACTTTACAGTTGTACTATTAAACGACTATACCAAAAGGAAGAGGTTGTTTGTTACCTTAGAACTCCATCAATTCTTAACCGATTTGGAAAATTCTTTTTTTGTTTGAGTTAATATGATTTTCGTTTGGTCTCATTGTAATTTTATTGAGATCTGATAAGTAACTTCAGAGATAAGCACCGCAAACTTGTTACTGAATGTGACTAACGCGGCATGTTAAATCGTTTTTTTTTCGATTTGTACGATCATCAATTATTTGTTATAAATATATTTTGAATCTCCATTTTAAGACCTTTAATTCGATACCCCACTCGATAGGTTTTGAAAAAAAAAATTTTTTTGAACCCTAAATTTTGGCGTCTGAAATCCGCCATTTTGAATTTTTAAATTTTTTATGTTTTCGTTGACACTCGCGCTAGCATGGTGAATCTATTGACGTGCCAATTATCAAAATCGGCCCACGCGTTTGGCCTCTAGTGTGCCACAAAGGAACAAACATACATACATACATATATAGACTGATAAACACATTACCTCTCCTTTGCGTCGCGCAGTCGGGTAAAAAGACGTGTGGCACTCGGGGACTGCCACGGTAAAGCTATTGCATAGCATTTTTTTATTTATGCATTTTTTTTTCTTTGATATTAATTCAAGTTACACTTTTTGAGTGTGGTGACCGATAAGAAAACATTTTTTTTCTTTTATTAAATAAATGAGAAGTTAATATTGTTCAAAATATTTTTATTATCTTACAATACATGTAGGTTATTCAGGAATATTTATCATTGAAACTGTAGGTTTATGGTAACTGAAATAAGAAACATAAGTTTGAGACTTGATATCTTCTAAATATCTGGAAAATACCGCGTCAATGGTGGTCCCATATTTTGTTGTGGATTCTTGTGGATCATTATTTATTTTCAAATTAATAATAATAAAATGTATGTATATAGAGTACTCACTCATTTACTTTCACTATTTTTTCGTGACTTTCTTCATTAATAAATGCACTTTGTTTATTCATATTTACAGATAGAGACAGAGTACAGATATTCACTGTTGTACATAGATGATAAATACCTATACACCTATCTGTGTCACGGCTACATGTATGAAGGCAGTGAGTGTTTAACAAGGAGGAATTATGTAAAGTTCTGAGGACTGGTTCACCCTTGAAATAATTTGAAAATAGAATTCGGAATTTATATTTGAAAAAGGAACGAGAAGACAAAATCAAAATTAGCCGGTCCGAGGGGTATATAAGCGGTTAGGGTAGTTCCCCTACATGTGAAGTGGGGATGAAATCCGATAGATGGCGTTGTACACCGTTAACACACGCAAGTGTTTCATTTTATCAAGTTTTACCATTAAATTGAATGATGTGTGAAACCAAAGACGACCTTATCTCTACTACGCTAAGGCTTAAAAAATGAGGTTCGTTGGGGTGTTAGGTTTTATTTCCGTTACGGAATTTCTGGATTCGGTCTCCACGCTCAAGGCCCGCGATAGAAGCTATGCAATAGTTTAAAACGTTCCAAATATAAAAGAAACATATTTATAAAAAACGTATGGATCTCGATATGAATGGAGGTGATTCAAGAAAGATATACTACACACAACAACTACCTACCTAGGGTAGGCCTCATCGCGGGCACGGTAATATTATAACATTACCGTGACTATAATCTAAATCTAACCTCCACAAAATTGGCGCCACAGATAGTTCTCTGTGTCGTGTCGAGGCTGCATGCTTGAAAACGAGGCCGTGGCACGTGATCTCACAATGCCCGATCTTGAATGAGGTAAGAGCCACAGCTGGGTTATACTTAGGTACGACCGATACATGGATTAAATATTAAGATTTTGATTTAATATTACATATTATATAATTTCTCTATGGACCGATACGTCCGATACACAGATAAAGAACACTACTTATTCGCGGCAACCACAGCGACAAGTATCAACATTATCACCATTACTATCATTATCATCGCTATCTGCCTTAGCACCGCCAGCACCATCGAGCACAAAAACACATCCACAGCTTTCATCATCATCGTCATTTTAACCATCACTAGTATCACCCTCACCACTGGAAGAGTTATGCCAGCGACCCAAAGCCGTGCTAGAGCTGGGATGGCTTGGGTAGACGCTGCAGGGGGAAATTCACAATACACCCGAAGCGGGACGGGACACACTGGGACAGCTGCTGAATTTGTATCAAGCACAAGTCCGATCGTGCATGGAGTACTGTTCTCACCTCTGGGATGGCTTAGCTAAATACCAGCTGGAGGCGCTGGAAATAATTGAGAGGAAAGCCAAGAAACTCATCAACGATGACAAACTTGTTGGTAAAAGGCTCCAGAGCCTAGAGCATCGCCGCAAAGTCGCAAGTTTATTGGTTTTTTATCGGATACAATTCGGAGAGTGTGCCATCCAATTGTACGAATTAGTCCCACCATCCCTTCTATCCATCATCATCCTTCTATCGGACAACCAGACGTACCGATGTGCGCCATCGATTTATGGTGGACATTCCATCTACCCGCACAAAACGTTTCGACTCATCATTTGTCATACGTGCCGGTGTCTGTGTTTCCCAGTAACTATAACCCGGGGGTCTTCAAATCGCGAGTAAAAGGTATCTTCTAGGTAAGCGTGCTACATCGTCGATCGCATCGTCACTTAACATCAGGTGAGAGCCTAGTGTTCGTTTCTTTTAATTGATTTACTTCCTTCATCACATTAAAGAAACTCATTTGTATTTAGTTTGTGTTAGTTACATATTTCTAGCATGATCTTCTTTATGTAAATTTTATGGAGATTAGTACCTACTTACCTATATTTAGTCAGAGATATGTAGGTATTAAACTAAACACCCAAAATTTATAACTGAAAATCAATCGCGAGGTCTTTGAAGTTCAGTTCTTTAGTCAAGGATATTCAATTTATTAAAATAAATTAACAGAGTGAGCACCCTAAGTTCGACGAAGGCGTCGAGGGCGTCCACAGAAGCGATGGCCAGACGACTTAGACTTAGACCTAGATGCTTTTCACGAGAATTAGCATGAACTCTTAAAGGATAGGGAAGCGTGGAGGAAATCGTGAGACACCTTTGTTCAACAGTTGAACACAGTATGTAAAAAATCTAAGTAAATAAACTGGCCAAGTACGAGTCGGACTCGCACACGTAGGGTTCCGATTGAACAAAATTTGCCGGAAAAATATGTTTTATGTATGGGGACCCCCTTTAATTTAATTTAGTTTTTATTGTTTGATGTTATAGCAACCACTGTAATACACACTATGAGCAAATTTCTATCTACGGGTTGTAAGATTGAGCAAAAAACTGGACAAAGTATAAATTAAATAATAAAAATTAAATTATAAATTACATCGGTTTAAAAATTGCTCTTAATTTATTAATTTAGTCTAGGCTAAGTGAACATTTGAGTATACATTTTGTAAAAAACTATTTAATGTAATCAATTCAGAAAATAATAAATGCTCTTAATACAATAGATTCCTTTCAATACGAAATAATCGTTCTACTTGCTTATAATATTAAAAAAATTCTAAAAATAAATAAACTCTATTTTATTAAAATTTACATAGATTATTAAATCGTACTTATAACAGGCATAACATTCATCGGACTCAGTTATAATATCTTCTTCTAATATATAAAATTCTCGTGTCACAGTTTTCGTTGCCATACTCCTCAGAAACGGCTTGACCGATTTTGATGAAATTTTTTGTGCTTATCCGGTATCTATGAGAATCGGCCAACATCTATTTTTCATCCCCCTAAATGTTAGGGGTAGTCCACCCCTAAATTTATTTATTTATTTGTTAGACAAAATTTTTAATTTCTATTTTTTTATGATACAACATACAAAAATACATACAATCCTCAATTTTCACCCTTCTACGATCAACCCTTATTTTTTAATAGCCATTTTAGTAATTTAATCATTTTTCCTCCATACATACTTACAATAAGTAAGGTATTTTTTGTCTACACTAGAAATTACTACGAAATTATTTATATGGCAAAACAACGTTTGCCGGGTCAGCTAGTCTATATATATATATAAAAGAAAGTCGTGTTAGTTACTACACTTATAACTCAAGAACGGCTGGACCAATTTTTATGATTTTTGTATTTATGGAATTGTCTTTGTCAGGAATAGGATAATAAGTATTAAAAACAATGAATGATTGACCTAAAAAAAGACTATAAGACAAATTATTTTGCCAAAATGTTCCTGGGTTAAAAAACTGCCAATCATTTGATGTTCAATTGTTTATCCCGTCGACACGGTAAACCGCAAATTAATAAGGGTCATCGCTCCACACGATTAGTGTATTTAGCCAGTGTCAAGTGTAAACATTCTTCCCATGTGTGGATAGCATTACAATATTCGGAATATCGCGTTTTTTTTTTGTATAATTATGGCTGCATACGATTAGTGTATTTGGTAAGTGTCAAGTATAAAAATTCTTCAAGTTTTTGTGAATTCAAGTCATGTAGATTTAAAAATGTTAAATACTTATTGGTTATATTCTTACAATTAAGATTCAATTCAATCGAACTAATGTCAAGTTAATAACTTATCCATAACATTATTAACATAGTTTAATTCAATCATGTCATGCTGACACGCGATTGGAGTACTTGATTATTTTGTTTTTATTGAATTCGTATTCTATTTTCGTATTGCCATAATACATTACTTAATATCTCTTTTGTATTCATTGTATTACGATCATAAAAGCCTAATTAAGTTCATCTAAAAGGTAACACGACATTCATTGTCTGTTAGGTGGTACGAAGTTCGCCGGGCCAGCTAGTATATATAAGTAAATTATCTCATAATATTTAATACCAATAAATAACATATTATCTATTATATGTATTATATCATATCAATATATATGTATATATATATCAATTTAGATTCATGGCGATGATCTCAATAATGAGTACAGTGGTGTGGTGTGTTGGTGTATGCATGCGTGCGTGTTCGCGCGCGCGCATATATGTGTGTTTGTGTGTGTGTGTGTGTGTTTATGTGAGTGAGTCAGATCTCAATGAAATTAAAAAAAAAGAATCATTCGATCATCGGTTTACAATTAACGGAGTAATCGCGTAACATACATGCAAAAAACATACTTACAGACGAATTGAGAACCTCCTTCATTTTGGAAGTTAAAATTACGACCATTCTAGGCAGCGACGTACTAAATTCTAGGCGTGTTTACCCTCTTCGACCACATCGTCGCTTATCAGCCGCCGAGATAGTGGTCAAACGCTAGCCTATGAGATAGTTCTACCTAATATAATTTATGATCGTACAAAACGAAAAACCGACTTCACATGCCGCGATAGTGAAAATATACTATTCATTATTCTGTGCCAGTAGTCATAATCATGTCATCAAGGTATACAAATTTGTTTTTTTGTTTATATTGATTATCTCCATATCTCCGGAGATGGTTATCAGATGATGGGAGGCATAATCTCTCAAACAAAAAAATATTTTCTCAAATCGGTTAAGAGATGACGGAGTTCTGAGGTAACAAACATACAAATAAAAATAAAAAAGTCGAATTGAGAACCTCCTCCTTTTTTGTGAAGTCGGTTAAAAATAGGTAAGAGTGGAAATACATGGCAAGTTCATTGGCTTCTTTTCTTTACTTACTATCTCTAATATATTCTAAAGTAGCAGTGCCCCGCGGCTTCGCCTGCATTAATAACTTTATTCATTTCTTTAATTTTTTTTCGTAAAAACACATGAAAAACTGAATTAGACGTAGACCATATCGGTCTACCCGTTTTCAAGTTATGGCGTGACCAAGGGACATAGCGGCTCATTCATATAAAACCCAAAAAATCATATTGATTTTCAAGCTTTGTTTTGTTTGTTTGTACCCCATTTCACTCTCTTAAAGGTGGAATTTCGAAAAAACCTGGAACACATATTTACTTACTTATTTACAGAAGTACTTGCGAGAAGTTTCCAATAAAATAGACTATCTTATGTTGTTTATCTTTATGTTATATAAAAACTTTTAACTCCCGTTTCATCCCTTTAAGGAGTGAATTTTGGAAAATCCTTTCTTAGCGGAAACCTGCGCCATAACTCATAACACCTATAAATTTCATTTTGCACACGAATGTTGAGTGAATCAAACCAAGTATGTAATAAAATTTACAATAGAAACTTTATCACCCTGTTTAACCATTTTAGGGGATGATTTTTGAAAATTAAAGTACCTTATTATGTTTTATTTCAGGACCTATACTATCTACATTTCCAATATCATCAAAATCGATTTAGTAATTATGCAGATACGTGGAAACAAACATTAATGTATTTTCTATGATTTCTCCAGATAAAATTACATATTCACTCCCCCTAGGGGTAAATTTGAAAGAATTAAATAATACATGTTTCATTATTTGTTTTAAGTTTTATTTGTACCTAGTTTCGAGTGAACCAGACCAAGGAATAACATTTTTATAGAAACTTTATCAACCTATGTTACCCCTTCAGTGATTGAATTTTGAAAATCAAATTACCCTATATGTTATTTTAAAACTTACACTATCTACGTGTCAAATTTCATTGAAATCGGTTTATTAGTTATGCAGATACGTCAAAACAAACATGACTGGATTTTATATATGATTTTTCCATACAAAATTAATTTTACAGACCCCTAGGGGTAGATTTGGAAAATAAAAAATACGTGTCTCGCTATTTGTTTTATAGATTATATGTACCGAGTTTTGAGTGAATAGGACTAAGGAATACGTGGAAACAAACATTACTGAATTTTCTATGACTTTTCCAAACAAAATTAAAAACAATTTTACACCGCCCTTAGGGGTAGATTTGAAAAAATAAAAAACACGTGTCTCATTATTTGTTTTAAGATTTGCTTGCGCCGAGTTTTGAGTGAATCGGACAAAGGAATACGTGAAAACAAATATTACTGATTTCTTTATAATTTTTACAAAGAAAATTCATTTTTCAAGCCTCCTAGGGGTGGTTTTGAAAAAATGAAAAACACGTGTCTCATTATTTGTTTTAAGTTTTATTTGTACCGAGTTTTGAGTAAATCGGCCCAAGGAATAACATTCTCCATAGAAACTTTATCACCCTATTTAACCCCTTTAGGGGATGATTTTCAAAAATAATATTAGCCTATGTCTTAAGTTAGAACCTTCACTACCTACGTTTTAAATTTCATCAACATTTGTTTAGTGGTTATCGAGATACAACAAACATTCACACACACACACTTACTTTCGCATTTATAATATTATATAGTAGGAAGTAGGATAGGAAGGATAGTAGGACTATCTGCTCCCCGCGCCTTGGCCCGCATTTAATCCTGGTCATAGGTACGTAGTATTATTATCTTTTCTATGTCATAGGTAAACCTTCCTCTTGATTTTCTCTTATCTGTTGATGAAAACCGCGTTAATTCAATTTAATTTAACCAATTAGTATTTTAATTTAATATTATTAGTATTAGTTTTTTTAATGTTATATTATGTTATATATATTATATTATATATTATATATATTATATATATATTATGTTATACATATTATATTGTATAATTTATATTATGTAATTTTAATTCAATTTAATATTATTATAATTTAGTATTAGAATAGTAATATAAATTTGAAATGAAATATAAGTATAGGTGTCTGTATTATAGTTTTAGAGGTAGTTTCTATTGTATTTATAGTTTTAAATTAATTTTAATTGTATACACTATGAATAAACATATAACAGAGGCCTGGGTCCATGATGATGAAATGGGTAAATTAAATTATACTTATATTTATACCTTACTCGTAGTATTATTATCTTTTCTATGCCTTAGAGGATAACGCAATTTTTTTTAAATTTTCATATAGGTACCTACTTTATGAGATGCCAATCTGGATCTTCAGCAGGCCTAAACAAAATACATTTCTGTTAGCATTCACGTCAAACGCTACTTAGTTTTTTAACCGACTTCACAAAAAGGAGGAGTTTCTCAATTCGACTGTTTTTTTTTGTTTGTTACCTCAGAACTCCGTCAAATCTTGACTGATTTAAAATATTTTTTTCATTTGATAGATTTTGCCGGCCGATTGGTCCCATTCAAATTATTGAGGTATGACAATTATCTCCGGAGATAAACATCTCAAACACGTTACATAACTTGACGACATACCTATGCAATTGTATACCTTGACGACATGATAATATTGGACGATTGGATATCGCGGCATGTGAAGTCGGTTTTTTTTCGTTTTGTAAACAATCTTAAATTATTTTATTCTTACTAGCAATTAGCAAAGCGGGTTGCACATTACTAGTAGTCTTGTTAACCCCTCCAACTAAGCTATACAAATATATATATGCTTCTGTGCCATTGGGCTATTGCCGATTGAAATTCATTGATTGAAATGTAAGTAACTTTAATTTCTGATAGACAAATATTTTCCCGAGATATGTAATTCCCATACATTTTAAAGTAGCGTTTGGCGAGAATGCTAACAGAAATTACTTTTGTCGCAGCCTGCAGGTATGGCGCGAAAATAGTCAACGAATAACGGAAAATTCGCTACCTAACACCTACCAAGTAGGACATTAATTGAAGTCCGTCTTTACCTAACTCACGGAACTATATGAACTAAATGTGAAAACCACAGTGATAACAATATCAAAACAATGTCAAATCACTATTTACAATACTTTTTATACCTAGCTAGCCCGGCGAACTTCGTAACACCTAACAGACTATGAATGTCGAGTTACCTTTTAGATGAACTTAATTAAGGCTTTTATGAACGTGATACAATGAATACATAAGATATATTATTGTTATGAATAAGTTATTAACTTGACATTAGTTCGATTTAATTTAATTTTAATTATAAAAATATAATCACCAGTATTTAATTTTAATTCTGAATAAGTATACTGACTTCATCTCTGTAGGTATATTATATATATTTTAATGTTTTTTTTGCCCTATGGATAAGAATGTATACATACGGCACTCATAAATTGGCTATGACATTCTTGCATATCCAACTATGTAGGTAAATGATTGACACTTTTTAAATCTACATTACTTGAATTCACAAAAACTTGAGAATTTTTATACTTAACACTGGCTAAATACACCAATTGTGTGGAGCCATAATTATACATAAAATAGCGATATTCCGAATATTGTAATGCTATCCACACATGGCTATTTGTATTTGCGTATTTGCCATGTGTGACAGAAAATTACATGTGTGGAGGGTATATTTGCGAAATTGTTCGCCTATTTGCGTGTTTGGCATATATAGCAAATAACAAACATGCATTATCGCACGTCTGTCGGTTTTTAGGGTACATAAAAAAAGACAAACAATATTTAGATATATTGTTAATAAGCAATCACGAATAGCAAAAAGCAATGTATATATGGGGCGATGACCCTTATTAATTTGCGGTTTACTGTATCGGCGGGATAAACAATTGAACATCAAATGATTGGCAGTTTAGAAACCCAGGAACATTTTGGTAAAATATGTTTTCTCATATATATATTTTAGATCAATTATTCATCGTTTTTACTACTTATTATCCTATTCCTGACAAAGACTATTCCAAAATTAGAAAAATCATAAAAATTAGTCTAGCCGTTCTTGAGTTATAAGTGTAGTAACTAACACGACTTTCTTTTATATGCTGGCCCGGCGAACTTCGTACCACCTAACAGACAATGAACGTCGTGTTACCTTTTAGATGAACTTAATTTAAGCTTTTATGAACGTAATACAATGAATACAAAAGAGATGTTAAGTTTATTAATGTATTATGGCAATACAGATATAGAATAAAAATTGGTAATAATGGTTTTTGGAAATATAAACTTTTAGTTGCTTGTAAGCATACATTTCTGAACACACGCATATTTGACAATCAATAAATATGTCATACAATTATCATTACTGACAGTATTTAAAATGTATTAACATTTTTAAAATCTACATGACTTGAATTCACAAAAACTTGAAGAATTTTAACTTGACTTACTACTTGACAAAATACAATATTAAATAAAAAATATATAATTAATATAATAAAAAAATACACTAATCGTGTGGAGCCATAATTATACAAAAACAATGCAATAATCTGAATATTGTAATGCTATCCACACATGGGAAGAATTTTTAAACTTGGCACTGGCTAAATACACTAATCGTGTGGAGCCATAAATATAAAAAAAAAATACGGCGGGATAAACAATTGAACATCAAATGATTGGCAGTTTTTAGGCCCAGGAACATTTTGGCAAAATATGTTTTCTTATATATTTTTTTCAGGTCAATTATTCATTGTTTTTAATACTTATTATCCTATTCCTGACAAAGACAATTCCAAAAATACAAAAACTCATAAAAATTGGGCCAGCCGTTCTTGAGTTATAAATGTAGTAACTAACACGACTTTCTTTTATATATATAGATATATAATATATAGATATAGGACGTCATCATCTTTAGCCAATTTTCGTCCACAGCTGGACATAAGTAGGCATCTATGGCATGGCATATGAGAGATATGGCATCTATGGCATGCCACTAAACTCGATCTTCAACTATTCGTTTCCTACCGCTGCCAGCCAGCTTGCGTCGCGTAGGTATATCATCGCTCCACCGAGGATGGAGAGAAGGCGTCCTACACTACGTTTGCCGATATATAGGTAGGTGTAAAATACTAGGTACACTATATACAAAATCTTACACAAATTACTTATACAAAATCTTAAGCTTAGCGAAGTTAGTTATTCGTAGGTATAGTATTAAAGTATATGTTTAAACAACGTTACTTATATTTGACCGAAAAGTCAGTCCACCTTCATCAATACTCATCATCATCAAAGTAGTTTACCTACCTGCTGGGCTAGCATGGTCTTATCCCCGGGGGAGACACAAAATTATTTCCCTGTTTTTCGCTACTGACAGGAGATCAACACAACACTTCACCTATCTGTGTTTTGTTTGGTGGAGAAGGCAAATTATATAAGTAAAGTTTTTTGATAAATTATTATTATAAACGCCCGCTAAGTTTTAATCATTTCTGTTTTTTTTAAACTTTTTAATACGAAACAAAATCAAAACTCGGGGTTAAACTTCACCAAGCGTTTAAATTGTTGTGTTGATCTCCTGTCAGTGGCGAAAAACAGGGAAATAATGTTGTCTTTCCCCCGGGGATAAGGCTATGCTAAACCTGCTGGTAAATAAATAAATATAAAATAAAACGCTTTAATTGTTGTTCTTAGTTTTTACCTCAGACTATCATAAAAAGGGTTTTTTATGATAGTTTGAAGTTTTTACATGCTGTATGAATTGTAATATTTTAAATAAAATAAACTCAACAAACAACAAATAAATAACACATTTACAAGCAATTTTAACAAAAACTATGAAAGACGATATCTGATATCACAAAATAAGTAGCACATCTCATTGTAGATAACCAACGCTACTCGAGTTTCCCGACACAAATTATCCCTGCAGGGTTATCCTCAATAATTCGAAAGCAAATCCGGATTCGGAAACTGCCTTTACTTTGACTTGGATCTTTGGAATTCACAATGCTCCGATCGATTACTTTTGATACTTCAATTCGAAAAAAAAAAAATAATAACAGTAATTCTAATTGGAAAGGTTTCCGCGACAAAATAGCTCACGGATTTATCAATATTCAAAATTAAAAGTAAAGTTGCCGAATCCGAATACGTTTTCGAATGATTGAGAATCAGGGGCTGAAAAGCATTATTACACCGCGCACCGTTCTACTGAGACAGTCGGATAAATACTTACTTATTGCATCAACAACTACTTTATATAATTATATTATATAATTATATTATATAATTGATATTTAATTAATACACGTCACTCATTACCCAAGAGCTGGCGCTTACCTCGGCCAACGGATTAGCCTAGCAATTCAACGAGGTAACGTCGCCAGCTTTTTGGGAACGTTACCGGCAGACAGCTGCGACCTAGGTTCTGTTTTTTATTTATAACATTTTACGTATTTGTATCAGTTTAAATAGTTTTTATCTTAATTTAGTTTTAAGTTGTATATATATGTACTATTTGTAAATATTACTTATAAATTAAATGTATGTATAAATATATATTATATAATTATATTATATAGTTATTTATATAATTTATTTAGATTAATCTTCCTTCATATTTACTCAATTAGAGACTGCACAGTAAAATTGTAGCAATAATAAAATTCCACAGGTCCGTAGCCTAGGGAGACAGTAGGGGGCAATTTAGAAACAATTTGTTCATTAGTTAGGTTCTTGTTAGTTATAACAGTTGACTGAAATATTTCACTCAGAACGATAATAACGAAATTACAAAGACTTATTTACAATCATAGCACTCAGTATAACATACTACATACTACGCACAACAATATCTGGCAATATGCACGAATATTATTTCAGATGGGTACCTAATGTTCAAATAATTTGTAAACAGTTCATTGTCCACTACAACATTCACTATAACATCTGTACAACAAAAAGTCAAACAATTAAAGAACTATCTAAGCCAGTCTGCGCACAGTAGAACTCGCAACAATTTTGATTGGTGGGTGAGTACTAATGAACGGAATGTGACAATGTGTTCACAGTGAATATTTCCAACGCGGTAATTAGCGTGCGGCGCAGGTGGCGCTGCGGGGCGGTCGGCGCGGCGCGGCGCGGCGGTGTGCGGCACGGTGCGAGCACGGCCGGCGCCCTGCGGCGCTCCACCAATGAGCGCCCTGCCCGCGCGCCATAGGGCGGCAGGCGCGCGGGGCGGAGCGAGTGGAGTGGCCGCGACCCGCGCCGGGGGCTCCGGCCGCCGCCACTCTCGCCCCGAGAGCCACTAGAGGCTGAGCCGTGGAGTGGCGTCGAGTGTCGGCCGGTCGGATGTCCGCGGAGGGCGGCGGCTACTCGCCGTGTCCGGCGGAGGCGCTGCCGGAGCTGAGCGCCGCCGAGCTGGCGATGAGCCTGTCGCCAAAGTCGGCGCTGCTGCAGCAGAATCTCTCCCAGCTGCAGCTCCAGCACTCCACGCCGTTTTCGGTCACCGATATCCTGTCTCCGATCGAGGAGTACCGCAAGTTGGAACTGGCGAACAACCCGCCGTCGCCGTACAGGTGCGTGGATCGATCGAGGGGGGGCGCCCTCCACCCGCTGATTTTTCGAGTGGCGAAGGTCCCGACGAGAGTGCTCGAGCCGCGCTCCGACTCGAAGGATATAGTTCGGTGACGTTTGTTTGTGCAGGTATGTTGTGATTGCCGGTCAAGTGATGATGCGGTGTCAGTGTGCGGTCATTGATGTGCGATGCCCTATGAGAGGACTTATGTCACGCTTCGGTTACGGGGATTAAAGATTAAATCTTTTTTTTATTTCTCTTTCCGTGATGACGAATAAGTTTAAAAATAAAATCGCATCGAAACAACAACCATGGACTTAAGCTGATGCCTTGCGGAATACCAGCGCGTGCCGTCGCCGATTGTAAAACATGGCGGTGGAAGCTTATTACCATAAGTGGGTATATTTCGATTAATTCATTCGCGGCTAATTAACTTGTGAAGTGATTAACAAACAATTAAAAGAGGCTACTCATTCATTACAGTCAACATGATCAATAAACCAATAAAGTTAGCGATTCAAATATAATAAATAATAAAAATTAATAATACATTTTCATAAAATATATTTCACAATTTATACACCGTTTTCAATTATTTTTTGGAATTAATAATTAAACAATCTTTCAAGAATCTTGATAGTTTTATACGTCGGTACGTTTGGCCATTAGGCCTTTATTTTGCCGCTGTTTTAAAAAACTAAATTTTAAAATATAAATGCTTGATGAAATAACCTTCTCCTTTTTTGAAGTCGGTTAATGAAACCACACATTGAAACAAATCGTTTGTTAAAAATTAATAAACTAAAAATATATTTCAAAGGGTATAGAAGAAAATAAATTTACTCAGCCCAACTTGGAGTACCATACATTTTGACTATAAATGCAAATGAGTGTAGGTAAGTAGGCTATAGATATTACTGTAGTGTGAAATATGAGACAAGTTCTTAAAATAAACTGAGTAAAACCAGTTGCTTGTTTAGACTGCCTAACAGGATCTTTGATTCCAGTGTTGACGTAATTATTTTATAATAAAATAAATAGGTACTTAGCAGTGGACACTTGGATAAATAACGATCCATACATGTGATATGCAAATTGAGTTTGATTTGTTTGCTCTATGACGGAACTTGTTCCATGTATTAGATAAATAAACAATTATGGTAAAAACTAAATGGGTTTATAATTACAAGCCTAATTCTAGTTTTTTTTTTATATTCTTCATTTGCGTTTGCTACTTGCAATTAGACTGATTCAGGTATAACGTGTATAATTATGGATAATATTTTTAAAAATATTAACTTTACAAATACATTCAAATCCACTTTGTTAAATGCTGCTGATTTTATGCCGCATGTTGAACTAGATAAACAAAATTCATAATAAGTACGTCTAAATTTCTAAAACGACAACTGTTTTTTTTTTGTATAAAATATGTTTATAATAAAAAATAAAATTAAAAATTATAATTACTAGCTTAACTTACTAGGAATGTATATTTGATTTAATCGATTTTAAAGTTTATAAGCAAGAGATGATAGAAGAGATAGCAAACATTTTGCTATAGCCGTAGGTAAGCTAGGCCTATTTAATCACGGGTTTTACGGGTATAAAAACATAGAAATATCGATTAATTCACAATACCTGTACTTACGGGGGGGGGGGGACCCATATAAATACTGATTCAAAACGAAGGAGAGACTAAAATATAGCTAATAATATTTATATATAATAGCTATTCTATCTATCTAAGGGTCTGGTAATATAGGTAAGCATTATTATGCTATTTATTTTATATATATTACCACTTATAGCAAATAAGGACATCATGTTTCAAGTTTGGTAAATTATAAAGGAAAAGCTTGCATTTTTAATTTTTTCATATCATCGCATTTCATAGAATTAATTTTCAAGAAGTAATAAGAATCAGAATTATTTATTTCTCATACATTCGGGCATTCAATGTTCAAGTTAAAGTTTTAACAATTTTATTAGTCGAAAAACATCGTACGTACCTTCTCTGTTCTAGTCATTGACCTGCCATCAACATTTCGTAAAGAGGATACAAACCAGATTGGTCGCAACACTGAGAGTACTACTGAGTTGCAATCACCAAACATTGCACTCAAGTTGAAGACAATTTCACAAGCTACCGTGATGAAACATAACGCCCGTAACAACCAAACACTAGAAGTTTAGCATTTTAAAAATTAAACATTGCAATAAGTGTTTATTCTTGAGCCGAGTGGGTGTCCAAGTCACACCTACGATTTTTTCCGCTATTTAATAAATAAACATCAATTTGCATAAGGTCAAATAAACTCTTTTTTATTATTTTATGAAGCTTGGCGTGACACAATTCTGTAAACTCGAAAACTTTAAGGATACTTAAGACGAGTGGGAAAACCGCTTTGTGTTAATTTCCTTTTTCTTGCTTATAGAATTCTATGTGAATAAAATTTACATCGCTCATCTATTTTGTCTAAATTCATCAGGTTTCAATTGTAAGACCATCAAAATACGTCTAATAAAGCATGTAATGTGTTTTATTGAACATACACTAATATCAATGATTTAGTAGTCAACATTACTTAAAATTTCAACAAGTGTAATTTAACAAATTACTAGGAGTTTCCAACCGAAGTCAACAAGAGACCCAAAATTGAAAAATAACAGTTGTTAATTAAAACGACTCCCAATTAGCGACAGAGCTAAAACGTTTTGCGAATTTCGCCGCCCTGACAAAATTCAATTTGTCAGCCAAACATCGTAATACCAGCACCGGGGGTACACCAAGCGCCAACAACTAAATTCAACCAATGACTATTTAAAACCGTGCCCCTATTTCGAGTGGGATAAGACGCAAAGTTGAATAAAAAGGATTTTGTGGGTGGTGAAGTGTTGTGTGAGGATGGGACTAGAGGCAGATTAAATTGTGTAAATAGGGATTAGGCCGATAAGCCGGCATTGTCTGAGTGACGAGTTGGCACCTCTGTGGAATAATGAGTGATCTGTGTGTGGCAGATTTGGGCCAGCCCCGTTAACCAGGATTAACATTAATTTTAAGCTTGTTTATTTGTGCGATGGTTTAATGATAACGATTATTACGTAAGTGCGATTATCGTTGAGGCTAATTCATTTGTTCTAATAGGTATTATTCAAGTTAGGATATGTGTTCATATTGATTTCAAAAACTTAAAATTTAATTGAATGATTTGAAAATTTACCTGTAAAACCGTCACAACTTCTCACGATCTTCAGATGTTATTCTTCGAAGACTGATAGGTTATGTTATGAGAGATCTAATCTTTACATAGTATTGAATAAAGTCACTCCTGCTGTCTGTACGCTTTGATCTTTTTCAAACGCAGCGAATCTTTTGCAACGGAATTTCGGTTTTAAGCAATAGAGAGTAATTTAAGAGAAAAGTTTACCTTTAACCAGAATTAAACGTGGGCAAGGCGCGAGCGCAGCTAGTAAAATATAAACGTTGGTCTCCAATAACTATAGATACATGCTGTTTTTTTTCTATCTAGTAGAAACTAAGTAGGCCTTTCGAATCCACTGCTGGATAATAGATGCTGATTATAAGCCTTACTGAATCAGTAAAACTGATATAAAGGAGATAAGAACATTTACCCCGTACTTTCGTGATGCCAAAACCGTTTACTTCCAATCCAATGCAATGCAACATACCGCACAACAATTAATCTTATGTAATGTCACACACATACCGCACGAAAGTATCCAACCATCAGGGTCGGAAGTCTACCTTAACATACCTGTGTATTTTTCTTTAATGTTATTCAATGGCAAGCTTTATATTTAATTGTCCTCATACACTAGCTTTAAAACTTCAACATTAATGCCATGATCATACTAACGGCTTACACCGTTGAGTATCGCGTATTATAGTTACGATACCCTGCCGATTGTTGTAACAGCATCCACAATTCCGTTGAATTGCACACGAAAAGTTTGTGTTTAAACTCAGTTTATCGCGTTAATTTGCGTAATATTTAGCGCTATTTCTGATGATGATATTGGGCATCACCGTTAGTAGGACTCCCGCGTTAAGAAGATTTTATGAACATTATTCATCATCATCATCAGCCTATCTCTGTCCACTGCTGGACATAGGCCTCACCTATGTATGATAAGCCATTGAGCTTGATTTCCAGCTCGTTGTGGTCCAGCCAGCTTGCGTATATTATTAACATTATTATTGATTTCTAATGTTCTAAAGCTAAGTTTCTAAAATCTTTATAAAAATAAAAAGGAAGCTGTAGATCAATGCTACAGTGTTTAAACACTTTTTTTTTATAATTGTCCTATATCCTCCCACGGAGTGGGAGCCTTTTCTGCGTTTCTTCATTCCTGTTCTATATAGTATACACGTTCCAGATCGAACTCCTCTGGGAGCAGCATCAACTCCCCGCTCGGTCCGGCGGCGTCGTGCGGCATGGCGGCCAACCCATACGGCGTGCCGCTGTACGGCGGAGCCCCGATGCAGGGCTACAGTTGCGGCCCCACCGACCTGCCGCACTACGGGGACATGCGGGGCGCTGGCTGGTACCCCGCCTCCAACGACCCTAGGTTTGCCAGTGAGTCGAAACATTTTCTTTTCTCATTTTTGAAGTGAAAATTCTTTAGGCGCGTTGAGCACATTTTAAGAGAACAAAAATCATGGAACTCCCGTCATCGTCACCGAACGCTTTCCACGATATGTATACTGTGTATATAAGTGTACTTTTTGTTGGGTGAATAAGAAGCGTGAAACTCGCGTCATCGTCACCGCACGCTTCCCATGAGCGCTGTGTATCTCGATACAATTCACAAGCCACTTAGTTTTCAATTCTATCGGCAGTCCCCAAAGACTGCCCCGCATATTTTTTTGTTACTTATCCTAGATAAGGATAAGTTACCTTACTATCTAGGATAAGTAACAAAATAAATATGCGGGGCTAAAAATATACTACGTGCAAAATGTGCTACAAGCTAGGTTAGTCAGTGAGTCGAATCAACTAATAGACGTACCACGTTTTCCATGCTTATTTTTACCTGTTATTAAGGAATAAGCTATAAACTGATATTTTCTCACAGATGAGATCTGTTTGAATTATCACTAATTAAGAGTTCACACACACTTCACAGTTATACCTATAAAGAAAAGCGTTGGTTCAATGCAAAATAAATAACAGGCAAAATATTGTCAGAATTGCCACTTTACGAAATTCTGACTAAGTAGATGCGGTATTAGCACCTTATTATTAAATATTCAGAGAGGAGCAGACATCTTCTGATTCAGATTCAAAATAAACATAACTAGTACCTACTTGAATACGTATGTGTATCAGATGTGTGAAAGGGAGATCTAAATTTTATCCTAAGAAACGACAAGGACAGTAGGTAACTGATATTAATACAGAGTTTAAGATCCTTAGTCCGATACCACTGTATCGGACATTTAATTAGGTACGTGTAAAATGAGTATAGTACAATCTTTTATTAGGTAGGTATTATTTAATCACTGTTCATCCAACAGTAGCATCTTGTCTATTTATTTTGGTGCATAATTATTTTAGCTAGTTATTAGGTAGGTACTATTAATTTCTAGGCATAGACATCCTGAAAATGTCAAAGCCAAGCTCAAAGGGAGTGTGTATCTTTGGTTTTGTCACTTCCACTATCTTACGCCAATTTTACATCCACGTACTTACAATATTTACCTACCATCTGTTGTTTTCTTTATAAACAAGAACCTATAAAATAATGGTAAGTACTTTCTCGATCTCTTCAGCGTATTCTATATCTAGCCATCACTTAGTAAAGACCTTACGGCATCTTTCTATTACGTCTGGCAATGAGTCTAGCTTTAATAACTCCATTTTAGTTCAGGCAGCAAAATAAATAAAATTTAAAATTATTCTAATAAGAATACTGTTCTGTTAAGTTACCATTGAGATCACTTTAAGAAGGTCTACTGGAAACTTAATAACTGTTCAACGATCACTTAATCTTGATACGGCTAATTGTTATACCATTTTACGGTACGGCCCTGGTGGCGGAACCAACGTTTACGGCAGCACAACATTTTCATTTATATTAATGGGCATAAAAAAAATAGGTTGTCTGTAAAGTTGGTTTACGGACGATAGTCTAACGTGACAACGTCATAACATAATATCGTTTAAAAACTAATAAGATCGTTTAAAAAACTAAAAACAACCGACTTCAATGCCGCGCTATTAATTTTCAGTACCAATTTTGAGGTGTTTATCTCCATATCACTGAAGATACTCATCAGACCTCGATAAAATTACCATGGTACCACACTTGAGATTATCTCCTTTCTAAAAAAAAAGAATAATCAAAATCGGTTCATAAACGACAAAGATATCCGCGAAAAAACATTTAAAAAAAAATACGCTCGAATTGAGAAACCTCCTCCTTTTTTTGAAGTCGGTTAAAAAGAACCGACTTCAATGCCGCGCTATTCATTTTCAGTACCAATTTTGAGGCGTTTATCTACATATCTCTGGAGATATTTATCAGACCTCAATAAAATTACCATGGTACCACACTTGGGATATCTCCTTTTAACAACAAAACAAGAATAATCAAAATCGGTTCATAAACGACGAAGTTATCCGCGAACAAACATAAAAAATATATATATATACGGTCGAATTGAGAAACCACCTCCTTTTTTTGAAGTCGGTTAAAAACATTGATGAAATCGGCTAAAGCGTATAATGAACGTAACGGTATACTTTTTCGTGCGTGCAGCCGGCCGTCATCGATTTATTAGATGTCATGTCAATAAATTGAAATCTATAAAAAAATATAATTACTAATATTTATATCAGGTATTTTAAAACCTTCAACCTTCTTCTTCTTCTTCTTCTTCTTATGGCTTTTAAACGCTGCTTGGCGTTTTTCTGCCAGTGTCAAAAGTATGGCCAGTGTACAGTATATTTACAAGAAAAACAAAACCGACAAAAGAAAGAAAGAAAGAATAAATTAAATGTGATCTTAAAACTTATAATTGCTTAGAAACATTGCATTTGTTTTGCATTTAAAGTAGAAATTTATAAGCGAATATTATTAGATTTAATAAATTTACTTAAAATATATACAAATGGAGTAAATAAATATGAAAGGAGATATTTTATATTAAAGGGACGAGGAATTTTGGGGCTTATGGCATCATATAGGGAGAAAGATAATTTTGGACAACAGAAAAATATATGATCTAGAGTTCCTTCATCTAAACCACACTCAACCTTATTTCCGCAACAATTTTCGCGCGGGTGCTAAAAACTAAAATGGCGGGTGCAGAGAGCTGGCGCATGCGCGTAATCCGATCCTCGACAAATGTAAAGTGGTGATCGAGTTTCCGTGGTAAATCACACGAGCAATTACGTAGGGCGTTTGTTACACTAATTTTGATTTGGTTAGCAATATGTATACCCATGTTAAGTATTCTGTGCCTAAGTCAAAAAAATTTGACTAAAGGTAGGTAGGTATATAACATAAATAAAGCTCGTATCTATCTAATAACGGCATCCTGCATGGTGGTAGGACATTGTCTAGTGTCCGCCTGGCCAGCTACCACTCTCAAGTTGGAAAATCTGTCTCCAAACATCTAATTTGTTCCGGCAGTCGGACTTCCTACCTAGTTGTCTATTTAACCGTCAAATAGACAACTAGGTAGGAAGTCCGCTAAATTTTAACGAGATCGTGTTATAGTACTAATACATATCACTAAGATAATGTGTCACATTTTTGTAGTGTATAATATAATTTCCAAATTATAGACAAGACAAGTGTTTACAGATGCACTACAATAAAATTGTCTCAAATTGCAAGCATGCCCTCCCGTCGGCAAACACCATTAGCTGTACTACAATAAAAAATATTAAACAAACATTCGGAGCCGCCGGATGAGACAAGATGTAGATGCGCATTTTGAGGTAATATTTCAAAAACATGTGCCTACACACGGCCAGTTTTTTTATATCTTGCAGGCTAGCGTTTGGCCATAATATCCCCCGGTGATAAGCAATGATTGGTGAACACGTTAGGCCTACAATACTCAGACTCTGAAGCTGTGTGGTGCCGGAACACCGTAAGATTATTGCGGCAAATTTTCCCCTTGGTTTTGGTAAGCTACTTTTTGGTAGCAAGTCAGGCGGAACATCGATATAATATGCTCCTACCACCTGTTGACGAACACCCGTCCTAGGTTCGAACCAGCGACCTCTCGCTTAGAAGTCATGCCACATTGCAATAGGGCGCTCAAAACCTACCTACTTTACTAATCGTGATTTCTATTTAAGTGTTAAGCATACTACCAAAATAAAAATCACATGAAAATATTAACTTAGATCTAGGACGACGATTGATATTATGTATTCACGTGAACAGTCTTTTCTTAATCCTACTAACAGCTAGTAGTTGCTATGTATTTAAAGCTTAAAATAAATAAAGTACCCACATGAATTCTCAATAAAAATAATACTTACGTAATCTACTTAACATCACTCTAACTCTAGAATACCTACATTACAAAAAGTTCAATAACCTATAATACTTGCTTCTTTTGTAACGATAACTCAGAAAATTGTACCTAATAAAGCGACCAACAAGCTGAGACAAACTCAGAGCAAAAAAGGATGCAAAATATAACACACAATTTACCTAATCATACTTGTCACGTCTACACGTCGTCTCATCAGTGTTGCAAGTAATTTGATATGATTTGCCGTGAGCGGTATTATTGTCTAAGTGCAGGTGCATCGGGTATCGGCCTATGTCGCTACAAGTGCCACGACATCGATACCAATATTCGATCCGAGATCACTGTTAAGTGCGCATCACTTTATGTAGAAAAAAAGTATTTGTTAAGTTATCGCTCGTCGTTTTTGCTCTTGTCTTTTTGTTTGATTCTAAATCAAATAAATAATAATAATAATAATAAAAGTAGTATACAAAATCAGAGGTTTCGTTAGGTTGAATCTTAGATTTTTCGGTTCTGAGTAGAGTAACTCTATATTTCATTATATCTATGAAAATTTTATAATGATAGCATCAACTTTGAATCTATGGACAAGTAACTAGCCAACCAACCAGCATCTACATCTATTCGATTCTTGCAACGATACAAGCGTCGGTATCAACCTGTGTAGGGACAAGAGGCCACCCCCCGTGGGGGTTGGACAAAAAACCTTGGATGAATGGCTAGAATACGTTTGGATAGTTGTCTATTTAACCGACATTCACAATGTTAACCATTACATATTGTACCAGTATACATTTCATAGTAAGTTCATCAAGAAACGATCGTATCATACCGTCGATAAAAAAAACATAAATAGTTATTTTTTTCATTTTAGTTGATGTAGCATTATTCGTACATAGAAGGTACTACCTACCTATTTTGAACCCATACCTATTATTCTTGATTTAATTATCGACAACAATATCGAATATATTTTTGAAGTGAGTCTGAGTGGAGGTATAAAATCTACGATATACTCTAGCAAACCAGGATAAATCGATTCCAAAGAAGTTTCAGTCCAGTTACAATAAATATTTGCACATTGGTGTTCTACACAAACGCAAGCCAATATAATCTACATATCAATTCTAACATCTCATTCAAGTGCTCTAATCAATAGATACCAATCGAAGCTCTAAACTAATTCCAAAGGCAGTCGAGTGGTCGCGACACCCGCCTCTTAAGACAAAGCATAGAAACCCGACGCCAGACTGATAGATTACCCAGTAGTAGAGAAAGTACAAATAGTACACTCTATTATTATTATTATGGTAGCTGGAAGTTTGGAGAACGGAAAATGTAGATAAGTAGGTATCTATAGCATAGAAGATACGTACGCTTCGCATCGCCGTCGCCTCGCAATCCACATTTAATTTTGTTAATATCAGAATTTTATGAACCTAATAGAATGGAATAGGCATTTTAAAGACCCATTTTAAATGTAGTATTTCGTTATACTCTTAGTGAGAGTTTTAACAATTAGGCCTATATGTTTGATTAAATAATTAATTATCGATAAATGTTACTTAGGCCTAATTTGATAATAAAATTAATGCTACTCTATATAATATGTATACTCTATACTATCTCACAGTCCTTCATCCATTCAGGCCGTTCTATCAGCGCATTTTTTGAACCGCGTTTGATGAGCGTGATATTTATTCGTATACGTGTGCTGCACAAAAATAATTTGCCAAAACCCATGGGTGATCCATGGGTGACCCATGGGTTTTAGCAGAAAATATAGCCTTACTTGCATGCCTAATTTCATTCAAATCCGTTCAAATGCTTTAGCGTGAGGATTTCGAAATTTTCACAAACAGTAGTTTTTATCCACCTATGACCTAAAGTAATGTACACTACCTATTTACTGTAAAAAGTTATGCAATAATGGAACACAACAAAACAACATCATTGTACTTCTAACTGTTGATAAATTAAAAATCAACGAGACCGTAACTTTAAACAAGCGGAAAATTTACAAATAATTAAACATCCAAAATAGGGCACGCTTCCGCCAAGATAAGTATCTCTAAGAACAGATTAAAACGGTATACTCGAAAGTGCTGTCCAAGCAGAAAAAAACATGCTCTCGAATACCGTGCACCGAATTATTAGACAAAGAATGTAATGTGAAAGAAAGAGCGGGCCGAGTAAGGCTACCCTGGGGCACGCCGACTCCCATACCTGCAGTGCAAGGAAGCCGTGTACGCAGAGACAAAATAAGCAATTCCATCCGATCGGTCCCATGTTTGTCCACCACTAGAGTCTTGGCCGAGTAAACACGAGGCCTCACGTCCGCAAATACCATGAGGTCGATGGAGTCGGACGCTGTCGCCCCATCCACGCTTCAAATTATTTTTGTCTATGTTAATGCAGCACACGTATACGAATAAATATGACGCTCTTCAAACGTTGTTACTTAGACAAAAGTGCTTCTTACCACCGAGTGCTGTCTAAATACTGGTAATTTTTGTAAATAAAACATGAGTAGAATGTGTGGAAAAGACATGGTATTGCTTCTACGTAATCATAGGCTTGTACAGTGCATTATCGTGATTCCAACCGCAAGAAAGTACTCTAATAGCTAGTAGAAAATCCGTGGTTTATTCTTCCGTGTTAACAAATTACATGCCATGTGCACGTAGTCTCTTTTAAAAAGTAAATTACAAAGTAATCAGGACGGGGCAAAAAAGCTCGATACCTGCAGCGTTTTCAAGTATTGCCATACATCAAACGAAGTCACCGGCACTCGCATACGGTCAGCTAACTGAAATTAAAATTGCCGCGGGGAAAAAATAAGTGTGTGACACACTTAGTTTCCATGTAGGCGCGGCTAATACGCACCGAGTGGACGCGTCACCGGCAGGCGACCGCAGTTTATCTTTCTTTAGTGTGGCAACACTGACGGAAATAGCCGCAAAAATGTTTGCTATTTCATTCCCTGACATCTGCAGCTCCAGCACGCTGAAATTGTTCCTCTTTAAAATGTAAGGTGAATTTTAAAAACCATATTTTATTTACCTAAGCCTTGGTTTTAGTTAGAGCTCAACTTTATTCAGGAGATTAAACATTTTGATAACATAAAATCCTCACTTAAAAGTTACTGATTTTGTTTGTTGGGACAATAATGTAAAAATTTCAAAATGTTAGCGGGAGACCAATTTGAATTCTATTCTGGAAGTTTACCACAAAAACTTTGAACTGAATGTGAGATATTGTTAATAGAACTTGTTGTCAACTATGTAAAAAATCCTAAAAAATAATTCTCTACAGATTACTTTGCAAATACCTAACTAAATTATTATGCCTCAAAAATATAAACAGAAAATAAAATTGCAGGGCTACACAATTGTAGTGCAGGGCGTGAAGCCCCAACAAATGCGAAACATGAACTGTAACTGCACCTCATTCGGAGATAGCAAGGGGAGATGTAACACAATACCTCTTTTATTGGCGATGTTTATTCACGCACAATTTGCGGGAGTTTATTTAGCGTTGGCAACACTCTGACTGGGGTGATCTGATGGTTAATGCGATTAATATGAACTACGTTTTTGTGGACAATTTCAAGTAATAATAATGATTTTTATAATACACTTATTTTCTTGTAGATATGTATAAGTATTATGTGGAATGCCAGTGACGCTACTCAGAAAACAAAATTGAGCATTTTTTTTTATTATTTCTTATCTTTCATTAAAAATTTTTTTTATAACCGTAGCTTATGACTATTATTTATTTTGTGGCAAAGGCACAGTTTTACAATGTAAATCTGTGGCTTAGGGCAGATATCAGACGACTTGTCAAACGTGAATCAGATTATAGGTACAGTCCGGCAAGTATAACTTGGCGTGCCTGTGCGCCACTGTGCTTTTACTTTGTACTTTGATAACAGTTTCTCTTAAACCACTTTTAATTACTTTTGGCATTATTGAACTAGTTTAATGTAGCAGATTTATCAACAATAATGTCGCGGTAAACTCTCAAACGTCAAACTCACAGTTTCAATTAAAAGAATTAGTTCCAAAAACGACCACCGCCAAGTTATACTTGTGGCACTGTAGGTACCTATATTTTTAAAGCTTACTAGCAATGTGGGTTGCACATTACTAGTAGTCTTGTTAACCCCTCCAACTAAGCTAAATATGTTTGTGTCTGGAGTGGGTTTACGTCAATAGTGCAATAGGTGGAGATCGAACTCACGACCTCTCGATCACCAGGCCGACGCCTTAGCCATTGGGCTATTGCCTCTTATATATGTTTTAACAGAACAAGAAGTTTTGCCACTGCATCAAGCTACAGTGACAAACTCTTCATCTAAATGCCTTTGATGAGACTCTACCTTTAAATAATGACTAAAGAATGTAACATAAATTGAATTGAAATGAAATCATATAAAATGTACCTACAATGTAAATGTAAAATTTTAAAAATAAATATGTTTATGTTAAATTTTAATTAATCCTTTTAATCATTATGATAATTTCCACTAAAAACTTATTACAAATTCAATTATCTACAAAAGTGAACCCAAACAATAATTACCTATACAATTCTGACACCTACTGTTTAAAGCAGGGGTCACGGAATGCTTGAAATTAGCCACCGGTACGTGACTCTGTCTTCTTTGAGTAACGACTACCGTACCGTCTGCTAATATTTACATTATACTAATGGATGTTAAGCTTTTAAACATTTTATAGAAATAACTAGCGACCCGCCCGGCTTCGCACGGGTTGAGCAGTTAGGTTCTATGTCTAATTTTTTTTCATCAGCAGCTTTGCACCGAGTATGAATTAACATTTTGAACAATAATCACCATAATTCAACCAATTTACACAAAACCTTAACAAATAATACGAGTAAACCTTCCTTATGAATCACTCTATGTATTGGTGAAAGCTGCATGAAAATCCGTTCAGTAGTTTTTGAGTTTATTTACCGCGAACAGACAGAGACGCGGCGGGTGACTTTGTTGTATAATGTGTAGTGATTGCAACGCGGGCAATTAGTCTAATGTTAGTTGATTTTCGCAAAATAAAGATATGTTAAGACGAGTGTGAATGGGTCGATAGAGGCCGACCTAGGCGAACGTATCATGACCAGATCAGGATGGTCAAGTCAAAAGAACCTATAACCGGCGAGCGTGTATGAAGGGATGTATAAAGGGAGCACAGGGATGTAATCAGGGATAATGTGTCGGACTCTGGGAGAGCCCTGCGTCCAGCAGTGGACTGACACCGGCTGATCGTGATGATGTATGAAGGCAAATGAAAGTGGAAGAAGCGAAAGAGGTCAGTATGTCAGGATCGTAGCATGTGGAAAGAAGTAGTCTCTGCCTACCCCGACGGGAAAAAGGCGTGATTTTATGTATGTATGTAAATATATGTTTTAACTCTTTCAGCTTCAGAATAGGGAAATAAATAATGTAACCGTGTTATTAGCAATTGAGATATATAACATCTACTCTTGAAATACTTTAGGCGTTTCATATTACAACAGTATTGGAGAAGGTACTTGTAACATGTAAAAGAACTTTGGTGAGATGTTAAATGTGGAATCTTTTTCAAATCCTATATAAAGTAGTGTCATACTAGAGAACCTACCTACCTTTTTACAGACATACTGTCAGAGAACAAATTATTCTCTATTATTCTGTGCTAACTACTCCACGAGATAATGTTACCGTGTCTGCTCTATGAGGGCATATTCTATTTATATCATTCTATAATTTTTAGAGTCCGTCTCACGAAATAAGTCTCGCAGACTTGGCGCTGCAGTCTTCCGAGTTGCGACGGAAAGTTGCTAGCCTTTTAAGTTTTGCTTTAGACTGCCTAAAATTCCATATAACATTATTCTTAATAATTCTTATAATTCATAAATTAACATCAGGTGAGGTAGTGGTCAACCACTACCCATTTTTGCATAAAAAAAATTATTATTATAGGATGAATAAAAAAAATTTTACCAATGAATTTAGGTAATAATTCGATGTTTTGAACTCGTTATTAAGCTATAAAATAAAACATACATGTATAAAATCACGCCTTTTCGGCCACGGCCTTAGTAAGTTCGACAATTTGCCGTGGGATTTCACTCGTGAGATATACTCTACACTAACTGTAGTTATCGTGACGTGAAGTAATCGCGATTCAGACATCTAAGATTCCATCTTTATGATTTTTATTATATCTGTAACGCGTTACGTCGATGGTAAACACGCTAGGGCAAGAATGACGGTGAAACATCGTTAAGAAACCAACAACCCCAGCATGGTTGTAGGACACTATCTAGTGCCCGCCTGGCCAGTTACCACCCTCAAGTTAGAAAATCTGTCGCCAAACATGTAATGTGTTCCGGCTATCCTTGACAGCCAGTTCCCATTCTAGGCCTAGCGTGCTTACCATCTTCGACCGCATAATCACTTACCAACAGGTGAGATAGTGGTCAAACGATAGCCTATAAGATATAACAAAAAAAATAGAATGGTCTGACTCTTAATGTTGGTAGTAGGTAAGTTGTTACCTAGTTGCTACCAAGAATTGGAAGTTGGTTAAAGTTAGAGTTATAAAAATTAATTTATGATTGAGAGAACACATTTCAAATTCGCGGGATCAAGAATATACAAATGCTTTATGTAGTTAACTTCGATTGTAATAGGTATGACTTTGTTTAGTTATTATAAATCGAAGCAAAAGACGATGCAGTGGCGATAACTTGAATCAAGCGGTTTACCCTCCGAGTGCGTTTGATGACCACCCGATTGCCGTGAAATTGGCCAGGGGTGGGTACACTATACTAGCTAGCAGGAGCTAAGCTACTGTGATATAGATATAGTAAGGACTAAAAGTATGACATAGTTGACGGGGTTGGTTCGAGTATTACCTACTCTTTAAAAAGATCTGTTAAAGTAGATAGGATGATTGCACTCTGCTTACAAATAGTTAGAAAATAAACAGTGTTGGTAAAATATCATGTGATATGAAAATATAATTAAATATATTTTAAAGTATCTACTCTCTATTGAATAAACTTATAAACCAACAAAAAGTGTATGCTTCACTTACCTAAAATTCAAGTAAGAGAGTAAATGATCAATCAAAGTGATACTTATAATGAGTTATCAAAAAAAAATGTGTGGTGTGGTTTTATGAAACCACGATGCAAGTGAAACTTTTTGTATTTGTGTAGCTATGGTAGCTAGCTACTATGACAGCAGTTGAAATAATACATTAGAATTTATACAAATATGGCTACGGAAGCGTCCGCGAATCAAAGCTAGACCTATATGTCATACTATCATATCCACCAATCAAGCTAAAGCGCCAGCTGTAATGCGACATGCGATAGCTGGACGAAAACAATTAAGGCGATCTAATAAAACATTAAAAAAACTTGAGAACAAAGATGGATAACTGTCCGTACGGGGTAAATAGAGCCACTAGAGCCAGGGGGTTGGTACACTTGGACAGGGGTCTGTAGTCTGCGAGTGACGGCCTCAGGATCTCCGCGACTTGTGTCATTCTAATTAGGAGGCTGGACACTCATTGTAATGTAGATTTGGGCGGTCAAGTCAGCAGGAGAGCACATTTCATGATATTAAATAATTTGTCATAGCGACGGTTCTCAAGCTCAATATAATAAAACAACATGGTTATAAGAATAGTTAGGTAATACTTAGGTACAGCATAGTGACACAAATTATATAATAGGTACTGAATCACACTGTAAGTTTTCCGAACAAAAATAAAAAAAAGTAACTACATAGTGATATGAAGTACAGGTTGGCAAAATAGAGTAGACATAAATAGGGGCGCCACTATTGCTATATACTAGTAATCCCGATAGCAGAGAGGGTGGCGGTAATCTTTAAAATTACTTCTTTAGTGGAACTACGGATACTCAAAAATCAAAAAATTAAAATACTACTATTAAGTTGCACAAAAAAGCTTTGTTCATAAATTTTCAGTCACTGACATAGAACATTTTATCACAGATTAGATTATTGCCAGACTAGAAAAAAAATAGTTCCGTTTCAAGACGTTTTTGCCAACCTGTATGTGTTTGTTTTTCCGGCTCTTGATATCAATACATTCTGGTCTGGTAGGTTTACTCCTTGCATACCTACCTAAAATGTGCGTGGGGTTATAACTTCAATGTCATGAAATAACATCTATGTTTATTGATTTAATAACTTTTTTTATTTTAGTAAAAAGTTTGTAATTATTCCCACATAAAGCCTTACGTTACGTCCCATACCGTACGAAGCCATTATCGTCCCTCTACACAAAAAATATTGCTTGTCTATGCATTGAATTGCTCCGACCTCTTTTGTCGATGTCAATGGACCACCGGACATTTTGTAATCTCGCCGTAGGATCTTTTCGTTGGTATTTAATGGAAATGTTGCGCTATTTAATGCGTTTTGTATGGCTTTTGTATGAGGGCGTGGTTTGTAGAGAACCGTTTAATGAATCGTGAACAGATGTTGGCAAACAATGAACTTTGGCTCGATACGGTCAACTACTAACAAGTATTATTTTGTCGGTGTTGTAAAGTGAACTGTGAAGTAAAGTTTGTTTTCGATTTTCAATTATCTTATCTACTATCTTCATCAACAATTGAATATTCATGCGTTTGTTTTCTTTATTTCTGCCCGCAACACAGGTCTTTCATCATATTTCTGCTATAGTCGTATTTTTAATAAGACGAAGCCAACTGACAGTAGCTAATGTCACTTTGTAAAATAATGTTGCCATATTTAAAGTTAAAGTGAAGCGTTCAGTTCTCGTTCAATCAGATGAATGAACAATGAGTGTGAATAGTTAATCATTTCAAACTATAAAAGAATATTATTTCTATAAACTAAACTAGTTGGTATGTACAAAGCACGACTAAAATTCGAACCCCGTATCGGCAGTTCGGCACACTAACTATTCACTAGACAATCGAGGCAATTACATTAATTCAAGGAGTTTTTTCAATCATTCACTTTGTCACAACACTAGTTTTATTTCATCAAAAACTGACAACACAGTAAACGTCAGTTGACTTCGTCTAATTAAAAATACGACCACGGAGAATAGACTCTACTCTTGGTAGAATCCGTGAATACGACTATAGTTAGTCAACTTGGGACAGTTATTTTATTCGTAACGTTCTCATGTTATTCTCTCATCTGACTGCGAAGCAGAAAGGTGCCAGCGGGAAATTTGCGAGAATTATAATATATACGAGAATCATAAAGTTATGGCCATCTCTAATTTTTCATATTGGCTTGGTAGACGCACGGGTCTGCAATTAGACTAGCGACATGCTAGCGACGTACTCGCCCAGATGTCACAGTTGTCATCAAAAAATTAAAAAAAACTAAAACAAAACTTCTTCCCGACAAACAAAATAGATAAGTATCCAGCTTTAATATAAAATAAACAATAATGGATATATCCTAAGCAAAATGTACAAATCAAGCCGTTTTTTTAAGTAAATACGTCACAATACAACTAATCCTCGTCTTGATAAATAATATATAAAAAAATAAAATTGATAATATTGGTGTTGATTGGGTGGTGATATTATTGTAAGTGGAGAAGAGAAGATGAGGATTGTTATTTGTTACAATTAAGTATACTTGCAAGTAAAATAATTTAACCATAATTTACTGATCCCAAGAATGTAGATCAGCTAGATGGACCCTTCCAGTCAGAGGTGTGCATAATATTTGGACAACAAACATTCAGTAATTGAACCGCGGGTGTCCACGACAGGGGCTTCTCTACACTCTCCGCGTTGTCACGCTGTCAGTGACGGAGGTTGACAGGACTTTATCCGATTGTGTGAATGAGAACTTTTACCAAATTGTAGTTTGCGGGTAGGCTGATAATTTAGGTAACTATTTCTAAACACACAAACCTAAAATTAGGTTACACTATTTACACTTCTTGAATTTATGGTTACCTACATCTCTAATTTACAATGACTCTATTGTCTACGACTTATGAGTAATACTAGCGACCCGCCCCAGCTTCGCACGGGTAGAGCTATATGCCTGAATTTACGCATCTATTTGTTGAGTTAGGCTAATTCTAACTATAAAAGTGACCTGCTCATACAAATTCTGTAATAATGTGATAACTACAAGATCTCCCAAAATTATGTTCCGATCTATTTACATAACAACAAAATTTTTCTTACCGATATTAATATAATCCGGCATTCTTATACCTACTGCTATTTTAAATGATTCTGGCAACCCAAGATTCAACGGTTGAACGTTCTCAGTCAAACCTGAGCCACAATGGAACGTAAGTAAGAGAATGGGGAGTAATATTTTATTGAACGACCCTGCCCGATGCTCGAGTGTTGTGTCAATAGAATGAGCGGAGAATTCGATGTATAATGTGAGGAATATTGCGCCGCGGTCGTACGAAACGCAGACGTTACAATAAATCCCGCATTTGTACGCTTATAAATGCGCATGCATTATTGGATGTTGATTGTGACATATACGGATTTACATATTTCGTACAGTGACAACACTGACGATTGTTTTTTTTACCGACTTCACAAAAAAGGGAGTCTCAATTCGACTGTTTTTTTTGTTTGTTACCTCAGAACTCCGTCAAATCTTGAACGATTTCAAAAAATCTTTTACCGTTTGAGAGATTATGCCTCCCGATTTGTCCCATTAAGATTTTATCGAGGTATGACAATTATCTCCGGAGATATACAGATAAATGTCTCAAACGCATACCTTGACGACATATGCATTTGTATATCTTGGCGACATGATACTACTGGCTATTTTCACTTTAGCGGCATGTGAAGTCGGTTTTTTTTCGTTTTGTAAACGATCTTAAATTATTATTTAATATCTTATAGGCTAGCGTTTGACCACTATCTCGCCGGGCCATAGACAAAATCCAATTTATATTTTCATTCACGCTAACGCAATTTCAAAGTGTATGGGAATGACAACTTTGTTGCGGAAACATAAATGTCATTCCATTCATTTTGAACTTGCGTTAGCGTGAATGGAAACAGAAATTGGATTTTGTCTAGGGGGCTGGTAGCCAGCGATGGTGTTGTCAAAGCTGGTGCCCGCTATGCCCAGTATACTCTGATTCTCAAGGGCTATGTTAAGAGCGAACGCGGGGTGCAGTTTTCCATACAAACGTATTCCCCCGTTTCCTCCCTGGAAAATGTTTCTAGAGCAAAATTTGTTCAACTATGCTATCATTTGCTTTTTTTGACTTATCAATTGCAAATACAAATCATGACCCTTCAAAAATCTTAAAGAGGAGATAAAAAGGCTTAATTTCTTTTTGCGATTGGTTGGTCAAAAAAAGCAAGTGATAGGGGGCATAGGCTACAGCAGACCATGATTTTTTGTAGAAACAAATTTTGCTCTAGAAGCATTTTCCAGGGAGGAAACGGGGGAATACGTTTGTACGGAAAACTGAACCTCGCGTTCGCTCTTAAGATTGTAAAACTGTGGCTATGTGCTGCTGGAACAACGTAACGTTATGGCGGCAGATTTTCTCCAACTGTGCGCTAAGAGTGACGTCTAATATAGGGAAAACGAATAGGGTGAAGAAACAGGATGCTGGCCTCGTTCAATTGATGAATAGTGTTATCGTATTACTATGCTATCTATAGTACATAGGTAGTACATATTTAATTTAATACGCAGGTTCTTTGCGTAGTATTTATATTATCTTTGAGTTCTTTGACCACTTCTTAATTTATCGCTGAATGAAAATTAAATATTTTTCAAAATTCATTAAAATATAAATTTTAGTAGATAGGTCTTCTACTTACTTGTTGCCTAAATGGGTTGTGATTATGGATCTATCGGTTATTTAGGTTCAAAGACATTCTGTAATGTCTTTGTTTAGGTTAGTCAAGCCATGTGCCGAAACGAAAGAAAACGAAACGAATAGCTGAAGGTCGAGCTCAGTGGCGGGCCATAAGAGAGGCCTATGTCCACTGTCCAGCAGTGGACGGAAATTGGCTGATATGCTGATAATGAAGCTATGTGCCTCATTACTTTTTACTATCAATTTCATTTTCGAAGTTTTCTGAGTAGCTTCGAAGAGTTCATGATGTAAAGTTGTGAGTAGAAATTCCTCCAACTAAATGAATTTTTAAAAAAAAATTCAAAATTTTCAAAAAATATTTTCTAAAAAAATTTTTCAAAAAAATTTCAAACATTTATTGCTAACTGAACTGCAGGAACAGTAATCAAATTCTGGTAGCCATTTGTCATTACGGCAGTTGCATCTGCAATTTTAATGTTGCCAGCGATAGAGAGATAATTTCCCCGCTACAGATTAATGTTATATCCATTTTCCTCAAGAAGATGCGCTAGCAAATAATGATGATGTTGCAATTTCGTTCTGCATTTAATTGTCATCGTATTAAGCGATGTGGCTGTTAAAATATCAAGGCAAAATAATAGCAAGATACCGCAATATTACAGATTTAATACGTAAGGGGGATTTTAAGGCACTGTCGAATATTTTTTGTCATGCGTTGGATGAACTTTGAAAAATACTGTAAGGGATATTTATGTATTAAATTAGGTTTATGTTTTACATTTTATAAGTATTTATTAACCAACTTCACAAAAGAGAAGGAAGTTCTCAATTCGCGGGTATCTATGTATTTTTTATGTGTGTTACCTTAGAACTCCATAATTTATTAACTTATAGGGCTAGCTTATGGGCTAGCGTTTGACCACTATCTCACCTGTTCGTTAGTGATGATGAAGTTGAAGATGGTAGCACGCTAGACCTAGAATGGGAACTGGCTCTCAAGGATAGCTGCCGGAACATATTAGATGTTTGGCGACAGATTTCCTAACTTGATTTTTTAACTGATTTGAAAACATTTTTTTTGTTTGAATGGGCATACATCTCGTTTGGTCCGATTGTACTACAATTAATCGAGATCTGATGGGTATCTTCTAAGATATGGAGATAAATCCCTCAAAATTACTGCTGAAAATAACTGGCGCGGTGTATACAAAGTAGGTTTTTTAGTTTTTTTAACGAAATATTCGGTCTTATGGAATAGAATAGGTTTATATTACTTTCAATGTTATGGATGACTATTTGTGATCAAGTCTCTAAATAGCGGGTTGGGATAGTTGCAGAGTGTAGATTGGGCTAGGACAGCTGTTTAGTACTTCATCATTCTGAAAAATCTTTCTTGGACGGCATTAGGTGTCATTTAACATTAGGTGAGGTTGAGGTGGACTGCTGATCCGTCCTTATACATCTTTATAATACAACGCTTTTATGAAGATCACTAGTTACTAGTCAATCGACTGCAAAGAACTGTTCGCATGTGAACGGCTGCTTTAGTTTCCAGGCTAATGACGTCATCGTCGGGCGGCATGGGTCACGTCAACAACATGGGAGGTCTGGCCGCGTGTGCAGGTCCCGACGCCAAGCCCATGCAGTTCCCTCTGGCGCAGCGGAGAAAGAGGAGGGTACTTTTCACGCAAGCACAGGTAAAACACTGTTAATTTATTGGAGTAACATCCGTACTCACAAACAAAACTATAAGGTCTCAAGTACTCGCTAATGCAAAGGGTCGTTTAAAGCAATACATTATGTTTTATTACTTAAGTCTACCACTACCACTATGCGTAAGTTTTTGTAAATATAGCTGGACCAAACAAGGCAAATGTTGAGTATCTACATCTGTGTTGGTCGCCAAGTCTACTGAGTAGACTTGGAGATAGATTATCTTGGATTGGATTATCAAGTCATATCCTTCTAAGTAGACTCGACTCGACTCAAAAAACACAAATAGATACAAATTATTATCCATCGAAAATTCTTCATATGAAGTTATAATATTATTTAAGCCATGAGAACAGCATTCGTAAAAAGAGAAGGATTTAAGACGTAAATTGATTTTTGGATTTTTTTGGTTTTAATTCATGCTGTCGTCAAAAGGGGCAAGTTAACATGGCTGGTGTAGTCTTGCTATCAAGTAACCTAGGTATAATAGTCACAACATCACTTACACTGTATCACTTTACAGAAGCAGTGGTAGAAAGTGACCTTTATTAATTCGTAGATTCGTAGTAGTAATGTTTGAGGACTGAATCTACGTCGATTTATCAATAACTCACTAATAATTTACTTGGGTTATTTTGGAGTAACGATTTTATTAAGGATTTTAATTATAATAAGGATGTAGTAGAGTCTAATTAGCATCTTTTCGAAGTAATTTTTGAAGTAAAGTTATTTTTGAAAGTGAATGTGAAAGTGAAAGTGAAAGTGGATTTTAGTTATTTTATTATAATTAAGCTTCGGATTTGATTATTGAAGAAATTTGATGATAATGATAATGAAGCGTCGGTTTCTTCTACCTAAAAAATGGAATTTAGCTTTAAATTGTAATTAATCTCTGTACTTTACTCTGTATCTTTCATAATATATAGCATACAACTTATCTCAGCAAAAATAGGTAGCTAAATATAAGTAGGTAATGTCGGAGTAACTTTTGTTCATTTCACCCACTGAACAAATTCCCGCTCGCTACCCTAGCTGGGGTGCGTATTTGCCGATCATTTTACAAATAAATATGGCCTAGGGGGCGCTACTGCCTGCCTGCGTTAATTCGCAAAGGCGTATCTTCACGACGCGACAGCCACACATGTAGGCTATGCACGATCTTAATATGTCTAGATAAGAATTTCCTCAAGGCTATTTATTCACTTTGGTATGTGAAGGATACTTCAAAAAGGATGCAAATCAGGCGAGCATTTGTAATTTACAATAAGGCAGTTATTGTTAATTACAATTGCTTAGATTAGATTAAGTTCCCATTATAAACATGCCGTCTCGATCGTATCGTAAAATTTTTGGAGTTTTTTATTGTGTTTACTGCGTCGTAAATTGGTGTAGAGCAACAATCAAACTAAAATGAGATTCAGCATTTATGTGTAGAAATGAATATATTACCTACCCAATAACATCATCATCATAATTTTTTATAATTAATTAATATCTTTAAAATTAATTAAATTCAAACGTTGATTTTGAACATTGTCCATTGTCCTTTCTATCGTTGACCGTATCACCGATTACCAGCAAGTATTTTAGTAAAGCGTTGCTTTTCTTCAATAAAAAGTAATACCATCTGATTTGTCATGCCATCTATAGCCCACTTTACTTAGAGGGGAGATTTCGTCAGACAGTTTTATTGCCGAGATGTCGGGAACGGGAGGTACCATGGCAACTCTATCCGGTTACCGATTATACGGGGATTTAGTGCAGCGCCAGGCAGTATAATTTTGTGTGTATAATAGCTATATTCGAGTCAAAAAGGTGTCTTTATTGAAGTATTCACATGTATAGTAAGATAGAACACCTGTCATGTCAATGATTACCTATTATAAATGCCATACCCTAGTAACAGGGTCCATGTATATAGTATACTTAGAAATAAGGACACTTGTAGGTATATGGCTTGCATTAATAAATAAATAATATGTGCCTTAGCATTAGGAAGTGCCTTGCTTGAGACATATTTGGACTTATTTTATTAATAAGGTAGGTACGAGTAGCGTTTATTTTCCAACTTCTAATAACTACCGTTTAGGTAATACAAGAACTTTTTAAAGTGAAATTTTTATTTACATTGCCTCAATTTTTTTCGTCCTTTTATCGCATGTCGCTTCATGTCGCATGTCACCGGTGATTTAGCTTGAATAGTGGGTATGATGGCATTTAGGTCTAGCTAATGTGTTATATCAACTACTGTCATAGCTACCTACCATTGCCACACAAGTACACATAAACAAAAAAATCACTTACATCGTTGTTTCACAAAACCACACTACACTTTTTTTTTAAATTTATATTTTAATATCAGTAACATTTTACAGTTACCTATAAAACATAGATTAGATACCTACCTACCTATAGAAAGTTATTTAACATATTTTGATAATTGATGGTTAATAAGTTAAATAAACTGGTCAAGTGCGAGTCATACTCGCATACGTATGGTTCCTTATCACAGTAGGACGGACTGAGAGCTAAGTCTCATAAATAGGGTACCCTTTGGGTAGTTTGGGTACGGGACCCCAAAAAATACGTATGTAAATCTCACAACACTCGGGTGTTTACAAATCATATAAATTTCAAAGGTTTTTTCGCGTGCTGATATTCCTATTTAAAGTGCATGTTAGCTTTGAATAAGACTTTTATAACACTGTTCCCTGTTACATGCGTGGCGGATAGAAGTAATTACATGCTTTTACCAGACTATTATATATTTTCTGTGCTTTTACTTACTTGCCAGCTACCAATTGAATAAAATGAAAGCAGTCAGACTGACAACTTTACGCAACAAAACTAGGTACTTATATTTTTTTTTACTAGCAACCCAGATAATTAATGACAAGCACGGAAACTGTAACCGTACAATGAGTACGGTTAGCAGCTCGTACTTATAGATATTCTGTGACCAAAGCCCAAAATTACGTTATCGTAGGCTATTTAATTGCTTCCCCTTTAGTCCCGCCCACCACAAGCTCCGCCCAGGGGGTGAAATGGCTGTACCAACTCGCTGTATGTAATTAATTCTAGCCCGGGTGTTTCCTTCCAGTTTGTTTTAGTATTTCTCTGTGTGTGTGTGTGTGTCTAGAAAGTCAGAGGTAGGTGAAATTTAAATCCATTAGCTGGTTGGTTTTCTCTGTTATTGCGTAGGATGTGGTACCTACTACCTAGTGCCTAAGTGACGTCCAACATGTTGGTAAGAGATCTTTTGGTTCCCATGAGACGTTCATTTCACGCTTAGGGTAAATAGAGAGCAGTGTGTAAAATCCAACGAAGCCTAATTTTCCCGATTCGGCGTACCTAAGTAATAAGACAAGTCCTATTATTTATTCTGTGGTAGATAATAGGTTAGGTAGACTCAGTAAGTAAGTAGATTAATAGGTCCCTCATTTGTAAAGGATGATAAAAGCGACGATTATTTATTATTCCTAATAAAAAGCTGGACTCCTAGTACGAGGTTTTATCGTAAACGCTTTTGACAGATTTCACATAGTTTTCGACTTATTTTGGCTCCCTGATTGGTCTAAATTTAGTGCAGTGTAGTAACCACTAGAAGCGCTGTACTATTTTTCATACAAAATTTGTTCGATATACGATATCGAGTTTGGTATGAAAACTCGTACTATGGGTACTGGTCAAATACGTCATACTTACCTATAACATTGCGTGGATAGGGTTTCATAAAAATTGTGAAGTAGGTACACGAACAGCAAAGATTTGTATTTTTTTTGTATTTGACCTACTTATTTACGGCTTTTGTGGCGTGAACTAACTGCAGGGTTGTTCTCAATAATTTGAAAGCAAATTCGGATTCGGAATCTGCCTCTCCTTCGACTTAGATCTTTTACTCACATCGGTTACTTTTGATACTTATTTCGATTAGAAAAAATTAGCGATTCTATTCGGATATGTTTCCGCGACCAAATATCTCATGGATTTATCAATATTCAAAAATCAAAATAAAGCTTCCGAATTCGAATGTATCCGAGTGAAATGAGAATAGCTATGCTGATCGACCAGGCACGTGTAGGTAGGCACAACCTATCAATGTAAATCTGCAATAACTTGGGTATTCAGTATTCACGTAACCTAAACCTCTTGTCGTGACCGGATTATTATTTGTTTAGGTATTGTCTGAAGATCTTAGAATAGATTTCTTTGTCATCTTTTAATAAAGTATTAACATTTGCACCTATTTTGCATTCTAGACATAGATGTTATTAATAAAACAAGCTATCTTTTCTTCAAACAGCAAACATCTAAATCTGAGTATGTACATACATAAATGTAGTACATAAACATTACTTTACCTACATAACTATAGACATAATATGTAATGCGACCGCTTATTGTTGCTCTATTGTATAAATATTGTAATATATATAACCATTGTTTCCTTTACTTTACTTTACTTTACTTTATGGTGTTCAATTCGATGAAGTGGTTTCTATTCTATAGATAAAGTTGGTAGTTTGTCTAACTGAGTTTTGTATCTGCAGGTGTACGAGCTGGAACGGAGGTTTAAGCAACAGAAGTACCTGTCAGCACCTGAGAGAGAGCATCTAGCTTCACTCATACATTTAACGCCTACACAAGTAAGTAGTAGTACCTACTATAATTAGTTGTACGTATTTGTCTAGGAAGCTGCAAACTTTTAAACCAGTGGATGATACCTACAGAAACAGTAGAAATATTATATGAATTTATAGCACCGAGCCCTCAGACAACCGAGCCCTTTAGCAGTGTGGCACTAGCTTAATGAAGTAACCGGCATAGATGAAGTCACTCTATGAATGAATACTTTGAAACCAACTTCGAGAATGATAGTAATGAGACGTTTAATAGACCTACGTTATGTCCAAGCTATTCAAAGAGCTCGACGTTCTTTAACTAACTTCTAACTTATCATAGAAAGAAAATTAATATAAAGACCTGCTGGCTTATCACGAACTTGGACAGTTGATTATTGGATGAACGAATTGAACTAAATGACGGGGACGCAGCTATGTAGGCTGTATAGCTTTAGGTATCTCTGTCATTTCGTTCATTCCCTATCAAACTCGTGATAGGCCTGCAGCTACTGACTAAAAGCACATATTAATGACTATTGTAAGTGTCTATTATAAAGAAAATGAGAGGGAAGATCACGCACTTTGCCTAATTCGGGCGCATCTATCTATATCTTCAGTACTTACATTGCGCTTTTTGTATACTTATACCTGTATCTTATCAAGGTACCGTTTTTTCTCAAGATTTGATTTAGCAATAGGAATCTTACACGTGTCAATAATGTTTACCGTGTCACACATTACGGATGACAACATTAGGGCGGGGCGACGCCGCCTGCGGCCGCTGCCGCCGACACCAAACCATAAATCAAATCGTAATCGGTTTCATGGCTGCCTCCGGGTGATCGCCCGACCCCTATCAATTACCGAACAAAACGCACCGATACAACGCCACTACTGACAGAGGGCGCGCGACACCGCGGGCTGTTCCGTGTCCTACCACGTCCCCGCTTGTTATTTCTACGCTGGCAACATTAGATACCTACACGGTTAGCTCGTTAAGTTGGTATCTTGTTTCACGCGCCGACGAAGCCACCAGTGGATCGGGGACTCCCTTTGATTCTCAAGAGCCGTCGCGAGGAAATTTTCCTTGTGTTTCGCATTTTTTCTCGAGTGCTGTCTCCAAATTAGTGAAAACGAACTTTGATCTCGGTACACGCATATATTTCATACATTTAAGCAAATATTATACGCAGTTGTGAGGCGAACGAGTGCCATTATTAATATTTCTGTCAGCGACACGCGACCCGTTTTCCCACATACGCGCGCAAGTTCGAAATTCAAATCGTTCATAACAAAGACTCGATAATCTCGGCCGTGTCAATATAAATTTCATAAACTCGGTGTGTAACCCCGACAAAGGGCCGCAAACATCCATGAATAATCTCCATTTTGAGGGTGTCAACACCATTTACGCGAGCGGCGTTTGAATTCGCGCCAAAACAAACGTCGAAGTGAGTCGGCGGGAACAATGGCGGCGAGTGACGCGCGATAATTTGCCGATTATAATGCGGTGCATTGTCGTTGGGTATGCGTGTTGTCGGGCAAGGTATTGTTCTGATCGGCTGGAGTGCACCAACCTGTAATTGGGCCGGTAGTCAGTACTTAGCTAAATTGGCAATAGCTCCATCTCCGTCATTTCACTAATTTCAATAACTGTAATTTTCATTTATTAGTATTTCTGTTCTAGTTTGCAGTAAAATTTACAGCACTAAGCACCATTTGTTGTCTTTATTATACCTTGGTACTTCAAAGTAGAGTTATGGATAGATATGTGATGGATAAATAAAACTAAAAAATACATCTTACTATAAGAATCTTTGTACTGACATACTGACTGACTGACTAACTGACAGACAACGCACAGCCTAAACCGCTGGTCGTTCTCCAAATTTCAAGTCTCTACTTGAAATGTAGAGGGTATATTTGTCTTAGTACGTAAGGGTAAGGGTGTAACTAAGAAAGGATTTTCTAAAATTCACCCTTTAAGGGGATGAAATGGGGGTTCAAAGTTTGTATGGAGAAACAAGATTAGTCTTTTCTATCCGAAACTTCACACAAGTGCTTCATTAAAAAAAATAAGTAAATACGTGTTTCAGGTTTTTTTGAAATTCCACCCCTAAGAGGGTGAAATGGGATAACAAAATGTGAAAATCAATATTGTTTTGGATTGCGCTGAAATTTGACTTACAGCTAGTTATTAGGACGTTAGTTACCTCTGAGAAAGGATTTTCCAAAATTCATCCCTGAAGGGGATGAAACGGGGTGTTTGAGCACCCTCGCGAGTCGAGGGAAGCTCCCGAAATTGCCGGTTCTATTAACAACAAATCGACCGAAAGATTACCACCAGCGTAATGCTTCTCGCGAAATTCCACAACAATCAACAAGAGCTAAGACAATAGGCACTCACCGAGTTTGTCCACAGGTCTAGTGGCAGTGTCCGTCCTGTATGGACCTTCCCAAGGGAGCACGAAATCTTTTACACAGCTCATAACACCGAATAATTTATAATATATTATAATTAGTTCAAATTACAGTGCTTCTTGCACCGATTGTAGTTCGAGACTGCCGGCGGCGATAGTGGCGCCCCGTGTTCAAACTCGACGTTTGGAGACTTGGCGGGACGACGAGAGCGCCATCTTCCCCTTCACTCTCGCTATTATTGAAGAAAATCACGAAATAGAAGCTGGGGTATTCATTCGATTAATACTATCTATCCTTGATTTTCTCCACGAAATCAAGCGCGCGTAACCAAATTAAAAAATCTACAATTAATTACGCGGTTGCAATATTCCGCCCACCAAAATACGAATTACAGTATTTTCTATCAAAATTACTATACGAAACTAAACGAAAAACGAATATTATACTAAATATCTATTTGATTTAATACGTTACGAAACTAAAACACGCGAAAGCAAATAGACAATTTATAACAATAAACAATAACAACACAATGCCATGATTGGCCAAAACTAAGCTAAGTTCGCATAATACTAAACGAAACGATTTTATAGAAAGAGGCTTATTTTAGTCTGCTATAGGCAAAGGGCACAGCTTTACGAAAGGTCTTTGGAATTGACCGTTTTGTGTATTTACCGTCGCGACGCGACATATACCGTCTTTAGCACGATGCAACTAAACGATGCGTCCGAGCGACCAATTAAGTGGTTTTAGGTTTTCGTCTTTGATCGATACCAAAGATCCTAACTTGGGTTCCGACGAAGCAGTTAGCCATTTAGCACGTTGGTTCAGCGTGTGCAAGTATTCCATGTGCCATCGTTTCCAGAAATCATGATGAAGTTTAATATTCGAATCATCTGATTCTGGGAGCGATGTCAGAGGCTCAAGCGTGAGAAAATGACCGGGGGTTAACACCGAAAAGTCATTGGGATCGTGTCCCATTTCACACAACGGGCGTGAATGCAACAACGCTTCAATTTGAGTTGCTACGGTCAGAAATTCCTCATAGGTTAATCTGGTTACCTATAACGCGAGTAAACTGTGTTTTAAACGAACGAATATTAGCCTCCCAAGGACCACCAATGGCAACAAACTGTTGTAGGCACCGACTAAATTAGTGCCGCGATCGCAGTGGATCTGCCGAGCAGCGCTGACATCTGCCGAGACGCGCAACGAATCTGCGCAATGCACCAAGAAAGGCCTCGCTAGTCAATCCGATGACTATCTCGATATGGACAGCCTTTGTAGCAAAACAAATAAACAAACAAATATATGTTTTGAATGGCCTTGATCCACCAAATTAAAAAATCTACAATTAATTACGCGGTTGCAACACGGGGGTTCAAAGTTTGTATGGAGAAACAAGATTAGATAGTATTTTCAATCCGAAACTTCATACAAGTGCTCCAGTAAACAAATAAGTAAATATCTGTTTCAGGTTTTTTTGAAATTCCACCCCTAAGAGGGTGAAATGGGGTAACAAAGTGTGGAAATCAATATTGTTTCGGATTGCGCTGAATTTTGGCATGCAGATAGTTATTACGACCGACGATTATTATTAGTTACCTCTGAGAAAAGATTTTCCGAAATTCACCCCTGAAGGGGATGAAACGGGGGTTCAATGTTTGTATGGAGAAACAAGATTAGATAGTCTTTTATATTCGAAACTTAACACAAGTACTTAAGTAAGTAAATACGTGTTTCAGGCTCTTTCGAGTTTCCACCCCTAAAAGGGTGAAGTCTGAGATCAATATTGTTTCGGATTGCGCTGAAATTTGGCATGCAGATAGTTATTTTGACTTAGGGATAGCGGTCTGGGTTGATCTTAGTGGATAAGAAGGAATTTTTCAAAATTCTCTCTTCAAGGGGATGAAGTGGGGGTTCAAAGTTTGGATAGTCATTTTATTCGACATTTCACACAAGTACTTCTGTAAATAAATAAGTAAATACGAGATACAGACTTTTTCAAAATGCCACCCTTAGAGGATAAACTGGGGTAACAAAGTCTAAAAATCAATATTTCGGATTGCGCTGAAATTTAGAATGCAGATAGTTATTATGACGTAGGTATCCGTTCAGAAAGGATTTTCTAAAAAATCCTCCCGGATACGGAACGGGGATTCAAAGTTTAAATGGCGAAACAAGATGAGATAAAGTACGTGTTGTATCAGAATCAGAATCAGAAATATTTATTGCAAAACTGGGTGTTAACAAGATGGTATAATTTATGTTAATTTGTTCCAACAGCTTGCCCATTTTGAGCGTGCAATATAAAAGTATATGAATTTACTTACATTACAATAATATAATGTACTTAATTACTAAATTAATTGGCTACTTTACAAATATTTAGACATTTACTACATATCTATATATACAGGAAAACATAACAATAAGTCTACATTATATTGAAATATTCCTTAAGACTATAATGCGTTATAAGCCAGGATTTTAAGGACGTTTTGAATTTATTTCCGTCCAAAATCTTGAGGCCTAAAGGTAGGTTGTTATAAATTTTAATTGCTGCTATACAAACACTTTTATGGTACATATTATTATTTACTTGTGGTATACATAAATTATACTTATATTTATCCCTTAAGTTATCAGCACGACATGATTTTATTTCAGAAAAGAAGTTTATATTGTTTTTAACAAAGATGCATATTTCATATATATAAATATCTGTCAGAGTGAGAATCTTATAGCCTTTAAATATATTTCGTAATGTTTCAGTGTTTCGTTTTCTGAAAATCATACGCAAACAACGTTTTTAACCGACTTCAAAAAAAGGAGGAGGTTTCTCAATTCGACCGTATTTTTTTTTTTTTTTTTTTTTTTTTTTATGTTTGTTCGCGGATAACTTCGTCGTTTATGAACCGATTTCGATTATTCTTTTTTTGTTCGAAAGGAGATATCCCAAGTGTGGTACCATGGTAATGTTATCGAGGTATGATAAGTATCTCCAGAGATATTGAGATAAACATCTCAAAATTGGTACTGAAAATGAATAGCGCGGCATTGAAGTCGGTTGTTTTTTAGTTTTTAAACGATATTATTGTAGAATGAATGTAGAGTCTATGTCCACAGAATTTCCCCAAAATATAACTCCGTAACTCAATATAAAATAGGCATATCCATAATAGGCATTTAAAGCAATTTTATGCGAAGCTATTTCTGTTAAGTTAGACAGGATGTTACAGTACTGGGATCATTTACTATTTATTTTAAGGATATGAGACTTCCAATTAAGATGAGTGTCAATATTCACACCCAAGAAATTAGTTTCCTGAATTAAACTTAACTGAGTCCCTTTGTAATTTATATTTAACTGAAGTGGTGTCTGTTTGTAATTTTTAAATTGAATCAAATTGGTTTTTGTTACATTTATTTGTAAATTTATGTTTTGTAACCAATTATTCAATTAACCAATGTAGGATTATTCAAAATGGGGTAGGTAACAAAGTCTGAAAATTTGGGTTTTTCGGAATTGCCTTAGTCACGCGATAACATGAAAACGGGTGAAACGATTCTTATTTGATGTCTTTAATGATAGAATCGTTTTTACATAATATCGTTTAAAAAACCAAAAAAGAACCGACTTCAATGCCGCGTTATTAGTTTTCAGTACCAATTTTGAGACGTTTATCTCCATATCTCTGGAGATACTAATCGGACCTCGATAAAACTAACATGGTACCACACTTGGGACATTTTATTTTTAACAAAAAAAAAGAATAATTAAAATCGGTTCATAAACGACGAAGTTATCCGCGAACAAACATAAAAATATATAAATATATATATATATATACGGTCGAATTGAGAAACCCCCTCCTTTTTTTGAAGTCGGTTAAAAAGAAAAGTTTTAAGTAAATAAAAGAAGTTTTTAACGCGGGCGAATCCGCGGGGCACTTCTAGTATTTAAATTTTTTTAGTTTTATTTAGCATCCGAAAAATTACTTTAAATCCATATTGGTAACTTATCTTAGCTTAAAAACAAATTCAGTTCTTATTCATACATTTTATAGAAGTACAAACTAAAGGTGGCTTTCCAAGATAGCTTTGCTAAGAAAATTTGTGCAGCGAGGATGTGTAGCGAGGCTGTGAAAATGTTTTGGCGTTTTCTCTACTTCTAGGGGAAATATTTAAGAGCTGGTATCACTCAGATTGTCATCAGTAACATACCACAGAACATTTCACATAATGCTTCAATGTAGGAAGTTGTATGTTCAGTATGCTACAACGTAAGTACCTACCAAGCGCGCTTGTTAAACATTTACTACTAACACTTATGTGCGTAAAACGCACACAAGCCCTTCAAATCTGGCTCGTTGTTTTTGTTGTAATTGCAGTGAGACTATATCTAGCTATACTATTCTAGACAGTAGACAATCGAAACATTGCACCGCAACACATTACTCGCCAGCCTCGCAACACATCGTCGCAACAAATTCCTCGCTTGTATAACGATCTCGCTACGCTAAGCCCTTTTCCACCAAAACTGCGTTGAGCGAGGCTGAAAAATTGAAGTTGTGGTGATAGGTACTATTGGCACAGAAAAAATAATAGTTTATTTCGCGCGTCACTCCGCTTTCTCATTCAGCTCTGATTGATACGCAGCCTAACTTAGGTTTCTTATTATTGAATAATCCGAAGATAACTGTCAATATCAGCGGCTGGACACCATCCAGTCCAGAGTAAATCCAGAGAGTGATTGTGTGGCGGTGACACTGACAGCTAGGGCTGAGCGGTGCGCGTGCCTGCTGAATCGATGACAGAATTACCGGAACAACATAATTATATTCCCACTGTTTACGATTTATGAGTTTTCTTTTGAAACTGTCGGTACTTTATTGTAGTTATCTGAGCATCTACTTACAAACCTACTAGTACTGTACATAACCAAAAACATACAAAAATGTGGTGTGGTTTTATGAAACCACGATGCAAATGAAACTTATTGTGTAGCTATGGTAGAGCCTAGCTATTATGACAACAATTGACATGACACATTAGTATGTGTACAAATATGGCTGCGAAAGCGTCCGCCAAACACATTCTAAACCTGAGAGTCATACATCATATCCACCAATCAGCGCCGGCTGTATTGCGACTTGCGATAGCTGGTCGAAAAAAAATGAGGCGATGTAATAAAGTTTCACTTTAATAAGTATACTTAATTACAGAAACTGTGTTTAATTCTAGAGATATCCATAGGATTACCCATGACAACATATTGTGTACTTAGAGGTTACCCTGCGGCTGCGGCTATATCCTATCAAAAAAAAAATAAATTATCCAAATCGACAACGATCGCGCTGAAGTTGGTTCAATAAACTATAGAATATATCACAGGTTGTCTGCAAACTCTTAGGTACCTAGTATTAGATACATATTATTGTTATCGTGGCAGTGGTTCTACCTACTACTTCTTTATTACTCTGTCTGCACGCTTGGGTCTTTTAAACTACGCAACGGATTTTACCGCAGTTTTCATCAATAGATAGAGTGATTGAAGAGGAAGGTTTATAAGTATTAAACGCGAGCAAAGCCGCGGGTGCAGCTAGTGTATTAATAAACTACTGCTATCTAAAGTGGAATATTTAACTTTGGACGTACAACTATGAACTAAAGGTGTACTAAGTCTTACTTAACTTACTCTTACAGCAGGGCTAGCATGGTCTTATCCCCGGGGAAAGACAAAATTATTTCCCTGTTTTTCGCCACTGACAGGAGAACAACACAACAATTTAAACGCTTGGTGAAGTTTAACCCCGAGTTTTGATTTTGTTTCGTATTAAAAAGTTAAAAAAAAGAATTGATTAGAAGTCAGTGGGCGTTTATCATTGTCGAAAAACTTTACTTATAATTTGCCTTCTCCACCAAACAAAACACGGATAGGTGGAAAGACAAAATAGTCCCCTTGCCATGCTAGCCCTGCAGGACTATTATTTTTTCTGTGCTCTTACTTCACTTAGTCTTAACTTAACTTAGTCGTCACTATTTACTCACCTACCAACAAGTTAGATTTAAATACCCTTTAACAAATAATATCGTCAATCTGATTTAAATCCAATGCCCCGTTTAGAAACCAAAGCGGTGTAAGCCTACAGAGCAGAGTTAGCGCATTTCATCCTTGCATATTCATAGCGCAGTTTAAATACAGGCCGCGCAATAAAGGAGAACTCCCGCCTTGATGGCCACAATATTCTGCATAGGTCGAGAGATGACGACCGATTCACGGTTCCAACAATGCGTCAGATTATTATTTATCTATTTGATAGGCTAGCGTTTGACGGTTTGACCCCTATCTCGCCTGGTGGGAAGCAATGATCGTCGAGAATGGTAAACACGCTAGGCATCATTCTATGCCTACTGACTTTCAGACTTTTAAATAAAGTTAAATTGAGCAGTGGTGTTCAACCAACTGTGATGATCATCTCCCTAAAAGTCTGAAAATTTTAAAAACAAATGATTAAACATTGACTCAAATGGTATCGGAATAGACGGAAAACTTGACATAAACATCTTTAATTGTTAAATATCCACAGTGAAGGAAACACGGCAACAATTGCGAAAATATTGCCGCATTAACTATAGGTTTCGATGTGGGTAAAGCGGTGAGGCTCATTTAGTAATTTATAATTCGATTTTATATCGGTAACATTTTAGTAAAGTAGGTAGATAGTAAAAATGAAATATGTGAACCGTTATTATAGCTATCCATTTAAGTTTGACATTAATTATCGTATTAAACATTAATTTCATGCCACTTCAAGTTAAAACTGTTCGTCATCTCTTATACCACGATGGCCACAATATTCCGCAGTATTTGACGTTGGGAGCAAACAGAGGGCTCGCGTTTCGTTATTTAAGTTAAGTAAATTTCGATGTTCGCGACGCCGCCACTGTTGGCATTGCCTTCCCGGCGGACTAGTCGGCTACGATTTCAACTTACTTTGATTTCCTTATAATAATGTTAATGGCCATAAATTAAATTGTAGCTATTTTAGAGTTTATGTGCGTTACTTAGGCTTCTCTAGGCATTGTAGATTTCGTATAAATTTTGTGAATCCTTATTAAAAACTCAGTAAAATTACTTAAGAGTTTACATTAGGTATACTATAGAGGTCTATGGTAATTATTACGCAAATCAGAAACAATAACTCATCTACATACTTAAAATGTCTTTAAAAGTACTCGTTTTAATCAATAAAAGTCGATCTTTGACCTCCGTGAGAGCTTCCGAAAAAACAAAACAATAGGTACATCACAAAAAATAAAACAAAAGGGTGCTATTAGAAAACAATCCTTCCTCTTCATTGTCTATGGTCACGTTTACGAACACTGCCAGCGGATGCGGCACATGCGGGTACTCTGGGTACTCCAGATATTAATGGGAGCAATAAGATAATGGCGGCTCATGATGAGGAACAATGACTGCCTGTCAGATGAAACTGGACGTCGAGTGTTGCAAGTGGAGAAAATTGCAGCGACACTGACACATGAATCAATTGGCTATCAGAACAGGAAACCCGCCGGTATAGCGGTCGCTGCAATATGCAATATCTACAGCTACACCTTTTCATTTGGCTTTTGAAAATCGTAAAGATATGTTTACTTCCGATTTGAGTCGAAAACAAAGCGGAAAGCCGCATTGTGGCAGATATTTCAAAAGAGTTTTGACAAAGAATCCAATAGTATTTTTTATATTAAACCATCATAATTATTTAAGCTATCCCTTCAACCAAAGGATCCTCCCGCGGCGGCGCATCGTCTAAGCAGGCCTATAATTTTCCAATAATTCCACTTCACTTTTTCTAATCTCATAATCTGCGTGGGATTTCAATAGGTACACTTCCTGTCAAAGAGAACCGAAATTAAATCATCTGCCATATTACAATTTATTCCACAGTAAAAAAGCATTTCTTGTTTATGGTATCATTGTACGAAATTCGAACTAAGGTATTGAACGCGACCGATACGTCAAAACAATTTAAAAATAGAAATGTAGATCCTCACGCTGTGGTTGGGTAATAACCGCAAAAGTACTGCCAATTTTTGGCTGATTTCACATCTTATTTCTTAATATTAAGTAAGCAATTTGAAAGGGATTATTTTTGTTGAATGGAGTAGTTTTTATTCTATTTCATTGTGAATACGGATTAGTATTAAGGATAATGCACCTGATTCTCCCTTTTGTGATGCAGGTATGAGCGCAATATTACAAACGTACAATGCCATTTGTGTCGTTGAGATCCAGCATTGCGGTATTTGCGTAGGATGAAAAAATAACATTAACTTGCATCTTTTAGTAACTCAATGATTTCAACATATGTATATATTTTTTTGTGAACCAGAACTAGGTATTCCTACATACTTTTTTGAGGTTATGTACCGAAGAGCTAACGCACGAGTAATTTCAATATATACATAGATGAGCAAAAATGTACACAAAATTGTACTATCTATTCTCAATGATAAAGTCTATGCAAAAAGAGAACTGTCGTAGAAATTGAGGGCATTTGAGGGCGCGCGTGTTGGTGGTTCTAATTTACTGTTTTTGTTGACAACATTGCTCTGTCATTGCCAATACGACTAAAAATGTTTGATACCTTGGTAACTAGGTTACTATACTCGTATCATTATCGGGTGGTACGAGGTGGGTAATTAAAGGTACCTTCCTTCCTTACCTTCGAATGTTAGTTCATAGTAAAGCCACGACGGTTCTCATTTTGCACAGAATCTATATTTATCTAATTTATGTTTATATTGCTATGTTGTCTGAAGGTATATCACTCTATTTAATTTCCCCCTACTTAGGTATCTTTCTTTAACCCGTTTCCCATTGCCTCCATAATTATTTCACACATCAACGTCAATACACATAACACGTGAGCTTAATATTAATGTTCACGTCTGCTCATAAGCTACGTTTTAAACCGGCTTTTGTAAACAAACAAGAATTAATTTGATGAATTGGTGTCCAAATATTAGCAATTGCGTCTATACTTCACGGTCGACGGGCAGGGGTCGGTCGAACCATAAATTGGACTTTAGTTGCATGAGAATATGACAATGATTATGATGATATGAGAAGATTAGGATCAAACTGGCTCTAATAAAACCAATATTTTATTAACTAAATTGAAAGATAAGTAATGAATGTTCCGTAAACACAAATAGTAGGTATGCATAAATAATATATAAACAACATAATCTGAGGCTTAAACTTTTCTGAGGTGAAATTTAAGTCTCTTTTCAATATGCATAATTGACCAACCAAGACCTTTTACAGAGACTGAATCTAAACCTAAAAGCCTTCTTTTTGTTTATAAATCAGTAAAAAACTGTCTGTACGCAGACTATTTGGAATTTGGTTTGAACTTGGACTTTGCATTATACTTAGCATTGTAAAATGTTTAGTATCTGAATGTAAGCCTCTCAATTCTTCACTGCCTGAAAAAATATTCCAAATCACATGGAATAAAAACATAATCTCAAAATCATACACCACCTGTTAAAACAAGCTTCCAGTATTCCACAAAAATGTCGCATTAAATCACGTTCCTGTTGATAGATCGACGTATTCTGGCAACACTATGCATCTGTCAAATCGAACATTACAGTTACATTTGAAAATTCATTAAAATAGAGTTCAAAATGGTGTCCGTAATAAGTTTTACTGTTGTTGAATTTTGCTTTAATATTTTTATAAGTTACTAAATAAATGAAGCGCATTGATCGGCTGTCAGGCGGACGGACGGGTGTTTACTCAGTGGTGCGTGGAGTACAATGTGTCTCGGTAATGTGCGACGTTCATTGTGAAACGAATCACGTGAATGACAAATCAGTGGCATTCTGTAATGTTAAGTACTTTGGTACCACACACTACTGAGGAGATACTTAGTATGTCGGTACTACCTAGGAACTTAATTTCGTAATCACTTCTGAATTATTGCAAGTGATTAACTTGTCAAGTCAAGTCAACCACGTCGAAATGTGGAGAAAGTATTTTGCCTGGGCAATTCTTGTGAAATAATACTCGATTGATTGCTCATTATCAAAATTAGTTGGTAGATACATAGTATTACTGCTGGCCAAGTACTTTACAACGAATTAACTAATTCACTAAAAAGAGTAAATAAATACCAGAATCGTACGTCTCAGAATAACATCAGTTTTCAGGTTCCGTACCCAAAGCACAGAACAGATAATAATTACACATTACATAGAACAGATATAAATAATACTACGTTCACAAGGGTACCAACGGAACCCTATTTCTGAGACTTAGCTGTCCGTCCGTCCGTCTTTCACAGGGCTGTAGGTATCTCCTGAACCATAATAGATAGACAAAATAATTTAAAATTTAAGGGGAATATATATATATATATATATATATATATACCATAATCGTGTTTCATTTCGGCGTTTTTTGCTCGATATGAACGGTTATAGATAACACGTGAATTTTCCCAACATATTATACGGTGTTATGGAACCCTAAAGTGAAAATTCTCGCACTTGACAGATTAATTTCTGTATTCTGTCTGAGTCGTAGGTATACGTAGTTTTGGCTAAATTGTATTTGGGGTAGGTATACTAACCTGTAACTGCATTTCGCTTGCATGCACGTAATCAAACTGCCCTAAGCTGAAAGTTAAAAGTCACCATTGAAAAAATAATGTACCAATGAAGAGATCTGTACAAACACGAAACGTGTCTGTATTTATTATAATTGTATCAGAATATTACAAGTCATCTTTCTCTGGAATGGAACACCTACGCTCGAAGATATTTGTACAAAATGCTTACGACAGTTTTAAACTCTATTTCAATGTGATAAAGTTCTGTATGGGTACATCTTTTCTTCGATGTTAGTTCAGGGGAAGGTCTTGGCGCCAAAATTGACATGTATTGTCAAGATGACAGCGGGTTGGGTGGCCGCCATATTAGTTTTAATGATCAAATCAAACATTATGATGAAGATATAGTTTTCCAAGTACCTAAGGCTGCGTCCCCAGTAGGCAAACTGTTAGCCGCCGACTGAGTTAGCGGCGTATCGGTTTAGTACGCCCTTCCATATATTTCAAATGGTGTGTTCACAGTTTGCTAGTTTTGCGCTCACGGTACGCAGTTTGCAGCGTTACGCGCGCCGACTATATTAGTGAGCGGCCGACTCCCACCAAAACCGGTTCTAGTCGGCGGCGGCGATTGGTTGTTCGCCGGGCGATTTTTTTTTATTTGCGGCTCACTCAGTCAGCCGCTAACTGTTTGCCTACTGGGGACGCAGCCTAAATGCAATTATAATGGCAAAATATCTTTAGTTCATAATACTTGATATTATTTTATTGAGCTAGTGATAAATATAAATATATATACTTATCTTAATAAGCCTCAAGTGGCATCATATTAAATTTATTAGCTAACTCAACTCACTTGTCAGAAGTTCCTTGTTGTTAGCTTGTAAAACAATTGAAACGAACCCTGTAACATGACTTTCCAGTAGCCAAGTGGAAGTCATCGTTGTCGTAATGTAAAGAAAAACATCACGCTCAGTAGCAAAGTGGGTGTAAGGGCCTCGAGCACATAACAAGAAGCCCTCCGGCGGACGCACCCGAAATGTCGCAGCTCGCACTCGATTGCGAGACACAACAGACGTTTAGATGTAAAACAAACAAGTGAATGGCGCTCTCAGAACGAGTGCGTGCTAGGAAACACCCGGCATTATGCACAAGGAGATTGAAAAGAAAGTACTCGAGCTGAGAGCGTCCAAGGCTCGCCGGAGAGCAATAAGCGACGCCCGCCGTCGGGGCCCGTTCATTAACTCTCACCTGTTCCTTAAATAACCTAGCGAGCGTCGTGCCTGACGCCGCGATGCCAACAAAGCCGGACCGTTCCCATAGAGCTACACCAACAGAGCGAACATAAAAAATAACAAATAAGAGGTAAGCTCTCGCTGCGAGTGGAGGTAGCAGCACGTAACAAATTTTGTTTTTATAACGGATCCGCCGCGGTATCGGATCGGACAAAATGGCGTATATTTACAGCGGGTTTTCATAACGGAACGGGCGTCGCACGGAGAGGGAGCACACATCCATTTCAAAGAATAAACACGAGGAAGCGCTCTCGATGTATAAATAATAAATAAAGAGTATATTTTGCTGCGTTTCTCGCGTGCGTAGACAAAGGCAGCGCTGGAGGCAAACATGGCGTGTTTATTCTTCTGTCATTAAGGTGGAGTGTCGGGTGTAGCGCGCTCTAGCGCTAATTTCAGGGAGGTCAGACGATACAGCCGCCTCGGAGGGCATGTTGACTTTGGAGATGCTTGACTAGGGATTCACGTTAGTCAGCCGCGAAGAGATCGAGCAACATGACTTTAGACTAACGTCGTTAATGAAATCAATATTTACAATTTAACAAGCACGTGGTATTGGAACATAATTGGTATAGGAGAGTCGTCGTACGCTTCTTATCACAGCGATGCAATAGAAATCTACTCCGATGTCATCTCAGTTTGCCTTGGATGGAAATAGAAAGGGGAGACGTAACAATGACGTTTGCAAATAATTTGTTCGTTTAATATTTAACTTAAGCTGGTAGTACTAGGTATATCTATGTTCTATTCTATGTTGATTAGAAAGCAGTGCAAATGGTGCAAACAATATGCACCAGAATTGCAAGATAGATATCTCCCCATCTATCGCATTTTATACAAAAGTATGCTTCTCTGCTGGACATTCCTAGAATGATTAGCACACAGCATTTTTAAAGATCTCTCCGCACGTCTGGTTGAAACAACACGGGACCAAAATGCTGGCTTGTATTTAGCTCATCGCCATTCAAAAGAACTTGTCATATTTTTTAGCCTAACTTATTTGGAAAATGCTACGTATGTGCCGGCAGGTTATGATTTTTTTGGACCATACACTACCTAACAGTACTTAGCTATTTACTTATTTAGTATGGGATGTCCAGTGATGTAATGTTTTATATATTCTCGAATGAGTTCAGGCACTGATGCAGCCTCGTCTGTTGCAGGTGAAGATCTGGTTCCAGAACCATCGCTACAAGTGTAAGCGACAGGCCAAGGAGAAGGCGATGGCGGAACAAAACCAACATAATCAGGTTAGTACTTATTGGTACAAGCCAATAGAAGACTAAAAATTCTAATCCGATGGAAAGTGACTTTCTAAGGTGGATCGCGCTTGTCTGAGAGACAGCATCAGTAGAATAAAGAGACGGAGATTAACAGATGAACTCAATCCAACTCACATAGCCTTTTTTAACCGACTTCCTAAAAGGAGGTTCTCAATTCCTCTTTTTGTTTTTTTTTATGTTACGCGATTACTCCGTCAATTGTGAACCGATTCAAATGATTATTTTTTTTATTATTAGGGTGCATTTCCAAATTCCAACTGTTTGCAATATCAATGATATAAATGAATTTATGTATTTCTCATATTCGATTGTATATTTTGGGACTTATTTTCGCAGAGATGTTTATTTTGTGGGATAAAACGATTTTTTAAAGAATTTAGGAACCAAAAACAAAGTAAATAGTAATCACTGGAAAAAAAATAGATTGTATAAGCCCTAAATTCTAATGCTATAAAATAAATCCAATAAAAAATGTCTTAAGTATTTAGAAAAGAAGATCGGGCAACATTATTTAAAACTTACTTAAAAATAAATAATAGTTTAAAAAAATACGCTTTTATAGAAAATCCAACTAAAAAATAGAAAATAAATTTTAATAAATTTGAATTAAAAATAGTGTAAGAAAAAATGATTTAATTGTAAAAAAAAAAGCGTGGGGTGCATGGTATCAATAGTTCCAAATATTTTATGAACAGATATGACTAGAAGGGTTATTTTGATAATATCCTGAAAAGCACCCCATGCTTTTATTGCAATAAAATCATTTTTTCTTACACTATTTTTAATTCAAATTTATTAAAATTTATTTTCTATTTTTTAGTTGGATTTTCTATAAAAGCGTATTTTTTTATTTTTTTTAAACTATTATTTATTTTTCATTTTTTAGCCGATTTTTTTTAAAAAAATTTTTTTATTTATTTATTGTCATCGGTCCTTAATAAATATGCCAATTTTCGAGTTAATCCGACGTTTTGAAGGGGGTTAAAATCATGTTCAAAGATTCCGTTACATACTAACATACAAACATACATACGTCTGAAGCTAATAAAAGCGTATTAATATAAAGATGTGCATCGAAAAAGGTCCTTTAAATTGTACCTGTTGGCACTCGTTTTGGTATCATAAAATCTATTTGGTAACTGGTATTTTTTGAGCATATTTTTATCTTAATAATGTTCTATGAATATCAATTATTCATCAGTTTTCCACGATTTTATTTAATGTGTAGTAGAAGGGGTAGTTTATTTGTTAATAGTTACTATACTACTATGTAAAATCTCATAAAACGTGATAATTGAAGCCCCTCGCATTTGCATTTTCGGAGCAAGCAAAGTCACGTCAAATTCAGCGTATTTTAATCAATCTCTATTATAAAATCGGTAATGAATAATGAATAATGAATATGAATACCGATAAAATCGCCGACGCGACATTACGTCCCCTTGCCTTGATGACAATCTCTACGGGGACTGACGTGAAACGATACCAAGTAAGAAAACCTACAAAAATCTGTATAAGGCCAAAATTTTTAGAGTATTAAAAGCGTTCTTAAAATTTAAATATTATTGATCAAATTATGAGTTATTTTTGCTATATGAGCCATGTAAAAAACTATTAATTATTCTGTGGCCATGTGAAAATGGAGTCATGTTTAAATGTCTTTAAATAAGGTATTTGTAGTCTTCCACGAAATTTAAGGACGATGTTGAATAAGTAGTTTAATAGAACTACACAACAGAAAGAGACTAATAAGTCTCTTGCTATCTAGTATCTTACTTAACCGTTTTGTGTTATTGAGTACCAAAAAAAATCATATCTGTAGGTAATGTTAGTAAGATTTACACATATATTAAACAATAATGTGCCTATACTATTTATAAATGTACATAAGGTTTCATTGAGATTCAAACTAACCGATTTTGTTAAATTATAAAACGTTTTCGATATGTTTGTGTGAAAAATTTCGCGGTAGCTCCCCCATAATACGGGTCCCGCAGGCTGGCAACCCCAAGGCTATTAGAACTGTATTTCCCGCGGAAATCGCGGCGCGATTGTGCGTGCCGATCCACGCAGATAAACGTTTTGTTTGGTTTCTTTCACCTACTGATAGAATAAAAAATGTTTTCTTATTCTGGCTTCGATCGTAACTGCGATTAGGTACTAAGTTATTTTTTATTAGTTTTGAAATATATATGTCATTCCATACATTTTGAACTTGCGTTAGCGTGAATGAAAACAGGAAATTGGATTTAGTCTAGGGGTCCAGGTGAGATAGTGGTCAAAAGCTAGCCTACTTATATGATACTAGCAGCCCGCCCCGGCTTCGCACGGGTAGAACATATATGCCTACAAAATTTGCATCAGTTTGTTGCATCGAATATAAAATATGAACATATTTAACAACCATCGTCATATTTCATCCAATTTACACAAAACCTTAACGAATTATGCACCTAAACCTTCCTCATAAACACTCTGGCTATTGGTGAAAACCGCATGATAATCCGTTCAGTAGCTATTGAGATTATTGCGAACAGACAGACAGACGCAGTGATGAACTTTGTTTTATAATACTTACGTATTGATATTGGACGGCCCTTTGGCGTAAAGGATAGTTACCCTGATTCTGACCCGACAGTCGTTGGTTCTAATCCTAGCTATATACCTACCAATGAAAGTTTTATGTGCATTCATGAATCATGAGTTTTCGTACAGTGGTAGTGGAATCATTAAATCTACCAAAAAGTAGCTTACCACCAAGGAGTACATCTGCCGCCGTAACCTTACGGCGTTCCCCGACGCAAAATGTAGGGGTAATGTACGTTTAACGTGTGTATCTGTGTGTCTGTCTGTAGCATCTTAGCACCTAACCGGATTTGTTTTTATTATTGATAGTTTTTTTTTGTTTGATAGATGTCTTCATCGAGAGTTTTCTTAGCTTTGATTCATGAAAATTCGTTCAACCGTTATAAAATTATGAGCTTTTTTCTAGTTAATTGCGCTATGAAATCAACTTTCATACGTCTGATCAATTCGAAAATCTTCTTCTTCAACGATATTGTAAGAACATGGAAGCCTCCTAGACTCTACAGAATACTCAAATCCTCACCAACTTACAGCTCAGATTTTAAATGTCGTGTTTAGAGTCATTGGAAAAAGCTATTATACATAGATCAGTCGGGGTGGTTTAAAATATTATATTATATTATTATATATATATAGATGAATATTATTTTATACAATAGATCATATTATTATACTATATTGACTTCAAATTGATTGTGATCGGTGGGGATCTACAGCATAGCTAAGCTTATAATAATATTTTCCTAGTAACTATGACCTAATCTGTGGTTTCACTGCAAATATTTTATTAATTTTGCGATGCGTGTTTGTGAAATTCGTGATATCTTCTAGAGTTTTCATTTGAATTATATACTGTAAAGGACAATTTTAATCTATAATATGTGGCCAAGCTAATTAATGTAATTATTTGGATAAGGATTTATAATATATACTTGAAAATAGCCTTGGAAGTTATGTAATATTTTTTAACAAAAATTTAAAGATTAAAATGGTTACTGTGAGTCAACCTTAAGAGATAGACATATGCTGTCGCGGACTTTTTTGTAGGTCTTATTAAGTTGTATAACTCTTGCATAGAAAATATTCTTCTATCTATTTTCAATTAAGCAGCGTTCGTCAGAAACATGTTTTTTCGGCCGTTTATTTGCCAACTTAGGTTGCAAATTAGGTCTCCACGAATGTACCTTTGATTTAAACGGGATAATATATAGCCTATTTAGATTCCGAAAGTCCATTCTATGTATTAGTGAAAGAATTTTTTAAATCGGTTCAGTAGTTTTTGAGCTTACTCATTACAAACATACAAAAATACAAATGTTCTCTCTTTATAATATTAGTATAGATAAAATAAATACACTGAATTTCCGTGCAATTTTTTTGCACAACATACATTCAACACACGAAGCGCGCATGTGTTGCCAGTATCCGAGAATTGGCTCAATTTGTCGTCGCGGGGCGTGGGTGACTTCTCGATTGTTAGCGGGGCGTCGGCGGGACGGGGCCCCGGGGCGTCACCCTCGATGCCTACATTGTTTTGTAACGTGTAATTTGCTTTTGCAGCTTGTCAGACGTAATAAATTGAATCAGATTGAAACGTGTCAGAATACCAAGTAGTGATATTTTAATTGCAGACAAAGGAAAGTTTGTTTTAAGCGCTCGATAATTGTTAATAAGTTTCTCGAACGAATGTGGTAATACCTTATACGATACTTGTAGAGCTCGTAGAGCCTTCCATACAAAACCGTTATTTAAGCTAACAGATCAGAAAAAACAATACGTAGCAGGTCTGTGTAAAAACCAATTTATCTATGGTCACACCACACTATTCATGCATATTTGACTCAGAAGTAAAACAAGCAGGTTTTATATCATCGATTCCCATCTAGTACGTTTGTGCCGTTGTTATGTGATTGTCCTACGTCCTACTCATAGAAAATTCTTAGCGAATCTGTCAAACCATTAAAAATAATAACTAACACCCTCTCTCTTCTGGCAGTCATCATCATCACCGCGGCGGGTGGCAGTGCCAGTCCTCGTGAAGGATGGGAAACCTTGTGGGTCTGGCGAGTCCTCGTCCCCGGCGCACAGCCACTGCGCCACCCCCACCTCGGGGTACGCGGCGCAAGGCGCACAGGCCGCTTGCAGCAACCCCCTGGTCTCCTCCTACCGGCAGCCTACCGCCTACCAGCAACAATGCTCCGGGTATCTACCTCTCCAGGGCCGGGCCTGGTAGAAGTTCCCGCAGCTTTACCACGAGACCATGTTCAAGGAAGAGATGTATTTCGACTAGCTCGACTGTCGAAACGAGGCGACATTTTGTATTAACGACCGTTATTTTTGAAAGTTCTGAAAGTTTAGTGTTGCTCGAATTAATAATTTTCCCAGGTTTTAAGGAATAACTGAAATTATGATTATATAGTTTGCTGTAAAAAATGTTAATTAAATAAAAATAAAAAATCAAACGCCTCATTAGACTCTCCCAAGAACATTGTCTAGGTAAAGTGTGCAGGGAACGCAACAATAATTGGACAATGACGTTTAGTGAATAGTGCAAAAATGCAGTGGAATTTAAAGTGTTACGTGAGAAGTGGACTTGTAGTAAAGATGTAAGTTTTAATATCGGGAGGAGGGTATCGTGTACATACTTTAGTGGTAGTATAGTAGCTAAGCACGGACGAGGATTTGAAATTCTTTGTTGTGATATTTTGATTTTATACCTATTGAGTCTGGTTGAGATCGCACAGTGTACCTACTAACTCAATTGTATTCATCATCCATCACATACAATTTACATTTGAATGATTTGTTTTACGATTCAAACTTCTTGCAATGGCTCAAAGCATGTATATCGTGTATGTTTTTTCAACAATGTCTAAACCAGGCTGAAATATTAAGTGCCAAAAGTATTAATACATTTTATAAAAAAAAAATTACGGAATTATTTAAATACTTGCACAGTTTAGCATTCCAATTGAAATTTCAAATCAGTGCAATACATTTTTCATAATTTTCATATATTGGCCACTTGATTCAACAGTCCAACACACGGTTTGAAAAAGAAATTATTGATATTGTATTGTAAATATCATGCAATGTAGTAGTAATTATTTGTTGTGTGAATAGTAAATAATATAAATTAATTATCCACAAGAGTCGGTGTTTTGAGTGTGTAGATAGTGTTGTGTAAATAGTCGCTCTTGTAATTAGACAATTATTTGGTAAAAATATTTTACAACTTTTTTATAATAGCGCGGTGTTTTTGATGACGCTATTTGCGGGAGATATTCAGGGAATATGAATGTTGAATTAATACACTTTCTCCAGTTTTGTTTCATATGCCCACGAAAATGATATAGTACATTTTTGTTAACTTTAAAAAAAATAGTAATCATAATTTTCGCTGTGTAACTAAATCCTTTGATGACATTTTGAAAATTCTACTTACCGTGTTTATGAATCCATTAAATGTGTTCTATCATCATGAAAAAAAAAATGTTAATATGCGAATGACGGGACTAATGTGTACTTAAATTAATTGTTCATAGTTTTAATTATTATAAAACTATCGCAGGGAAACATAATGTATCATCTTGTAACACCGAATTAAGATGGCGGAGCCCGCACCAAGTGACAATGAATAGCAATAAGCTTTTTAGAATAATTATATCAAGTTGTATTACATGTTTTTAAATTAATTTATATGTTCTGGAAAATATAGGTCTATGTAAGTATTGTAGGTAGGTATAAGGGAGGTTAAGATTATAATTATGAATAACGTGAAGGAATTTGTAATAAATTATATTATTGAGAAGTGAGGTGTAATGAATTTCGATTTATAAAATTAATAAAAATTAATGAGTTTTATAAGTGAATTTCATTTGTTTTAACATCCTATAATTTATTAGGTCCTATATTTTTATACCCTAATTTATTTAAAAGACACACACATTGGTTTAACTACAAATAATTTAATTTCACATAAAACAATGCCGAATGAAGCACCCGTCATACTAAAAGCTTCTTGATCCGAAACAATATCAGAACGTTACAAAACATTTACCTTTGTCCCTCGCCCTTTCTACGCATAACTCATTTTATTGTCTTCAATATTCCCAGATTACGCTGTAATCTCTCATAACGGGTACAACAGTTTATTCCGCATGGCAACATCGACTTTGTTAAACGTCAGTCACGGCCCGCTAAAACGAAATAATAACAGAGTGACTCCTAACCTAATTCGTCGTAACTTGTGCATTTTACACCTTTCGATTTTCTTTCCTAAGTGCGTGGGATAAGGTATTGAATTGCGTTGAACGGTTAGTAGTTCAGACGTTTTGTTGTTGATAAGTAATTTTGATAGAACAAAGGCGGGGAAGAGAAGAGCGCACGTGCGCAGCATTATAACGGGGGTACGCTAATAAAATGGCGGATTAGCCGAGCGCGGGTGGACAGGTGAGGGCGGCGAAATTGGAAACTATTGGCCTCTTCAGAAGACAGGCATTTGATGCGTCGGCTTCGGGTTACCAGGATTTGTGTCAGTATAAACGTAATGAGAAATTCTTTTGCGATCACTCACGTGGAGCGTTAAGCATAGAAACAATATAAGTTCAGATTAATTGATTGATTGGCGAGTTAAATCATTAGTTCCGATTATATTTATTTATCCAAATCATTGTTTTTAATTATTGCGAATTTAAAAATGTAAAATACGATCAAGTATCGCTAAATTAATGTCAATAAGAAGGTAATTATAGGCAAATAGCAGTATAAGAATAAGTTAATATGTAGGTAATATTAAAATAACAAATACTTGCCTTTTAGTTATAACTTATCGCAGGACCACGTTGGGCGCCAATATTTCCTAGCCAATTGATAGTCAGACCGTTCACCATCCTCAACCACATCATCGCTTAGTACCAGGCGTGATAGTGTTGAAACACTAGCCTATCAGATAAAAATATATAATAATAATATAAATATATTATTGGCGCCCAACGTGGGGTTGGAGTTGTTCGGTTGAAACATTTTCTACTTGATTCAGTCTTATTGGTGGAAGATCGGTTTTTATTATGACGGACTGAAAAGCATTAAAGCACTATCTCACCTGACGTTAAGTGTCGGAAGTATAAAGTCACTCATATAAGTATATCAAGCCATGTATGGTAACTTAAAACTTGTTTATTATAATAAGTATGAATAATACCACTCAACCAAAAAGAAAACAACTCAGTAGGGTAAGTCTGCATATATTATGTTCAAGATAACGCCAGGTATAAAAACTAGAGGTTTAGATAGTTTATAAGTACTAAGGTACCTACGTTCTGCATATGTACCCATAGTCTAGACTCTAGCCACGAGGATAGCCTCTAGCCTCTACTCTAGCACATCTACCTACATACCTAATATAAATAATAGAAGCTAGTTTTAAGGTTTTTTGTAGTGGTAGGTCTTCTGCTAGTCCGCCTGGGGCGGTACCATCACTTTGCCAATTAATTTTCAGTCGTGAAATAGGAATGTTTCTCAATTGAAATGGCAAAGTGTCCAGTGAAATTCCAGGGCATGTGAGTCTCAACATCTACGTCTCAAGGTAACAGGCGCAGTGCAGTGACATGCAAAATTTTGGACTGCCAGAATTGCCGAACATGCCGCTGTATCTGTAATAGGTAGACGTCATCGCTTACTATCAGGCGAGCGTCGTGCTTGTCCTGTTACCTTTTACCATAATAGTCGCGTAAAAAAGGACTTAAACGGCTTATATAGGGTACCTACTGTGAAATTTAGCCAAAGTAAAATAAATAAGTACTTCAATAAAAATCAATAAAAAAGGGGAAACAGGGGAATATAAAATCAAATTCTTGTTTTAACCGTATCCGGAGCTTCCCCGCCATAAATCTATTTCTCGGCGTTTTCCCCATTCATCACATAGCGTTCCTCCGATCTGTAAACAAATTTGTGAATATTATTCCTGCCGGGGCGTGGGGCCATGAATACAACCCTTGCTACCTACCCTGGGGTAGGGCATGCCATTAGGGACTTAAGATTTCCCATTCATGGGGCAAGACGTCTTGGGAAGTACATGGGGTTGCCATGTAATTGCACGTACTTTGTACTTTCTTAATTGTTGTAATTATGGGGGGGGCCTGAATGCAAGATCTGCTATTAGGTAATATTTAATGTTGGGGAAATTGCCTTTTTGATGATGGATGGTTTTTAATTTATGCTTAAGTAACTATGTTTTATATCGTTTAAGTTAGGTAAAAAATATCATTATTTTATACCTACTTGATAAATACAATATAATACAATAACTCTTTATTGATGGCTAAGAAGAAGAAAAAAAACTTAAAGTATAATAACAATATTCAGGTAATGCAATGCGCGGTCTTAATGGCAAACAAACTTAGAATGGACAGTAGTATTAATAATAATCAATCAATCAAAATTATTTATTTGCGAACAAAGGTATATATAGCGTTAGTACAATTTTAAGCAATCGCTACATTCTGCAATTTGGCGTGCAAATATAGAAAGTATGACGTAATTTAGCTTCTCGTCCAGATCCTGCGGGATATTTTTCATAAAGATGTACTGTTTTGAACAAAAAGAATAGACTCACTTATGTACAGACTTGGCTAAGTTAATATTTTTAATTTTATAAAATATTATTTACAATAGTCAGTTTGTTGTAAACCACATCGCCTGAATGCATCTCTTTTGCGCTTTAAATAGAATTATCTTGTCTGTTGAATTGCCCCAAAATATGACATATCTCAATAGTGAGTCTATATGACCGTGGTAGGCTGTAAGTAATGTCATTTCATAGGATTTTTTTTAAGCTAATAAAGAGCATATGAGAATTGCGAGTGGATTATTTAATGTCTCGATGTGTTTTTTACATGTCATCTTATTATCTACGTTTAACCCTAAGAATTTAGTACTTACAGTCAATTTCCTCTATAGATTTACCTTCATAGCTTACGTCAAGATTGTGTAGCCTATTAGGTTTTTGTCTAAAATTAATTATTATTTTAGTCTTATTTATATTCACTTTTAAATTATTCATGTCTAACCATTTAACTCACCTGGTAACAGGGCGTCCTACACTACGTTTACCGATTCGCGGTCTCCACTCTAGAACCAGTCTTCCCCAACGGTTATCGGTCCTACGGCAGTACCCCTAGTACGAGTTTTCATCGTAAACGCTTTTGACAGATCTCACATAGTTTTCGACTTATTCTAGCTCCCTGATTGGTCTAAATTTAGTGAAGTGTAGTAACCATTAGAGGCGCTGTACTGTTTTTCATACAACATTTACTCGATATACGATATCGAATTTGGTATGAAAACTCGTACTAAGGGTACAGATATGACCAGGTGGAGCGACATTCGCAAAGCGGTGGGCAGTGACTGGAAACAAAGAGCCGAAGATCGGGCTCAGTGGCATGACTTGGGAGAGGCCTATGTCCAGCAGTGGACTGATACCGGCTGATTATGATGAACCATTTAACTGTAGATGTCAATGTATTGTTAATGTCAATGTTTAGTTGTGGGAGATTTTGTATATATAATAGTATATAAAGTAAAGTATACCTACCTACTTCCTTAAAACTATATAAGAAACATCTAGGCGTAGGTACTCGAACCTATTCAACGTATCTTTTAGGCCAGCATACCAGCCTCTTTACAAAGCCTATTTCATTGCAGTTAATTAACATCAGGTAAGATCGTGGTCTAACAATAGGGATGTTGCCCGGGTCAACATATAGTAATTCTAATTATTCCGTCAGTTGGATTATCACAAAATATTGGACTCGTATTTTTTTATTTTACAAATCAATACAAATTGACAAAGATAAAGAGCGTCTAAATTTGGGAGTGGGGGCTCGTGACGTCACTAACCGCTAGGTACACTTTTCAGCGGTTTGTGACGTCACGTGGAATTTCAACGTTCTATATCTTCGTCATTCTTTGTTCAAATGAAAATATAAAAATTCATATCCAATATTTTTTATAAAGTAAATGACGATCTAAATATTTTTTTGTAAACAAGCCTATTGCCGATACGATCCTTACCTAATAAGAAAATTAACAATGAGTTAATTTTCGAGGTTTGAAATCGGAAATTTACCTACTTCCATCTCGGTGTGTTCACCAGCACGCGGCCACGGGCGCGGCGATGTTAATAGGTACCTACAAAAATCGATTTCTGCTAGAACGTAATTCCCAATTCACGGTCAAACGGCTTACACGGCGGCTCCGTGGAGTACAAAGCTCTTTATCGATTTCTATGAAAGTTATAAGTATAGTTGGTAATAATCTTGTCTATTCGGAAGAAAGGAAAGACGGAAAGGCACTTCTTAAATAGTTAGAGGCGACTATCTTTATATTTCTACCACCTGTAGACGACCTAGGTATTAGTATGCACATAGAAAAAAATCCATTGAATGCTAGGATTCCAACCGCCATCCACCGGGTTTGACGTCGAGGTACCTATCTATCCTTTTTACGCCAACGGGTCTGCCTATAACAGATACTGGGGTACGCAAAACTGAATTGCCATAGTACTGCACCGTTACTTTGAGGATGTTAGGCCTCTAATAAATACTGCAGGGCTAGCATGGCAAGGGGACTATTTTGTCTTTCCACCTATCCGTGTTTTGTTTGGTGGAGAAGGCAAATTATAAGTAAAGTTTTTCGACAATTATAAACGCCCGCTGACTTTTAATCAATCCTTTTTTTTAACTTTTTAATACGAAACAAAATCAAAACTCGGGGTTAAACTTCATCAAGCGTTTAAATTGTTGTGTTGATCTCCTGTCAGTGGCGAAAAACAGGAAAATAATTTTGTCTTTCCCCGGGGATAAGGCCATGCTAGCCCTGCTGAATGAAAATGTGTAATACTTGTTTTTTTTTGTGTTTTTGTAGTTTCGAGGTTGCTCAATTTTAGGTAAAAGTTACTAAGTACCTCTAAATATACCCTTAAGAAATTAAGACATCTGTAATTTCGAGCGACGCTGTGTGTTCAAATACAAATCCGAAAATCCGTGCGCATCTCCCTTCTAACCCGTGTGAGGTTGCTTGCTACTCACTTGCATTTTTACAGGTAGGAACGTCACAAGATGGCCGAATATAATTAAATATTTTTTTATTAAACCTACGTTTATAAAACACGTTACTTACGCTACGCAACGACGTTCACGGACGGAGTGACTAATCATGTAATCAATGTATTCGCCGGCGCGTAAAACCACACTATTTAAGAGTGTTTTAGTAGCTTCACTCTTAGGTGTACGCCTTCTGGTTCTTTTGTGTATTCTGAGTACTAGGTGTAACAGCTAACTCTATCGAAATGTTTTATGTAAGTACTAAGTTATTTTTTAGGGATCCGTACCTCAAAAGGTAAAAAAGGAACCCTTATAAGATCACTTTCTTGTCCGTCTGTCTGTCTGTCCGTGTGTCACCACCGTTTTTCGCAGGAACGGGTGAACCTAGCAAGTTTTTTTTTTTTTTTTTTTTTTTATACGTTATAGGCTAGCGTTTGACCACTATCTCACCTGTTGGTAAGTGATGATGCGGTCGAAGATGGTAAGCACGCTAGGCCTAGAATGGGAACTGGCTCTCAAGGATAGCTGCCGGTACACATTAGATGTTTGGTGACAGTTTTTCTAACTTGAGGGTGGTAGCTGGCCAGTTGAAATGTATACCAGATACTGAATAGTATATGAAGTCTATTATGTCCCTATTAGGTGTATAAAAAGCAAGGTCCTGAGTAAACACGATAAAAAGATATGGGCAAATTTAGATTTTCGGGAAAACTTGTAAGTACCAAAATTTACCTTAAATTTCAACTTTTATCATTTTTCGGCATTTTTCCTTTACTTGAGTTGCTTGAAGTAGCTTGTTGAAGACCTCGCTTTTAACCAAATTTGTCAATTCTAGGTCAACCGGAAGTAGTAATTAAAATTTAAAAGGTGACCCCGTACATACATGGTTTTCTCCAATTAACATAGGCCTCCGAGTTATATGAGCGCTCATACAATTTAGAGGTCTAGCTTAATTGGTACTATATCAACGTTGGTGCGGAAGCCTCGGTGGGCTAGTCCAACTCGACTTGGCCGGTGTTAGTTAAATGTAGTACATACGTAGGCAAGGCATGCCTTAAACTAGTTAAGTGTCAATATACCTTCCTCTTGTGTAGCTATCCATCTTAAGCAAGTGCATAAATATATCTTATTATCTATTCACAGAGTAGAGAACTAAAGATAGGGGTTCATTTGTTTTTATAATGTGAATAGTGTATGCCCATTGCCCATCAGTGATACATTGGCGGCAGAATTGCTGGGGAGAGCGGTGTGCGACCGTAGGTTGAGGACCGAGGGGCTGACTAATTAGAACAAAAAACGCGGGAAAACACAAGTACGCTTGACAGTGACTCAGAGACAAAGAGCTCCAACTTTCCCCGCAAAAAGGTTTTATACAGTTCATCTGGAGTCGCTGAAATATCACCTCTTTGCTGCGATGTGTAAAGTTGATTTCTATTTCGGCAGTTGTTACTGCCAGGAACATTCATTTTTCAAAATTCAGCTTTTGTAAAGCTATATAAACTTTCACGGATCAATAGAGATTGAGCTTTATTCCGAGATGTAAAGGTTTAGCTCCGGGTTGGTCGGTAGGAATCTGGGACGTTTTATGAATTAGCAGAGTTGCGTAGAGAAGCGCCATAGCGTCGATTGTCTCTGGCACGTTCGGGCAAAGAGGCCACAATCGATAGAGCACGGGCGTGCGTTGTAATGAATTTATTACAGAACTACTGTTTTGACGAGGTTTCACACATTTTTATTTTGCTCTTCTTCACAATAGATTTGATTTTATAGCAACTGTAGTAGGTAACTACTTATTAACTATCTAAGTAAAAAGCTAGGAGACGTCGAAAGCTTATCGTTAAATAGGTATTGTTAGCAGAATTATAGTTAAACACATACCTACCTACTATCCCTCAAGCAGTGTCGGTGGCGGACTTGGATGGGCAGACGCCTGTCAGAGCACCTCGAGGTCTCATTATCGTGCGTCTGGCCCGTCGCCGACCACCGGGCTCTGGAGTAACGGGAGGTCAAAACATGGTTCCGTAGTAGTATTTTCTCTAGTATTTATGGATTTGGCGTTCAGTCCCATATTATATATAAACTCAGTATTTTTTAAATTCCTTTGGTACCCTTTATGTACGGAACCCTAAAAAGCATTAGAATAAGGTATGTCAAAATCATCGGATATTGTATTGCCTCTACAGCGTTGTAGTAGGTATTTTTGCCGGAGGTGTGAGTCCACTCTTGTACCCACTATAGAAAACTGTTTGCGCCTTAAACGGCCAACTGCCAAGTCCCAAGGGAGTGAATAGTATCTTCGACAATCGTAATCCATCAGAGACTGCATATTGAAAATAGATAAAATATCTTGCTTAATGGATACATACATACGATAAAGAAAGGCAGCAGTGGGTTCTCCAAGTTCAAGATGGATGTTGGGTGAGTTAAGTAATGCATAGGTTTTCAAGAAGACAAGCAAGCGTTTGACCACTATTTCACCTGATATTAAGTGAAGATGTGATCGACGATGTAGCACGCTTGCCTAGAAGATTGAAAGAAATTTCGACGATTCGAACTTCACTCGCAATTTAAAGACCCTTGGATTGTACTTAAGGAAACGACAGACTCTGGCAGGAAATTCCATCCCTTCGCTGTGCCTATGATAAAAGTAAGCGCTTTGTTACAACAGAATAAAATATATCTACCATGTATTGACGGCACGCACCTGGTAGTACGATGGAAAAAGAGGGACATTGGAATTAATTCGTGCAATCGGAAGGCAGACTCTCCGAAATGTAGGTATCCGCTAAAAGACCGATAAACTGGCGAATTTGCGGCGATGCTTATTAAGGCTCTGAAACCTTTTGCCTACTAGATTGTGATCGTTTATGAGTTTCTTGGCTCTCCTCTAAATAACTTCCAGAACTTCTCAAGATGATATTTGGCTGACCCATCCCGGAAGTGAGAACAGTACTCCATACAAGATCGGACTTGTGCTTGGTACAAATTTCGCAGCTGTCCTGGTGTGAAGTACTGCCTCACTTTGGCCAAAACATCAAGCTTTTTTGCATATAGGAGCATCTCGCCAGTATTTTTCTGGAAATTATAATTGCAGACTTATTCTTCAAGCTAAAGGTTTTTAAATTCATCTACAGAACTCCAAGTCTCTCAACTGATGACTCAACAAATCATTCCTCTTCAACAAATACCTTTTATTTTAATCCATTCTCGCCTCGACCGCGTATTATTTTGACAACTTATTGACAGGTGGCATTATTTTGTATTTCAACTTTTGCCTCATTATAACAATTGATAGTTTTTTGTTTGTTTTAATGTTTCTAATTTGGTTCCATTTTAAATATAGCAATCATTTAACTTTGATGCCTTGTGGAATAAGATGACAGGAGTTTTGTGATGACCGCACATGTTGAAAGTGACTTGCAAAAATGTTGTAGTATTATTTATTTATTGAATAGTCCTAGAACTCCTATGTTGCAAGGTTTGATGTTTATGTTTCTTGGATGAGATTTGACTTCCTGGAATATTGTACTCTGTTAATGTTGCTGCAGCTCTGTGGAGATGAAGTCTTCAAACAGAAGTCACTGCAAAGTCTCAAACACTATCTAGTAGGCACATAACTTTAGCCTAAGTAAGCCATGTTCATTTATTTTTCAGCGAATTGGTTGCGAAATATTGCTTTTCTTTCTCTACTTACATTATATAAAGATATCATGAGGTTTTCATTAACCTTCCGTGAAAAAATATTTAACTGATAGTGAAAACCGTATCACAATCCGTAGCGTCGCGTGGTTAAGGAGGAGTTAGCGGATATACAGACAGTAATGTATAATATTATTAGTAAATAGTTAACTTAAAGCATTACAAACGAAACCTTTTCAAAATGCTAAAATACAGCAAGACTTTTATCCTCTCGAGGTAAAAAAGGCGCGCGATCTGACAGTTGAATTCGCGCGCTTTCTCATTTGAATTGTTGCCCGCTAATGGCGGTCCCAGAACAATAGGGAAATACGAAGCACAAAGGACATTTCCGTTTGATGTGGATTGCTACTGTGATCTTACCCGTTTGATTGCAGGTGGCGCTAATGGAGTCTGACTGTGAAAGGAAAAATATAATTGTTACGGATTTTACGATAAGAGGAAGGTATTACAAGCAGGGCCTTACAAAGGAAGCTTTGCATAGAGATTGCCAAACAATTCCAGAGCCGAAATGTCTAATACAGATTTTATTGTACATGCGCACCTACTCAAAGTAAAAATTATGAAACCATATTTTCAAAATATGTTACTTAAATTGAGTAACTAGATAAAATAGGTACCTACTTACAAACTAAAAGCAACGTTGGTAAATTATACCTTTCTAAGTACCTACCTTTCTTTTGAAATTATATTATAAATGTATTTAAAATTTATTTTAATATTGAGCCGTTTTCATAACTAAAAACAACTCACTTCACTTCCACTACATTCCAAGAACTAATGTGTTTTTTAAGAAGATGCCATGTTTTCCAATTTTTTTTGGGGGCTGCCTTCATCGTTTTTCAGGAGTGTAGGTAGAGTGAACCTTAGTACCTAAGGTGGTAGGTGCCTTTATTAACAACTATGTGTAGGTATTTCACATTTGTCCGTTTCTTTAAATGTTTAATTTAAATACATACATACAAACACGCAGTTTTCCGTTGGGGTAGGCACTTAGGCAGAGCCTATACTTCTTCCTACATGCTACGATCCTGACATAATAAATCACAACAAAAATACTAATTTAAATAATCACAACAAACAAAAAAAACTTGTAGATGGGTAGTTAGCATTTACCTAAAGTAGATCAATAATACTTATACTTACGTATGATAAAAAAAGGAAATCGACGGAAAATACATATTATGTTAATATATAAATATATATAATATAAATAAATCTTAGTCATGTGACAATAATATAATTGTAAACATAAATAGTGTATAACATATTATCTAATGTCATCGGAGTTATAATTTGTAATAAATATCTTTATCTTTATTTTATCTCTAAAACATTTTTTTTAATTCGTTATAGCTCCCAAAAAAATCGGCGCAGATGTGAGCTCTACTGAGAGCGTGTAACATTAAAATAACATGCATTGAAGGGCGTCGATTATAGGTCATTACATAAGCGCTTGATGCTGGCACCTTTCGATCACATGCATTTGTAGTTTGTATGGAACTCTTTCAGGCGTTCAATGGAGTCCACTTCAGTCGAGGGCAGGGGTGATTGCGAAACAATGCCGTTTTCCAAAATACATAATAATGCGCTGCGTCAAATGACGTCGTTGTGTTTGAGCTTAGAGGTCCGTAGACGGTTGTGGGGAAACTGGAGCTGGAAATAAAACGTGGGTTGGGCATTGACAATTTCGTATAAATAATTCATGCAATATTGCCAATGAATCTGAAATAAAGAAGAAATATTTAATTAGGACGAAATATTTTAACGTAATGAAACGTTGGTTTCAGTTTTCCACTAGATTTAAATGTTAGCTGCTTTTATCTAATACTATAAGAATCTTTGTCCTGACATACTGACTGACTGACTCACTGACAGACAACGCACAGCCTAAACCGCTGGTCGTAGAGACTTGAAATTTGGAGGGTATATTTGTCTTAGTACGTAGGGGTGTACTAAGAAAGGATTTTTCAAAATTCACCCCTTAAGGGGATGAAATGGGGGTTCAAAGTTTGTATGGAGAAACAAGATTAGATAGTATTTTCTATTCGAAACTTCATACAAGTGCTCCAGTAAAAAAATAAGTAAATACGTGTTACAGTTTTTTTTTTAATCCACCCGTAAGAGGGTGAAATGGGGGTATAAAAGTGTGAAAATCAATATTGTTTCGGATTGCGCTGAAATTTGGCATGCAGATAGTTATTACGAAGTTAGTTTCCTCTGAGAAAGTATTTTCCAAAATTCACCCCTGAAGGGGATGAAAGGGGGGTTCAAAGTTTGTATGGAGAAACAAGATTAGATATTACACCCCTAAAAGGGTGAAGAGGGGTAACAAAGTCTGAAATCAATATTGTTTCGGATTGCGCTGAAATTTGGCATGCAGATAGTAATTTTGACATAGGTTAAGAAAGAATTTTTCAAAATTCACTCTTCAAGGGGATGAAGCGGGGGTTCAAAGTTTGGATATTCATTTTATTCGACATTTCACACAAGTACTTCTGTAAATAAATAAGTAAATACGAGTTTCAGACTTTTTCAAAATGCCACCCTAACAGGATAAACTGGGGTAACAAAGTCTAAAAATCAATATTGTTTCGGATTGCGCTGAAATTTAGAATGCAGATAGTTCTTATGACGTAGGTATCCGCTCAGAAAAGATTTTCTAAATATTCCTCCCGGATACGGAACGGGGAATCATAGTTTGTATGGCTAAACAAGATGAGATAAAGTACGTGTTGTAGGATTTTTCGAAGGGGTAGGCAACAAAGTCTGAAACTTTGGGTTTTTCGGGTTTTATAAATATGAGTCCCGAATTGCCTTAGTCACGCGATAGCATGAAAACGGGTGAACCGATTTGGCTAATTCTTTTTTGATGTCTTTATTGATAGAATCGTTTTTACAAAAGAAAAGTTTTAAGTAAATAAAAGAAGTTTATAACGCGGGCGAAGCCGCGGGACACTTCTAGTATATATATATATATATATATATATATATATATCTGGAAGAGATCGCTTTTAGCGATAAGACTACCTATTTTTGATCCTGATACTAAGTACTATTACTAATGTATAAATATTGTAATGTAGGCAAGCATTGTTTTTTTACTAGTTAAGGCGGCAATAACCCATTGAATAGGGTGTCGGACTGGCGATCGAGAGGTCGTGAGTTCGATCCCCATCCTACCCATTGCACTATTAACGTGAACCCACTCCAGTCACAAGCATATTTAGCTTAGTTGGAGGTTAACAAGAATACTAGTAATGTGCAACCCACATTGCGAGTAATCTTTACAAAAAAAAATCCCAGCTGTTCAACTAACCCTGTGTAGGTACCAAGTCAGACACTATCTGTCGCCAAACGTGAGTGTTCCGGCAGCTGTCCTTTAGAGCCAGTGCCCATTCTAGACCTAGCGTGCTCCTCGACCGCATCGTCAATTACCAAAAGAGATGAATGGTGGTCAAACGCTAGCCTAGGTATAAGATATAAGAAAAGAGGGTTAGTAGAGAGCTACGCGTTAGAAGTGAAACTTCCCACTTCCTTCAATTAATTTTCAACTCCACTAATAATTTTTTGTATAACTCCATCTGTTGAACTTAGCAAGACGAATGCCCGAATGATAGCGAATACGTCTTCGTAGTTACGCCGTTCTACAATAGAGGGCGTTTAAAAATATAACGTGACGCTTACGTCACTTCCGTTGATTCGGACCGTGACGCTACGTCACTTCCGTCAAATTCTACCCCAAAAAAGAAATAAATAAAATAAAGAAAAAATTGCTGCGCCTATAGAAGTTTAACTTCAAAAACTACGGAACCCACCGACTATAATATCTGGATTCTGCGCCACATGGACGGATTTTAGATTTTTTGGGTCCGTGCTCGAGTGTAGCCCTCGAGGCCGGCCTGTGCCGCGCAAATTATTAAAAGTAAAAAATATAATATGACACTCGAGTCGCGGTCGCCCGTGAACATGGCGCTCGCCGACCGACTGATAGTCACGCTCCTATTTATCCATTAAGCTTCAATTCACAAATGTGATTTAATAATTTCATTAGCATTAAAATCAATTGTAGGTTTATAAGTCCATATTATCTATTTAAGTGAATTGTTCACCTCCATACTTATATGTGTGCGATATTTGGCACACATACATATAATCGGCATCAGGCACAACCGGTGTTGACAATCGTGATCAAACTTTTTTTTTTTTTTTTTTTGTACCAAAATAAATAACCAAAGTGATTATAGGTTGGCAAAAACGTCTTGAAACGGAACTATTTTTTTCTGGCCTGGCAATAATCGAATCTGTGATAAAATTTTCAATGTTAACTGTGGTCAGTGACTGAAAATTTATGAACAAAGTTTTTTTGTGCAACTAAATAGTAGTATTTTAATATTTTCCGTAACCTACGCGACTTAAAGATGTTTTAACATGAATAAGACTATCCGTAGTTCCACTAAAGAAGTAATGTTAAAGTTTACCGCCACTCTCTCTGCTATCGGGGTTACTAATATATAGCAATAGTGGCGCCCCTATTTATTTCTACTCTATTTTGCCAACCTATAAAGTTGATCTCAATTGATAAGGAAGTAAAGTTTTTAATAACACCAGAGCAATAAATAATAGTTGACCATCGAGGTACATGTAAAACTTACGTGCCGAGTAGCGCGCGATCGGGCGTGAGGAGTACTTACGCTAAACCACAGATTTACAATCATACAGTTAAGAATCGCCTTTGATTTTGGACGACACCGCCGCCCGAGTGGGTAGTACTTACGCTATCAGCTGCAAATGTGCAAGGGTTGTCAAAAAAAAATCTACGAGCTGATCATATCAAAAGACAAAACTTGCTATTGATTTATAACATAACATCAGTGAGGTTCAGGTGACCCATTACTGGTACTATTCATTATTCTGTGCTCATACGTTGGTGCCACAAGTAGGTATCAGCTAGGCTATTCTGTAAGCTATCTCGACAGCGGAATCCGTGGTGAGATTCAAATTACGTATTACGAAATTCAACCGTATACCAACGTAATACGATTGAATTTCGTAGTACGAAATTTGAATCTCACCGCGGATTCCGCTATCGAGATAGATTACAGAATAGCCTAGCAGTATCAGTTGCAACGGAAATGGCATGCGCTGTTTCATTTGACATTTAAACAATATATACAGCTATATATTCCCGATAGCTACAACCCGGGGGTCTTCAAATCGCGAGTGAACAGGTATTTACTAGGTAAGCGTGCTACATCTTCGACCGCATTGTCACTTAACATCGGGTGAGATAGTGGTCAAAAGCTTGCCTATACAGCATAAAAAAAAAAAAATATACATTATTTACTAGTTTGGCGCTTGCAATTCTGTGCGTATTTTGATTCAATATATCACAGCCATTTTCTTTGAATTCAATTTTGCAGCCTCTTTTTATAATTTTACTCATAGATAATAAATTTGTAGATAATTCTGGTACATAAAGAACATCTCTCACCTGGATTTTATTGCTTTGTCCTTGATCATCTGGTACTGAAATAGTCACTTTACCACAACTTTCCACACGGAACATTTTATCATCAGCGATCCTGATATTTCTTACAGGTGGAGCAGTTTCCTCCTCGAGCCACTCTCTGTGTGTTGTCATATGCATCGACGCACCCGAGTCAATGTATCAGCTCAGATTGTCATTTTGTGTGGTGGCTGAAAAAGCAGCAATAAAACCATTACTTTTAGTATCTGTTTTGTTTTTTTATGCCAACAATTTTTGCTAAAATGGCCATGTTTGTTGCAATTGAAACATCTTGGTCCCTTTGATTGCCCTTGCTATTATTTTCTCTGCCCTTGCTGATTAGCACTTTTGTCTTTCTTCTGATGGTTCATGTTGGAATAGAAAGCGTTTGTGTCACAGGTCTTGACTTCTTGTAATAATTAACTTTTTAATGAATCCGCACAAATTTTGACACCGGAGCTCTCTATAGCCATGATCATGGGTTTGTATAAATCCGGCAAACCCGCCAACATCAGAGTACCAAGCCATTCATCATCTACTTTGAAATCGATATTTCTTAGTCGGTGTGCAGAGGTCATAATTTTATTAACATATTCTTCTGCACATATACTAGTTTCTAATGTAGTGTTTATTATATCTTTAAGTAAACCAACTTTCCTGGTTAATCCGGAATCTTCAAATGCTTGTGACAGATTGTCCCACACCTCCTTTGCAGATTCGGCTTCCCTTATGTGGACGTAGATAATCGGGTCAAGCAAAAGAAGCAATTTAAATTTTGCCTTGACATCCTTCTTGGGATCTACAGCTACAGCAGGTCACTGCTGTAACCTCGATGCATTCCCATAAGTCTTCAAGAAGCAAGTATGCCTTCACTGCAAAACTCCAGGTGCCGTAATTTTCTCTTCCTGTCAATTTCTCAATGTTCAAGAAGCCATTATGGTTATTATTTGTCGACATCTCTAATAGATAGCTGAAAAATAACACTGATTACTTGATACGCGACCGCGTGCTTTTTGAGGTTATGATTTTTTTAAATTTCACTATTCACGCGAATAAACTTGAAACTTTTATACGTAGGTAAGGGACGGCCCATAACCTGATGAAATAAAAAACACTTCGAAGATGTGAATAAATATTTAATTATAGTTTTAATATTTTACAATATACGTGTGTGTGACTTGGAGCGTTGACCTTACAAGAGCTATATGATTGTAAAACTGTGAATCTGGTTCACACAAGATCATAGCGACGTGATGCGTATTACTTACAAACCTTTGTTTATATAGAAGATCATTGCCTTCAAAACATATATAAATGATGCCGATGGTTATTTTTTTCAAAAAGCTTCTCGATGTCATCCTTTAACCTCAACTCAATTTTACTAAATATCTAGTATGGGTAATTATTAACTATCAAAAATAAATATTATATCGTGTTCATTTAATAAATGAAATCGTAAGTCCTTGTTGTATTTTGCTGTCGGAACATACATACACAGAACAAGTGTCCACCAATAAAACTCGTAACTAAAACTCGCTCGTGCATTAACACGTTCACGGCGTCCCTCGTGCGATCCCACAAAATAAGCGAGATTGTGGGACGCGGTCCGCGTCGCCCGCCTCCCCGCAAGTACCCCGCCGTTGCTCTGCGCAAGTACATTCGATTCCAAACTGTATGATGGTAAAGCTGTGGCTAAACTAAGCGAGATGTAGATTCAGCACTGCTTTTTATTTGAACGTAGAGCTAGTTCGCGATGCCACATCTGGTACGTAGTACATATACATCGATGTAGTTGACTCATAAATTTGCTTTTTTTTATTCTCGCTTAAGTGATCCCCATTACCTACATTTCCTCTACATATCCAAAATCTAGGCATTTAAATCAGACTGTATACATATACGTAGGTAGTACCTTCACCTATCTAGTCTTAGATGCGAATCCTGTTTAGAATAGATGCACATATTATGTACGTATTTAGAATAGATATTCGATGTATAGTGATGCCTTGAATGGTCTGAGTCTGACTCTCAAAGGCTGTATGCTGCCAGAACACCGTAAGGTCACAAAGATTTTCACTTTGATGGTGGTAAGCTAACATTTTGGTACCAAGTCAGGCGGAACATCGATATAATACGCTCCTACAATCCTTGCACGAACACACGCCAGCGACCAGTAATTTAAAAGTCCATGCCATCTATCCTGTAGGTCGACGGGGTTCTGCCTAATTCTAATACCTAATAAGTTACCTACTTAGGTAAATATGTTCTAAAATTTGTTAATTTTTCAAATAATTCCAGGTATACATAATATGTATCATCTTGTACTTACCTACATTAAAAAATCAACACTAAAAATACTTACCATTAATTTTAGGAGAGCCAGGAGAACAGTGTGGTACCTACTTACGTATGAGGTGGTTTGGTACCATAACAAATAATCATAAGTAAGTAAATAATACTTAGCAATATGAAAAAAACATAATTTTCTATAAGTTAAAACTAATTAAGGCTATTTAAACAAATATTTTGTTTTCAAAATTTACTTAAAGCTGTTTGTTTTCCGTATAAGTAAAAATAAATAAAAAACTAAAAAAAAATAATTATGAATCCAGATCACGAACAAATATATCAGAACCGGTAGCTGAACAAAACGCATTCAATGAATTATCTCTCCCCATACCATACCATCCAACCAACCGCACGACAAATGAATTAGCCAAAATAATACACAAAAAATGTTGCACAATGGCTTTCCAACAAACTCGTGGGCGAAATTGTTACTAAAATGTAGCAACATCTGTGTGGAGGGGAAAAAACGAAATGCAAACTGTGACAACGTAATTGTAACTCTAAATCTAAAATGTATTCTATTGCTGTGGCGAAACAGTTCAAAATTCATACGAGAAAATCAGGCTGTAGCCTTTTTAACTATGAAAAAGGTGCAGTTAACGCCATTACTGTCAAATTGTCGGCCAATCAGAATGAAGTAGCGCCGACCAATCAGAGCCTGGCGCTGCGCGTGTCCTGAATGTAAAATTTGGGGGGAAACTAGAACAATTTGTAACTTTTTGTGTGCTCATCCGGAACTGGAGTAATTTCCGTTTGGGTAAATAAATCAGCGTGATTGCGTTTAGGGAGATAGCTGGCATCTGTTTAGGTACAGCTGGCAGAATTGTTACATTCTGTATGTTTTAAAAATTATAGGCACAATTATCCTGAATGTAGGTTAACCTACGAGACTCAAGATAGACTAAAGAAGGAATTATTACGTATTTACTTATTTTTAATCGACTTCACAAAAAAGGAGGAGGTTCTCAATTTGTTACCTCAGAACTCCGTCAAATCTTAACCGATTTGAAAAATATTTTTTTTGTTTGAGAGATTATGCCTCTCGTTTGGTCCCATTCAAATTTTATCGAGATCTGACAATTATCTTCGGAGATATGGAGATAAACAATATAAGCAAATGTGCATACTTTGATGACATGATTATATAACTAGCCAGTACTTTCACTATCGCGGCATGTGAAGTCGGATTTTCAGTTTTGTATCTACGATCATAATTTTTTTCTTGAAAATAATTAATAATTGAAACTGATTCTCGAAATTAATATAGGTAGGTACTACTTATGACAAAATGTAGTTCCTTAATGAGTAATGGTACCTAATTCGTACACATATTTTTTTAAATATTTGATCCCACTGCTAGGCAAGGTTTTCCCCATTTTTTCCATCTTCATCCCTATCCAATGCCGTTTGTGGCCAGTCTTTGTGAAAAACATCAAAATCATCTCGCCGCCGCTTTTTGGGTCTTCAACTACGTCGACTTACAATTATTAGGTTTTTAATTTATAGGTACATGCCTACATAACCATTTAAAATTAGACACTATCGATACCTATCACTTCAGTTGTGAATGAGTATCAACATTATAGGTAGGTTAGAACTTACCTAGTTATCAATATTGAAATCAGCAGCCGGTTCAAAATAAGTACTACATAAAAGTATCACAGTGCTAAACATAGGTGCTATAATAAAATGACCATGTAGGTATATTGTTAACAAAAAGAAATGATTCTCGAGCGAGCACATTGTAGAAAGCAAATTAAAACCATACCCACGGAAACTATAGCACTTGACTTTCCGCACCCGTCAATCACTTCTCAGAGATTTGACGCGTCCAACTCGCATTCCCAGCGAATCAGGAATTGCTCATTCACACTCGGACGAGTCCACTCAAAGCTCCACTTACGAGTTCTCAAGACCAACATAAAGAAGTCAAATTCATCTGTCAATTGGAATTTGAATTTGGAACGGCGAGGTCTGACTGAGCGGCGGCGCCACGTGACGTCATTGAGCGTCACGCGAGCCCAGCGTGAGCATCGACGTCCCGCCGGTATCAAATCATTAGCAATGTTCTCGTGTAATTCCACAATAGTTTGTCTTTTGACACATTACTTCACGGAGAAATGAACATTCTAGATCTTGTCGTGTTTATGGGAAGTGAGCAGGGGCGCGGTTCGCGACTTTTTATATTTATCGCAGATTTCCGCTTCACCTGTGACATTGTGGTGTGGGAAATCTCGGACAGAGTCAAAAGTCGGAGTCACTTTAGTGGAAGCATTCTGTGGGGTTGATATTGTGATTGCGTTACTTTATATTATGGCGATAATGGGAGTAGGTCACATGGTTTGTATGGTGTTTTAAAGATGCTTGGTATTTTTCATTGTTTGATAATAAATTGTTAATCTGCCATAAATAAAGAGGTATTTCTCATTTAAATAATAGTTTGGACACATATCTTCCATGTGTGGGTAAGTATACTTACTTACACTATTTTATGATTAATGGTGAGAGTTACGCATATTTAAGTTTATAACGACTATAAACACACGTAACATGTAACGTTACGTGTGTTTATAGTCCTAATAGCACCTAATAGTACCTAATAGCGGTAATAAACTTTACTCGTGTGGAAGGAACTTAAACTGTAACTTGTGTAAAGTTAAAGTTAAAGTTCCGTCCACACGACACAATATCAAACACGGCAGCAATCCCATGAATCCAGTCAGAGTCCAATGAATGAATTATTAACAGCCCATTTGAATCGCATACCTGGACAAAAAGTTCTTAAAAATCTCCGTTAAGTTTTACCTCATTCAGCTCTCAAGTGGCAACCAGGGCCCTAATTCTTTTCATGTTCAACAATTTTGCGCCGAACCTTCGATTGTGAAAAAAGAAATTTAAAAAACTATTGATCGCGGACAAAAAGCGCGCCACTTGAGACTGCTTTGTCCGCCATATTGGAAAACGTTTGACATGCACGTTACATATTTTTAATTAAAATATGTATATAAACAATACTGTTTACGAAAATAATATAAAAAACTTTATTCTGCTAACTTTTAGTAAAGACTGTATGTCATGTAAGTATGTTTAATTTCATAGTCGTTTAAAGCACAAATATACAGGTTGGCAAAATAGAGTATAAATAAATAGGGGCGCCACTATTGCTATATACTAGTAACCCCGATAGCAGAGAGAGTGGCGGTAAACTTTAAAATTACTTCTTTAGTGGAACTACGGATAGTCTTATTCATGTTAAAACATCTTTAATTCGCGTAGGTTATGGAAAATATTATAATACTACTATTAAGTTGCACAAAAAAACTTTGTTCATAAATTTTCAGTCACTGACCACAGTTAACATAGAAAATTTTATCACAGATTAGATTATTGCCAGGCCAGAAAAAAAATAGTTCCATTTCAAGACGTATTTGCCAACCTAATAAGTTTAATCTGTAAGTGTAATAGTTCATCAAGGTATCACATTTTTCACGACGATCACAAGTAGTCTAACATTGGCAATTGGTTAAATGGCTTAATAATTTTTAATTTCAAATGTTATTGTTTTTGTCACGACAAAAAAAAACTTTTGAAATAATTAACTTAATAAACTTAAAGTTATAATAAACTTTTGAAATAATAATGAAATTTGAAAATGACTAAGTGCAAATTTTTGAACTGTATAAACATAGCATGAATTATTTGAGTTTTGCGCACTTGTAGTTTAGGTGACTAGTGAAAATATAAACCTTTATGTCTACTACCTACTGAATATTCAAAGACTACCTACCCTAACTAGAAGTAGCGAACATTTAAAAAAATTACACGCTTAATAAAATATGATTAGGATTTTGAAGAAAAATTCAAAGCTGTGGTCCAAGTTATTTATTATTTTATTAATATTTTTAAAGTCATTTTTAATCAATTGAATCTGCTTATGTGAAATATTACCATGTAGGTAATAGTATCAGGCACCGGCAACTAAAACTAATTAGTCAATTTTTTGCCAATCAAGTTGAAAATGTTTCTACAAGTATAGCCTAGACGAATTTGTGTTTCTATAATTTGATTTCCTTTTCGATTAAAAAATCAAACTTTCGTCATAGGTACTTTTACTTATCACTTACAACAAATACAATAAAAAAATCTGAAATACATTTAAATTCTCAAGTAAGTCTTGATTGACATAGACATCGTACAAGGAACTTCATTCTTATATAATTTTGAAATGAAAAACTATGCAGAATGAATATGCCGACACACACAACAACGTGAGACAACACTTACACAAACAATAAGATATTTATTCGCTGAAAATACCTTTTAAATTTCAGGAGTCTACATTAGTACAAAAATCCCCTGAAATAATTTTAAAAACTATACAAAACATACTCGTATATATTATGACAAAAAAAAACAAATTAGTCGAGACAAATACGTGAGACAAACTTGTATATAACTTATTTTAACGCCATTGCCAGCATTTTCTTTTTTTTTTAAAGACATTAGTATTTTTTATATATTATATAGGCTAGCGTTTGACCACTATCTCACCTGTCGGTAATTGATGATGCGGTCAAAGATGGTAGCACGCTAGGCCTAGAATGGCAACTGGCTCTCAAGGATAGCTGCCGGAACACATTAGATGTTTGGCGACAGATGTTCTAACTTGACTACTTACTAACTTCTACTTATTACTGTAATGTTGGTGATCTGAAAAAAAATCACATTTTTACAACGCAATTGCAGTTGCAAAGGAAAATCTACCGTTAGGTAAATTTTATAACATCGGAATCTGGTGAAAAATATATCTTATGAATTATGACAAATTGCACCGACATCAGTATATAGCCTTTAGATAAATAATTTTAGATAAATCTGTACCTATAGGACTTTAAAAGCAATACATCGCTGTATTTAAACAAAACTCTTTGAATTAATTTAACAATTTCTATCCATGTTACCTGAAAGGTAGCATATGTAAAGGTTAGGTCTACGAGTATAAGGATGACCATTTAGACCAACAACTATAAAGTGATGAGGCTAAAGCATATGTCGATCGCTATATCGACATCGCGTAAGTCACGTTAAATTGTCGATTTTAAATCTATAAACTATGAAGTGTTTGTGACAATCTGTTTTTAGATTTGTTTTACCAATAATTTGTCATATCTATGTAGTTTTTAGGAATATCACGAAAAAATATTGAATGTGAAAACAATGTGACTAGCTAACATAAATATTAGCCGTGAGACAAAAATAAAACTGTGTAACAAAATCATACTGATGCAAAAGACTCACAGCCCCCTAGCTAGAGAAAAACCAATTTCTGTTTGCGTTCACGCGAAACCCACCTTCAAAATTTGCCATACATTTGAAGTTGCGTTTGGCGTGAAATTTAAGGGGAAATAAGTTTTTGTCTCGCATAGTCACACACCATTAACGTTGGTATCTTTCAAAAATCATTTTTTTTTCACAAATACCCACTCAGTAAATTTCCAAATCGAATTGTCAAAACAAAGTTATCGCGGTGCTGAAATAAATCTATGTGCCAGTCTATACAATGTCGAGTTATTCCCTATTTCTAATTTAACGCCATCCTCCTTGATTCCTCTGGTTCCCTTGATTCCTCTGGTTGCCTTGATTCCCATATTTGTTCTGCTGGTACGAGTTGTAGTTCTGGTACCCTTGGTGTGGATCTGAGCCTTGGTTTGATGAACCTTGTCTGTTGTCTGCGCCGTATTGGTTATGTCTGTTTTGTTGGTACCCCCCGCCGCCGTAGCCTTGGTTTTGCCTGTTCTGGTTTCCTTGGTAACCACCTTGCCTGTTTTGACCGAATCTCTCGTTGTTCCCGTACCCGGATCTGTTTTGTCCCTGGTTACCGAAGCGATCGGAACCGCCGCCACCGTAACCGGAGCGGTTGCCTTGATAACCCTGGTTACTGTGGCCCTGATTACCTTGATGTTGTACATACCCTCCACGCTTTGGCCCGAAATTACCTGTAACAATTAATAAATAGGGTTAGTCACAGTAATATTGTGGACGCTGAAGTTTGTGGAGGTGTGTGAGTTAAGGTATATATTAATACATGAAACGAAAACTTTGCACTCCTTTTCAAGAAAATTGCGCGAACAGGTGAACGTGAAATTTGACACAGTTAAAGTTTATATGGAAAAGAAGTGCATAAAGCAATTTTTTTTATATAAAATGTATAAGAAATTTACAATAAAATTAAATGAATTAAGGTCCACTAGTAAGTACTCTATAATTTGTTTCTCTGTAATACTGTAACTACGTGATTTGGATGAATAGCGTAGGTATATATCCTTATTATACACAATAACATAGGGTTTTCATCTTTAAAATCCCCGGGTAACATCGCAGGTTGTAGCTAGTGCTTCAGAAACACATCAAATACATATCAACATGTTTTTCGGTACTAGCAAGAGAGACAGCTTATCACCCACGCTGCTCTTTGATGCTCCGAGCTAAATAGCAACATTTGAGGGAAACTTTCAGGCACTACACACGTCTCTTTGTGGGGTACATCTTAAACGCTTTTATATAAAAAGGTTGGTATCGTAGCGGCATACAAACCGCGGTGTATTGCGACACTCGACGAGTTAAAACCGCTTGCAAATCGCGCCGCAACCAGCACGCAGTCGCGTCGCATCTCGAGTGTTTAATCGCTCGCTTTGTGACGCTCTGAAGTCTAAACTTGCTGACGTTGATCTACCTCTTCGTGGAAGTGCTCGTGAATTATATTGAACGGGATCTTTGATTTGGTTTACCAATTATCAGTACCTAACATTAATGACCTATATTATGTTTCTTTGAAGTGTCTCACACTTTATATTTTTGTAAATTGTTAAACACAATCCAATATTTCATCGTACCGACGGGACTCGAACCCGCATCCCCCGGATTACACGTCCAGGTGCTCTGCCAATTAAGCCACGGTTCGATACATCGATACGACGAAATTAGTGGATTGCATTTAACCCAATTATGTATTGGTGGCGCCATCTATGACTACTTATTACGTAAGTTAATTCGAGTCCCGTCGGTACGATGAAATTTTGGATTGTGTTTAACAATTTATTAATGACCTAGTTGTGTCACTTTTCGTGAGATACAAGAGAGAAGAGTAGGTATATATTTTTAAGATCGTCGTATCTTATCATCGTACCCCAAATCCATAATGCCGTAGGTGAAGCCTATGTCTACGTGTACAGAGATAGGCTGATGATGATGATGATGATGATGGTAATGATGATGATCCCAAATCCCTTGTATTATAGAAGGTAGGTATGGGATAGTCACATACTATAACATATATGTATGTATATGCAATAGTAAGCATAAATATAAGGTGTGCCAACAAGAGCACCGGATATTTTACCTTACCTAAAGATATTCCCTCCTCATTAAAATAAGAACCGTCAAAATCAGTTAAATGATTGGCCACGAAATCGAATTGGCGTGGAAACATGAAAAGAAGTAGTCTCTGCCTACCCCGGGAAAAAGGCGTGATTTTATGTATTATGTATGTAAAAATCGAGTAACGTAGGTACTTTAAAATTATCGTGAATTTGTAACATTATTATTGTTATATACCGGCTGTAATTCACGTACCTTTAGTCGAATTTTCTCGACCTAGCACCTCGAACATTGCGATCTCACCGCGTGACCTCACTCGCGAGGAAGAGCGACTGACTCGCTCGAAACCTAGGTCGAGAAAATTCGACTAAAGGTACGTGAATTACAGCCGGTATATAACAATAATAACGTAGGTACTGACCAAAACCATCAGACAAATTGAGAACCTACCTTACCTTTTCGTAGCCGTTTAAAATATCCGGATAACTTTGCCAGTAAGCTGTACTTCCATGGCAGAGCACACAGATTAATCCCAGTTTAGAGACGAGGAGGCCGTGCATCAAGTTTGGGCTCTAAAGGGATTGCCGCGGCTCAGGGCATCGATACCCCGCGGGGGGCAGCTTATTTGCACATCTTTTCAACCAACTTGCAAAAAGTTAGAGGTTCTCAATTCGTATGTATGTTGTTTTTTTTAATTTATTTTATGTATGTTACGCGATTAGTCCGTCAATTGTGAACAGATTCGAATGATTCTTTTTTTAATCGGTAAGGTACATTACCGAAGTTGGTCCCATTGTAATTTCATCGAGATCTGATAAGTATCTTCAGAGATACGACGATAAACGTCTCGAACTTGCAACTGAAATTAATTGAGTCGCGGGTCATGGAAGTTGGTTGTTTTAGTTTTTAAACGATCTTAATTATTTGATATGTAAATAGCAAGCACGCAAATTTTAATTGCAATAGGCGTAAATCATATTATTTATAATTTAGTACTCGTAGATGTAATTTGAAAATTTGTTGCTTTAGTTCATTTATCTCAGTATTGTATGTTCTTTCACATACCATTACATGGCGAAATTGATGTTCTCATATAATATTTTCTAACAACTTCTGTATAAATTGTTAAACACAATCCAAAATTTCATCGTACCGACGGGACTTGAACCCGCAACCTCCGGAATTACATGTTCCGGTGCTTTGCCAATTAAGCCATGGTGCGAAGTATCGTTACGACGAAATTAGTGGATTGCATTTTGTTAACCCAATTATGCATTGGTGGCGCCATCTATGACTACTTATTACGTAAGTTAATCATTCGGAAGAAATCATTACAGTTTTCAAATCCGACGAGAGATGTTGCACTGTGTAAATCAAATATTATGTTTCTTTGAAGTGTTTCACACTTTATATTTTTGTAAATTGTTAAACACAATCCAAAATTTAATTGGCAAAGCACCGGAACATGTAATTCCGGAGGTTGCGGGTTCAAGTCCCGTCGGTACGATGAAATTTTGGATTGTGTTTAACAATTTACAAAAATATAAAGTGTGAAACACTTCAAAGAAACATAACTTCTGTATAATCTATTTCATGTGAAATAAACTCATTTCATTTCATTTCACATTTCATACACAACTTAAATATATTTATGTATTATGCATTGAAATGACATAATGGTAGTAAGTAACAACACAGTCATTCTTATAAGAATCCTGTATGTTCTCTTGTTTACATCAAATATCATCATAAGTCAAAGTCAAAGCATTTATTCAGTATAAGGGCAAATTAAACATTTGCACTTACACACGTCAAATAACATTAAACCGATCATATTCAATAAAAAAATATTATAGATATAACAGAAACATAACTTATTGCCTTGAATTTACAAAAAAAAAAACAAAGGTATTGAGCCATTCAGCTTTCATCTAGACGTCGAACGTCACACTTAAAACACATGTTTAATTCCCCTGATTAATGTAGGGTTGCCAACCGTACTATTACGTGCACCCGCAACCCAGTGCATGTTTCAGTACTTCAGACAATTTTTATCCAAAAAATTGTGAAATAATGAAACATAATAAATAAATACAACGCAGACTATCATCCACTAGACATAGAAGGCTGTAAACCTAAACTCTTCATGTTTGGAAGAAGGAAAGGCAGGCATCTTCTAAGCAAGAGGTCACTGGTTCAAATACTAGCACGGGTGGTTGTACACAGATGATAGGAGCATATTATATCGATGTTCCACCTGACTCGCTACCAAAAAGTAGTTTACCACCAACAAGAAGAAAATCTGCCGCCATAACCTTACGGTGTTCCGGCAGCACAGACCTTGAGAGTCAGATTATTCTAGGCCTAGCGTATTCACTACCTTCGACCACATTATCGCTTACCACCAGGCGAGGTAGTGGTCAAACGGCTAGCCTATATGATATTAAAAAAAACAAATCAAGTTAGAAAATCAGTCGCCAAACATCTAATATGTTCTGGCAGCTATCCTTGAGAGCCAGTTCCCATTCTAGGCCTAGCGTGCTTACCATCTTCGACCGCATCATCACTTACCAACAGATGAGATAGTGGTCAAAGGCTAGCCTATGAGGTATAAAAAAACACATACACTTGAAATTGTTTCATTACTTGGAAAAACATAAAATTGTTTCATGACTCGTATAACATATTATAAAGTAGAGAGACACTCACACACCTCATACAATACAAAGCGAGCTCTATATTTGCATTCGTATGCGAGTATCTGAAACTATCAAAAAAAAGGCAGACAGACTCGTGCCGAACACCCGAGTGAACGCAAGTTCAGTAATACCACACCCCGGACACTCGCTAAATCTCCATACAAACTAGCGTTTTAACGACCGACACTGTGACACCGACACATACACTACACACGGGTCGTTTTTCTATACGTGCATTTGTGTGCGTGATGTCTAAGGTTGTCGCCCGTAATCACCGTATCACAGATTATATAATAGTTACTACGTACATACGTACTACGTACTGACCGTATGAATATTTTTTGTACACTTACCCAAAAAGCTTTTAACACTAAAAATATTAGTCGCTATTTCGTAAACCATCATCTCCAGGTCCAGTCGACTTGCATAGAACAAACTGCACCACAGTAACTATTTTTTATTCTGTATTAGGCGGCCAGCCAGAGCTGTACGAAACAATGTCGTGTGTCTTGCTCGCACGTTAGAGCGACATCAAGTAAAGAGAATATAAATACTACGTACCTACATCAAGTTCCCAATTGCTGTGTTATAAAAATGTTTAAACGTGAAAGTTTTTTTAAATATTTTACAAATTAAGCGTTATTTACGCACGAGTATATATATCGTTGTTTCATTTATGAAAATGAATTCTAAAATACGAATATGTAGGTAGGTATACTAATATAATTAAGTGTTTATTATGTACCTACGTAATAAGAACCTACGTAAATTTGAACCTCCAGTGTCTACTGGTCCCAACATAAATGTATGAAGTTAATATTCTTCTCTCCGTGAGTAGTAATTGTTCTATAGTCGTACGCGTGTGGCGTCCTTGCTCAGCGCAGCTCGGCGGGGTGAGGAAGCCCGGAATTGGTGGGGGGAACAGAGTGTCCGCTCTATACGTAGTATTATTATCTTTTCTATGGTAATACTAAATGCTTGAGTAATACGCTTCCGCGCTCTGTTTACTACCAAGCGGCAGCAGGGTCAGACGCTTCCGTGCAGTATTACTTCGCAGCGCTTCTTACGTAGTAATCATGCCGTATTGACTATGCCAGTCTGAGCGCGGAAACTTGTTACTCAAGAATTTAGTATTACTGAACTTGCGGTCACTCGGGTGTTCGGCACGAATCTATCTGCCTTTTTTATGATAGTCTGAGGCGAGTAATAATTACGAATGGCAGCAGTGGAGTGTGTAACGAGGTTCGCCATTAGGAGCCATTGTTCGGTTGGCGCCCGACGTGGTACTGAATAAAAATACTACTTGTGTGTATATCTATCCTACAGTCTACATCATTGGAAGCACTAAGTCAGTATAAATAATTGTACTGTACTAAAATGTATATTCTCCTTACAAGCTACTTTCATACGTTGCTGTTTCTTTTGAAATATATATTAGCAACAGGTGAGATAGCGTTGGACCACTATCTGACCTGTTGGTAAGTGATGATGCGGTCGAGGACGGTAGCACACTAGGCCTAGAATGGGAACTGGCTCTCAAGGGTAGCTGCTGGAATACATTAGATGTTTGGCGACAGATTTTCTATCTTTTGCTGGCCAGGTGGACACTAGATAGTGTCCTACCACCATGCGGGGGTTGGGGGTTTCTTAACGATGTTTTTCTTCACCGGAGGGCCACTGTGATACTGGAATGAAATGGCCACTGGAATATAAAGAAGATTATATGTCTAAACATTCACACCTCTCGCTCTTCCACTCTGGCGACAATTGACTCGTAATAGAATATTGATAGTGTCGGTCTAAACAGCTAGGCTATTCTGTAAGCTATCTCGACAGCGGAATCCGCGGTGAGATTTGAATTTCGTAGTACGAAATTCGAATCTCACCGCGGATTCCGCAGTCGAGATAGCTTACAGAATAGCCTAGCAAGTTTTCTCGTATTTCGATTCTCGCACTCAAAACCGTTCAACCCGATTTGTACGATACTCGTATGAACTTGAAAAATGTCATACGAGATCGTGTTTATACAAGTCGAGACTCTCATAAGCAAGAATCTGCTTGCTATACTTTTGTTGTGTAAACAAACATAGGCAATTATCGCCTAGCGATAAGTCATATGCGAATCTCGTATGACATAATCGTAGGCGAGATTTTAGTTCTTGCCTGTATGTAAACATTTTGATACGATTGTGTTATAGCGATTATTGCTTGTGATAGTAGCGTATGGTTTCTCGTAAGGAAACGTACGAGAAACTCTCCCCGTCTAAATGGGCCTTAATTGCTTTACTGACACAGTACTTCTACTCGCCAATAGATGTCGGGAAGAGTCATATTTTAAGTTGATTATCAATAAAGTTGATTATTGAAAACACGAATAAAACAACATTTTCTGAAAATGACTCCTAGCTAGACCGATTTATCGCCCCCGAAATCCCCTGTAGGTATACTAAATTTTATTTAATCGTTGGAGCCGCTTCCGAGATTCAGATTAAGGCAAAGACGATAGCGCCATCCTTGTTGCTAGGTAGATAGCGCTGCGCTATCGTAAAAAACTTTTTAAAACTTTTCTTTAATTTTTAACTTTGTTCTGTTCTTAGTATTTGTTGTTATAGCGGCAACACAAAAACATCATCTGTGAAAGTTTCAACCGTCTAACTATCACGGTTCATGAGATACAGCCTGGTGACAGACGAACAGACAGACAGACAGACAGACAGACAGACAGACAGACAGACAGACAGACATACAGACAGACAGACGGACAGCGGAGTCTCAGTAATAGGGTTCCGTTGGTACCCTTTGGGTTCGGAACCCTAATAAAATAACAATAATAATAATTTATTGAGAAAACTTAGGCTTATTACAACATAGTAAATGGTTCACCTGGAACCTAAACTAGGCTCGAGACCCGTGTGATAGGCTCCAGGCCTCTTCCGTCTGATGACAACAGATTCAGATTGCCTATCGTTGATTGATACATTGGATGGGATTTTATATAATACTATTAATAACTATACTATTATTAAATTGAATACAATTAATTCTAAATTATTATGTTCTTGTTCATGAATTATTCTAAAATACTATTGACACTGGCAGCTGCATAATTTTTAGTAAAAATATTATGCGTTTTATTATTATAATTAACAAATATAAAATTAGTAACGAAGAAAGTTATTTAAAAATCTATCAAATATTATAAGGATGCATGATAAGTATCTCCAGATATATGAAAATAAACATCTCAAGCTTACTTCTGAAAATGATTAGCTAATGACGGCATTTAAGACCGTTTTTTAGGGTTCCGTACCCAAACCGGGTAAAACGGGACCTGTCTGTCTGTCTGTCCGTCTGTCACCAGGCTATAACTCATTAACCGTAATAGTTAGACAGTTGACATTTTCACAGATGGTGTATTTCTGTTGCCGCTAGAACAACAAATACTAATAAAACTGGCCAAGTGCGAGTCAGACTTTGTCCCGCACACGGAGGGTTCCGAACGCCATCTATCGAGTTTCTAACGAACTTCTAACACCAACTAAGTAAACGTTAACACAAAGGTAGAATAGTATTATATAGTAGTAATAGTAATAGTAGTAATAGTAATTGTAGTAATGAATATTATTAAATATCTGGTTGACCGAGCTTTGCTCGGTATTTTTTGCCACTTAAACAGACAAATATGACTCTTCCCGACATCTATTGACGAATAATAATACTTTTTTTTTTAAATTGAGAGCAACTAACTGCTTTACTGATACAGTACTTCTACTCACCAATAGATGTCGGGAAGAGTCATATTTTAAGTTGATTATCAATAAAGTTGATTATTGAAAACACGAATAAAACAACATTTTCTGAAAATGACTCCTAGCTAGACCGATTTATCGCCCCCGGAATCCCCTGTAGGTATATTAAATTTTATTTAATCGTTGGAGCCGCTTCCGAGATTCAGATTAAGGTAAAGACGATAGCGCGATCTTAGCAACTAGATAGGTGGCGCTGCGCTATCGTAAAAAACTTTTTTTAACTTTTCTTTAATTTTGGACTTTGTTCTGTTCTTAGTATTTGTTGTTATAGCGGCAACAGAAATACATCATCTGTGAAAATTTCAACCGTCTAACTATCACGGTTCATGAGATACAGCCTGGTGACAGACGGACAGACAGACAGACAGACAGACAGACAGACAGACAGCGGAGTCTCAGTAATAGGGTTCCGTTGGTACCCTTTGGGTTCGGAACCCTAAAAATGAAATAATACTGAAATTGTTCAAATTAAGCTACAAAAAATAGTTTTAGCATAGAAAAAATATGAGGTATCTAAAACGCCGCCAAATTTTCGCGCGCCTTTGTGACGTTACAGTGCACCACACGGTCTCCACAGATTAAATCTTTTTAATAGAAATAGTACGTACTATTTCTATGAAAAAGATTTAATCTGTGGAGACCGTGTGCTGCACTGTGACGTCACTTACTAATTGACAAGTGGTGATGTGTTTTGCAAATTAAAATTTCCCACGCTTTTTTACATTTTCATATGATATTTTAACACATTTAAGAGTATTTTATTTATAAAAAATGTTATAACATAGAACACCAGTACAATAATGATTCGAAAATAAATTATTTCAAGTAAATTTATACCACATGCATATTCCCTATTGATATGATCTTCTAAAAACCATAAATTTAACCATTTGTTTTGTTTATTTTATTTCTTTAGTGCTGTATGTATTATTTTCTTATTGTTATATAATTACGTTTAAATTTTGTTTTAATATAATTATTGATTTACTCGTAAGTTCGTGGATGTGTGAATTGGGTGACTGTTATGCCCATCCAAAGTAAGATGAATAAATAAATAAATACATCGATAGAATTTGTGTAAATCTTTACTAACAGTGAGTGGCTGTAGGCAATTAAATTAACCGTTTAAATTAACTTTTTTTTGCTTTTTACTAACAGCTGGAAACAACGCTAGTTCTCCAAGTTCAAAAATAACAAGTACGAGTAGTATATAAATTTAATTGACACAAAAACGATTGCACACCGACCCAAAACTTCTTTGAGTCGACTAAAACCCCATTCCGTAAATGCCAAAAAATGTGTTTGAGGTGCAGCACCATTCATCCCGTCTGGCAGAAGGAGAAGGAATAAAACGAGTTGGGCGAAAGGTGAGGCAGACATAATAGCCATCTAATGGGAGTGACATATTCACGACTTGAAAGCCGCACCTCGACGCCAAAATTGAGAATTGCGATGCGGGTAGATGTGAATAATTATATACAAACTTACTACAAGTGAGATTAATTAAAATGGTGCTAAGAATTTAGCGTACTGTGTCAAAATACTAGCAGTGTGACCTACGCCTGCACTTTACGCACGCTTTTCCGTGACTTAAATAGTCGATTATTTGACGAAAAAGCGTAGCGTAAGCGTAAAGTGCGGGTTTATGTCACACAGCTATCTATAAAATAATATACGATACTCGTGACTTAAGTTGCCTATTATTGCTATTATAATTGACTACTTAAGTCACACGTATCGTAATATACATATATAGTTATCAAATTACACAATTTCATAGTAGATGCTATCATAATGGATGACATTCAAATCTGACTTATCTAATACTATAAGAATCTTTGTCCTGACATACTGACTGACTGATACGGACAACGCACAGCCTAAACCGCTGGTCGTAGAGACTTGAAATTTGGAGGGTATATTTGTCTTAGTACGTAAGGGTGTACTAAGGAAGGATTTTCTAAAATTCACCCCGTAAGGGGATGAAATGGGGGTTCAAAGTTTGTATGGAGAAACATGATAAGATAGTCTTTTCGAAACTTCACATAAGTGCTTCAGTAAAAAAATAAGTAAATACGTGTGTAAGGTTTTTTTGAAATTCCACCCCTAAGAGGGTGCAATGGGGTGACAAAGTGTGAAAATCAATATTGTTTGTGATTGCACTGAAATTTGGCATGCAGATAGTTATTACGACGCTAGTTACCTTTGAGAAAGGATTTTCCGAAATTCATCCCTGAAGGGGCTGAAACGCGGGTTCAAAGTTTTCTAAAAATTCCTCCCGGATACGGAACGATGAGTCAAAGTTTGTATGGCGAAACAAAATGGGATAAAGTACGTGTCGTAGGTTTTTCGAAATGGGGTAGGTAACAAACTCTGAAAATTTAGGTTTTCGGGTTTTATAAATATGAATCCCGAATTGCCACGCGATAACATGAAAACGGGTGAATCGATTTGGCTAATTCTTATTTGATGTATTTAAAGATAAGAATCGTTTTTACAAAAGAAAAGTTTTAAGTAAATAAAATAAGTTTTTAACGCGGGCGGAGCCGCGGGGCACTTCTAGTTGATAATAAGAATTTAATTTTACTTTATGATACATAGTTGTGTTTTGTGAACTTTTTGCCTCTATTATATTTGAATAAAATCTAGCAGATTTTTGGCGTTCACACAAATTGCTAGAAAGTGCTTATTAACTTCGTGAACAAAGACGACAACAGTACAAATAGCATCAAATAATGAGTCCTTTCTCTGGTATTTGACAAAAGGCTATTTCTGAAAATCCTCACAATCGATACAACTGTTGCAGCATGGATTGTGTTGTACAACTATCAATGTATGCAAACGTCCGTATTTTATTTTAATATGGCTTTTTTAAAATGCGAAACAGGTATGTCAGGATCGTAGCATGTGAAAAGAAGCATAATTCTCTGCCTACCCCAACGGGAAAAAGCCGTGATTTAATGTACGTATATGGGCATTCAGTGTTCACTCAAATAATTAAGATAGTTTAAAAACTAAACAATCAACTTCACATGCCGCCCGAGTCAGTTTCAGCGGCAAGTTTAAGATGTTTATCGACATATCTCTGGAGATACTTATCAGATCTCGATCAAATTTAAATGGGATCACTTTGAAGATGAACCTTACCTATGACGAAAAAAATCATTCAAATCGGTTCACAATTGACGGAGTAATCGCGTAACGAACATACACAAAAACATACAGACGAATTAAGAACGAAAAAGTAGGAGTCCTTTTTGGAAATCAGTTGTTAAAACTCAGTTAAATCTATAAAATAAAGCTAGTATAAGCTATAAATATGGCATAGTAACACAAGATGCCAATATTTTATATCAAGCTATCTTTGCACGGGATTTTCGCGGCTTAAAGTAAAATTTTCCATTTTTTGCGAAGTCCTCGAGTCTACGTGCCCCTGGGCATTAATACCCCACAAAGAAACGTCGCCAGAAATCTCGAGAGGGATACCTGCACGCTTATAAAGGATTCCGTACAATTTCTGTATTATTATACAATATCATTTGAAGAATTCAAGTGCTGTCTCGAACCGTAATATTATACGTGGTTACTTTAAAAGAAACATACAAATGCCACTTAATTTAGTGGTAGTCTAAAAGACAATCAACTCTGTTGTTGAAGTTTTAGTTATGTGCCGTTTGAGGATAATCTCTTTGTTGTTGTTTAGTTTTTCAATGAGAGACATATTATTAAGACCTATTTCTTTTATTTGTTAAATCCAGCCTAGAGACAATATGGCTTGTTGTGAATTTTGACAGAAAATATCATTTTGTATTTTTTTATTTGATATGCATAGACCGGGCGCGCACTAGCAGGTCGCAGCGGCCAGCGAGATACACACAGTAGTTTGAAATCGGCGCGATCGCCACTGCGTTCGCTGCGCCACGAGCTTCGCTTGTTGGCTATATCGTTTTATCAACTGGTTTGTTTTAGAACGCCCAATATCATAATTTTGATCAACTGGTGTGTTGTAGAACGCCCAATCTGTTAAGGCCGCAGGTGCGCTCGCTTCGTGGTGATTTCATACTAATGTGTATCTCGCTGGCCGCTGCAACTTGGCCGCTAGTGCCCGCCCGGTCTTAGAGTTGAATGTTTTTAAGTGGTATGATATTCCTCCAATAAACTAAAAGACAGGTTTCGCCAGCAAAGTCGGAAATCCCTATAGCCTCACATCAGACCTATGTTTTGAATCTCAGGTGGATAAAAAAAAATCTTTGCGTTTCTGTGATGCTTCAAACTGATGAATGAACTACTAAGGATTTTGGGCGTGTTTTTATGTGATGATAAGAGGTCATGGTTTTTACAATACCTTAGTGCATAGTTCACATCAAAATTATTACAGAAATATTCGTTCTTGATTGTTGTAATTTATTTATTTGAACCATCGTGTTTTTTTGCTTTCAATTCCGTCCCTCCAAAAGTTGCCTGGACGAGATCGCCCCAAGCGATAAGACCGCCCATTGTTCTACCCTAGTTAATTATGTTTGTTGGTATTTTTGTTTATCTATACTGTAGGTAATGTAGGTATACCTTTAGTACGAGTTTTCATCGTAAACGCTTTTGACAGATCTCACATAGTTTTCGACTTATTCTGGCTCCCTGATTGGTCTAAATTTAGTGAAGTGTGAAAACCACTAGAGGCGCTGTACTGTTTTTCATACAAAATTTGTTCTTTATATGATAACGAGTTTGGTATGAAAACTCGTACTAAAGGTACTGGTGTACAGGTGTGCAATACAGAGTTTTTCTATTCTATTCTATAAGAGCCAGTAATGCAGGAAGGTCCGTAAACAAATCGATGTCACGCAATACTCGCAACAGATCTCCAGCGTAAAATCGCAAGTTTAGCGTCGCGCCGGAGTCCCGGGCTCTTGAGCACGCGCCAACGGCTCCGCCTCTAATTATTGCTCGGGCTCCGCTGGCGGCTCGAGTGCCGGCGACACGCCCGACTATGCCGCGCTTTTTTATCTTTGCAAATGTCAAAGGTGAGTCGCGATGGTCCGTCGAGTGCGCTTGTTATTTGTTTGTGACTTCTTCATTTTTTGATTGAACGAATTTTAGTGGCGATGACATTTTTGATACCGAAGATTTGTTGATTGGGTTGGGACCCAACTCGATAACGTAGTATTGGTAATAAGAATGTTTTTACATAACATATATTTTTCTTTTTTTATATCATATGGGCTAGCGTTAGCGACCACTGTCTCACGTGTTGGAAAGTGATTGATGAAAAAAATTATCCCCACCTTTATTTCTATCTCGCTCACAGTTACCGTAAGAATATCTTATATGCAATAGCAACCTCCATTGTGTATAATTTTCTTGGGACTCTTCTACTAAAACTAGTACATTCTCCTATGTTTGAGGTATTTATCTCCATATCTCTGGTGATACTAATCAGATCTCGATAAAATTAAAATGGGACCACCTCGGAAACGTATCCTACCTATTAAAAAAAGAATCATTTGAATCCGTTCACAATTGACGGAGAAATCGCGTAACATACACAAAAAAAAAACCATACAGACGAATTGAGAACCTCCTCCTTTTTTGTGAAGTCGGTTAAAAAGAAAGACGTGTTAGTTACATTGAACATTAGTTACAACATTGAAAATTTCTGTTAGCGTCAAATGCGTCATTATGTTTCATCATATATTTAAAAAATAATTTACGGAATAATATGCATGACCAGGGGCCTTATTCAGTATGAGCATTTTAAAGTCTTACCGTGCCGTGTTACGTTATGGTATTCTCTATGCCAATTTCAAGTACGGTAACGCGGTAAGGTAAGGTTATGAGCGCGTTTTGAGATATCGTGACATATGAGGACGTTTAACGCGCGCGTTTTGTATAATTTACCTATCGTGTGACATACAGAATACAATTTTTCAATAACGTAACGTGGCGCGTTAAGAGCGACGATATACGCAAAGCGGTGGGCAGTGACTGGAAAAGAAGAGCCGAAGATCGGGCTCAGTGGCGCATCTTGGGAGAGGCCTACGTTCAGCAGTGGACTGATACCGGCTGATGATGATGATGATGCGTGGTCTAGTAACCATTGTTTGAGCTTCCTTTTAAATAAGCTCATAGTGATAGGTAGGTCTTTTATATCAGCAGGACATGACAATCTAATACTATAAGAATCTTTGTCCTGACATACTGACTGACTGACTCACTGACAGACAACGCACAGCCTAAACCGCTGGTCGTAGAGACTTGAAATTTGGAGGGTATATGTGTCTTAGTACGTAAGGGTGTACTAAGAAAGAATTTTCCAAAATTCACCCCATAAGGGGTTGAAATGGGGGTTCAAAGTTTGTATGGAAAAACAAGATTAGATAGTATTTTCTATTTGAAACTGCAACAAGTGCTCCAGAAAAAAAAAAGTAAATACATGTTTCAGGTTTTTTTGAAAACCCACCCCTAAGAGGGTGAAATGGGGTAACAAAGTGTGAAAATCAATATTGTTTTGGATTGCGCTAATATTTGGCATGCAGATAGTCATAACAACGTTAGTTACCTCTGAAAAAGGATTTTTCAAAATTCACCTCTGAAGGGGATGAAACGGGGGTTCAAAGTTTGTATGGAGAAACAAGATTAGATAGTATTTTCTATTCGAAACTTCATACAAATGCTCTAGTAAAAAAAATAAGTAAATACGTGTTTCAGGTTTTTTTATAATTACACCCCTAAGAGGGTGAAATGGGGTAACAAAGTGGGAAAATCAATATTGTTTCGGATTGCGCTCAAATTTGGCATGCAGATAGTTATTACGACTTAAGTGCCTTCTGAAAAAGGATTCTCCAAAATTCACCCCTGATGGGGATGAAACGGGGGTTCAAAGTTTGTATGGAGAAACAAGGTCAGATAGTATTTTCTATTCGAAACTTCATACAAGTGCTCCAGTAAAAAAAAGTAAATACGTGTTTCAGGTTTTTTTAAAATTACACCCCTAAGAGAGTGACATGGGGTAACAAAGTGTGAAAATCAATATTGTTTCGGATTGTGCTGAAATTTGGCATGCAGATAGTTATTATGAAGTTAGTTCCCTCTGAGAAAGTATTTTTCAAAATTCACCCCCGAAAGGGATGAAACGGGGGTTCAAAGTATGTATGGAGAAACAAGGTTAGATAGTCTAGATTTTATATTTGAAACTTAACACAAGTTTTTAAGTAAGTAAAGACGTGTTTCAGGATCTTTCGAAATTCTACCCCTAAAAGGGTGAAGTGGGGTAACAAAGTCTGAAATCAATATTGTTTCGGATTGCGCTGAAATTTGGCATGCAGTTAGTTATTTTGACTTAGGTATCCGCTAAGAAAGAATTTTTCAAAATTCACTCTTCAAGGGGATGAAGCGGGGGTTCAAAGATTGGATAGTCATTTTATTCGACATTTCACACAAGTACTTCTAAGTAAATAAATAAGTAAATACGAGTTTCAGACTTTTTCAAAATGCCACCCTAAGAGGATAAACTGGGGTAAGAAAATCCAAAAATCAATATTGTTTCGGATTGCGCTGAAATTTAGAATGCAGATATTTATTATGACGTAGGTATCCGCTCAGAAGGGATTTTCTAAAAATTCCTCCCGGATACTGAACGGGGATTCAAAGTTTGTATGGCAAAATAAGATGAGATAAAGTACGTGTTGTAGGATTTTTTGAAATGGGGTAGGTAACAAAGTCTGAAAATTTGGGTATTTCGGTTTTTATAAAAATGAATCCCGAATTGCCTTAGTCACGCGATAACCTGAAAACGGGTGAACCGATTTGTCTAATTCTTATTTTATGTATTGAATGATACAATCGTTTTAACAAAAGAAAAGTTTTAAGTAAATAAAAGAAGTTTTTAACGCGGGCGAAGCCGCGGGGCACTTCTAGTTTACTAATAAGACTGAAAGTTACCAGTTAGCAACAACAAGTAATTATTTTATAGTCCGCGACTGAATAAAATAATCCCAAACGCAAGTAAAACTTTCTCATGATTTATATTTATACGTACGTCAATCGCAAAATCAAATAAGCGTGTTCAATTAAAAAAACCCCGTAGTTTGGGGGCGTCCGCTTAATTGGGCCACGCGGCACCCCTATAAACACCAAACAAATACTCAATAAAAATATATGAAACTAGACTTTATCTACACGCACTAAAGACTATTACAACTGCATAACTTTTATGCAATTTCTTACTGGCGACCAAAGATTTTTAGCATCAATAATATGTTAAAATGTACTCTATTTCCTTCTCAATAAAGATTGTGGTAATGGTTTAGGAAGTCATCGAATTGATTCGTACGCAATTTTAAATAGAAATTAATTGGAAGTCATGTCAAAGTGACTATTTAGGGTTCCGTAGCCGAATGGCAAAAAACGGAACCCTTATAGATTCGTCATGTCTGTCCGTCCGTATGTCACAGCCATTTTATTCCGAAACTGTTAGGACTACAGAATTGAAACTTGGTAGATAGATGTATTCTGTGAACCGCTTTCCGATTTTTATACAAAAATAAAAAATATAAAAGTTTAAGGGGGGCCATCCCATACATGGAACTGAAACAATTTTTTTTTTTACTTCAAACCTATACGTGTGGGGTGTGGTGTCTATGAATAGGTATTTAAAAATTACATTGAGGTTCCTAAAATCATTTTTTATCAAAGTCAATCATTTGAAAGATAGGCGCGTCTAAAGTGGTAAAATGTGTCCCCCCCCTCCCCCTCTAACTGAAAGTATGGGAGTTAAAAACCTAAAAAATATGCTGTAGATCTCAATAAAAACTAACAACGAAAATTGGTTTGAACGAGATACAGTAGGCAGTTTTTGAGATATAGCGACCGCAAAGATAACTTTGTTTTTCATACAAACACAATGAAAAACAAAGTTAATTTTTTAGTTGCGAAAAATCATAGTTATAGAAAAATTTACTGTGTTACGGAATCCTACGAGTGCGAGTTCGACTAGCACTTGGCCAGTTTTTGTTGTTAGGGTCGTCAGTCAAATCTTTGAGATTGGTGAGGACGCTCAAGTCAATCTTTCTTTTATTTATATTGAATTTATGATAAGCATACTTTATTGTATCGTAAATGTACAGTAGCTATTCTGAATCGGAATGTACAGTTATGCGGCCAATTGCTTAGTCAAGTTAAAATGTTTTTTTCTTTCTTTTATATCGTAGGTATAGTAGGTAGGTATAAGAGTTTGACCACTATCTTATATGGCTGGTAAGTAATAATGCGGCTTAGGAAGGTAGCACGCTAGGCCTAGAATGAGAATTGGCTCTCAAGGACTGCTGCCGGAACACATTAGATGTTTGGCGACAGATTTTCCAACTTAAGGGTGGTAGCCGGCCAGGTGGACACTAGATAGTGTCCTACCATGCGGGGTTGGGGGTTTTTAACGATGTTTTTCTTCACCGGAGGGTCATTGTGAGATGTGCACATAAATTTTTCGTTAAAAAAATCAATTGGTGCACGGCGGGGATTGAACTCGCTACCTCTGGTGTCGAAGCCGACCATTCTCCCACTACGCCACTTGGCTCTCAAATGTTTAAGTATACTTAGATAGCACTGCTACAGTCAAAAGCGACCTTCACTGGGAAATTGGACATGGAGCTGCTATGGCTGCCTTTGAGGGCTTGGCGTGTCAAGGTTTTTAAAATCTATGTCCAACAAACATCATATCAAGTGACTACTTATGGTGATCGTTCTGCCGAACATCTGGTATTTATCTGAGACATGGTATTGGTGCCTGTGGCGAAATACTCATTATAAAACAGGTTCGTTCAAAATTCACGACATTACGAAATATTAATAGCAGGACACATATGCCTACCAACTCTAGAAGAAAACATTCAACATGCCAGAATCTACACGTATAGAAACCAGCTAAAAAATCTTAAAAGCTCCCTACATTAGAATATATCTTTATCGGATTATAGACAGAAATACTCTAAAATACGAATTAAAACACCTTCGCCACCTGGTTAAAGGTTACAAAGTATTACATTTTTTTTAACAAAAAATGCTTCCGACATTGTTGCCTAATCCTCTCACACCGGATAATAGGAAGCACTTGAGCCGATCGACCCGTTATTACAAAAAAGCACCCCATTGTACTGGCATCCCTCGATAATTATTATTTTCGTAGTTGGCGACACTGGCGCGGACAATGGCGTCCCGCGCGCTTCCTGTTTGCTTTCGCGCGCTATTACACGTCAATGCCCCGCGGGACGATAGGCCAATTTGAATTTCGAATTTGGAATAATGGAACCCATTCAGTCACGGATATTGGGTGTAATTTTGTTTTTCTTAAATGTCTTCATCTGAAAGTGAGTTATTGTGCCAGTGTTGCTTATTTTGTGACAAGAAGAGAAGAAGCGCGTTTTCTTGTCTATTTAAGTACAATAATTGGTGAATTATAGTGTCCTTTAAATACTATCATTGAACATGACAAAATACTATTACAGATAAAATGTATAACAAGACAACAACGTGAATCTATTAGAAAAAAGTTTGCATAGTTGTAACAAATGAGAATAAATTGTAGTTTGTGCAAAATCCGCATTATATTTTACATTGATGTCGACGTCTGCTTTAGTTAAATCCAGATGCCTTCAGAGGCCAAAGATTAGGCTCAATCGCGTATCTTACGAGAGGCCTACGCCCAGCAGTGAACTAACACCGGCTGATTATGATGATGATGACACACCTACATCAGGATCTTGAGCGCGAAGCTTTTGCCATCGCATAAGTCACATTGCATATACATCCTAACCTAATAAACCATAGAAATTTAAAAAGTAACGTACATTTTATACAGTAATAATTTCCTCTAGTTAACAATAAAAAATTCAGTAAAAAGAATAATAACAAGAAAAATCGTAACACAAATTCTAAAGTGGTCGAGAAATCTGGAGATGCCATAGAAAAACAATGAAAGCACGTCGACGCATTGTTACACAATGTACGGCTCCCCTCTGTCTAATTATTGCCGCCGGCCTCTGAGGTGGTGACTTGTGAAGTTGTGAGGCAAAACATAATTCAATAGTAGTATGAATTGATCACTTAATAATTTAAGAGCGTTTAAAATACGAAAAAAAAACGATTTCAAATGCCGCGCTAGTTAATTTTAGTAGCAACTTTGAGGTGTTTATCTCTATATCTCTGGAGATACTCATCAAATCTCGAAATGTTTGTAGTGGTAGGACTTCTGCTAGTCCGCCTGGGGCGGTACCAACACTATGCCAGTAAATATTTTGAGGGCCCGGTGGCGTAATCGGGAGAACGGTCGGCTTTGATGCCGTGGTACCGAGTTCTAACCCCCGTGCACCAATGGATTTTTCTATCAAAAAATGTATGTGCGCTTCTCACAGTGGCCCTCCAGTGAAGGAAAACATCGTTAAGAAACCAACAACCCCCGCATGGTGGTAGGACACTATCTAGTGTCCGCCTGGCCAGCTACCACCCTCAAGTTAGAAAATCTGTCACCAAACATCTAATGTGTTCCGGCAGTAATCGTTTAGAGCCAGTTCCCATTCTAGGCCTAGCGTGCTTACCATCTTCGACCGCATCATCACTTACCAACAGGTGAGATAGTGGTCAAACGCTAGCCTATAAGATATAAAAAAAGCCAATTAATTTTCAGCCGTGAAATAGGATTTTTTTTGGTTGAAATGGCAGGGTGTCCTGTGAAATTACAGGGCATGTGAGACTCAACATCTTTAAGTCTCAAGGTAACAGGCGCAGTGCAGTGACATGCTAAATTCTGGACTGCCAGAATTTTGCATGCCGCTGTATCTGTAGTAGGTAGACGTCATCGCTTACCATCAGGCGAGCGTCGTGCTTCTCCTGTTACCTTTTACCATAAAAAAAAAATGGGACTACTTCAGGAGTATGCTCTTGTGAATATAAAAATAATTTTGAAACTCGGTTACAATTGACAGAGATATCAGTAAACATACATGGGGGCAGAGGGGGAGGGGTTATTGATACGTCATCACACAGGTTATCCTAGTTTGGGTGTCAATGTTAAACTAGTCTAGATAATAAATACTTTTTAGGGTTCAGTAGTCCTGACAAGGAACCCTTATAGTTTCGTCATGTCCGTCTGTCTGTCTGTCTGTCCGAGGTTTTGCTAAGAGACCGTTAATACTAGAAAGCTGAAATTTTGTGGGGGTATGTATATATATTAAAATAAAGATAAAATGACAAGACACCCATAGAGTTTCTTGGTGTTTCTTCTCTGATGGGAGTATTTCCGAAACACCGGTAGATTCAACAGCCATTCAGTTTTCCCCTTTTGGCCGCGAATTTTCTTTCTAGGCTTGCCATTTTTATTTTTATTTTAACAAAATTATGCAGCTGACAGACGGACTATCAGTTCCATTCGGATCATGATTTGTACTGTGATCGGTATGCGTTTCTCTAAGTTGTGTTTCACTATTTCACTTTTTTATTTTTTTTATATAAAAATTGTCTGAAGTACTGAAACACACAGTTACATGTATGGTTGGTTTTAACGTACTTAATTTTTTTTTAAATATTTTGACGTAAACGATTGGATGACAGCTGAATGGTTCATTACTTTTTTTTTTTCTAATTCAAAGCGTTAAATTCTGCTTTTGCTATGTTTACTTGATAATTGGTTATGATTTTGACGTGTATATGTGCGTATATTAATACTGCCTACATACTGAATAAATGCTTTGATTCTTTGATTCTTCTTTGATTCTATTACGCCGACAAAGTGCTGAAATAAAATTGTGAAAAATATTTTTTTTAGGGTAGCTCCCTTATATGATAAGTGGGATGAATTTTTTTTTCATCGTCTGCCCCATCGTGTGGGGTATCGTTGAATAGGTCTTTTAAAATGACTTAAGGCTTGCTATTACCATTTTTCGATTTAATAAAATTCGTGATAATAGCGCATTTCATGAACTTTAAAGGAAAACTAAAGCGGTTGAGATAACTTTATTAGTTTAGCAGTAATAGTCGTTGAACTTGGGAGTTGGATAATTTTGTACCAAATACAAAATCCTTAGAATAAATCCTTTAAAGTGACAAAGACGGAGTACCTAGTTGCTTGTTTATAACGGGTAAAGACTTGTATTGAATAACAGGCTACTACGGAACCCTACACTGCGCGTGGCCCGACACGCTCTTGGCCGGTTATTGTATTTCATATAGTACATACGTTTATGTTTAAGAAAAGTTTGTAATACAAAAATAAATATCATTCATTCATTATTCACATACAGACGAACCTCCTCCTTTTTAAGTCGGTAAAAAAATATTTCGTTCAAAAAGCATGCATACAGGGTGAATTTTTCAAGCGGGCGTGCATGGCCATATCCGAAACTATGAGGAATACCGAAAAGTACTCAAAGGCGTTCTAGCGTGTTTACCATCTTTGACCACATCACGGCTCACCACCAGGCGAGATAATAGTCAAACGCTAGCCTATAAGATATATAAATAAACTGGCCAAGTGCAAGTCGGACTCGCACTAGTAGGGTTCCGTACCACACTACAGTATTTTATAAGATCGAGCAAAAAATACCACTATCATTTTTCGCCAGCAAAAAATAATAATTAATAAACATTTCGTTTCTTATAACGCCATCTAACGTCTAACAAAGGTGTTAGGGATCGACATTTCAATATAACGCCATCTATGGGTCGTTTACCTAACTAAGCGTTCATAGATGGCGTGGAATGCCGAAAAAAACACGTTTCTTGTATGGGGACACTCTATTATCTTTAACTTTATTCTGTTTTTAGTATTTGTTGTTACAGCGACAACAGAAATACATCATCTGTGAAAATTTCAACTTTCTAACTATCACGGTTCATGAGATACAGCCTGGTGACAGACGGACAGACAGACAGACAGACGGACAGCGGAGTCTCAGTAATAGGGTTCCGTTGGTACCCTTTGGGTACGGAACCCTAAAAAAGAGTATTGCTTACAATCGTGGGCAGTTGCATGGTAATAAATAGTGCAACATCTAGAGCTAGTTACCACCCTCAAATTGAAATATCTGTCGCCGGAGTTTTTATATATGTTTACCTATAACTTTTCTTGAGAGCTCGTTACCATTGTGACCAAAAAGTGAGATAATGGTCAAACGCTAGCGAGCGTCCATTCCTGTTCCATCCCAGGCCATTCCCATCCATGACCTCTCTCAATTTTATATATGATATTATATGATGCGTATGATAAAAAAAAATCTAAATTAGATCGAGCCAGTCGCGAATGTCGTGATAAAAAATAATGTACAGTCACTTCTAATATTTCATTAAAATCAAATAAATTTAAAAAAATCAAGGGTCGATGTTCCCTTCATACAAATCTTCGCATTTATAATATTGGTGTGATGATACTTTGTTTCAATCAATCAACATTGAGGCGATTGTAACCGAAAAAGAATCAACCAATCAATTTGAAAAGTGACCTATGATCGCCTCAGGCGTCTCTCAGTGCTGCCAACCTCTAATTACAATACAAGTGGCGGGAACAGGGCCCCGGAACAATGGAGTCACGTGGTCTCTTTTTATTGTTTTTATTGTTCTATTAATTGGCGCTAACGAATCGGCCCTGTTAAGTTTTGTTTTTCGACGCAAGTTGTTCCGACTTACAGTTGAGGATGGTTATTTCTCTTCATTGAAATTTACGCAAATTTGTACAGGTTACGTTCGGATAAAGATACATTATCTAGTAGAGGGGTTAATTAATAGTAAATCCACATGTGTAACAATACAAATAAACTTAAGTTTTCAACCAACAACATAGATTATATTGTCAAGTTACAGATTATCAATAAAATATTGCGACCCTGTAACCTTTCCTTTTCTCATTTTTGGATTAGCGACTGCCGCAAGAGCTTACAAACGAAAATTTAATAAACACAACGTTTACAACGAAATACTCATTAAATAGCAATAAACGTGTAGGTATATTTGATTTTTCTAATAAAGATTGTTACATAGGGCCACCCCCTCACGAGTCACGTGACTCAATTATATCGTGCACGCTGCATGTTTTGTTGACGGATATGTCGGAAGATGACGGCCCGTGATGGGGTTACTAATCACGGGGTTGATTCATTATTGTTTGCTTTTATTGCATTACTTGTTTGTCGTTTGACTCCACGATTGACTTCATCAGTGAATCGTTTGATTGATGTATTCAAAATTGACACGATATATTTAGTATATGGGTATCGTCGTCTAGAATCAAAAAGATTTGACATCTAGGTGGACATGTGGACATTGCTTGAGGAACAATGCTCGTTCGACCGTCTCAGTTTGTTTTCTATCCTACTCGCAATTAACGTCGGAACAATATTTAATTGTCTATCAAATATTAAACCTATGGAGGTAAGAGGTGGCAGGTAGGGGTAGAGAAACTAAATAAACACAGTCACCGTAGAGAAGCCATCAAAAAGACATGTTTGACGTTTGCACGTCATATTTCTGCTCTTAAAGATTTAGTACTACATGTTTTTTTCCGTTGAGTATCTGTAACTACAACCATTCCCCAGGGCATTCCCCTTATAATTTCAAGCAGTCTCGGCATTCTATGAGTCGTTATTTATAATTAGGTCCAGTTTCGGCCATCCTTCTTCATTCATTCTGCATCCTTCCTGCCACACATATGTAAAATGTGGATTAAGGGTGTTGCAATTGTCCATAGACGTCAGTAACCGTTATCAAGCGGGCCGTCAGCTTGCTAGCCTTATATCTATATATATAAAAGAAAGTCGTGTTAGTTACTACACTTATAACTCAAGAACGGCTAGACCAATTTGTATGTTTTTTGTATTTTTAGAATTTTCTTTGTCAGGAATAGGATAATAAGTATTAAAAACAATGAATAATTGACCTAAAAAAATTATATGAGATAAAATATTTTGCCAAAATGTTCCTGGGTTTCAAAACTGCCAATCATTTGATGTTCAATTGTTTATCCCGTCGACACGGTAAACCTCAAATTAATAAGGGTCATCGCTCCACACGATTAGTGTATTTAGCCAGTGTCAAGTACAAAAATTATTCAAGTTTTTGTGATTTTAAGTCATGTATATTTTAAAAATGTTAATAAATTTTAATTACTGTCAGTAATGACAATTGTATGACATATTTATTGATTGTCAAATATGCGTGTGTTCCGAAATGTTTACCAGTTTTTGACGGTAACGTGGAAAAGTATGTGTGATCTCATTGTATTTTTTCCTAAAACCTAAAAGTGTTCTTCCGCGTGTTAATGTGTAATAAATGTGGATTATATTATGTTCATAAAAGCCTAAATTAAGTTCATCTAAAAGGTAGCACGACATTCATTGTCTGTTAGGTGGTACGAAGTTCGCCGGGCCAGCTAGTTATGAAATAAAAGCGCTAAAGCTTCATGATCTATACCGGAACTGCCAAGGTGAAACGAAATCGCAATAGCCTCCAAAAGGTAGGTATGCTAAGGCCGGGAAAGACTCGAAATGGAAGGTACTGCAAACCAGTTCTTATATTTGATCTCAATCCATTTTTAACGATCTAGATAGATGTCAATCCATTTAATTGAACATTTTTCAATATGTCAGTGCAGGTGTTACGGCTAATATAAAAAAATAAAAAATAAAAGAGTCCTCTCCAAAATCTAATGAACACCTAGGCCACTGAACTGCTACTTAAAACTCGACATCGACTCGACTGCACTTAAAATTTCTAACACGATAGATACTGACTCAAAAACTAAAAAAATAAATAAAAATAAAGTACTTACTCCTCTGGTCCATATTTTCCGGCGGCGGTATAGACGCGTAAGAGTTGGACCGCGGTAGGTTATGACCCAGCATTCTGTGTCCCGCGCGCTCCAGTGTCGCGATCGTGTTAGATCGAACCATGCCTGCACAAATAACAATAAATATTACTTTACTTATAATGCCAACATTTAAATTCCAAACTAATATTATAAGGAGATGGGTTCTAGAGTGGAGACCATGGCTCGGCAAACGAAGTGTAGGTCGCCCTCCAGCTATATGGAGCGATGATATACGCAAGCTGGCTGCCAGCGGTTGGAAACAAATAGCTGAAGATCGAGCTTATATTAGTAGCGTCATGGCGTGCCATAGGTGAGGCATATGTCCAGCAGTGGACGGAGATAGGCTGATGATGATTATGGTAATAATTGGTTTAGTTAAAATACCTACATCTAAAATTCTAAACGAATATTATATTGTTTATTATTTTATTAATTAATTTAATTTGATAACTACTGAACCGATTTCAAAAATGATTTCACTAATGGAAAGCTACATTATCAGCGAGTAACATAAGTTATATTTTATTCCCGTATTCTCACGAGAATCGGAACTACACGGGTGAAACCGCAAGGTGCTGCCAGTACCCAATAACACATTTTTTTTAAAATTATCATACATAGGGTGACAGGCTTAACAGTGTCTTAACCAATTCGCCCAACCAAGTTCTTACAACTTAAATGTTTACAAGTCTCATTCTCCACTCTATGTTATGCTATTTTCTTTGACATTGTACAATACTTATAATTTTTAGGGTTCCGTACCTCAAAAGGTAAAAAAGAACCCTTATAAGATCACTTTCTTGTCCGTCTGTCTGTCTGTCCGTGTGTCACCACCGAACTTCTCAGGAACGGGTGGACCTAGTAAGTTGAAATGTATACCGAAGTCTATAGTCTATACTGAAGTGTACAAAAATCGAAGTCCTCAGTCAACACGATAAAAAGATATGGGCAAATTTAGATTTTCGCGAAAACTTGTAAGTACCAAAATTTACCTTGTATTTCAACTTGTTTTATGTTTCCTTTACTTGTGCTGTAAAACCTTGCTGTTATCCAGAATTGACAATTCTAGGTCAACCGGAAGTACCCTATAGGTTTTGGGTCGAAAACTATAGGGTACTTCCTGTTAACCTAGAATCATGAAATTTGGCAAGAAGCAAGGTCTTACAGCACAAATAAAGGGAAACTTCCAAAAAATTAAAAAAAGTTGAAAATTAAAGGGTGTCACCATACTACATACATAGTTAAGCCAATTAAGATAGGCCTCTGAGTTATATAAGCGCTCATACAATTTAGAGGTCTAGCTTAATTGGTACTTACCACCGTTGGTACGGAAGCCTTGGTGGGCGAGTCCAACTCGACTTGGCCGGTTTTATTTTCTCATAGACATGACATAATTAATTGTGCTTTTTAAATTCACATACTCATGTATGAGTTAAATAGAAGGTCTTCTGTTGTATACCTTGTCATCTCAATTGCACTCTATTTAAGGTGAATCAATATATTTCATTTCATTTCTAAAACCCTAAAAATTTGCGATAAACTCACCGATCTGCGGCCTATAATTCCTGTTCTCCTCATGACTGAGGTTCCCAGGTTTCAGCACTCGAGGCGCTTCCACGGCACCCTGTAACCTTCGAGCTGGGAATATGAACTCCTCAGGGTATTCTGGATCTTGGAATCTCACGCAAACTGCTCGGTTTCCCAGGACTGGTTGGAGACCGATCACGGGGGATGACAGCTGGCTGGAGGAAAATAAAACACTTTTGTAATTATGCTAAGTATGTGCGTTTTTCATAATATACAATAAGTCAGTAGTACATAAGGGGCTCCGCGCTGTAGCTATGAAAATATAAGTACATACGCGGCAGCCGGCCAGATGCAAGTTCAGTAAGTAGTGTCACGCGCGCCTTTACTTTACTATTCACTCTGTTTTCTCACTACACTCAACCTTACAGTAAGAGCCAGCTGACGGCCCGCGAGCTGACCGAGTGATACACTCTCGCAGCGCGAAGTTACGGTGCATTTTACGGTGCGCAACACGCTGTTCCTACTATTAGTTTATTCTGTGACGCAAATTCAAGGTTGCATCCGAGGCGTGTAGCGCATTTTGAACGATACTGACGTTGTAACTAGGTTTAATCTCGCATTTTTGCTCGCAGTTAGTGCACCTTCTGTCCGTAGGAAAGTGAGAAGGGATATCGTCCACGAGGAGATCCAGCACCGGCGGTTCGAGCAGCTGAGATCGACGGGCATTTCAACGTTTGTGGCTGGCAGAACCACCAACTTCTTTGCCGGCTACAGACCACCACTTTCCTCTGTCGTCACCACCGACCTTCGCAACATATTCATAGACAACAACCCCACCCTTTTAGCTGCTGATCTAAATGCTAAGCATACAGAGTGGGGTTCAAGACTTATAAATTATGCTGGTAGGAGAATTCGCGACGATGCAGAGACGTACGGCATCACTGTGATTGGTCCGGACTCACCATCGCACGAACCAAACTCAGCACGACTTCAGCCCGACGTACTTGATATCGTACTCCGCAACATGCACGTGACGGTAAGTGTGGAGGTGCTGTACGACATGGTCGAGCAACACCTCCCACTACTAATAACAATGGGAGCAACCGCTACAGCGATCCCACCACGCAGACCACGACGTAAAACCAACTGGGAGGACTATCGGGCGAGACTCGAGGACTTAAGCATCGGCCACCTGACTTCAGCACAAGACGTGGAGAACTTTGCAGAGCTCCTAGAACAACGGATATCTGCTGCCCAAGAAGTGGCAACAACCGAAGTTCCAAAATCATCCTGGCGCGAAAAACTACCCCGGAGACTGTCAGCCATGCGCGAAGAGAAACGCAGGCTGCGGGAGCTGTGGGCCTACACACGCTGCCCGAGGACCAAAAGGGAGCTGAACGCCATCACGGAAAAGTTCGCGGAGGCAGTCAACCTGTGGAGGGGCGCCGAGTGGGACAAACACATTGACCACGTCAGCGAAATTATGACTAACCTCCACCAACTAAACCGCCACCTGACCCAGGCTAAAACGACGGTATGCCCATTACTGGACGCCAACTTGCTGACCATCTGGCAGGTCAGTTCCAGCTGCACCCTGTCCCATCGAACACTGGAGAAGCCGTCCGCGATCATCACGAGAGGGTAACCAGAGAAGTGGCAGAGTACCTGCAGACCCCCGCCCCTCCGCGTGGAGGGGATGACTTTATGTCCCCAGCGGAGGTAAAGAGAGCGATTAGAGGGCTGCAGGCTAGAAAGGCACCCGGCAAAGACGGGATTTCGACTGCCACAATTAAACAGTTGCCGTCGAGGGGAATGGTCTGTCTGACTAAACTCTTTAACGGCATTCTGCGAACTGGTCACTTTCCCTCTCTCTGGAAGGTTGGTAAAGTAATCGTTATCCCGAAGCCAGGAAAGGATAGACGACTACCAGCCAGCTACCGACCCATAACATTGCTTCCACACATCGCGAAACTGTTTGAGCGGTTGCTGCTACGAAGACTGCGCCCCTACTGCATCCCACGGGATAAGCAGTTTGGTTTCCGCACGCGCCACTCCACTACGCTCCAGCTGACGCGAGTGATCCACCACATGACTCACGAGCTCAACCAGAGCAGGAAAACGGTCGCCGTATTTTTAGACATTGAAAAGGCTTTTGACAGGGTGTGGCATGAAGGCCTCATCTACAAACATGATACAGAAGACGATGCCGCCAGCGTTGATTAGCATCGTGGCGTCGTTCCTCGCCGATCGTCAGTTCTACGTGTCCGTCGAGAACGTCAGCTCCGGATACAGACAGATCGATGCGGGGGTACCACAAGGAAGCTGCCTGTCCCCGGCACTCTACGCCGTCTACACAGATGACATCCCGGTCCTAGAAGAGGAGCATCTTCGACCTGGAGAAATGGGAGTCACACTGGCGCTCTTCGCTGACGACAGCGCCTATTTTGCCTCTTCCATAAATGCTACCATATCCGCAAGCAGAATACAGCGGGTGTTAAACCTTCTGCCAGAATGGCTAGATAAGTGGCGCATGGCTGTCAATGTGGGAAAGACAGCAGCGCTACTTACCGGTGCACAGCGTATTCTGCCCCCTCCACTGCAACTTCGAGGAGAAGATATCCGATGGGAAAAGTCGGTTAAGTACCTCGGAATCCACATTGACCGGTCTTTAAGAATGGGGCCACAGGTGGCCCACTCCGTGAACCAGGCCAAGGCGGCTAGGGGCATGTTAAGACCGGTCCTGAACTCGAAGTTACCATTTAAAACCAAGATTGGTATATATAAGACGTATGTGCGAACACGTCTCTTATACGCTGCACCATCGTGATATGCATTATGTTCCAATACAAACAAGCACAGTTTGAAAGTTGTCCAAAACGTCGCCCTGCGGATGTGCACAGGAGCCGGCCGTTACGTACGCAATGACGTGATAGCCCGAGACGTCAAGATCGAGTCCGTGGAGAAGTTTGTTGTCCGGCTGGCACGCGGCATGTACGACCGCGCTGACAACGGGCCGCACTCGCATCTCTGGAACATTACGCCGCTTCACGCCCGACCGCCCGACGTAACGGCCAGGCGTGCACTCCCTCGAGACATCATCCCGCCGACTTTGGATGACAACGAGGCAGTAGACGGCAACTCTTAGATGAGGCACAGCAACCACAACGCCAAGAATGGCCCACACGACCTCTAAGCCAAGATGGCCATCGATGTATACAACCACTACGCCAAGATATGGCCAACAACCATATCGGATACCAAAAACGCTTTCCAAGCCCACTCCATTCCCGTAGGGTAATCGCCCCACGCGCCCAGTCCGGGTAAAGAGGACTTCCTCGACCCCGTCCCAAAACATAATTAAGCTAATTTTTCGTGAGTCTTATTGAATAAGAGCTCTGTATTAGATAAGGTACCTGCGTGTACAAAATGTTTTGCTGAATAAATGAATGAAATGTCCGTAGGACTAGTATCTCTTGTGTGCCTTTGGCCCTATGGGCCACCAGGGCCGCTGCTAACACGACACGGAATTCTTGTTAACTCTACAGAATCGATTTGGGCAAGCATAGCCCGGCAAATAATCAAAAGTTACGCTTTCAACGATATGGCCTACAATCGGGCATTATACTAGCGTAACGTGATGTGCCTACTAGGTTGATCTTGATCGGCGCATCTTAAGAACTGTACCCTTAGTACTTAAGAGTACTTACATTAGTACAATAGAAGAGTTAATAGAAGAGCTTTCATCGTTAACGCTTTTGACAGATCTCACATAGTTTTCGACTTATTCTAGCTCCCTGATTGGTCTAAATTTAGTGCAGTGTGAAAACCACTAGAGGCGCTGTACTGTTTTTCGTAGAAAATTTATTCGATATACGATATCGAGTTTGGTATGAAAACTCGTACTAAGGGTAAGGATGTGCAACAAAGAGTTTTTCTATTCTATTCTATAAGAGCCCGTGTTGCAGCAAGCTCCGTAAACAAATCGATGTCACGCAATACTCTATATATGATTCCGAGTTTGGTATGAAAACTCGTACAAAGGGTACAGTCCTAGATATACTGACCCTCCGATACAGACGTTGTCGTTGCTCAGCATGACGTCACCGCGCACTCCGTCGCTCCGGTACGGGTAACGTTGTGACGCGTCAATGAGCGCGCGCACAGACTTCCCCGCTGTGTACAGCCCCAGGAGCTGCTCGTAGCTCTTGTTGCCCGTCGACACGTACAGGCGGTCGTTGCCGCGGATGTTGCGCAATTCTGATAAATAACAAGCATGAGAGACTTCACATCTATTTTATACTAAAAAACTGGCCAAGTGAGTGTCGGACTCGATCTATAAAACGGCGAAAATATCATGTCTGTTGTATGGGAGGCCCCCTTAAATATTTGTTTTATTTCAAATAATTACTTATTTTTAAAGTGAATATATAACTAAATAATCTGTGAATATTTCAAACGTCTACCTGTTGCCGTTATCAATATATGTTTATAGATCTTTATTCTCATTAAGACAAAGTCACTTACATGAGAACACAATTATAAATAGAAATGACTATATCACCGTAGGCTTAACAAACAAATTACAGTTAGTTTTCTAAAACAATAAGTTTTGTACGACAATGGTGCTAACTCCAATGTACGATAACTAACCGATAATAGTTCTAACTCTAACGAAGGGAAAGAGGCCGCATTATTATATAAGCTGTGAAATTTTAGTTTAGTTTAGAAGCTGCCCATCAGAATCGGCACCACTGTCTGAGCTACCACTCACTTAACGTATTCTGTATTTAAAATGTACTTTTAATATATTTAGCTAGCTATAGTTTGAATAAGTTAAGTGAGTTTACATTTTTTATGTGTGAGGGTATTTTGTTATATAGCTGAGATCCTTCTAATGTTATCATTTTTTTTACCATAGTTAGTTCTAGATTTAGGTAATACTAAGAGACTAGCTCTACGATTTCGGACGTTTCGTTTAGTAATTTCTTTTAGCTTTGTGAATTTAATATCAGTGTGAATATTTCTATTAAGTGATTTACGAATGAACATACATACGCTGTAGATATATAGTTGCCGAATTGTCAGAATATTTGTTTCTGAGTAAATTTTTTTAGTAGATGTTAGATATGGGTAGTTGAATATCTTTTTTATAATTTTATTTTGTGCTGTTTGTATATCAGCTAACTTGGTTTTCGGGGCACTTCCCCAGACCTCAATAAGGTAAAACAAATGTTTAACCAAAGTATTGTAGATGGTGTAGCGTAAGTTTTGCGGTATACATCTAACTATGCCATGGAGAGATCCTAGGAGTGCTGACAATTTCGTTTTTATGTGTTCTATATGAGAGTTCCATGATAGTGCGCTATCAATCCTCAGTCCGAGGTATTTTTCACAAGATTTTTGTTGAATAGGAATATTATCGATAATGAGGGGTGGAAATGGGGGAATACTTTTGTTTTTAGCTTTAAATAACATGTTTTAGAAATATTTATAGTTAAAAGGTTGTATTTGAACCACGAATATAATTTGTTTAAGTCTTGCTGTGCTTCTGCAACTATATCGTTAATAGATGGCCCAAAATAAAATAAGCATGTGTCATCGGCATAAAGTGTTAGGTGCCCACGTAGACCAATCTCTTGTATGTTGTTTATGTATATTAAGAAGAGTAAGGGACCTAAAATCGATCCTTGTGGGACGCCGTATGTTATACATGCAGTATCGCTTTGATATTTGTTATTGTCCATTTTAACTATTTGTAATCGATTATCCAAATATGATTTAAACATTTTTAAGGCACTTGCAGTAATATTTATGGACTCTAATTTTTGTACTAATAATGTGTGACTGAGGTATCGAAAGCTTTTTTTAGATCAATAAAAATGCCTTGGACTACATTTTTATTATAGATATTTAGTTTTATCTTGGTGACAAGATCGATAGTTGCTGATAAGGTATTACTTTTTGGTCTAAATCCGTACTGTTGCTCAGAAATAAAATTAAGCCGAAGAGCTCAAGGTTCGCGGCAGTGCGCAGTGCAGTTGTTGACGCAACAGCATGGCTCGGCCGCTTTCAGAGGTAGTTTCCGATACGCAGCCTCGAAATGTTGGAACAATATTCCACCGCCAGTAAGGAACTTGCGATGTATTTATAGTTTCAGAATTAAACTTAGAATATTACTAAATGTCCATCAGTCAGAAGAGGAAACTCAACGGCACGACACGAGTGCAATATAATATAATATTATATCACGAAACGTACTTAGTTTTTATATATGTCATCTATATATTTTTATTTTTTATTTTTATAAATTATACCTATTATTAATTTATTTAATCTGCTAAAAATTTATATAAATCATACAAATTTACATAATTATCTTTAACTTTTGTGTACTCAAATTGTAGAGCATTGTCCAAAGTAGGTAAGGTTCCGTGACATCACTGTCAGGGTCCCATCGGAAGACCAGCGTTGGTCATGTCCATCATGACCAACTTTTTGCTGAGCTGGGTCCTGTTTTGCAACATACTGTATTAGCAGTAGGTGATTTATAATTGTTATTCATATTGTTGCGAAATAAATAATTTTCATTTCATTTCATTTCATTTCATTTCATTTCATTTCATTTCATTTCATTTCATTTCATTTCATTTCATTTCATTTCATTTCATTTCATTTCATTTCATTTCATTTCATTTCATTTCATTTCATTTCATTTCATTTCATTTCATTTCATTTCATTTCATTTCATTTCATTTCATTTCATTTCATTTCATTTCATTTCATTTCATTTCATTTCATTTCATTTCATTTCATTTCATTTCATTTCATTTCATTTCATTTCATTTCATTTCATTTCATTTCATTTCATTTCATTTCATTTCATTTCATTTCATTTCATTTCATTTCATTTCATTTCATTTCATTTCATTTCATTTCATTTCATTTCATTTCATTTCATTTCATTTCATTTCATTTCATTTCATTTCATTTCATTTCATTTCATTTCATTTCATTTCATTTCATTTCATTTCATTTCATTTCATTTCATTTCATTTCATTTCATTTCATTTCATTTCATTTCATTTCATTTCATTTCATTTCATTTCATTTCATTTCATTTCATTTCATTTCATTTCATTTCATTTCATTTCATTTCATTTCATTTCATTTCATTTCATTTCAATTGAGTCAAGATGTGCTTCTAGTCGATTGTATAATATTTTTTCTAGAATTTTAGATAATACAGGCAATACTGAAATAGGCCTATAGTTGCCTGGGTCCATTGTCGAACCTGATTTATAGATGGGGGGGGGGGGTTACCTTGGCCACTTTAAGAGAATTAGGAAATTCGCCACTATGTAAGAGTTTGTTGAAACATTCATTTAGGGGGCGTGCTATCAGATATTTTATACACTTGATGGTTTTTGTACTTATTCCGTCAATTCCGGTGCTACTATTTGAATCTAAGTGATCAATAATTTTCAGAATTTCCTCAACTGAGCACGAGCTGAGGACTGACAAAGTTTGAGTTTCCTGGGGAAGATTAGTGGGCAGCGCATAGGTGAGGTTGTCGTTAAAAGATTTAGGTATGTCACTAGCTAATTGGAGGCCTATAGTGGCAAAGTAGTTATTAAAAGTTTGGCAAATTTCGTTAGGATCTGTGATTATTTTGTTGTTATATGTTAGTTTTGGAAGGGTACAACTATGTTTGATTTTGTTATTAGCTAAGGTGTTTATTAAGTTCCACATTCTTTTCGGTTTTTGATTGCAATTAGTAAATTCTTTATAATAGTAAGTGTTTTTTGTGCATTGAATTAATTTAGCTACGTCATCTCTTTTAGTAATGAATTTTTCTCGTAAGATATCATCGTTTGGATTTTGTTTGTGTTCTGTCCATTGTATATTCCTATTGTTAATTTCTGTTATAATGTTTTTATTTATCCAATCGTTTTCGGGAGGGTTAAGTATTTTAGTTTTAGCTACTTTACTTTTTTCTAAACAAATCTTTAATGTATTTTCTAGTGCTTGGTAATCATTATTTAATTCATCAAAGTTAATAGTTTCTACGGTTTGGTGTAGTTTTTCGTAATTTATCGCTTCATATTGTGTTTTCACCTTCGACGGCGGTTTCTTTTTCTTTAGTTCAAGGTATATTTGTTTGTGAACAGATAGGGATGAATTAATTACAGCCATATGATAATAATCGTTCGTCAAATTTGTGCTGATGTTGTCTAGGATAGATTTTCTTGTAGTACATTCTCTCGTGCAATATTTCTTACTTATTTTATTTAGTATGACATGTCCGGCTTCCTTTAGTAAGTTTTTGTATAGTTTCGTATATTTGTCCTTTTTCAGTAGATCAATGTTGAAATCGCCAAAAACAATAGCCCTTTTTCTTAGTTGCAACTGTGAGCCGTATTCTTCCAGGAAGTTCTTAAAATTGGTATCGCCGGGATTGTATATAATTCCTATTTCTAGTGCATATCTGTCTAGTTTGATCCATAAATAGTTATTTCCATCTTTGTAGCTCGACTGACTTAAGTTATGTTTTAAATCGTTATGAACGTATGCTGAAACTCCGCCACCTTTTGAATCAGTTCTATAGTTGTAATAGTGCGTATAATTATCTAATCTTAATTGTAAGGTTTGCGTTTCGGACGTAATCCACGTTTCCGTTATTAAAACTACATGCATTTTTGTAGCTATGGATCGTAGAATGCATTTTATTTCGTCAAATTTACCTTTTTTTCGTATACTTCGTGCATTAAGGTAGAAAAATGTGAGTCTTGATTTGTTTGTGTTTGGGTCGCATTAAGTATTTTTGCTGTGCTGGGGTTTGATCCGAAAAAATCTTGATATTTGCTGGCATTTTTTCTTCTTTCTTCTTCTTTTCTATTACGAAGGAGCGTCTTTACAACTGCGGGGTCGTCATAGCAAGCTTTGATTCGACGGGTTTTATCTCCTGAATATTTGCCAATTCTAAAAACTTTAGTTGGCTTTGGGATGTCTGAATTAACAAAAGAGGTTAACCTTAGTACTTCTGCTTCATCCTTTGAGGTTCTTTCTTCTACACTAGAGCAGTTCAGTTCGGGCAAACCAACCAAAATAATGTTTTTCTCACAACTATTTCGTTCTTGCACTTCTTTTATAATTTGCTCATTAATGCTTAATTGATTTTTGATGCTGCAATTGGAGGACGATGGAGCTAGTTTGAGGGCATCAAGTTCTGATTGGAGACGACTAATAGTATGTTCGCCCAATCAGATTTGCTTCTCTAGTCGGAGCACGGTTGTTTTTAAGTCAGTTTGTTCGGACATAATTGTAGATGTCGATGATTTAATTTGGTTTATTTGAGTTGTATTATTTTGTAATAAGTTAATAGTTCGTTCGTTAGAAGACTTCAAATCAATAATTTCAGTTTTCACCTCTGCAATATTTTCTTACATCTTGTTCATTATTTGCTCATTTGATTCGACATACTTCTCCAACAGCAAACTGATACGAGATAATTCCGTCCGTACTCCTTGGATTTCTTCATATCCGCAGTCTGGGTGATGTTTTCTTTTACGGAATATTAATACGAATATATATACGAATAAATGAATACGGTTATTTGCGCATCCGTGTCGTAGGCCATCGCACTCAGTTTTGATAGATCGGGGTGAGATCCACCGGCCATATTGGCCGCGGGAACCGATACTCGGTTTGTTTGAGTCGGCGATCGTTGTACATTCATGACAAGAACTGTGTTTATAATTAGCACAAAACAAGGGTTTTTATGTTCCGTAGTGTTCTGAACTTGTATGCAGGACTGTACATTCAAAGCAGTCGATGCGTTGAGAACTTGAGTGCACGAGTGCGAGCGAGTCAAAAAATAGCAACTGCACGCGTCCCGCGGGGGTGAGTCCTGTTGAACCGGCGCAGCGGTACGCGGTACTATTGCACAACACAGTTCGAGAACGACACAAGTTACATCACAAGAGCACGTAAAAACTTTACTTATTATTTTGTGGGAAGTGTGATATTTGAATAGCACTGGTTAGATAATTTTTAGTAAAATTTGACACACGTCTACTCTGTTTGACGCCCAACGGTGAACTATATCGAGCAAAAACAAGAAAAAAATCACGTTTGTTATATGGGAGCCCCTTTAAATATTTATTTAATTCTGTTTTTTAGTATTTATTGTTATAACAGCAACAGAAATACATCATCTGTGAAAATTTCAGCTGTCTAACTATCAAGGTTCATGAGATACAGCCTGGTGACAGGCGGACAGACGAACAGACAGACAGACAGACAGACAGCGGAGTCTTAGTAATAGGATCCCGTTTTACCCTTTGGGTACGGAACCCCTCAAAAGCTAGCACTAAGTGAATATGAATATCGTGGTTAAAGTGACTTACTCTCAGCCTGCGTCAAGTCAGCATAATAGGGCTCCAAGGCCTTGAAGAGACGCGCCTCGTCCACGAAGGGCAGGAGGGCGACGCCCTGCCATGCGAACTTCTTGCCGTTCAGGTCGATCTTGAAGTCCACCGGGTAGAAGTCGATGATTGGTGAGAACTGAAGGGAGAAGTAGCATTTTAGAAGCTTTTATTTAACTTGCAATGTATGTCTGTATGTTCGGGTGGAAGCTAAATTAGACCCACGATGTCCTATTTGACTCAAGTTTGGTGAACTTATTATATTTTCAAAAAAATTTAGATCGTTTACAAAACTAAATGAACCGACTTCAAATGCCGCACTGGTATGTACATGGTATGTGGTACAAAACAAAGGTGCATATCTAAACCTAAAACGTAATTATCTATAACGTTAATTTTCCATTGGTCCATTGCTAGGATTGTGTCAATCAAGGTCATCAAAGGACCAATGGCCAATCAATGACAGTCATTTTAGGTTCCATTATGACTTCTAGGCACTTTTTTTGAAGTTACATCCATACAAGCAAATGTATCGCGGCACCTCCATGTCTATATGTATTTCCTACTCCATTGTTACAGTCCGGCAAGTATAACTTGGCGTGCCTGTGCGCCACTGTGCTTTTACTTTGTACTTTGATAACAGTTTCTCTTGAACCACTTTTAATTACTTTTGGCATTATTGAACTATTTTAATGTAGCAGATTTATCCACAATAATGTCGCGGTAATCTCTCAAACGTCAAACTCACAGTTTCAAGAGAGCGGAATTAGTTCCAAAAACCACCACCGCCAAGTTATACTTGTGGGACTGTAAATGTGTTATTATGACAGTCTGTGACCACAGACTAAAAATGGCAATAATTCCAGCGCTTTTTTTTTTGCTTTCTGGCCACCACAAGATATGTGTATTGAGCCACTTTGCGTGCTTAATTTTTTTTAAATTTGTTTTCTCGTCTATATGACGTTGCGGATTTTTTTTATTTAATTAGCGCCGAGCGCTCACTATTTAATAGGACAGTAACATTTCTCGTACAATATTATTATTGAACCTCCTTAGACATGGCATTATAAAAGGACAGTAGGAGATAAGCCAAAAATAAAAAGAAATATTTTACCGCCCTAGGGCGGAAAAGACCTATTTTGCGTGCACTTATCGAGGAACAAACCATCACTTTTCGAATAGATGGGATGAAAATTTATTTTTTCGACGTATATTTTGTTACGAATAATAAAAGACTATTGACTAAAACTATGTCTAATTATATAACATTTCATTACGGTCCACTTTGCTGACCTGAAACCCGTGAGTGATTGAGCGTGATTTTTTTAATGATATAACGTAACAGGACAAACACGATGCTCGCCTGATGGTAAGCGATAACATCTACCTATTAACAGATACAGTCCGAATTTAGCATGTCACTGCACTGCGCCTGTTACCTTGAGACTCAAAGATGTTGAGTCTCACATGCCCTGTAATTTCACTGCACACTTTGCCATTTCAACACAAAAAACATTTCTATTTCACGGCTGAATCAATTGGCAAAGTGGTGGTACCGCCCCAAGTGGTCTAGCAAAAGTCCTGCCACTACAAATAAATGTTTTTATTGTTATTTTTGTAATCGTTATAGGTAAGCGTTTAACCACTATCTCACCTGATATTAAGTGACGATATAGTCCACGATGTAGCACGCTTGGTTGGAAGATACCTGTTTACTCGCGACTTGAATTGTCTGTTGAATTAACTTGTGATTTGAAAGTTTCTCGTCAAAATATTAAAAGCAGAATAAGTGAGTAATGGTTACCGGATCGCTCATAAGCGTGGCCCACGGCTTAGGAACGTGCTGTGAAGACGCGGCCGGAAACACGCCCATCAACTGCTGGAGCGGCTGGAACTGATAACACACGTAAATTAGAATAGAAGAGAATAGAATATAAACTTTCTTTATAGTACACCAACATAAAAAAAAAAAAAAAGCGAAATTAAGCTACTTAAGTTACTAGAGGCTATGGCTATGGAATGGAGGGTCTTATCGCTTGAAATGTCTCTGCCAGACAACCTTTGGTTGGACATAATTGTTAAAAGAAGTTGACGGTGGTACAATGCGTAACATGGTACTACAGTGCGAAAATATAATCAAAATGAAAACAAAACAATCAGAAATGCATAAGCATCATATACATGTATTTACTTACGAATAAAAAAAAACAAATATAGTATACTTACATATACTTACATATATTATATTGTTACACACAATCCTAAATTTTATCGTACTGACGTAACCTCGACAAAGTTATCATAGATGGCGCCACCAATGCATAATTGGCATAGAGAAATAATATACATAGTAGAGAGAACAGTAGCGTATGCGAATGAAATAGCTATAGAGATATAACCCGACTAAAATGATGAACACGTGATACGTATGCCAGCTATAAGATAAAATGAACAACGTAATTTGGTCGGGTCATACATGACAGCGGGTGAAAGCCAATGGGTGCACTAGAACTTGGAACCGGTACTGGAGCCAGTTTGTAAAATCGCATACGCAGAGAAGGATAAAAAAATGTTGTTCATCTCGCTCTCTCATACTAGTGATTTTATAGTTTTATCCTTCTCATATTATTATTATAAGGATATGTATATTTTAATATATTTACATACATACATACATACATACAATCACGCCTTTTTCCCGTTGGGGTAGGCAGACTAATTCTTTCCACATGCTATGATCCTGGCATACCTCTTCTCCCACTTTCATGAGCGCCTTCATACATGCTCGGCGGTTATAAGTACTTATGACTTGGCCTTTCTTTAAAACGTCTCCTTTCTGGTCGTGGTTCGTCTAGGTCGGCCTCTACCGGCTGCCCCATTCACACTCGTCTCATAAATCTGTTTGGTCAGTTTTTCTTAATCCATCCTCTCTAGATGTCCAAACCATCTAAGCATCCCTTTCTCTATCTTTGTCACTACATCTTCTACCAAACCACAACATTCCCTTATCATGCTGTTCTCCACCTTATCCATCAGAGTCACTCCAATCATACTTCTCAAACTTCTCATTTCTACAACATTAATTTTACTTTCATGTTTCTTCTGCCATACCCAGCATTCGCTACCATACATGAGTGTGGGAACCAACACTCCCCTATGTACAGCCAGTCGCGCTTTTTTAGACACGTTCTGACTTCTCATAAAGTTATGCAGTGCCCCTCTCACTTGGTTTCGTGCCAAAACTCTTCGCTCAATATCACTTTCATACTTACCATCTCTCGTAAACTTAGAACCCAGGTACACAAACTCTTTCACTTGTTCCACTCTCTCTCTCATTCAATCGTAACCTTACAATCTGTCATTCTTTCTTCTTTTTCAAAAACCATTGCTTTGGTTTTACTTACATTCACTTTCATCCCTTTCCTTTTTAAGGCGTCATGCATAATATTAACCATTCTTTGCAACTCCTCCTCCGATGATGCTAACATCACCTGATCATCAGCGTATAGGAGGCATTTGATGGTTAAATCATTCATTCTTAATCCGTACACACTTTCTTTCAGATCTGTCAAGCAATTGTCTATGAATAGGTTGAACAGCACTGGCGATGCTACACATCCCTGTCTAACACCTTTTTCGATGTTAAACCAGTCTGTGTACGCTCCGTTTATTCTGACACAAGCACTGGAACCCTCATAGAGTGATTTCAGTGCTCGTATCAAACTGCCGCCCACCCCATACATAGACAATGTTGATCACAATTCACTCCTCACCACTCTGTCATAATATACTTAGTCAATGATAATTGGTTAAAACGTAAACCATGGGGCACCGATTGCCTCGAAACTCTAATAGACAGTCGACCACTTTGCGGGCCTCGTAGTCCACTAGCGCCCCTAGCGGCAAATTAACATTCGACAGCCTCCATTAGTCCTAACTTATTAAAGATACTCAAATAATAGTTACCGGCAGCGTCCCCTTCTCGAACTTAGTGGAGAGTCCGCAGATGTTGACGAAGTCGGAGGCGAAGGGCGCGTAGTGGTAGGGGAAGTACCACTTCCAGCTGGCGCAGCCCTGGTAGTAGTAGCGGAGCACCCAGCACAGACCACGCACGTACTGGAGCGCTACGCGGTACCTGCACCACAGTATTATCATTTAACATTGTTTAAAAACTAAATAAACTGGCCAAGTGCAAGTCGAACTCGCACTCGTAGGTTTCCGTAACACAGTAGAGTATTCTATAACTATGATTTTTCGCAACCGCAAAATTAACTTTGTTTTTCATAGTGTTTGTATGAAAAACAAAGTTATCTTTGCGGTCGCTATTATCTCAAAAACTGCTAACTGTATCTCGTTAAATAAAACAATATTCGTTGAAAGTTTTTATTGTGATCTACAGAATATATTTTTTCTCAATTTTTCACTCGCTTACTTTAGAAGTTTGTTGTTTTAGTTTCATGTATGGGATGCCCCCCTTAAACTTTTATATGTTTATAGACAGACAGACATGGCGAATCTATAAGGGTTCCGTTTTTTGCCATTCGGCTACGGAACCCTAAAAACAGACTTTAAATGCCGCGCTATTAATTCTCAGTACAAGTTTGAGATGTTTATCGCCATATTTCTAGAGATGCTTTTCAAATCTCGATGAAATTACAATGGGACTACCTTAAAATTTAGGGTAAATTTTACCTAAAGTCCCCGTCACGAGAAGCTATAAATTATGTAAACAAGTGTTCAGGAGTTCACAACATTTGGACCAGCAAAAAAAATGATTTTCGTACTCGTACGCATTCGAAACTCGAATGACGCGTTTATTTAAAAATGGCGTCCCGATAGTTTACAATCCCTGCGGCCGGTACCAAGAAACACAAACGATAGCGCTTTGCGTCGTTAAAATATGATCCGACTAAATTAAATAGGTTGTTACTTTCATATAACCCGTCTATATTTCATGTCGATTGAATATGGTCAATTTATTATTATCTCGCAGTATAAAATGTTTACTTAGTAAAAGATGTTTGTTTACATAATTTATAGCTTCTCGTGACTCAAGGACTTTAGGTAACCTATTAAAAAAATAATCACTCTAATCGGTTCACAATTGATGGAGTAATCGCGTAACATACATAAAAAAAACCGGCCAAGTCAAGTTGGCTTCCGTACCAACTTCTCAAATTAGGTTAAAGGACTAAACTTTGCAGTTCGATCCATAGAAAATGTACTACACTAACCGCAAATATTATTTACTGTTTTACCCTGCTTCTTGCCAAAATTCATGATTTTAGAACCTAGGTCAACGGGAAGGTCCCTAAGGAAGGGAAGGGCAGGTACCTTCAGTTTGGATTCCCTTGTGAAATCGCAAAATATGCGACATAAACGATCGTATCTTTTGATCGCGTTGACTTACAGGTTAGATTTTTTCACAGCCGAAAGATACCGTAGACCCGAATATTTAGTATAAGTTTCAACTTTATACCTCTACACATTCCGGAGATAAAGGGTCTTCTTGTCTCACAAATGTTATCAACTGTGCAGGACAGGGGACGGGTCAAAAAATCACGAGAAATATATGTGACGTACTTTATGATGACCCTTAAGCGATGATGTGGTCGAAGATATGAAATACTAATCCTAACTAATATTATAAATGCGAAAATAACTCTAGTCTGTCTGTGTCACTTTCACGCCAAAACCACTCAACCAATTTAAATGAAATTTGGTACACAAATAGTCTAGAGCCTGAGAAAGGACATAGGCTACTTTTTGATGCGAAAAAAGGGTTGTAAGGGGTTGAAAGGGAGGCTGAATGGGGGGATGAAAAGTTGTATGGAAGTATCGTCATTTTAGGAGCTAGAAGCATGAAACTTATTTTTTAGGCTGTTGATTCTATATAAATAAATATGACACTCAAAGTTTGTAAAAGTTTTACCCTTACCTACTACCACCTACTACCACCCTCACGGGGATGAAAGTTTGTATGGAAATATGTAAGGTTTATGTGAATGTTCTAATGAACGGATTTAAATGAAATTTGGTACACAGATAGTCTAGAGCCTGAGAAAGGACATACGCTACTTTTTAATGCGAAAAGAGGGTTGTAAGACGTTCAAAAGGGGGGATGAAAAGTTGTATGAAAGTATCGTCCTTTTTAGAGCTAAAAGCTTGAAATATGTTTTTCGCTGTTGATTCGATATAAATAAATATAACATTCAAAGTTTGTGAGTGGGAAGGGGAAGGGGGACGGAGAAGAGGAAGAGGGAGGGAGGGGAGGGGAGGGAGGGGAGGGGAGGGAGGTGGAAGTGAGGGGAAGGGGAAAGGGGGAGGGGAGGGGGAGGGGAGGGGAAGCGGGGGGAAAGGGGAGGAGAGAGGGAAGTGATGGGAAGGGGAGGGGAGGGGAGGGGAGGGAAGAAAGGGGAGGGGGGAAGGGGTGGGAGAAGAGAGCGGGAGAGGTGAGGGGAGGGGTGAGAGAGCGGGAGAGAGGGAGGGGTGATTTGCGCGGCGTGGTACGGTGCGGTGTAGGTGGGATACGCATGTGTCTTATTTGTAAAATAATTAGCCTAAATAATTATAAATGCTACCCAAAGATAGACACTATTCCACGCGGACAAAGTCGCGGGCACAGCTAGTAAATGAATATAGTGAAGGTAACCTGAACTCCATGTTTTCCCGGGAGACCTCGAACTTGCTCTCGTAGTAGCGCTCCTTGAAGCCCTCCTCCCAGAGGCGCACCTCGTCGTGTTTCTCGTCCTCATCCTCTTCTTCCAAGCCCGCCTCCTGCGCGGTACGCTTGCGGCCGCGGTTGCCTTGCTCTAGCTACAACAACAACATATATAGGGTAAAATTACCAAATGTTGGCACTGGTTCAATTATTAGCACCTGCGTTTGAAATCAAAACTGAAAATAATTAGGCATAATTTTTGTATTTAATAAGATATTTTTTATTCTATGTGAGTTTGTTTTTCTATTTCATTTAGCTCGGTATTATATAAAGCTAGCTGTTCGGGTGATATTGACCATTTATGAGTATTGTGTTGTGAATATTTTAACCGCTACCTAACTAACCCAAGTTTTATATAATTTCAGGCCTGTCTCACTTAACGTACTTGCCGCGTTAATTAATATTCGAAACTACAGCTAGATACAGTGTCTGTAAATTTCAAAATACGTTACACCGCTAAAGGCCGCCGGCGGCCCTTAACGGTGTAACGTATTTTGAACGTTACTGTCGTTGTATCTAAGTTCAATATCGCATATTTGCTATAAAAGAGTGAATCTTCTGCACCGTAGTACTATTAATGATTCTGTGAAAATGTGTCGTTATTTCTGCCTGTCATGTTGTATGCTACAGGCAGACATCACTTGCCATCAGGCAACACCTCGCTTATTCTGTATCAATCACAATGTATCTTCTCGTGACCACGGCCAATGCAATTTGATCGAAACGTCGACATAAATAAATATATGTTGTTAGCGCGATAAGTCCCGTCATCATCATCATCATAATCAGCCAGTGTCAGTCCACAGCTGGACCTAAGTCCATAAGTCCCGTATTACAATATAATACATTTAATTTATAAGTAATATTTACAAATAGTTGTATATAAATATATACAACTTAAAACTAAATTAAGATAAAAACTATTTAAACTGATACAAATACGTAAAATGTTATAAATAAAAAACAGAACCTATGTCAATATAATTATATCTTCTTCTTCTTCTGTCTTAAAAATAGAACAGAAAAATTGTTTCTACTTAATCACTTATATCCGTTATAAACTTTGAAACCAACCGATGTGACCCAAATAAGTTTCATTAGAATGACATGAATGTGAAGATGTTTTTAGTTGGAACACTATTTATTTGTATCTTATAGGCTAACGTTTGACCAGTATCTCACCTGTTGGTAAGTGATGATGCGGTCGAAGATGAAAAGAATGAGAACTGGCTCTCAATGACAGCTGCCGGAACACATTAGATGTTTGGCGACAGATTTTCTAACTTGAGGGTGGTAGCTGGCCAGGCGGACACTAGATAGTGTCCTACCACCATGCGGGAGTTGTTGGTTTCTTAACGATATTTTTCCTTCACCGGAGGGCCACTGTGAAAAGCGCACATAAATATTTCGATAGAAAAATCCATTGGAGCATGGTGGGGATTGAACTCGGTATCTCTGGCATAAAATCCGACCATTTTCCCACCACCGGGCCCTCAACTAAAAAAAACAACGGGTTGCACTCCAGGAGCGCCGGCAGAAGTGAAAACATGAACATTAACGTTGTGCATTTGGTCTACTCTCCCTCCGTCAGCCGTCTTACGAATTTCCGATCAGGTCACGTGTCCTGAAGCGAGTTTCAAATTGTTTGCCCATCCCAAAGAGTTCACAACGCCGCTAAAGAAGTGTACACTTCTACAATGCATTAGGCATAATCAAAATAATCTCACTAGAATAAAAAAGTAAGTAGTCTCACCGCTGCGACGGCTTGCATCCCCGCGAGCCGAATGTTCGCCGCCTCCTGGCGGGCATTTGCCACGGTCTGAGCTCCTTGTCCCAGCGCCTGCGAACGACGGTACATTACTATAGTTATGTATATATATAATCTATATATATATATATATACCCCAAGCGGGACGTCAGTGCAGGACATATCGCCCCCACCTCAAATTAGAATCTATATATATATATACATATAATCTAGTTATGTAAACTATTCTTACCATCTGCACTCTGGGGCCTTATTCAGTATGGCCATTTTAAAGTCTTACCGTGCCGTGTTACGTTATCTCCGCGTTATGGTATTCTCTATGCCAATTAAAACGCGGTAGGGTAAGGTTATGAGCGCGTTTTGAGCTGTCAAAATATCGTGACATATGAGGAAGTGTAACGCGCGCGTTTTGTATAATTTACCTATCGTGTGGCATACAGAATACAATTTTTCAATAACGTGACGTGGCGCGTTAAGGAACGCGTTATCTCATTGGTCATACTGAATAAGGCCCCTGTTCTGTAACGCAGTTTTCTAGGATGTTTATTACATTATGTATTGAATCGAGGTATATACAATCCACTAGCTGATACTACTTTGTTCACGTACACCAAAGAATTTTATCACTGTAAAGGTCTGTCAATCACCATTTGTATGATCGGAGTAATTAAAGTTATGTATAAAAATCATGGTTTTATTTTCACAAAAAGTAGCCTATGTTCTTCATCATGCTATAAAGTAACACCTTGTTAAATTTCAGTAAGATCGGATCGTCAGAATAGCGCATTTCATGAACTTTAAAGGAAAACTATAGCGGTTGAGATTACTTTATTAGTTTAGCAGTAATAGTCGTTGAACTTGGGTGTTGGATAATTTTGTATCAAATACAAAATCCTTAGAATAAATCCTTTAAAGTGACAAAGACGGAGTACCTAGTTGCTTGTTTATAACGGGTAAATACTTGCATTAAATAACAGGCTACTACGGAACCCTAGAATGCGCGTGGCCCGACACGCACTTGGCCGGTTATTATAATATTATATCCTGGATCCTGGATTATGCGCGGTTAACTCGGTATCTGTGGTGTCAAAGTCGACCATTTTCCCACTACACCACTGGGCCCTACATATCTCGTCTGGTGGTAAGCGATGATGTGGTGGAAGATGGTGAACACGCTAGGCCTAGAATACTCTGACTCTCAAGGGATGTGTGCTGCCGGAACACCGTAAGGTTATGGCGGCAGATTTCCTTGATAGTGATAAGCTACAATAACAAGTCAGGTGCAACATGGATATAATATGCTCTTACCACCTGTTGAATAATTAAGATTAAAAACTAAAACAACTGACTTCCATGCCGCACGTCTACAGAAAGATACTTACCATGTAGGAGCTAATGTCTACAAAAAGATACTTACATCTTTTTGTAGACATTAGCTCCTACATGGTAAGTATCTTTTTGTAGACATTACCTAATACATGGTAAGTATCTTTTTGTAGACATTAGCTCCTATATGGTAAGTAATATAATAGTCCTATATGGTAGGAGCTAATGTCTACAAAAAGATGTAAGTATCTTTTTGTAGACATTAGCTCCTACATGGTAAGTATCTTTTTGTAGACATTAGCTCCTATATGGTAAGTAATATAATAGTCCTATATGGTAGGAGCTAATGTCTACAAAAAGATGTAAGTATCTTTTTGTAGACATTAGCTCCTACATGGTTAGTATCTTTTTGTAGACATTAGCTCCTACATGGTAAGTATCTTTTTGTAGACATTAGCTCCTATATGGTAAGTAATATAATAGTCCTATATGGTAGGAGCTAATGTCTACAAAAAGATGTAAGTATCTTTTTGTAGACATTAGCTCCTACATGGTTAGTATCTTTTTGTAGACATTAGCTCCTATATGGTAAGTAATATAATAGTCCTATATGGTAGGAGCTAATGTCTACAAAAAGATGTAAGTATCTTTTTGTAGACATTAGCTCCTATATGGTAAGTAATATAATAGTCCTATATGGTAGGAGCTAATGTCTACAAAAAGATGTAAGTATCTTTTTGTAGACATTAGCTCCTACATGGTTAGTATCTTTTTGTAGACATGAACTCCTACATGGTAAGTATCTTTTTGTAGACATTAGCTCCTATATGGTAAGTAATATAATAGTCCTATATGGTAGGAGCTAATGTCTACAAAAAGATACTTACATCTTTTTGTAGACATTAGCTCCTACCATATAGGACTATTATATTACTTACCATATAGGAGCTAATGTCTACAAAAAGATACTAACCATGTAGGAGCTAATGTCTACAAAAAGATACTTACATCTTTTTGTAGACATTAGCTCCTACCATATAGGACTATTAAATTACTTACCATATAGGAGCTAATGTCTACAAAAAGATACTTACCATGTAGGAGCTAATGTCTACAAAAAGATACTTACCATGTAGGAGCTAATGTCTACAAAAAGATACTTACATCTTTTTGTAGACATTAGCTCCTACCATATAGGACTATTATATTACTTACCATATAGGAGCTAATGTCTACAAAAAGATACTTACCATGTAGGAGTTAATGTCTACAAAAAGATACTAACCATGTAGGAGCTAATGTCTACAAAAAGATACTTACATCTTTTTGTAGACATTAGCTCCTACCATATAGGACTATTATATTACTTACCATATAGGAGCTAATGTCTACAAAAAGATACTTACCATGTAGGAGCTAATGTCTACAAAAAGATACTTACATCTTTTTGTAGACATTAGCTCCTACCATATAGGACTATTATATTACATACCATATAGGAGCTAATGTCTACAAAAAGATACTTACCATGTAGGAGTTAATGTCTACAAAAAGATACTTACATCTTTTTGTAGACATTAGCTCCTACCATATAGGACTATTATATTACTTACCATATAGGAGCTAATGTCTACAAAAAGATACTTACCATGTATTAGGTAATGTCTACAAAAAGATACTTACCATGTAGGAGCTAATGTCTACAAAAAGATGTAAGTATCTTTTTGTAGACATTAGCTCCTACATGGTAAGTATCTTTCTGTAGACGTGCGGCATGGAAGTCAGTTGTTTTAGTTTTTAATCTTAATTATTCAACAGGTGGTAAGAGCATATTATATCCATGTTGCACCTGACTTGTTATTGTAGCTTATCACTATCAAGGAAATCTGCCGCCATAACCTTACGGTGTTCCGGCAGCACACATCCCTTGAGAGTCAGAGTATTCTAGGCCTAGCGTGTTCACCATCTTCCACCACATCATCGCTTACCACCAGACGAGATATGTAGGGCCCAGTGGTGTAGTGGGAAAATGGTCGACTTTGACACCACAGATACCGAGTTAACCGCGCATAATCCAGGATCCAGGATATAATATTATAATAACCGGCCAAGTGCGTGTCGGGCCACGCGCATTCTAGGGTTCCGTAGTAGCCTGTTATTTAATGCAAGTATTTACCCGTTATAAACAAGCAACTAGGTACTCCGTCTTTGTCACTTTAAAGGATTTATTCTAAGGATTTTGTATTTGATACATGGTTCTATCATGGTATACTCCTACATGGTTAGTATCTTTTTGTAGACATGAACTCCTACATGGTAAGTATCTTTTTGTAGACATTAGCTCCTATATGGTAAGTAATATAATAGTCCTATATGGTAGGAGCTAATGTCTACAAAAAGATGTAAGTATCTTTTTGTAGACATTAGCTCCTATATGGTAAGTAATATAATAGTCCTATATGGTAGGAGCTAATGTCTACAAAAAGATGTAAGTATCTTTTTGTAGACATTAGCTCCTACATGGTAAGTATCTTTTTGTAGACATTAGCTCCTATATGGTAAGTAATATAATAGTCCTATATGGTAGGAGCTAATGTCTACAAAAAGATGTAAGTATCTTTTTGTAGACATTAGCCCCTACATGGTTAGTATCTTTTTGTAGACATTAGCTCCTACATGGTAAGTATCTTTTTGTAGACATTAGCTCCTATATGGTAAGTAATATAATAGTCCTATATGGTAGGAGCTAATGTCTACAAAAAGATGTAAGTATCTTTTTGTAGACATTAGCTCCTACATGGTTAGTATCTTTTTGTAGACATTAACTCCTACATGGTAAGTATCTTTTTGTAGACATTAGCTCCTATATGGTAAGTAATATAATAGTCCTATATGGTAGGAGCTAATGTCTACAAAAAGATGTAAGTATCTTTTTGTAGACATTAGCTCCTACATGGTTAGTATCTTTTTGTAGACATTAGCTCCTATATGGTAAGTAATATAATAGTCCTATATGGTAGGAGCTAATGTCTACAAAAAGATGTAAGTATCTTTTTGTAGACATTAGCTCCTACATGGTAAGTATCTTTTTGTAGACATTAGCTCCTATATGGTAAGTAATATAATAGTCCTATATGGTAGGAGCTAATGTCTACAAAAAGATGTAAGTATCTTTTTGTAGACATTAGCTCCTACATGGTAAGTATCTTTTTGTAGACATTAGCTCCTATATGGTAAGTAATATAATAGTCCTATATGGTAGGAGCTAATGTCTACAAAAAGATGTAAGTATCTTTTTGTAGACATTAGCTCCTACATGGTTAGTATCTTTTTGTAGACATTAGCTCCTACATGGTTAGTATCTTTTTGTAGACATTAGCTCCTATATGGTAAGTAATATAATAGTCCTATATGGTAGGAGCTAATGTCTACAAAAAGATGTAAGTATCTTTTTGTAGACATTAGCTCCTACATGGTTAGTATCTTTTTGTAGACATTAGCTCCTATATGGTAAGTAATATAATAGTCCTATATGGTAGGAGCTAATGTCTACAAAAAGATGTAAGTATCTTTTTGTAGACATTAGCTCCTATATGGTAAGTAATATAATAGTCCTATATGGTAGGAGCTAATGTCTACAAAAAGATGTAAGTATCTTTTTGTAGACATTAGCTCCTACATGGTTAGTATCTTTTTGTAGACAGGAACTCCTACATGGTAAGTATCTTTTTGTAGACATTAGCTCCTATATGGTAAGTAATATAATAGTCCTATATGGTAGGAGCTAATGTCTACAAAAAGATGTAAGTATCTTTTTGTAGACATTAACTCCTACATGGTTAGTATCTTTTTGTAGACATTAGCTCCTATATGGTAAGTAATATAATAGTCCTATATGGTAGGAGCTAATGTCTACAAAAAGATGTAAGTATCTTTTTGTAGACATTAGCTCCTACATGGTTAGTATCTTTTTGTAGACATTAACTCCTACATGGTAAGTATCTTTTTGTAGACATTAGCTCCTATATGGTAAGTAATATAATAGTCCTATATGGTAGGAGCTAATGTCTACAAAAAGATGTAAGTATCTTTTTGTAGACATTAGCTCCTATATGTTAAGTAATATAATAGTCCTATAGGGTAGGAGCTAATGTCTACAAAAAGATGTAAGTATCTTTTTGTAGACATTAGCTCCTATATGGTAAGTAATATAATAGTCCTATATGGTAGGAGCTAATGTCTACAAAAAGATGTAAGTATCTTTTTGTAGACATTAGCTCCTACATGGTTAGTATCTTTTTGTAGACATTAACTCCTACATGGTAAGTATCTTTTTGTAGACATTAGCTCCTATATGGTAAGTAATATAATAGTCCTATATGGTAGGAGCTAATGTCTACAAAAAGATGTAAGTATCTTTTTGTAGACATTAGCTCCTATATGGTAAGTAATATAATAGTCCTATATGGTAGGAGCTAATGTCTACAAAAAGATGTAAGTATCTTTTTGTAGACATTAGCTCCTACATGGTAAGTATCTTTTTGTAGACATTAGCTCCTATATGGTAAGTAATATAATAGTCCTATATGGTAGGAGCTAATGTCTACAAAAAGATGTAAGTATCTTTTTGTAGACATTAGCCCCTACATGGTTAGTATCTTTTTGTAGACATTAGCTCCTACATGGTAAGTATCTTTTTGTAGACATTAGCTCCTATATGGTAAGTAATATAATAGTCCTATATGGTAGGAGCTAATGTCTACAAAAAGATGTAAGTATCTTTTTGTAGACATTAGCTCCTACATGGTTAGTATCTTTTTGTAGACATTAACTCCTACATGGTAAGTATCTTTTTGTAGACATTAGCTCCTATATGGTAAGTAATATAATAGTCCTATATGGTAGGAGCTAATGTCTACAAAAAGATGTAAGTATCTTTTTGTAGACATTAGCTCCTACATGGTAAGTATCTTTTTGTAGACATTAGCTCCTATATGGTAAGTAATATAATAGTCCTATATGGTAGGAGCTAATGTCTACAAAAAGATGTAAGTATCTTTTTGTAGACATTAGCTCCTACATGGTTAGTATCTTTTTGTAGACATTAGCTCCTATATGGTAAGTAATATAATAGTCCTATATGGTAGGAGCTAATGTCTACAAAAAGATGTAAGTATCTTTTTGTAGACATTAGCTCCTACATGGTTAGTATCTTTTTGTAGACATTAGCTCCTATATGGTAAGTAATATAATAGTCCTATATGGTAGGAGCTAATGTCTACAAAAAGATGTAAGTATCTTTTTGTAGACATTAGCTCCTACATGGTAAGTATCTTTTTGTAGACATTAGCTCCTATATGGTAAGTAATATAATAGTCCTATATGGTAGGAGCTAATGTCTACAAAAAGATGTAAGTATCTTTTTGTAGACGTGCGGCATGGAAGTCGGTTGTTTTAGTTTTTAATCTTAATTATTCAACAGGTGGTAAGAGCATATTATATCCATGTTGCACCTGACTTGTTATTGTAGCTTATCACTATCAAGGAAATTTGCCGCCATAACCTTACGGTGTTCCGGCAGCACACATCCCTTGAGAGTCAGAGTATTCTAGGCCTAGCGTGTTCACCATCTTCCACCACATCATCGCTTACCACCAGACGAGATATGTAGGGCCCAGTGGTGTAGAGGGAAAATGGTCGACTTTGACACCACAGATACCGAGTTATACCTAGGACCTAATGTCTACAAAAAGATACTTACCATAGGAGCAAAAGAAGTCTTCTCAAGCAGACCAAAGTTGACCCTCTGTGTTCGTTTCTTGGCCTTGTCCCTCGCCTTGAAGTTGAGCTCGTTGGTGTGCCGCCGACGGAAGATCTCGTCCTCCACGTGTCCCAGCTCCGTCATGATCACCTGCACGCGGTCCAGGTTTACGTCCCCGGAGTCGGTGATCCAACCCTGAGGAGGTCATTCAAATTTATTTATTTATTTCCTATACTTTAAATATAACATAACAGATACTTAAATCTAAAGCGTCATATCTAATATATTAAAACAAGATACCACTTAGACTTAAACGAGGTTAGACGTGATACATATATTCATAAAACCATGCCTTTTTCCGTTGGGGTAGGCAGAGTCTACCTGTTTCTACATGCTACAATCTTGACCTACCTATTTCGCTTCTTCCACTTTCATAAGCACCTTCATACATGCTCGCCGGTTAAGTTACTTTTGACTTGGCCTTTCTGTAAAACCCCTCCGATCTGGTCGTGATACGTTCGCTTAGGTCGGCCTCTGCCAACTTGCCCATTCACACTCGTCTCATAAATTAGTTTCGTCAATCTTTATTCATCCATCCTCTCTAGATGTTTAAACCATCTAAGCATCCCTTTCTCTATCTTTGTCACTACATCTTCTACCACACCACAACATTCCCTTATCACGATGTTCTCCACCTTATCCATCAGAGTCACTCCGATGATAAATTGACGTTAACATCTTATAAATCAATGAACGCCAGCTGCACGCACTAAAAGCTAATAGCTATTATCGTAAAAAAATATTTAAAAAATTAAAATGGTCTCTGTGAAATTCAAGTTTAAAAATTGAAACACGTCTCATAGCGTGAAAAATAATAAAAAATGCAATGCAAAGGCTCTTCAATGATTGAAGTACAAATTGCATTGCTTTATTTATATAATCGTAACTATTTAAAACTGAATAATGATGTTCAAAGTAACGCAAACGCGCTAAATCATCAAAACTTCAAAATCCTATAACTCGTGATCCAGAGGCAATTTTTCAAAAACATTTAGTATTTGCATCGAGGACCCACCCATATTGGGTCTAACATAATTAAAAATTACTAAAATCGGCAACATCAAATTGTTTTACCTGTCCGCTTCACGTGGAATGCCCCAATTACACATTTATTACACATTAACTCGCGGAAGAACACAAGTTTTAGGAAAAGGTACAATGAGGAGAGCACACACACTTTTTCACGTTCCCGCCAAAACTCTACGAGAAGGTTTCTAACCACAGTCAATGTAACTTTTTTTTATATAATTTATAGGCTAGCGTCTCACTACTATCTCGCCTGGTGGTAAGCGATAATGTGGTAGAAGATGGGTGTTTATATTATATACTAGCACTATCTCGCCTGCTGAAGATGGTGAACACGCTAGGCCTACAATACTCTGACTTTCAAGGGCATTGTGCAAGTGAAATCGCGCGTTAACTAAAAATGAGGCATAACGTTCCTTTGCGCACCTTTTACTTCGAGATTATGTACATAAAAAGTATACTGGAGTTTACTCCATGAGAAAAGATCCTTTGACCTTGACCTTGACCTACCTCGACCTTGACTTTGACCACAATAATAAGAGTAAACTCCAGTCGTCCGTCGAAGCTAACACACACACTTTTTTCTATCAATCAGATTAATCAGCAGCCCGTATTAGTCCACTGCTGGGCGTAGGCCTCTCCCAATGCGCGCCACTGAGCCCGGTCTTCGGCTTTTCTCATCCATTTGGTGCCAGCTACCTTTTCGCCGGAGGGCGTCCCACACTACGCTTGCCCACACGTGGTCTCTACTCCAGAACTCGTCTACCCCATCGGTTATCGGTTCTGCGGCTTATGTGGCCGGCTTATGTTTTTTTCTATATTATGTATATAATATCTCACCTTAGTCTTATAGACACACTTCTTGTACAAGTTGACCAGCCTGTCGACCGCACCCTCACGTATCTCCAGGCTGGGCAGGTGGGGCAGGAAGTCGTTCCCCACGAAGAAGCACATGAACACCCAGTCGTCGAGCGCGCGCTCGAAGTCGTACGGGAACGGGAGGTTTGGCATCTGGAACGGGAAAGTAATGCTCATTTTTCGACTGTATTTAGTTTTCAACCGACTTCTAAAAAGAAGGTATTTTTTTTAAATATCTTATAGGCTAGCATTTGACCACTATCTCACCCGTTGGTAAGTGATGATGCGGTCGAAGATGGTAAGCACACTAGGCCTAGAATGTTAACTGGCTCGCAAGGATAGCTGCCGGCACACATTAGATGTTTTAGCGACAGATTTTCTAATTTGAGGGTGGTAGCTGGCCAGGCGGACACTAGATAGCGTCCTACCACCATGCGAGGGTTATTGGTTTCTTAACGATGTTTTCCTTCACCGGAGGGCCACTGTGAGAAGCGCACATAAATTTTTCTATAGAAAAATTCATTGGTGCACGGCGGTTTGAACTAGTTACCACGGCATCAAAGCCGACCGTTCTCCCGATTACGCCACCGGGCCCGGGTTCACCGTCTGTATATGTTTTTTTGAAGTGGAAATTCTTCAGGCGCACTGAGGTAAAATTTGACGGAAGTGACGTAAGCGTCACGTTATATTTTTTATTTATAAACTCCCTCTATTGTAGAACGGCGTAACTACGAAGACGTATTCGCTATCATTCGGGCATTTGTCCCGCTAAATTCAACAGATGGAGTTGTACACTAAATAATTCGTGATGTTGAGAAATAAATTGAATAATCTTGAAAGTTTCACTTCTAACGCGTAGATTTCTATGTACCCTCTTTTTTATCGCAATCGAGAAGTCGTAAGTTCGAACCCCACCCGTTGCACTATTGACGAGAATCCACTCCAGACACAACCATATTTAGCTTGGTTGGAGGGGTTCTCGAGACTACTAGTAATGTGCAACCCAAGAAGAAATAAATAATTTAGTAAAAAATATATAAAGTGTGTTAAATTTAAAGAAACATAATATTTTATTTAAGCAGTGCGACATCTCTCGTCAGATCTGAAAACTGTATTGATTTCATCAGAATGATCAACATCGAAATTGTCATAGATGGCGCCACCAATGCATAATTGGTTAAAATGCAATACATTAGTTTCTTCGTATTAATAGGTACTGTGGATTAGTTGGTTAGAGCGCCAGGGCATGTTTTAGTACGCGTAGGTTCGAATCCCGTACCCCTAGTACGAGTTTTTATCGTAAACGCTTTTGACAGATCTCACATGGTTTTCGACTTATTCTAGCTCCCTGATTGGTCTAAATTTAGTGAAGTGTAGTAACCACTAGAGGCGCTGTACTGTTTTTCATACAAAATTTGCTCGATATACGATATCGAGTTTGGTATGAAAACTCGTACTACGGGTACCGTCCGCGTTGGTACGATGAAATTTTTAATTGTGTGTAACAACGTACAATACTAATTCAGTGGCTGAAAAAAAATTGTCGAGATTACTCGTAATTTACCTGTAGCTCCCGTTCAAGATATTCTCTCAGCACAGAAAGCCGCACGAATATAAAGTTGTCCTGGTTTCCGAAGGCGGGGTCAGAGCGAGACAGCGCTACGTCTGGAGTCGTGCCGGTGCACTCTTTCATCTCGTGACCTGCAATTTACAGTATGATGTATGACTGAACATCGACGTGACAACGTCTAATAAATCGATGAACGCTGGCTGCATGCACGCACGTAAAAGTGTCCCGTTACGCTCATTGTCCCGTTACGCTCATTGTACACATGCGGCGATTTCATCAATGTTTTGTTATAACGTTAACACGTTAAACTATCGTCCACAAACCAACATTACAGACAACCGTTTTTTTTTTAAATATCATATAGGCTAGCGTTTAACCACTATCTCACCTGTTGGTACCTAAGTGATGATGCGGTCGAGGATGGTAAGGATGGTAACACGCTAGGCCTAGAATAGGTAAATACTTACAAGTAGCGCCTCGCGGCGTCTCCCGCGTTAAAAAGCATCAGTGCAGTGTGTTTGACGCCTAATATACTGGTGTTAATGTGCTAATAAGTAATAAATAATCAATACGCACTTAATAATTGAAAACACATAATGCATACTTGACAATAATTATGATAACACATAGTAAACAAATTCATTATATAATAGAGCGTATGTGTACATATTATGTTTCTTTGAAGTGTCTCACACTTTATATTTTTTGTAAATTGTTAAACACAATCCAAAATTTCATCGTACCGACGGGACTCGAACCCGCACCCCCCGGATTACACGTCCAGGTGCTCTGCCAATTAAGCCACGGTTCGATACATCGATACGACGAAATTAGTGGATTGCATTTGTTAACCCAATTATGCATTGGTGGCGCCATCTATGACTACTTATTACGTAAGTTAATCATTCGGAAGAAATCTTTACAGTTTTCAAATCCGACGAGAGATGTTGAACTGCGTAAATTAAATATTATGTTTCTTTGAAGTGTCTCACACTTTATATATTTTTTTTTATTCGTATCGATGTATCGAACCGTGGCTTAATTGGCAGAGCACCTGGACGTGTAATCCGGGGGGTGCGGGTTCGAGTCCCGTCGGTACGATGAAAATTTTGGATTGTGTTTAACAATTTACAAAAAATATAAAGTGTGAAACACTTCAAAGAAACATAATATTTAATTTACGCAGTGCAACATTTCTCGTCGGATTTGAAAACTGTAATGATTTCTTCCGAATGATTAACTTACGTAATAAGTAGTCATAGATGGCGCCACCAATGCATAATTGGGTTAACAAATGCAATCCACTAATTTCGTCGTATGTGTACAGTTAGAACAAATGTACTTGATATACATAAGAATTTAATACGCATGCTATAATTATAAGATTATAATGATGTATTCGTTAAATTTATATTAGATTAATAAACTGTGTAATCTCATGCAATATGTAAACAAAAGAGCCTTCTATAGGATGCTGAAGAATTCAGAAAAACATGTTATTAGTAAAAAAAAAAAAGAACAGAAGTAATAATTGTAATAAAAAAAGAACAGGATATAATGGTGCTGCAAAAGCAAAAGCAGCAGGTAAGCCCAGAGGGAGGGGGTTTTAGTCAGTAGAAGTCTGACATAATCGCAGCGACCATTCTGCGGTATTACATCAGGATTTCCCCCTCCCGCTTGAAAAAAAAAATATATTAATATAAATATTAATATATTATATATTATATTAATATATTAATATATTAATATATTATAATTATAATATTATATTAATAAAAATATATTAATATAAAAATATATTATACTAGTGTTAGTGACAGTGACAGATACTAATGGCTAAATGGTTAAACTATCTTAATTAATGTTTAGTTACCAAGTTGTCCACAAACATCGCATGGTCGGGGCTTGTTTGGCTTGAACTCCTCCCTGATGATGGTGAAGTTAGGTTCATGTGTGGCCAGCCCCAGCATTATGAGGTCAGCGTCCGCTCCGCACAGCACGTGCTGCGTGTTGGGATCGTGATCTGGTTGCGCTGGAACAAGAGGATTGGTTTGGTGGTAACTGATGATGAGTTTTTGTTGAAGTGAAAACTTCTTTAGGCGCGTTGAGCACTTTTTAACAGACTTCACAAAAAAGGAGGAGGTTCTCAATTCGTCTGTTTTTTTTGGGTGAACAAAATGCGTGAATCTTGCGTCATCGTCACCGTACGCTTCCCATGAGCTATATGTTTTATTTTTTAATTAGAATTGGGTAGCGGTAGTAGTATTTTGACTAAGGTGTTCGCTAAGAAAGAATTTTTCAAAATTCACTCTTTAAGGGGATGAAGCGGGGGTTTAAAGTATGGATAGTTATTTTATTCGACATTCCGCACAACTACTTCTGTAAATAAATAAGTAAATACGAGTTTCAGACTTTTTCAATATGCCACCCTAAGAAGATAAACTGGGGTAACAAAGTAAAAAAATCTATATTGTTTCGGATTGCGCTGAAATTTAGAATGCAGATAGTTATTATGACGTAGGTATCCGCTCAGAAAGGATTTTCTGAAAATTCCTCGCGGATACGGAACGGGGATTCAAAGTTGCTATGGCGAACCAAGATGGGATAAAGTACGTGTTGTAGGATTTTTCGTAATGGGGTAGGTAACAAAGTCTAAAAATTTGGGTTTTTCGGGTTTTATAAATATGAATCCCGAATTGCCTTACTCAGGCGATAACATGAAAACGGGTGAACCGATTTGGCAAATTCTTATTTGATGTCTTTAATGATAGAATCGTTTTTACAAAAGAAAAGTTTTAAGTAAATACAAGAAGTTTTTAACGCGGGCAAAGCCGCGGGACACTTCTAGTATAATATAAATTGGTCATTACCACTTCATTACAAACTAAACAAATAAATAATAATAATCTAGTAACTCGACCATACAATTTACAGGCCACTTATATTTTTTTGTCTTCTATTGGCAGTCCCCAAAGACTGCCCCGCATGTTTTTTTTTATATCTTATAGGTTAGCGTTTGACCACAATCTCACTTGTTGGTAAGTGATGATGCGGTTTAGGATGGTAGCAGGCTATGCCTAGAAAGGGAACTGGCTCTCAAGGATAGCTGGCAGAACATATTAGATGCAACAGATTTTTCTAGCTTGAGGGTGGTAGCTGGCCAGGCGGACACTAGATAGTGTCCTTCCACCATGCGGGGGTTTGAGGGGTTTCTCAACGATGTTTTTCCTTAACCGGAGGGCCACTGTGAAAAGCGCACATACATTTTTCTATAGAAAAATCCATTGGTGCACGGCGGGGTTTCAACTAGGTACCTCTGGCGTCAAAGTCGACCTATCTCCCACTACACCACTGGGTCCTCAGAAAATGGCTGGGAGGAAATATAGATATTTTTTTATATGCATGAAAATCAAGATATTGACCACTATCTCACCTGATGTTAAGTGACGATGTGGTCGACGATGTAGCACGCTTGCCTAGAAGATACCTGTTCACTCATGTCTTCAAGTCCTAATATGGTACCTTTCCGGAAGGAGATTATTCCTAATTTACTAAGGCATAACGGGTTACGCATAATTTTAAATGGCATAATAGTACTATCGCATAATTTTTTTTGGAATATTGTATAAACAAGCATACCTTTCAAATAGGCTATATTGTTTCGGCCTAATTTTAATTCGCATAAAGTTATAGGGCATAATTTTTACTGGCCTAATTGTTTTAGACAAAATAAATTAAGTCATAATTGAATGTATACACATATTTATGCTGAATTTTTCCAATTAAAATAAACAAAGTTTACTTAATTACACATTTATTAATTTCTAAAGAAACGACTATAGTATTATAAAAGTACATAATAAAAATAATTTAACACTTCCAAAGTCAGAATTAAGGTAAGACATGTTTAGTTAAGTATGTCATGTTTAGTTAAGAGTTATTTGGCTCAAAAAAAAAGTTCGTGGTTCCAAGTTTTTAAATCAATATTTATTATTATATGAACTTCAAGTCCGTAGCCAAATTGAATTTATTAAATAAAGTAGGTTATATAAAGTTATTAATACCAACAAAATATTTGGTACTAGACTGGGACAGTAGGTTCAAGTTCGGCGGGGTGGCCCTTGGACCACTCGAACACTATGCCACGATTATTTTTATTTTAAAACTAAAAGTTATTTGACCTAACGCAAATATTAAATTAACATAACTTACCTTTTTTCGAAGTGTAACTATCTCACAGTTTTAATTCTGCATTTGATTAGATGCCCATGATTATGTTCACAATTTGGTTTGGTAGTTATAAGTCAATATTTACACTTATTGTGCGCATCTTGATGTGCTTAACACATCCAACAAACTTTTTATTAATTTTATGATATTTTTTCGTAAATCTACAAGCCTGAGCCTCGTAACTTCGTCCGCGTTAAAAAATATTATATGTCCTATTCCATTATACCAGAGCAATATTTAAACAAAATCGGTCTACTAGCTAGATTAGTCGCGAAGAGATAAAACATTTAAAAAGTACTATTTAAAATTTAAGCTATTGTTACGTGCGGGGTGGTATTAAAATGCCAATCCGATGAGATGAACGTTTATTTCCACTGATCACTAGGTTAGCACAATGTTCCACAGTAGTTGTCCAAATCGTCTTGCACAATTATCAAAAGTCCGTTAACACACACTGAGGTCGTTGGTAATCACAATCACTGATTTCACTGTTCACAGTTCTCAACACTAGTTCACTGATAACACTTAACGATCACTTGGTCGCTATCCGCGCTTAGATAGTTACACTGTCGCTTCCAGAGAAAGACTGCCTCAAGCCGCGGTTTCAACGTCTTATATAGGACGAGAATATTTCTACAGAACTTTCCAGTATTGACTCGAAACAATAGACAAAAGACGTTCAAAACAAAGCAATAACAATCACAAACAAAAGGGGCGGCTTTCCTTTGAGCATCTGACGTAAACAACTTTACCATACATGCTAATTTGATCTCTAACTACTTATGAATAAGGTTCAATCTTAACTACAAAACTAGGTACATTGACTAGGGTCTGAATTCCCGGAAGGTTAACTTTTATGACGGTCGGGTCGGGTGTTTATAGCCCCTAATTAGTCTATTCTTTCCCACGGTATTTTTGTTCGAGAAGCTTGGCGAAACATCGCGACTCGACGACGCGATGTAACACTATAATAATATGACAAAAAAATTATGCCTAAACATTTATGCCGAATTATAGTTATGCGTTTATTATTATTCTTTAGAATATTATGCCACAAATGCTTATGCTAACAGTAATTATGTCAAGAAAAATATGCCTAATTACTTCATGCCAAATTAATGTATGCTTAAATATATTAGGAGAAAAAACATTATGCTAAAGTATATCATGACAAAAAATGTTATGCGTAACAGGGAACCTTCCGGAAGAAGGATTCAAGGAAGGAGAATATTCGGATAAATATATTCAAGCAGATAAAAATGTGCATCAGCATTTTTGCTTGGATTTGTTTCAGTGTGAGAGATAGCTCTTTCTCCGATTGCCAGGCTACCACTTGGTATGCACAAACCAACCAATACCAAAATAATTTAAGATCTTCCCGACCGACTTCAAACATTGCACTTGTCAAAGTAGCCAGTAGTTAGTAGCATGTCATCGAGGTATATATATGCATCGCAATACAAATGTTGATATATTAAAAACAGCTTGACCGATTTCGTTAAAATTTAGATGGGACCATCTGGGAAGGGTACCCTTTGAAACAAAAAAAGATTTTTTCAAATCGGTTCAGGCATCTTCAAGTAATCGGTGAACATAAATAAAAAAATATATATATTCCGATGTATTGAGAACCTTATCTGTCATGCATAGTTTATTATATATTAGAATTTATACTATAATAATAGCAAAATCAGGAGGGCTATTCACAATCATTCGAAAGTAAATTCGGATTCAGAAACTGCTTCTCTTCTCTCCATCGATACAGGTCTTTGCAATTTACAATGCTCTAATCAATTACTTTCGAAAAAATCAGTGATTCGAATCAAAACAGTTTCCGAGAACAAATAGCTCACGGAATAATAAATATTCGAAATTAAAAATTAATTTCGAATATTTATTATTCCGAATATTTATAATTAATTAAGACACTTCCCTCCGAATTCAAATGTATCCAATTGAAATGAGAATAACTATGCAGAAACAGATAAAAAATATCTTACCTCTCTGCCGTCTGATGTAGTCCATAATCTTGTGTTCTCCCTCTCCGGGCACATTGGCATCAGACAGGATCACCTTGATGCCCTTCCACCCAGGGTCACTGTTTAATCTGAAAGCATTTCATTTATTGCATTGGGTGTCCTCTCATCATAGCCAATGATGGTCAATGTAAAGACCTTTTCATACATCCATCATGGATAATTTGTTGTAGCGTATGGAAATTTAAATCATGGTTGTGAGGGTTTTTTTTAATGTTATCCTACCTACATTTTGTATATAAATTAGTGGAGATTGCTACAATCTTATTTTAACATTTTTGCTAAATCATATTTATTAAACCACAAGAGTTAGGAATATTTTATTTGTATATTTATATATGTGAAATCCTGTCCATCCAAAGGTTGTCTGGTAGAGATCGCTCCAAGCGAGAAGACCGCCCATCGTATTACCATTGTTTCGTTATGAAATATCTTCTATATGTTTTATTTTGATGTACAATAGAGAATCTTTCTATTCAAATATTTGTTAAAGATCCATGCTAGGATATGAACCATCAACATCCCGCTTAAAAGTTAATCCATCGATCATTACGCCATTGGGCCCTCGACATTACATATGTATCACATTATTTTTTTTTTTATATGAATAAAGTAAGGTGAACTCGGGTAAGACCCACTTACTCTATTATTAAGGGTAAGACCGTCATTAAGTTAAATTATAGCTATTTTTCTCTCACTATAGTGTTGCTAGCGGCGACATATGATACAAAATTGACCAAACTATAATACTGTTGTATCGATAGTGTCTATGCAAACTGCATAGCTACTTAAAAACGAAAGTTATTACGCGTAGACGATCTTGCCTTGTAGACGGTCTTCCTCATGTTGACCTTATAGTAAATTATGAGAGTTATTTACCTGTCATGAATATAATAATGTAGGCATTTGCTCAGCCGGTCCATGAAAGGAGTCCCCGGTGTGATACAGTTAGAATCAAAGTGAGCTTCCTTAGGCCTCTCAGGGGGCAAGTAGGCACCCTTCACTTGGAGCTCAGATCGGATACGAGCTACCTCCTCAATCTTTTCCTGGGTCTCCTTGGATGCTCGGAAACGACGAGAACGCTGCTGGTTCATTTTTGCTCTGGGGGCCTGTGAATGGAATTATTGACTTAAGAAGGTATTTTTGTTTAACAAAATAGTTTTGTATGTAGGATATAAATAGAATAGTTCAAACTAATCATATTCAAAGAGAAAAACCTTACTTATCGAGATTTTTATTGACTACTATCTGTGCCCTGTGGTTTTACCTACGTTGACATTGTTCCCGTGGGAATATCGGGATAAATAGTACCCTCTGTGTTATGCCAGGATTTAGGCCTCTCTACATACCAAATTTCAGCTCAATTGGTTCAGTAGTTTTAGCGTGAAAGAGTAACAAACATCCATGAAAAACTTTGTGTTTATAATATCAGTAAGAATTATTTATAGTTAACTAGCTGTGCCCACCACTTCGTCCCCGTGGAATAGTGTCTTTGGGTAGCATTGACTAGTAAGACACATACATATCCCAACTGCGCGCCGTACCACGCCACGCTAATCACCCCATCCCTCCTCCCCTCACATACCTTCCCCTCCCCTTCTCCTTTCCCTCACTTCCACATCCCCTCCCCTCCCCTCACCTCCTCCTACCCTCCCCCTCAACTCCCCCTACCGTACCTGCCCCCCTCCACTCTCACCCCTCACAAACTTTGAATGTCATATTTATTTATATCAAAACCACAGCCAAAAAAATAAGTTTCAAACTTTTAGCTTTAAAAGTGACGATACTTCCATACCTCCTACCCTCCCCCTCAACTCCCCCTACAGTACCTCCCCCCCTCCACTCTCACCCCTCACAAACTTTGAATGTCATATTTATTTATATCAAAACCACAGCCAAAAAAATAAGTTTCAAACTTCTGGCTTTAAAAGTGACGATGATGATGGAATTCGAAGACTGCAACTGGAACTCCTAGATGGTTTGAGTTAGATGTGTCGTGTTCGGGCTCATCCAGTAGCAGTCTCCAAATTCCACCACCAGGTCAGTCAAGTCACTTCTAGATAAAGATCTCGTCATGACTAACGAAACGAGCCCAAACACGGTACATATAACTCAAACCATCTAGCAGTTCCAGTAGCAGTTTCCGAATTCCATCATCAGGTCAGTCAAGTCACTCCTAAATAAAAGTCGTCAGGACTTAAAACGAGCCCAAACACGGCACATGTAACTCAAACCATCTAGGAGTTTCAGTAGCAGTCTCCGAATTCCATCATCAGGTCAGTCAAGTCACTCCTAGAGAAAGGTCTTGTGAGGACTTATAAAACAAGCCCAAACACGGCACATCTAACTCAAACCATCTAGGAGTTCCAGTAGCAGTTTCCGAATTCCATCATCAGGTCAGTCAAGTCACTCATAGAGAAAGGTCTTGTCTGGACTAACTGAACAAGCCAGAACACGGTACATATAACTCTGACCATCTAGCAGTTCCAGTAGCAGTTTCCGAATTCCATCATCAGGTCAGTCAAGTCACTCCTAAATAAAAGTCGTCAGGACTTAAAACGAGCCCAAACACGGCACATGTAACTCAAACCATCTAGGAGTTTCAGTAGCAGTCTCCGAATTCCATCATCAGGTCAGTCAAGTCACTCCTAGAGAAAGGTCTTGTGAGGACTTATAAAACAAGCCCAAACACGGCACATCTAACTCAAACCATCTAGGAGTTCCAGTAGCAGTTTCCGAATTCCATCATCAGGTCAGTCAAGTCACTCCTAGAGAAATATGTATATGGGAACAATCCAAAACTAGGTCGACCACAATCTCATCTCATACAATCAACATTAGCCCGTCTGAGATAGAAAATGAATATTTTGTTATTGGTTATATATTATCTTTTCTACGCAAGGACCGTGGCAAGGATCAAGTTACACTAAGCAAAATGTTCGTGTCTGTACAGCGATATTTTCACGTCAAATTGATGGTATGAACCGACATAGACCTACTCTCGACGGCGGTTGACCGCTGACTGAGGTTTTATTTCAAATCATATTTTATACAAGGTGTGGTTTTGCATTCTCGCCATATTTGCATAGTCGATTGTAACGGGTACCCTTAATCACTTAATAATATTATTAAAGTTCGCCCGTGAATTAATACCCGGATATTTGATAAACAATTTTGTGATTTTCAGAATCATCCCCAAGTAATATCAGAAAAACGCCATGTAAACTGCGCAGGCGCGTACACACATACGTAGATGATGTTATGACATTGATATAGCGGTCAGCTGGGGCTGTGGCGGTCAGTGACGTGTACCGCCGCCGCTCTATCAGTTGGCTCTATCATTAAAATGATTTTTTTTTAATATTTTTTTTTACTGATTCTTGTTCTATACATGGAGTATACCTACCCCTGCAAATATGGAGAGAATGCAAAACCACACCTTGTATATACACCTAAATGTAAAAAATTACCAAAGGAAAATCGACCTTATGTCACTACATTTTAGACATGTCATTACATTTTATCGGTTCTGGCAAAATCTATGAAAACTCAACAAAACAGAGGTAAAAGTATTATTTTTTTTAACGTTATTTGAAACATTTTGAAATATATTTTCACAAACATTTGTTGTTCAGTATGTTTACTTAATTACTGTATTTTTGTTTTCGATACAAATTTGGTATTTTTGTGAAAAATTGCACCGAAACTCAACTTGATTACAATATTTTCATGGTAGGAGTCTACTAAAAATATTTTTTGTTGTTTAATAATTCATTTATTTAAGAATTATTTTTTTTAATATGTAGTCAAAGAACATGTCTATTTATAGATAATAATAAAAGTCAACTACGTTTCGATTATTAAGATCGAGATTAATCGCAAATCGGACCAAAAATCAGCTTATTTTGTGAATTTTATGACATTTACAGAGAAATATGTCCTTAAATTGGTTCAATAGTTTTGGTGTGAAAGCCAAACAAACAAACAGACAGAGTTACTTTCTCATTTATAATATTAGTAAGGATAAATAAAACCCAGAGATGGCGCTAGCATAGATTTTAGTAGGTCTCCATTAAATATTGCCTAAATGTACGAGATCCTACATCGTGCAAATGATATTTTCCGTGACATTGAAACCAATGCACTTGCTTCGTATAGACATCTCAAAAGTTGAACTCGTTTAAAAACGTTTTCTCTTTATAATATTAGTCTGGATGTATTCTTACAAGATTACTATTAAAATCTTATAGATAATATACAAAGAAATGTACTTTCTGTATTAACCAATAAAATGCAATTATTTAAGACTATGTACAATTACATTTAAATTATTAACCTTTCATATGCGCAATTGCCGACCTAAGAGAGATTGTGAGCTGCATAAGTATGTATTAGCATCAAAGGTAGCAATCTCATTTTAAATTAGATTTTATAGCATGTTCGGACATTGGCAGAATTGTGAGAACAAGCCAAAGAAGCCATAAACTAATTAGACTTAATAATGGTAAGACTTTATTTGCCAGATATTGGAAATACATTGAGTCCCAAACTAGACACGAGGTTTGTATCTTGGGTTCTTGGAATGCCATTTTTCAATGAACAGTGATACTAAAATGTAATGTCTGATGGTAATGTTAAGTTTCTGAAGCTAACTTAAGCTATATGTGCTATTACAATATATTTCCATAGTTTGGCCATGCATGGAAAGAAGTGAAGCTAAGAAACACCTTAACAATCAATGCAACTTACGACTCCATCAATAGCCATGTACAACAACTTCCTCGGGCGCACAATACGGAACAGCCGGTCGATGCACTCAAAGATAGCCACCATCATCTCATCCTCATCCTTCGGGGGAGGCTTGTCTTCAGGATGTGTGCAGGGATGGATGATACCATTCATGTCCAGGTATAGATTGTCAAACTCAACCTCATTGGGGTTCGGGAGGGAAGAGTCTACATACACGAGCTGGCCATCTACGTCGACTGGCTGGAAATTATAAATAACATGATAGGAAACAGTACAAAGTTAAAAGTAGTTTGGTTCTAAAGTTAAATGTTTATAGTCTTGTTTACAAACTAAATTTTGTGTCTATTAAATTTTAAAAAGTAAAGTTTAAAAGTAACTAAACGACGAAAAGCTACCAAAACAGTGGCATCTTTTTCTTAACTCTCTTCAGTGATGATGTCTTTCGTAAAAATATCAATGTTTAGATAGACTTTCTGGCATTGAAAATATTTCTTGAGCTCAGTAACTTGAAATATATATTGAAAAGATGTTACTAAAGCTACAGAAAGGTTCAGAGTATTAAACAACAGATTGTAGGTTAAGATTACGAACCCTCTGTTCAATACATTCTACAATGACGCTGGGGTATTTGCGGCTGAGCCAGCGGAAGAATGCTGGTACTCCCATCTTGGAACAGTTCTGCACGGGTCCTTTACGAAGTTTCTGTGATATATGTATTTTTATTTGTCACGTATTCAACACAAACAAATCGACGCAGATGCCATTTTCCACAGAGTGAAAGAGAAGCACAGACTGCAGAGGGGGGTTGAAGAGAAAAATAGGGTATTTTTTAATAATGGCTTCACACGATTAGTTTATTTAGCCAGTGTCAATAATGGTCAAATTTCAAGTCAAAGTCTAGTCCAAGTCATACAGTTAATAAATATGTGGACGCATAGTATTATATTATCTTTGATGTGGACTTTACTGAAGGTTTTCAGTGGAATTTTGGTGAGAACGCAAATAACATGTTTTTCAAACATTATGCTGTTTCCCTACACTCGCACACATATACCGGCACTTCACTTTGTGGCGGCCTAACGCCAACCTTAAACTCTTTTGACAGTTTTAATCTTGGGGGTGGTCAATCTTTTTGAATTATGTTTTATGTTCAAAATCGATCACCAATGACAGAAGAGTTTTGACAACAAATTTTCATTATTCAGTAATAAATTTTTCTTCAAACTGAATGCCTTATAAATACAACTAGATATAAAAAGTGTCGCGTGTTCTCGACATGCAAAGTTGCTGAGATACGACGATTGTGTAAAAGCAATAAAAATATATAAATAAATCCGTCTCATTATTGAAGAGGGTTTCTTCATCGTAAAACCCAGAGCATAAAGACGGTCATTTCGGACTAACATCTACCCGGGACCGTCGATATTAAAGCTAAGTACACTTTTCTCATTAAATCTTTAAGAGGACCATCGCTCGGTTCTCCACCGGGTTTTGTGCACAGTCGCAAAACGCCGGAACTGCAAGTGCCGTCCCGCATCCTGTCTCAGTATCTAAGCAGCAGTAGATAGGGTTGGCACACATAGCAAGTAACTGGGATATCCCGGGAAATTTCCCGGAGGTCCCAAAACTTCCACATACCACACACCATCAATTAAGCATTAACTCGCGGAGGAACACAAGTTTTAGGATAAAAATACAATGAGAGCACCTACGAAGAAAATATAAGTCGAGAGCACCGGGCACACACACTTTTTCACGTTCTTGCTTCGAGCATTTACCAATGGAGATGTTAACGCAAGGCGTACCCCTCTGCTGGCCATAAAGCCAATTTTGGCCATATGTGCGTGCGTAACTACGCTGTATTTTTAATACTGTGTGCGTGTTTCAAGCTAGTGTGCGGGATCGTTAAAGTGAGTGATTTGTGTGTGTGCAATGCGTGTTTACCTCGTCCCCCGTAAGTATCGGCACAAAAAATGTTTGCGGATTACTACGTTAACATCTCCATTGGTAAATGCTCGAAGCGTTCTCCCTAAAACGCCGAAAAAGGAAAGGAAATGAAAACGAAAAAATTACTATATGACTGATGGAAATACTTTTCCTGCAAATAAGTAGGTACCTAGCATAAAGAAAGTATATAATATGTAGAGAGAACATTAGCGTATGTGAATGAAATAGCTATAGAGATATAACCCGACTAAAACGATGAACACGTGATACATATGCCAGCTATAAGTTAAAATGAACAACGTAATTTGGTCGGGTTATACATGACAGCGGGTGAGAGCCAATGGGTGCACTAGAACTTGGTTCCATACATTGCTGGAGCCAGTTTAATCGCATACGCAGGTAAAGGATAAAAAATTGTTGTTCATCTCGCTCTCTCATAGGAGTGTTTTATCCTTCTCATATTATTATTGTTATTTAAATGCCACATCCGCTTATTATTCCATCCACGGTACCTAGGTATTTCGAACGAACTGTTCGCCGTCATTATTTCGTCGCCTGTCAGCCATTTATTTATATCTTTCACTGTCATGACATGTCAATTGTCATTATGTATAACATTAACATCAGCCAGCTGATCGAGCCAATAATTTCCAAAATTACAAAATGAGAACGTTTTGTTTTGTAAATTATTACAGAAAATTGCTAAAAAATGTACAGAACAGACATTATTCCTCTGGCGCAACAGCAAATAATTCTAACAACATAGAAAATATACGTAATATTGGAATTTTGGCTCATATAGATGCAGGTTAGAAATTCATTATCAAAATTTACATTTTCTGCTTATTCAATAATTTCGCTGTTATAAAAATAGCCATATATTACAACGTTATATTATTACGTTAATTCCTTGGCACTTCTTATTGTTTGGGAATAGAAGTTCTCAGCTGAGAAAAATAATGGTATTTCAGGTAAAACAACAACCACCGAGCGAATGCTATTCTACTCGGGGACCATAAGGTCTATGGGAGAGGTGCACCATGGTAACACAGTCACAGACTATATGGAACAAGAGCGACAGAGAGGAATTACCATCACATGTAAGGACCTTTTTTTTGTGTTGACTCGTGTTTTTATTAAAATTTCAATATGTAAGTAGGAAACCTTAACAATTGAAAAAACTTATTCAAATATTAATTAGTAATGGAATCGATAAGACCTACACTGACATCCCGTTCACGGTGTATTGTGCATTTCTCCCTGCCAGTGTGTGCGCAAGCCATCCCAGATCCTCGACAAATCGGAGTATAGCTTTAAGTTGCTGGAATAATACTTCCAATCGTGTCGGTAGTGGTGGTGACTCGGTTATGCCTAATACAAAATTTCATCATTATTGTTAGAACCGATTACAAGATACCCAATTTATTATAAAACACAACAATTTAACTATAATACACAAGTATTGCTTGTTTAGTTATATAAAATACTTACAAGGTGCTCACAGCTTCAAAAGTATACTAAGTTTCCCTATCCTGGCTATACCACTGCTTACTTTTAGCCAAATAAGTTATGCTGTTTGGCTGCAAAGAAGTAACAAACAAACATATTGAAATGCAATCTTATATTCACAATACTAGTGATATTAATTAGTCGATTAATAATAATGTACAGGAGAGATTGCTTTTAACAATTAGACTGCCTGTTGTTATGTTACCTCTGTAAAAATTCAAAGCGTTAAATTCTGCTTTTGCTATGTTTACTTGATAATTAATTATGATTTATTTTATGTTTTTGATGTGTATATGTGCATATATTAATACTGCCTACATGCTGGATAAAAGTTAATGAAATAAAGATATATTTTTTTGCCATAAACATGAAGAGATTACAAACATGCTTGCAGAGTTCTTAATAAGTAGTCACATAGTTATACATGTTGCATGATGCAATAGTTGCACATGTTTTGTTACATAATAGCGTGCTAATAAAGAGATGGACATTTACCTACAAATCACATTCTACTTAATTATTTTTCTGCAGTGGATAAGTAACTAATAAGAACAAAATAAATGTTGCTAATGTTTAAATAGTCACACTGCAGCAAATAAAAAACAGTGTAACAAAAAAAACTGTGGTGTGGTTTTATGAAACGACAATGCAAGTGAAAGTTTTTGTTTATGTGTAGCTATGGTAGCTGGCTACTATCATGTTACTTATAAAAATCTCTTGATCAGTTGCTGAACTGCCTCTCAGCTGAGAAGCTCTCAACTCAAGGACTTAATCATTGCTTAACTTTTTTTCACTAACATAAACGTTAAGGGCCTTATTTACGATCCATCCCGACTGTACGTCAGTTCAAGGACATGCACGATGCACGATGCAAAAGTACTGTGAATAGGCTGGACGTACGTCAATAATTATTATTAATTGTTTGCTGGACTTGCACGACCGATTTTGCATCCAGTGAGCACCCCCACCACAGCGAGCGTCGTGCAGATGGACAGTGAATAACGCGGACGTACGTCAGAGCAGTCCAGCATCGTGCGGCTTGATGGTGCATAGACTAGCTGTACTGCAGATTTAACATATATATATACATATAATATACATTTATAATTTAAAACATTTTTTTGGTTCTATTTACTCTGCTCGCTTGATACGCGCACGACAGTCAGTATGCTAAATCCAGCGCCGCGGCCTTGAGCTGACGTACAGCCGGGATGGATCGTGAAAAAAGCCCATTAGTCAGTCGTTGCTTGGTTGAGACACGAAATAGCTCCATGGGCTGTTGGCATAGACTAACCAAATTAGTCGACCAAGATGATTCCTCAGATATTCATTTTTTATCTGTAAAGGGCTGTGGATTTGACAGATGAAGTGACAAAAAATACAGCATGACACATATGCAAATTTTGCTGCGGATGCGTCTGCCAATCACAGCTAGATCTAAATGTCATACATCATATCCACCAATCAAGCTAAAGCACCGGTGACATGCGCCAAGCAATAGATGGACGAAAAAATTAAGGCAATGTAAAAACAGTTTTCAGTTAGTTCCACCTTAATAATTTACTAACATCTTAGTATCCAACACATTTCTGGTTACCCGGTACCACCAGCTTATAGTTTGATACATTCCAGCTGCGGCAGTATCATTCCCCTGGCGGGGAGGTCAGATCAACCTGATAGACACTCCGGGACACATCGACTTCACTATGGAAGTGGAACAGAGCTTGGCCGTGCTGGATGGAGCTGTCATAGTGCTTGATGCTTCTGCAGGTAACAAGCTTCAAACTTTTATAGCCTTTCGAAGTATATTTTTTTATGTATACATTTAGCAGAGAACCGTACCTTAATAGGAAATAAAAGGATAAAAGTAACCCATATAGGATCATTTTGTTGTCCCTCTGTTTGTCTGTCTGTCCATCTGTCAAGAGCCTTTATCTCCGGAATGCTTAAAGGTATCAAGTTGAAACTTATACTAAATTACTTGGGTCCACGGTTACTTGGGTCCACGGTATCTTTCGGCTGTGAAAAAATTAAACTAACATTTTGAAACCTGTAAATCAACGCGATCAAAAGATATGACCGTTTGTGTCGCATATTTTCGCATATTTCGCGATTTCACAAGGGGATCATAACCTATAAGGTACTTCCCGTTGACATAGAATCATGAAATTTGGTAAGAAGCAAGGCCTTGAACCACTTATATAGGAATAAATCTGAAAACCGTAAATATGTAGTTTAAAAACAAAAAAAAAAATTATTTACTATTATAAACTTGTAATTTTTAAAAATCTTACTAGCAAAGTAATTTGGATTGCACATCACTAGTAGTCTTGTTAACCCGTCCAACTAAGCTAAATTTGCTTGTGTCTGTACTGGAGTGGGTTCACATCGATAGTCAATGGGTGGGGATCGAATCGAACTCATGGGCTCCGTTCACATCCTCCGGAGAAGGTTTTTTGGTTGTTTTGCAACTCGCTCGAAGGTCCGGAACGACCACGGGTGTTTTTCACTCAAATTGTGACTTTGACATTTTGCGCAGACTCGAATTTCGAGGTTATGTTCATTTATTTTTCTTTTTCTGAATATTTTCCGTTTGTTTTTACGATTAATGTCTTGTCATGTCACGTCTTGGTCTCGACAATGCCAATTTCTTCCGATCCTCTTCATCTGTAAAAAATTACAGCTTTTCCCGCCAAATTTACTGTCACAAACGTCAGAGCGTTTTTAAACATCGAATTTGATGGTTAAAAAGTTGCAACCGAGGTCGTAAACGACACAGTTGCTGCAACCGAGTGCGGCGCTCTGAGGTCGTGAACGGGGTTAGAGCGTTTGGGTGCACTCCGAGCGTAGGTCGTGAACTCAGCCATGACCTCTCGATCGCTAGGCTAACGCCTAAGCCAACGGCTAAGCCATTGACGGAATTTCGGACGTCAGACGGTTGTCATATCTTAATTGGCAACCCAGATACCGGAAACTTGTCACTTCTTCCAAAATTGTTCCATCAATATTGAGAGTATCAGCATCAGCGTTGCAGCCTCTTGGGGGTTGATTGAGTTTCTGGGTGTTTGTGACACTTATCACTAATCCAAACTTGTGACACGACTCTTGTAGGGCGTTCATGTAACTTTTCAACGTTTCCATGCTGTCAGCCATTAGGCCTTTTGCACATTATTACATATTTTCTTGTGTCTTATGTCTGACGAGATATGGGAAATTCAGTCGCCTTCATTGTTATATAGAGACCATACATATTACAAGATAATTTTTCTTATGTCTGATAAGACACGTCGATTCGTCGGCTCGATATCGTGCCTGCACACAAGAAGTCTTGCCTGGACACGACAATAGTGTGACCATATGTGGCACGTGGGGAAATACTTTCTCTAAATGGCGTATTTTGACGAATTCAAATGTACTAGCAGTTCGTCAAAAGTAGTCTTGGACATACGGAAGTAATAAAAAAACTTTCGTTCGTCTTAAATTAGTTCTGGTACCAACTTCGTATAGGCCCCATCATTGATTCTTGTCATATTTAATGGATGTATACAATGACGCCTACAAATACAGCGTTTTCTTCTATGGTACCTACATGTATGCAATCAGTAATAGACGCTGTCGTCTGTCCATTTTATACACGTGTATCCTAAGTACGTGAATTATGACTACAGTGAATAAGAGGTCTTGCGTGTATGTGTACGATAAACCAGACAAGAAATTTCTTGTCTGGCATAGACTAGAAAGTATCTTATAATGTGCAAGGAGCCTTAGGCAAACATCGTCAGCATATAGGACGTCCATGATGAGTAGTTTCTGGACCGAGACTGCTCTAAACTGAAATAGGTCAAAAACACTTCTATCCGTCCGCACGTTCAGTTGGATATGATCATGACATCTCTCCAGAGCATCATCCATCACTGATGAAAATAGAGCGCGAATAGGGTAGGAGCCATCACACATCCCTGTTTTACTCCACTAGTTACTGGAAAAGGGTCTGCGAATGCACATTCATGCATGACATGGGCCCTCAGGTAGTCATGGAACTGCCTTATTAGGTTAATGAACTTCTTTCTCTGTACACCCGGATTAACGTAAGATAACCCACAAGGCCTTAGGGTAAATCTATGGTACTCTACTAGCCTCGGTAAATCTATGTCTGAGGCATGTCACATGTTCTGTTGATACAGGGCTGTAACTAGAGTCGAATTTGAGGTAGGGCAGCATTGGTTACGGGTAGGGCGGAAGTAAAAAATTAAACTGCCATAAATCGGTATTTCGGCAAAACATTTTCAAATTCGGTAGATCTACCGAAAAATCGGTAGGTTTTGCAACGCTGCTACAAACAATCATAATCAATCAGTGGCGTAACGTGGGATTGAGGCAAATTTTGCCGCCCTCTTTATTAGGTACAAAAATTTAAAACCTTAAATAAACTTTTCAACTAAATTCAATTTGTTAAAGTTACTAGCAATAAATAAAAAATCATGCTATGTACACATATGTATAATGTATGGCAACAATTTCCCCTAAATCAACTTAGTCAGTAACAAATGATAAGGTAAGGTGAATTCAGTATACGCGAGCGTAGCGAGCACGAAATTTCATGTAATATTCCTAAAAAAACATTTTTACGCTATGCAGTAATATGATTGAAAATAGTAGAATGCGAGCGAAGCGAGCGCGAAAATTTTCATAATTAAGCTGAAACGAAAGTCCCGCGGACAGCTTATTATGCGTTTGATTAAGGGTAAGAAGACAACTGAATCTTAACACTGAAAACTTTGCCATCGTCCAAAACGCCGGCGCGGTTCGGCTTGTGTCAGCGCGAGGCGCGATTTGGAGTTTAAAAAATGATAATTTTTTGAGTTTTATAGATTCGTCATGTCTGTCTGTCTGTCCGTCCGTCCGTGTGTCACAGCCATTTTATTCCGAAACTGTTAGGACTACAGAATTGAAACTTGGTAGGTAGATGTATTCTGTGAACCGCTTTCCGATTTTTATACAAAAATATAAAAGTTTAAGAGTTAAGTAAAGTTCCTATACATGGAACTGAAACAAAAAAAAAAAATCTTCCTAGCTGTACGTGTGGGGTCTATGGATAGTTCTTTAAAAATGACATTGAGGTTCCTAAAATATTTTTTTCTCAAAGTCAATCATTTGAAATATTGCGCGTCGCGAAGACGCGTCTAAAGTGGTAAAATGTGTCCCCCCCCCTCTAACTTTTAAAGTAAGGGAGTGAAAAATCTAGAAAAATATATATTCTGTAGATTTCAATAAAAACTGTTTCAACGAAAATTGGTTTGAACGAGATACAGTCAGCAGTTTTTGAGATATAGCGACCGCAAATATAACTTTGTTTTTCGAGTGAAACGTAAAACTTTTTTTTGTGCGAAAAATCATAGTTATAGAATACTTTACTGTGTTACGGAACCCTACGAGTGCGAGTCCGACTTGCACTTGGCCAGTTTTATTTTTTATTATAATATTTGTAGGATTAGATACTAAGACAAAAATACCCTTGCCTGTTACGACTGTAGTACGCAAAAATCTGAATTGTTACAATGTGGTAGACGGTTAATAATGAAACTGCTCGAAGGTCAGATTAAAACTAAAATAAAGTTAATAATAGTATATGTATATGACGTAAGGCTATCCGAACTTATAGTAAAGGCACAGAATACATAAAAGTACAAGGTAAAGGGCTTGGTGAACCCGTTATTTACGTAGTTTGCTCAATGGCTGCTAGATGTCGGTCTCCTGTGACCTTGTGTCACGCTGAATCGCGCAAGTGTTTCATCGGTGACTTATAAACCAGTTTACTACGGTGTATATCATCAATTACGGGTATTCCTGAAAATCGCAATCAATGGGTTCTCCTATTTTTGAAAATGTCATCTACGTTAATTTCAACGGGATGGCGAAGTTTACATACTTAGATATATAATTTTTATTTTATTTATTTATTTATTTATTTATTAATTTATGGTAAGCCAACAGTTTCGATTAAAACTAAATTATTTACAGTATATAAACCATGAAACCAATTAAAGGCTCACACGTATACGAAAACAGATTTTGGTATGAAAAAATGTGAGCATAAACATTAAGTAATACATACGAGTAACAATATAAATATAGAAACAATAAAAATACTTATAGATTTTGAAAAGAAAAATTCAGCAAATACACTATTCACAAAAAATACTATTTGATCATGAAAAAAAAATTCAGCACACAACCGCCGTCTTACAGTCGCGTCACTGGTACAAAATAAATCAAAATCATAAAGTTGACTTAACTCATTGAAGTTGCTGCTTGCTCGCCATATGAAACTATTTTGCCGGTAATATGTGTTTACTGAAGGAATATGGATAGGTGGGTTATACCGTAAACACTTAACAGGGACATTCAGTTTTATTTTACTAGTAAGTTCCGGGCTGTTAATACGATTGGAAGTTATCTTGAGCAGGAAAGTGATATCAGCTATACTATGTCGAGATGATAAAGGAAGAAAATGAAATCGTCTACAAAGTTGCATGTAGTCATTAGATTTGTATTGCACGCCTAAACGGAAACACAAATATTTAATAAACTTCTTTTGAATATTTTCAATACGGTCAATATACTTATTATAACGGGGATTCCATATTTGCGATCCATATTCTAAAATGCTTCGTACATATGAACAGTACAGAATCTTAAATGTTTTGACTTTGTTATTATTTGTATTTATGAATTATTATTATATATATTATGTATACCAAATTAAAAATTAGTTATTATATACCAATATACAAATCTATTCAAACCAATATTATAAATGCGAAAGTCAGTTTGTATATTTGTTTTTTTGTTTGGGACTTCTTTACGTTCAAACGGCTGGACCGAATGAGCGGAAATTTTGCATAGGTATAGCTAGTATTATGGATAAGACGATACTTTTCATCATATTTTTATGTTGTATTATTTTTTTATTTATATTATTATTTTGTATTTATTTACCTTTTTATTATACTATAGGATACTTTTTAACGCGGGCGAAGCCGCGGGGCACAGCTAGTCTATTATTAAACACAAAAAAATGTATATGTATATCCATTATAGACTTTGAAACCAAACAACTGATGTACCCAAACATACCTAGACCGCGTTTCATTAGAAAGGCGAAACTCAACATCTCTTATAATGCGAAGATGGTTTTAAACCACTAAAACAATGCATTAGGCAAACATATTTTTTTCTTTTTTATCGTAGTAGCCCACGCTGGGTATCCGCTATGTTATTTTGAGTTTATCGCTAACATACAGACATGCAGAACAAAGTCCCCTGCCGCGCCTGACTGTCTTTTGTCATGCGAGCATTTCGCTTGTTCAACTGAACAAGAACGAAACAACAAACGAAACAATACCATTAGTTCAGTCTCGGCCACGGCCGAGAATCTCGGCTCATATCAGCTGAGAACGAGACGAGTTCTCAGCCTGACTTTTAGTCAAGAATAGCGAAGTCCAAGACCGATACTGAGATCTCGGTCGAGCCTTAATCCAAACTCAGCATCTCTTATCATTTACAGGAGTGGAAGCCCAAACGCTAACAGTATGGCGTCAAGCGGCCGGGTACCGCGTCCCCCGCATCGTCTACCTGAACAAGATGGACAGATCTGACGCAGACACCGCCGCCTGCGTCAGGTCTGTGGAAGACAAGCTGCACGCCACGGCCTTGCTGTGTCATCATCCTGTCAGATACGAGGACAGACTTATAGGTGAGGAAGCCCAAATGTTAACAGGACCAGCTTGGTGGCAGATGGCATGGCATGGCAGGGCGTGCATTAACAATTTGCCAACGTTAATTCGTACTCATCTAAGGCTCCTTGCATATTATAAAAAAAATTCTTGTCTACGCCAGACAAGAAATTTCTTGTCTGGCGTAGCGTACACATACATGCAAGACGTCTTCCTCAGTCTGTAGCCAGTGAAGCCACAATTTACGTAGGATACAACGTGAATAGTGTGTGAACAATAAAAAAAAAAGAAAACAAAAAAGAGAAAAATTGTCATCTCATCTGGTCTCGAACCAAGGAGGGACCTCCCGAACGCCATCCAATCGATCTTCCCCCGAGCTATCATAACGTTGTTAAATGAGTCGAAATTACCCTTTGTATTCTAAAATATTCGCATGATAATACATAATGTTATTGTAGCAGTTTTTCAATGCCTAAAAACACGAATAAAACAACATTTTCTTAAAGTGAATCCTAGCTAGATCGATTTATCGCCCCCGAAATCCGCTGTATACTAAATTTTATGAAAACGTTGGAGCCGTTTCCGAGATTCAGATTATTTCTATATATATGATATGTATATGCAAGAATTGCTCGTTTAAAGGTATTAGATACTGTAGTGTGGTACGGAACCCTACGAGTGCTAGTCCGACTTGCACTTTATTTGGCCAGTTAAATCAGCCTAATTAATGAAATAAGTAAACTGGCTACTACCGTCCAATGTAACGCGTTATAACAAAAAAAAAAATAGTCTTCTCAGTGCTTGCCGTCTTTCGACTCTAGACAAATACGATTTAATCTTAGATTAGACCGCATCTTCGGTCATATAACGGTCAAGTGCTTGTCTCTCAAAGAAAAAAACCGAATTTAAACTGTCCACGTCCACGTATCGTAACTATTTTATTTCAGGCCTCATCGATCTCATCACCCTCGAAGAAATAATATGGACGCAAGGTCGCGGCCAAAACTTCACCCGTCGCAAGCTCACAGAATCCGACGGCCACAAATGGGAGTCCGCCATCAAAGACCATAGACAACTCATAGACACTCTCTCGACCATAGACGACGAAATCGCTGAAACTATAATCTCTAGCGAATCATTAGATATAGGGAAAAGTGATATAGAAAAGGCTATAAGAAGGAGTACTATAAGAATGAAAGCGTTTCCAATTCTTTGCGGCAGTTCTTACAAAAACATTGGAGTTCAAACTTTAATGGATAGTGTTTTGTCATACCTACCCAGTCCTGATGAGGGGCATAAGTTGTACAAGTGTTTTGGGTCGGATCTGGCTGCGAGGGCGTTCAAAGTGCAGCATGATGATCAGCGAGGAGTGCTGACCTTCCTGAGGGTTTACAGCGGAGAGATCAGCAGGGGACAGAAGATTTATAACCTGGGACAGGATAAGACTGAACAGGTGAGTGAATCTATGAGGTCTTATCATTAAGCAATAATGGCGTAATTGCGCGTGTTTGGGTTGCATCTCTGAGAGTTACACCATCATTGTTCGGCGTAGAATTTTTGATTATTTTAATAGTGTTTCTTTGGAGACAATCGTCCTGTGGATGTCGATGATTTGATTTATAAGGCTCACTTTGTGTAGATGACATCATGATAACAAGTCCTCTTGCGTATTCCTCCTTCCTATTTGCACAAACAAACAAACATCCTCTCACCCCAAACGCATATACAGTCTCCGTTCCGTCGTGGGGTAAAAAATGCAATAGACACATTTGGTCACATTTATTTTTTTAGCGTAGTAGCACACGCCCAGTTCCCGCTAGTAACACCATATTGCCTCGACTGAAACATTTACCAACAAGAGAAGATGGATTAATGTTTAGAATATATTTGTTGCAGACGGGTGCTTTATACGTGGCGCTGGCAGACGAGTTCAAGCCGGTGGAATCAGTTACTGCTGGGAATATTGCTGTAGTCAGCTCACTGAAGGTAAGTTGTCACAGTCTGCAGACAGCATTCGTCCACATTTTTTTGAAGTGTAACTTCTTTATGCGCACTGGTGTAAAATTAAGCGTCACGGTCAGAACGCAACGGAAGTGACGTACGCATAAATCTAACTTGTCAATATTTCAATGCACTTCCGGTTTTTTGTGAAAGCTATTAATGGGCCATGTTCACTCATCCATGACACATTAGTATGTTTATTTGAGGGCCCGGTGGCGTAATCGGGAGAACGGTCGGCTTTGGTGCCAGAGGTACCGAGTTCAAACCGCCGTGCACCAATTGATTTTTCTTTCGAAAAACGCATATACGCTTTTCACAGTGGCCCTCCGATGAAGGAAAAACATCGTTAAGAAACCAACAACCCTCGCATGGTGGTAGGATAATATCTAGTGTCCGCCTGGCCGGCTACCACCCTCAAGTTAGAAAATCTGTCGCCAAATCATCTAATGTGTTCCGACAGCTATCCTTGAGAGCCAGTTCCCATTCTAGACCTAGCATGCTTACCATCTTCGACCGCATCATCACTTAGCAACAGGTGAGATAAGTGATCAAACGCTAGACTATAAGATATTTAAAAAAAATACAAATATGGCTGCAGAAGCGTCCGCCAATCGCAGCTAAACCTAAATGTCATACATCCTATCTAGCAATCAAGCTAAATCACCGGCGACTTGCAATAGATGGACGAAAAAATTTAAGGCGATATAATAAAAGTTTCAATAAAAAAACTGTAGAATGATAAATAGTAGTATCCCCTAGGCTACGATGACGGGTGACCTCATCACATCCACCCAAGCGGCCGCCTCCCGCGCCAAGACCTCCCTGGCTGCCTCCATCCAAGACCCTGCCACCTTGGACTCCTTGATGCTGCCCAGCGCGAGACAGCGGCTGCAGAACTTGGAGTCTGAGCCCAGCGCCGAAGAAACTGCTGAGGTTTTACTTGGAATTGGTGAGTTAGGTATCTTTTAGGTAAGCGCGCTCATCGCCCGCATCATCATTTAACATCGGGTTGAGAGTTGAAACAGCGGTAAAGCGCTACAAGTCGTACTTATAATTCTTGAACTTGATCACATCATCATTTTATCAGCCTGTATCAGTCTACTGCTGGACATATGCCTTTGAATATTAAAAAAAAAACAAAAGTGATGAGCCGTTCTCATCCAATCTTCGAAAAAAAATGATTCCCCTGATTACTGTAGGGTTGCCAATCGTACTATTACGTGCACCTCCATGCATGCTTCAGAACTTCAGACAATTTTTATCCTACAAATTGAGAAATAATGAAACACGATGTGAAATAAACTTCCTACTATGAGAAATATTGGAGATACAGGTAGAACGCTGCGGTGCTACCACAGACCTGCTACATATAAAACTTGATCGCGTACACCGACCTCCATGAGACCGACCTTGAACGGAGTTTGTCCCTCTCTTTTGTATGGACAACATATATATACCATACATATAGTATAGAACATATATAGGACTAGCAGGTTGTTAGACAAGGACACACTCCCGCGCGGCTGTTTCTCAATAGGGCCGTTTTGTTCTACAAAGCAATTACAACCTTATCGTTAAAGCATATTGCAGCAGATTGCTACGGATTAAATTGAATTTGTCATAACATCTGCAGTGCACCATCCGTTTATATTACGTCTATGTGTGCTACACTATGACGTCATCAGCTACGCCATGACGTCAGTGCTACGCCGTAGTCACCCCAGAGCTACGCGAGGGAAGATGCGGGGAAGGGGCATTCTAAGGCATTCTAATGATACACTGATTAACAGTAGATGTGTGTCACCTAAGACAATCAACCGAGTTCTAAAAAGAAGGAGGTTCTCAATTCGTCTGTATGTTTTTTGGTATGTACGAGTATGTTACGCGATTACTCCGTCAATTGAGAATCTATTCGAATGATTCTATTTTTTATCGGTAAGGTACATTTCTGAGGTAGTCCCATTGTAATTACATCGAGATCTGATAAGTATCTCCTGAGATATGACGATAAACGTCTCATACTTGCTACTGTAACTGACTCGCGTGGCGTGGAAGTCGGTTGTTTTACTTTTTTAACCATTTTATTAAATGATTATTATTATACGTGATTTGAAACCACAAGAAAGGTATCTAATTTCTGGACTTTATAAGATTACTTAATGTAACAGGTACAACAATCCCCGAGCCCGTGTTCCTGTGTTCCATCGAGCCGCCCAGCGTGGGTCAGCAGGCAGCGTTGGAGACGGCGCTGGCTGAGCTGCGGCGAGAGGATCCCAGCCTCAGGGTGCTGGCTGATGATGACTCGGGGCAGCTGGTGCTGGCAGGTCGGTGCACTTCATCTCCAGCGGTGAACCAGCCGCGACGCTTGACTGACCTCGATGGTAGTAGTTATTGATGATACGCAGGGTGGTAGCCAGATACCATCCTCAAATCGGAAATATGTCACCAAACATCTAATGTGTTCCGGCAGCTGTTCTTGAGAGTTAATTCCCATTCACATCATAGCTTTTCACCAGGCGAGATAGTGGTCAAAAACAAGTATTTATACTATAAAAAAATTCATAAACATTATCATGAAAGAAGCAACTCAAATAGCAGCCACGCTCTTAGGTTTAGATAAGTACTTTAATCCACGCGATCCCTGGGTGGTCTGGGTGATGCAAGGGTGACCGTTGCTTTTACTTTGACTATATCTTGCAACACGCATGCATCAAATATTTGATGATGATGATAATGAGATGAAATGTTATGGTATAGTTTTTAGTGTAAACTAAACAGCAAGCTCGGAGGTCGGTATGAAACATATATAAAGTTTTCAGTGTAAACTAAACAGAATGCTCGGAGGTCGGTATGAAACATATATAAAGTTTTCAGTGTAAACTAAACAGCAAGCTCGGAGGGCGGTATGAAACATATATAAAGTTTTCAGTGTAAACTAAACAGCAAGCTCGGAGGTCGATATGAAACATATATAAAGTTTTCAGTGTAAACTAAACAGCAAGCTCGGAGGGCGGTATGAAACATATATAAAGTTTTCAGTGTAAACTAAACAGCAAGCTCGGAGGTCGGTATGAAACATATATAAAGTTTTCAGTGTAAACTAAACAGCAAGCTCGGAGGGCGGTATGAAACATATATAAAGTTTTCAGTGTAAACTAAACAGCAAGCTCGGAGGTCGATATGAAACATATATAAAGTTTTCAGTGTAAACTAAACAGCAAGCTCAGAGGTCGGTATGAAACATATATAAAGTTTTCAGTGTAAACTAAACAGCAAGCTCGGAGGTCGGTATGAAACATATATAAAGTTTTCAGTGTAAACTAAACAGCAAGCTCGGAGGGCGGTATGAAACATATATAAAGTTTTCAGTGTAAACTAAACAGCAAGCTCGGAGGTCGATATGAAACATATATAAAGTTTTCAGTGTAAACTAAACAGCAAGCTCGGAGGTCGGTATGAAACATATATAAAAATTGATTGAAGTCTAAAATTACATCATTTCGTTCAAACACACATGTCATAGCTAAGCTGAGACTGCATTCTTGCGACAGACAATAAAAGATCCGACCAAACTCAATCTCATTAACAGTAAAACTGCTTTGAAGAGTAAGAACTGCAAAATAATGACTATAAAAATGTACAATAATATACCAAAAGAAATCAGGGAACTCCCGTTTACCCATTTTAAAAGAAAACTGCATAATTGGCTTATCAGCAATTGCTTTTATGACGTTAAGAAATTTTTTGGATATAATTTGAAATAGGTTGTTATTGACATTTAAAATATTCTTAATTGCTTAATTATTATATTTAAAATATATTGTAATTACATCATTAAATACTAAATTCATTTAAATGCACCAACATTTGTGTGTTAATGTTTTGGCAAAATATGCTGCGCAAAATGTTATTGTCATCTATTGTTACCATATTTCAGGCAAATAAATAATTTCATTTCAAACATTGTCTCTAATCTTGCAACATCACTGTGCATCAGATAAAATCGTATTTGCTTTTTTTAGCTGCCCAGAGTTGGTCTCAGTTTTATAGGAAATGTGATTGATTTCAGTCTGTCCCTTTAAAGGTGACCAACTTCACTATGTCTATTTGTAAGTAAATGACCAATAGGCGTGACGAAAAATTTTGAAATCCTCTTCCGTAATGTGCGAACACATTTACTATTCACGAAAAAACCTATATTTCGGTAATTAACTTAAGTTTAACGAAGTTCAAAGCAATTTTTTCTAATATTTTTTCAATAGTGCGCGAAAAAAGATCACATGTGTTATTCACTATTATATAATCTGTGACAATTAATACACTTTTTAATTTGCCCATATACTGAATAAATGCTTTGACTTTGACTTTGACACATGAGTTTTCCAAAATTTAATAACATTTTCAAGAAAACCTCATAGGCGTGACGTCATGCGCTGTGATTGGTGTTTCAATCAAAATGGCAGATTGCAGTATTTTAATGTTTTATTTTATTGAAAATCTTAATAATCTCAATTTTTTATATAAAACTAAACTAGTGTTTGAAATTGTTTTAATATGTATTTTCCCCTAAAATCATCAAATCTTCTATTTTTTGATACTGTGTTGTGACTAATTTCAGTCTGTCCCTTTAAAAGTGACCACTCCAAGTACCCATTATCACTCCTCAATTTGCAGGTATGGGAGAACTGCACCTAGAGATCATCAAAGAGCGGATAATCCGCGAGTACAAGATCGACGTCGACCTGGGACCGTTGCAGATAGCGTACAGAGAAGCGTTGCTAGGTGACATTCTACTTTAAATACAATTAATTACAATCCCCCCCGGATTTCTTTAAATCGCGTGTGAACAGGTATCTTCTAGGCAAGCGTATTACATCGTCGATCACATCTTCACTTAACATCAGGTGAGATAGTGGTCAAACGCTTGCTTATTACTACTACTATACTTACTACTACTATTTAAAAAAAACTTGTGTGTATCAGCTCCGACGCACAACTAGAGTTTACTTTTAGAATTGTTATAATTATGGTCAAGGTCAAGATCAAGATCAATGTCAAGGTCAAGGTCAAGGTATTTATCGTCATCTCTGAAGGTACTGATAAATAAATAGCACGTTTTTATAACGTCACTCCACGTTTGATTTTACTCTCCATAAATGTTTATAGCTCGGGCTTATACTTCTACTATTATTTATTCTGTGCTTATACTCGTATATGAAAATCGATTCTTAAGAAGGAAGCTCCATAAATTTTAGCACTATAATAGTAGGTTATTGTAGGGTTGCCGGCCGTACTATTACGTGCACCCCCAATGGATGTTTCAGTACTTCAGACAATTTTTATCCTAAAAATTGTGAAATAATGAAACACAATATAAATAATATACGCAAACTAATCGCAGTACAAATCATATTCCGAATGGAACTGATTGTTTGTCTATCAGTTGCATATGTCTCGCATTCATATTAATGTATCTAAGTTCATTTTTGTTTTAATATTATCTTTAATTTGTAGGATCGGGTAAACAGACAGTATCGCAAGACAGAAAGATCGGAAACATTCGACAGGTGTGCAAAATAACACTGTCTGCTAGAAATGTCAAGGGAGTGCCGCAAGATAAGATATTAAAGTGAGTTGTACTATATTTTCAACCGAGTTCCAAAAAGAAGAAGGTTCTCAATTCGTTTGTATGTTTTTTTTTGTGTGTATGTTACGCGACTGCTACGTCAATTGTGAACCGATTCGAATGATTTTTGTAATCGGTAGGGTATGTTTCCGAGGTACTCCCATTGCAATTTCATCGAGATCTCATAAGTATCTCCAGAGATATGACGATAAACGTCTCAAACATGCTACTGAAATTGACTCGCGGGGCATTGAAGTCAGTTGTTTTAGTTTTTAAACTATCTTAATTATTGTTAATATTTTTTTTTATGATATTAGGTAACAAGACAAGCACGACGCTCGCCTGATGGTAAGCGATGACGTCTACCTATTACAGATACAGCGGCATGCAACATTCCTGTTACCTCGAGACACATAGATGATAAGTCTCACATGCCCTGCAATTTCACTGGACACATTCAAACCGAAATGCATTCTTATTTCACGCTGCATTAATTAGCAAAGTGGTGGTAATGCCCCAGGCGGCCTGGCAGAAGTCCTACCACTACGATCCAATATTAAATTTTTGTAACTTTCAAATCCTCGCTGTGTTCCGATTGTATGTGCGCATTTTACAGTAAGCCTCCGGAGAAAGAAAAAAAACATCGTTAAGAAACCCCCGCTTGGTGGTAGGACACTATCTAGCGTCCGCCTGGCCTGCTACCACCCTCAAGTTAGGAAGTCTGTCGCCAAAAATCTAATGTGTTACGGCAGCTATCCTTTAGAGTCAGTTGCCATTCTAGGCCTAGCATTCTACCATCCTCGACCGCATCATCACTTACTAACAGGTGAAATGGTGTCAAAACATAAGCCTGTACGTTATATAAAAAAAATATCTTGAATATTACTAAACATAAAGTACTACTAGTAGAAAATACTAAATACTCAGTTAAAATCCTTCTTCAAATAAAAGAAAAGCATTGACATTTTAATGTTATATTGACGTGACAACTAGTAGTGTGTCGTTACGAGTTTTTCAGAAAACATAACGCAACGTTATCTGCGTTACAATAACGTTGCCAAAACCGTCTATTTCACAACGATCTATTTCGCAACCATCGTTCAATAGATGTATACGTTTTAACAATTTTAATAGATAGTTGCTAAAATGCGTACATCTATTAAACGGTGTTTGCTTCGCCGAATAGATATTTGTGTATAGGTAGTATTAGGTAGGAACAATGTGAAAGTAAAGTAATGTTTATATTTCACATCGTCCTAATTATTTTAGTCTTCCGTCCGACCCAAATTTATTTGACCTGGCAAGGCTTGCAAACAGTAGTAGAAACTAGAAAGAGTATTCCTTTCTCTCTCTATTGACATTGCAAACGAAGTGTGACATGACGTTGCCGCCGCAACGGCCCGCAACGACAGTCTAACTCTGAATAGACGGTTTTGAGAAATAGACGGTTATGAAATTCGTCCAAAACGTTTGCGTTGTCGCTCTGTGACAACGTTGTGGAAACGATCTATGCTACATAACGCCCACTCCTAGTAGTAGTGTGTCGTTACGCGTTTTTCAGAAAACATAAGGCAACGTTATCTGCATTACAATAACGTTGCCAAAACCGTCTATTTCACAACGATCTATTTCGCAACCATCGTTTAATAGATGTATACGTTTTAACAATGTTAATAAATAGTTGGTATGCATACATCTATTAAACGGTGTTTGATTTGCGAAATAGACATTTATGTATTATGTAATATTAGGCAGGTACAATGTGAAAGTCTAATGTTTATTTTTCAAATCGTCCTATATATTTTACTTCTATTTACATCTACATTTTACCGTCCGACCCAAATTTATTTAACCTGGCAAGGCTTGCAAACAGTAGTAGACACTAGAAAAAGTATTCCTTTCTCCCTCTATCGATATTGCAAACGAAGTGTGACGTGACGTTGCCGCCGCAACGGTCCGCAACAACAGTCTTAGTCTAAATAGACGGTTTTGAAAAATAGACGGTTATGAAATTCGTCCATAACGTTTGCGTTGTCGATCTGTGACAACGTTGTGGAAACGATCTATGCTACATAACGCCCACTCCTAGTGACAACGTCTAAGAATTCGATGAACGCCGGCTGCATGCACGAAAAAGTGTCCCGTTACGCTCATTGTACGCATGCGCCGATTTCATAAATGTTTTGTTATGACGTTGTCACGTTAAACTATCGTCCGTAAACTAACTTTACAGACAACCAATTTTTTTTTAGTCAAATTGGCATACAAAATACCGTGGAAAATACTAAATAGTCAGTACCAAACGTTATTTGACATTTTATGTTATATATTTTTAGTTGAGTTGTCATAAATAAAATACTCAATTTTCAGTTACAATCGTTATTTAAAAGAAAAGCATTGACATGTTTATGTATAAATAATCTATAAAAGTATAAAAACATCAGTTGCATTTTAAGTTGAGTTGGCACCACAGACCTGCTACATACTAAACTTCATCGCGTACACCGTCCCCCATGAGACCGACCTTGAAGGGAGTTTGTCCCTTTATTTTGTATGGACAACTTATATATATACCATACATATAGTATAGAACATATATAGGACTAGCATGTTATTAGACAAAGACACACTCCTACCCTGGTGTCTTTCAATTGGACTGTTTTGTTCTACAAAGCAATTACAACCTTATTATAAACGCATAAGGATTAAATTGAATTTGTCAAAACATCTGCAGTGCACCATCCATTTAATTACGTCTATGGTTGGCACAGAAAGTAGTAAATTCTCAATGATAATCTCTTTAAAAAAAAAAAGAGAGAGATTACACATAAGAGATTACACATAAGATTGTATAAAGCTGTTTCGAGAGTATCTCATCTAGTATCTGGTCGGTCGCGTAACCAGTTTAATGGCGGCTCCCAAATCACCCGCTGGTGGCGCCAGCCGTGTGGTGCAGCTAATCCAAACTGATATCATATAATATCGTTTAAAAACTAAACAAACACAAATACAAAACTAAAAAAAAACAAAAACAACCGACTTCAATGCCGCGCTATTCATTTTCAGTACCAATTTTGAGATGTTTATCTCAATATCTCTGGAGATACTTATCATACCTCGATAAAATTACCATGGTACCACACTTGGGATATCTCCTTTCGAACAAAAAAATAATAATCGAAATCGGTTCATAAACGACGAAGTTATCCGCGAACAAACATAAAAAAAAAAAAATATATATATATATATATATATACGGTCGAATTGAGAAACCTCCTCCTTTTTTTGAAGTCGGTTAAAAAAACGTTTGTAACTCTGTCTGTTTGTTACCTAATCAAGCCTCAACGGACGATCCGATCTTACTGAAATTTAACAAGGACATACTTTATGACATTAGGATGAACACTTTTTGTGAAAATTAAATCATGTTTATACACATAATCACATCATAAAGAATAGTAAGAGTACAGCAGATTCACTCCTGCGAGCAAAAATGCGAGATTAAACCTAGTTATTACGTTGGTATCGTTTAAAATGCGCTATACGCCTCGAATACCACCATGAATTTGCGTCACATAATAAACTAACAGTAACAAGGAACCGCGTGTTGCGCAACGTAAAATGCATCGTAAGTCAGCACGGCGAGAGTTCTATCACTCGGTCAGCTCGCGGGCCGTCAGCTGTCTCTTACGATAATTGAGTGTTGTGAGAAAACAAATTGAATAGTAAAGCAAAGGCGCGCGTCCGGTCGAGATGAGCGCGTGACACACTGACTGAACTTGTAGCCCGCGGGGTGCCGCGGAGGTATTAGCAGTAATGTTGATTGATAGCTTTACAGTGATAACATTCTTGGTGTATGTGAACGACGTAGTAAGAAACAAACATATTCCAGGTTAAAAGGAGAAGCCTATGTCCGGTAGTGGACGAATATTGGCTGATAATGATGATGACTAAGATGATGATATTCCAGGTTGGACAAATCAGGCGAAAGTGCAGCAAACTTGTCACACATCCACCCTCGCACGATGCAGCCCATCAGACAGGGGCTCAGCACCGCTCTGCTGCATGGACCTAAACTGGGGTGTCCCGTATGTGTGCACACTTATATATAGACTGTAGCTCGGACAGACAGACAGTGCCACACTTGTCACACACTTGTCCGGATGTCCGTCTGTCTGTTCTCGCCTACAGGTTGCATTTTTCAACTATTTTGACGAATTTAATTGGCATACGAGTTCCTTTATTTATTTAAGAAGTTTTGTCGATTGTGTTTTTATGATTGGAGGGAAAGAAGAGAAGTTTAGTGTAGCGTTATTTATCAACGGATTTCAGTCAAATTGGAAAGGCACATAAAGGACTTCATTATACACACGAGGTTGCGAAAATGAAAATAGAAAAAATGGGGGAAGTTTTCTACAGCGTCATTTATCGACGGATTTCAATAAAATTTGAGAGGCACAAAAATGACTTCATTCTACACAAGATGTTCTAAAAAAAATCATTTAAAGGTGGGAGTGGAGGGGAGAAAGGGGGTGAAGTTTTCTGTAGCGTTATATATGGACGGATTTCAATTTTTATAAGCGCACGTGAGGTCTACTATCCTCACAGACCAAGGTAAACTGGTCTACTGGTTAAAATCATAAATCCGCATTTACTTGAAGTTAACTATAGTAGAACTATAGTAAACAATGTGTACTCGTGACAGATGGTGGACGTACAAGTGACCCTGCACTGGTTCGAGGCCGGGCGGGGAACCTCCGACTCCGTCATATCGTCCGCCGTCGTGCACTGTCTGAGGAAGGTAACCACACATTACATGACGCTCATGCTTATCCTAGAGATATATTTTACACTAGCTGTGCCCCGCGGTTTAGCCCACGTTAAAAAACACTTTCATTCATTTAAAACGTTTCTCAGGTTGAGTTTTTTCATTTATTGAAAACTTTTCTTTAAATAATCAAAGGATAAAAAATGTGTTATGTTTGTTTGAAGTGTTACGCACTCACTTTATATTTTTGTAAATTGTTAAACCCAATCCAAAATTTCATCGTACCGATGAGACTTGAACCCGAAACCTCCTGGATAACAAATCCAGGTGCTCTACCAATTAAGCCATGGTTCAATCTTCCGAATTTTAATTTCCGATTAACTTTCGAAATAAGTAGTCATAGATGGCGCCACCAATGCATAATGGGGTTAAAAAATGGACATGTTATCCAGGAGGTTGCGGGTTCAAGTCCCGTCGGTACGATGAAATTTTCGATTGTGTTTAACGATTAAAAATTTATTTTAAGGTATCCAGCGTTTTTAAAAATAATATTTTTTAGTCCGTCATTTATATTATCGAAAAATATTGGATACGTAATATTTATTTTTTCAATTAAACAAAAAATGACGAACATATAGAGAATTACAATTCCGCGTGACGTCACGGCTCACTACACTTTTTAGCGGTTCGTTACGTTACGAGCCCCCACTCCCGAACTTTGAAGCTCATCTTATCTTTGTTTTTGTTGTAAAATAATGTCTTTTGATTTGTAAAATAAAAAAATACGTGTCCAATATTTTTGGATAATCCAACTGACGGACTAATAAGAATTATTACTTTTTATCCAGGCATCATCCCTATTATATCCACACCTTACCACAGAATAATATAGCACAAGTACAGAAGATGCACTCTCTGATAGCAAAAATATGAGATCAAACCTAGTTACAACGTCGGTAACGTTCAAAATACGCTACGCGACCTTGAATTTGCGTCACATAATAAACTAATACTAACTGGGAACCGCGTGTTGCGCACCGTAAAATGCACCGTAAGTCCGCGCGGCGAGAGTCTGTATCACTCGGTCAGCTCGCGGGCCGACAGCAGTCTGTTACTGTAAGGTTGAGTGTTGTGAGAAAGCAGATTGAATAGTAAGTTAAGTGAAACATGGAATTTGAGTTAGCTCGCGGGCCGTCAGCTGTCTCTTAATGTAAGGTTGAGTGTTGTGAGAAAACAGATCGAATAGTAAGTAAAGTGAAACATGGAATTTGAGAATGAAAATACGGTACTTATCGCGCCTAAAACATATTTTTTATTTAACTCGACGTTTCGACCAAGTTGCATTGATCGTGGTCACGAGACAACTGACCACTGGTAGACACACAACTGCTCGAAACGTCGAGTTAGAGAAAAATTATGTTTTAGGCGCGGTAAATCCCGTATTTTTATATTTATAACTATGTGTTTAAATCGCGAAAGTTTAAGTTTACAAATAGAATTTAAGTTTGAAACAAAGTAATTTGAAAACGAGTGAATTTTTTTTTATGCGAACCGCCAGGGAATGGAATGCTCGAGTCTGTGTTTCCGGCTAAATACTATATGGGAGTCATCATATCGCGAGTGAATAGGTATCTTTTGGGTAAGCGCGCTCCATCACTTAACATCAGGTGAGATAGTGGTCAAGTGCTACCCAGTTCTATGTAAAAAAAGGCGCGCGTCCGATCTTGAGCGCGCGTGACACTACTGACTGAACTTGTCAGTCGCGGAGGTACTAGCATTTTAAAGCTACAGCGGTCACGGTCCATTCCCCAGGTGTTCGAGGAGGCAGACTCCATGCTGCTGGAGCCGGTGATGAGCCTCGAGGTGGTGTGTCCCGAGAGTCACTCGGCGCGGGTGATGGCCGACCTGGCGCGCCGCCGGGCGGAGGTACGGCATATACACGTACGACAACATAACAAGGTGGGTAGACCGCCCAGTGGTGGGCTGGGAGAATGGTCGGCTGGGACGCCAGAGGTAAGGGATGGAATAGACTCAGGCAGGGGCCTATGTCTGTATTGTACAATGTCGGGGGTCTTCAAAACGCGAGTGAAAAGTTATGATCTGGGTAAGCACGCTTCATCATTGATCGCATCATCACTTAACATCAGGTGAGATAGCGGTAAGTGCTACCCAGTTCTGTGTAAAAAATGGTACCGAGTTCTTTCCCCGCCGTGCAGCAATAGATTTTTCTATTTCTTATGTGCGCTTTTCACAATGGCCCTCCGGTGGAGGAAAAACATCGTTAAGAAACCAACAACCTCCGCATGGTAGTAGGATGCTATCTAGTGTCCGCCTGGCCATCTACCACACTCAAGTTAGAAAATCTGTCGCCAAACATTAATGTGTTCCGGCAGTTGTTAAAAAAAGCGGCAAAAGCCCAATGGCTAAGGTGTCAGCCTGGCGATCGAGAGGTCGTGAGTTCGATCCTCACCCATTGCACTTTTGACGTGAACTCACTCCAGACACAAGCATATTTAGCTTAGTTGTAGGAGGGGTTGACAAGACTACTAGTAATGTGCTACCCGCATTGCTGGTCAACTTTTTTTTATACATCTTATAGATTACCGTTTGACCACTATCTCACCTGTTGGCAAGTGATGATGCGGTCGAAGATGGTAGCACGCTAGGCCTTGAATGGGAACTGGCTCTCAAGTATAGATGCCGGAACACATTAGATGTTTGGCGACAGATTTTCTAAAATAAGCGTAGTAGCTGGCCTACCACCATGCGGGAAGCTTTTACTTATTTATTTTTTTAAAGTTGTCTTAGAGAATCATGGTTCATTTTCCCCCTATCTCCCCCAGGTAATAGAATGTATATCCCCTCTCTCGGAGTTGCTCGGGTACTCTTCCACGCTGCGCTCTCTCTCCTCGGGGCTGGCTTCCTTCTCCATGGAGTTCCACTCCCACCGACAGATGGCGCCGCATGACGAGGAGAAAGCTATCAGAAACGTTACTGGATTATAAACCTATGTTGTTTCATTTCATTTCATTCAAACTTTGTAAGACATGCTTATGTAAAACTAGATGTGGCACGCGGCTTCGCCTGCGTTAAAAACTTCCTTTATTTATTTATTATTTTTTGTAAAAACCTTTCTATCATAAAAGACATTAAAAAGGATTAGCCAAATCGGTTCACCCGTTTTCAAGTTATCGCGTGACTAAGGGAAATAGGGTTTCATATTTATAAAACCCGAAAAACCATATTAATCTTCAGACTTTGTTTTCTACCCCATTTCGAAAATGTAATGTTTCGAATAACAGATTATCTCATCTTGTATGCCATACAACTTTGTATCCACGTTCCGTCTCCTTTAGGGGTTAATTTTGGAAAATCCTTTCTTAGCAGATACCTACGCCATAATAACTATGTGCATTTTAAATTTTAGCGCAATCCGAAACAATATTGATTTTAAGACTTTATTACCCCACTTCATCCTCTTAAGATGAAGTTAATTTCATCCTCTTGGCATTTTGAAAAAGCCTGAAGCTCGTATTTACTTATTTATTTACAGAAGTACTTGTATGAAGTTTGAATAAAAAGACCATCTAAATTTTGAACCCTCGCTTGATCCCCTTAAAGAGTGAATTTTGAAAAACCCTATCTTAGCGAATACCTATGTCAAAATAACTATCTGCATGCCAAATTTCAGCGCAATCCGAAACAACATTGATTTCAGACTTTGTTACCCCACTTCACCCTCTTAGAGGTGTCATTTCGAAAAAGCCCGAAACACGTATTTACTTATTTAATTACTGCGGCCGTTACCGGCTCCGCCACTTAGTCCGAGCATTATGCTCAGACCCACCACCGGGCGGCTCTCACCACCGAGCCCGCCCTGCCCCGTCACACTGTGCCCTCTGCTAAATATCAGAGGGACACGCGGAGGAGCCCCTCACGTCGGAACTTCGCTATCGGTCGACAACTTAACCCAGTTCACTGGGAAAAGTTGTCGGCCGATACCCAGGGTATACCAGAGGAGGTGTTCCGTTCCGTTCCTAAGCTTTTTTTTCATCTCGCTCCCCCGGGGGAAATCCTTATTATAAACCCTTTTATTAAAATTTGATATCATGGCATCTCACACCCGCCATATTTGTTTTTTTACGTCACATCCATCCAGAGACACTTGGGCTGTCAAGACGTATCTAACGATGTTTTAATCGTATAAATACTTTCAGGGGTTTTGAAAGATATGAGGTAATAAAGAATAGTACAAACTCACATACAAGTAACGCGCGAAAAATAACCCTTTTCTTGCAGTCGGGTAAGGCTGGCTGCATACGTATGGTTTCCTCATTAGGTTTCCTGATCCGGAATTCAGATTAGGTTTTCTGTGATCTTAGCGCAGACGTTAGGTTTTTTGTATTCGGAATGTATGCCGCCAGTGGGTATAGAAACGCTTTCGTGAAAGCACGTATCATTGACATGGACGACGAAGAATTAAATGGGATAGTAAAACGAAAAAAAACTAAAAATATAACACACGTACGTCCACTCAACACGAACGCGAGCTGATTCTGAATGGAAATTTCCGTCCGTTTGCTGTCATTCGAAGCAATGTTAAGCAAACGCTGCGTTCGGGATGACGTCATCCGGTTCTTTTCCATTCGGACACCCGAACGCGCGACCATAGATTCGAACCGTACGTTAGGTTTTTTTTCCGTCCGAAAAATTTAAGAACGTTTGCGCCGAGTAGAATATTTTGTATGTAAGGTATGCATTCGTGTCTCCGAATCGAAATTTCGGATCAGGAAACGTAATGAGGAAACCGTACGTGCCAGCCTAAAAGCGCTTGAGCTAGATTTTTTTTAAGTATCATACTCTTATCTATGGCTAGAATACTTTGTATATTATGAAAAGAAGTGAAAAAATAATAAAATGCGTTATACAAACTATTGTATTCCAAAAGTTTATTTGTCGATATGTTCAGTATTTTATATAGGTTTTTGTGTTATATGTTAACAATATTATATGTTTAACAAATGTGATATGTTACTTACTTCAATAAATTATAAATAATAAATGTTTAATTCACAATATCATCGTATTTATTTAAACTATCACTTTATTTAATCTCAGGGTCTTCTTCATATATTTATGGGACAGCCGCCTGAAACAAAATAAAACCTTGCACAAGAATAATATAGTAATTCAGTATGCTTTTTAGGGTTCCGTACCTCAAAAGGTAAAAAATGGATCCCTTCTAAGATCACCTTCTTGTCCGTCTGTTTGTCTGTCTGTCCGTGTGTCACCACTGATTTTCTCAGGAACGGGTGGACGGGTGGAAGTTGAAATTTATACCTGATACTGAGGTCTATAGTCCCTATTAAGTGTGTAAAAATCAAGCTCCTGAGCCAGCACGATAAAAAGATATGGGAAAATTTAGATTTTCGCTAAAACTTGTAAGTACCAAAATTTACCTTAATATTCAACTTTTTTTAATTTTCGGAATTTTTCCTTTACTTGTGTTGTAAGACCTTGCTTGTGACCAAAATTGACAATTCTAGGTCGACCGGAAGTACCCTTTAAGTTTTGGGTCGAAAACCTATAGGGTACTTCCCGTTGACCTAGAATCATAAAATTTGGCAAGAAGCAAGGTCTTATAGCACAAATAAAGGAAATATGCCAAAAAATAAAAAAAGTTTAAAATTAAAGGGTGTCCCCATACATACATAGTTTCAGCCAATTAAGATAGGCGTCTGATTTATATGAGCGCTCATACAATTTAGAGGTCTAGCTTAACGTTGGTACGGAAGCCTCGGTGGGCGAGTCCAACTCGACTTTGCCGGTTTTATTTTTTCTGTTGTTCATGTTAATTTAAACTTACACGTCATCATTGGGTAAGTCAGTACAAACAAATATAAACAAATATCAATGTTCCGCCTGACTTGCTACCAAAAAGTAGCTTACCATCAAGGAAAAAATCTGCCGCCATAACCTGACGGTGTTCCGGCAGCACACAGCCCTTGAGAGTCGAGAGTATCTAGGCCTAGCATGTTCACCATTTTCCATCACATCATCGCTTACCACCAGGCGAGATAGTAGTCAAACACTAGCCTATACGATATTAAGGGGATACGATTTCTATACAAAACAAATATGAGTAAACGGAGCAAAAATATGCACTGAAATCACATCTTTTGGTCTTGTATAAGTTTTAACATGTCGGGAATTATATTTATCTACATGATTTATATGAACAATATAAGCATATTGTTCAATCAATATTTTTTTGGTTTAACATTAATTTTACTATTATTAAAAATAATTTCATCTCAATCAATCAAATCATGTAGGTAAATACATTTCCCGACCCGTAAATACTTATAAAAGACCAATAGATGTGATTTCAGTGCAAGTTTCCCTCCATTTACTTATATTTGTGCGTTATACTTTTGTATGGAAATCGTACCACCTTAAAAAATATATAGCTCTCCATAGCTCTATCAATAAAAGAATTTCATCTGAGGAGGCTGTAGAAAGAGGAAGTATAACGTACCGTAAACAAGTTTTCGAGCTCATCGATCAAGGTCTCGTGCCTGTAAGAGATGCGCACATCCGGCACGTTGGTGAAGGTGATGTCATTGCCTGCAGCGCCGCTCTGCCTGTAGTTAGGGCCTATCCAGAACTGCTTCATCTGCGGGAAGGTATGCATGAGTGTAACGCGGGAAGATATAGATAGCTTACCAAAAGGCTCCAAAGCCTTGAGCATCGTCGCAAAGTTGCTTGTCTATCGGATACATTATGGAGAGTGGTACTCAAGTACACGAACTGGTACCGTCATCCCCATTTTTTCTGTCTAGCAACCAGACGTACTGATATGTGACATGGTGGACATTCCATCAATACGCATGAAGCAGTTTGCTTTTACATTCCTCGTACGCACTGTCAAGGAATGGAATTCCTTGCCTGAGTCTGTGCTTCCCGATAACTACGACCTGAGGAGTCTTCGAAAAGATGTTTTTCAGTCACCGGACGCCACTGTGAAAAGCGCACATACATTTTTCGATAGAAAAATCCATTGGCGCACGGCGGGGATTGAACTCTGTACCTCTGGCCTCAAAGCCGACCATTCTCCCACTACACCACTTGGCCCTCATCATTATCAGCCGGTATCAGTCCACTGCTGGGCGAAGACCTCCCCCAAGACACGCCACTGAGCCCGATCTTCGGCTCCTTGTTTCCAGTCACTGTCCACCGCTTTGCGAATATCGTCGCTCCGCCTGGTCACACGTTCGCTGGGACCTCAAATAAGGGTTTATTTTGAGGGCCCAGCAAATCAGGTCATGTTCAATGGGTGGAAGGTAGTGCTCACCTCGTGCGGGAATCCGGACATGATGACAGAGTTCTGTGCCAGCTCACACATGTCACACGAGCTCAGCTTCCACGCCTGCGCTGCGATGCTGTACTCCTCCATCAGCGGCTCCTGTCACACACAATTTAGACTTTGTATCATCTAAGCTAGCGATTGACCACTATCTCACCTGTTGGTAAGTGATGATGCAGTCGACGATAGTAGCAAGATAGGCCTAGAATGAGAACTGGCTTTCAAGGATAGCTGCCGGAACACATTAGATGTTTGGCGACAGATTTTTTTAACTGGAGGGTGGTAGCTGGCCAAGCAGTCACTATAATATAGTGTCCTACCACCATGCGGGGGTTGGGGGTTTCTCAACAATGTTTTTCCTTCACAGGAGGGCCACTGTGAAAAGCGCACAAAAAATGTTGAATAGAAACATCCATAGGTGCACGGTGGGGATTGAACTATGTACCTCTGGCGTCAAAGCCGACCATTCTACCACTACACACTGTGTACTCAGACAATGGCTGGGAGGAAATATAGATATTTTGTTATATGCATTAAAATCAAGTGATTGACCACTATCTCACCTGATGTTAAGTGAAGATGTGGTCGACGATGTAGCACGCTTGCAGGTGGTAGCTGGCCAAGTCCTCTCACTAACAAAGAGTTTTATTTTCTAAAGGAATGACGTAGGAAGACTGCACGTAAGCACGTCCCCACGTCCACGTTTACGTTCGATGAAATTTTGGATTGTGTGTAACAAATTATACATATAATTACCCTGGTGAAATGAAACTGTAGCGGATCGTCAGTACTGAGTGAGACCCGCAGCCCCTTGGAGAAGTACTCAGGCAGAGGGTTGCGGTAGTAGCGCAGGAACAGCGAGTTATTGCTCAGCGGGGACATGGCGATGAAGATCTGGGCCAGGTAGTACATGTACTGCAGCACGGGGCTCTGGAGTATCAGAACATTTACTAAATTATTAACCCCCACTGTAGCGCGTCAGGTATGTTCGCGGAGGCACGAGTGGACGACTTCTACGCTATCATGCTGAAGCGTGTCGCCTCCCTGATGCGGCGGGTGCGGGACAGCGCCAACAGTCTCCTGCGTACTGTGGCTGAGAGGGTGGATGGCCCCATACTCTGACACTGGACCAAAACGCAAGTCAGGGCATCAAACTGTGCCTATTAATATTCGAATTTATTTTTATTACAATGGACATGGATAGAATTGCAATATTAATATAATTTATATTGCAATTCTATCCATGTCCATGTATATTCTGAACAAAATAATAATTATTTTATATTAATTATTTATTTATATTATTGCCAAAGCACTGGCAATACTACTAGTTTTGCATGTGTTCATAGTTGGCAGTGGAATAGTGGACAGTGAATTTCTTTTTTTTTACGATATAAAGTAAGTACCTAAGTACTTGGTAGCGTTGACCTGATGCTAGAACATCTTCTGGCATCTGCAGAATACTTAACTCCTTGCAACTTAACTAAATGAACTTACAGCACAGATGTCGAGTTTGGGTTCATCGGAATGGTCTCTAGCAATAGATCGGGGTTATTTTAAATTTTGAATTTAAGTATTATTAAAAAGTTTACTACCAATGTGGGTTGCACATTACCGGCATATGTGAAATAAATTATAGGAAAAAAATATTTTTAAAAACAAGCTTTTATCTGGGACAATGAACTAAAATGTTAAAAATAAATTCTAGTAAGTATTTGGCGTGTAGGTACTTACCTATATTCTTAACTTAAGGTACATCATAAATGTACCTTTAAAAAGAGTGGAGCAGTTTAAATATCTCGGGCATCTAGTGGCTCTGACCTGAAGGACAATTCTGATATAGAGCGTGAGCGGAGGTCGTTATCGAGCGAACATGATAGCCCGCAGGTTCGCACGTTGTTCGAGGGACGTAAAATACACTCTTTTCAGAGCATTTTGTACATCCTTTTACTCTAGCAGCCTGTGGGCTACATATACTCAAAAACAGTATAACGCCCTCCGTGTCCAGTACAACAATGCCTTTAGAGTGTTGCTGGGGCTGCCCCGATTCTGTAGTGCATCAGGGATGTTTGCAGACAGTTTGCTGAGTCGCGCGTCGATTGTTTCTATACAACGATCCGGAAGCGGTGTGCATCCCTGGTGCGCAGGGTTTGCGCCAGCCCCAACAGGATCTTGAAGGTATTTGCTGAGAGATTTGACTGTCACTACATTAATCATTGTTGTATGATTCATGTGGTGGCTTTATCTAATATCTAACATTTATGTTTAGTATGAGTTTGAGCGGCACTTAGTACTTCGTTTTTAATTTTAATTCATATTACTGACACTCAATTCAATCCGATTAAATTCAATTTATTTTATTATTATTTTTAATTTTAATGTTTAAATTTACAATATTCAAAATGTGTTTTTCAAAATGTGTTTAAATCTGTTTAATATGTATTTTTAAAATGTATTGCTTCTTTTACTACTGTGTTGAATATGATCCACGTCGGTCGATAATAAACGTTTATTTATTATTACTAGTAGTCTTGTTAACCCCTCCAACTAAGCTAAATATGCTTGTGTCTGGAGTGGGTTCACGTCAATAGTGCTCGAACGGATGGGGATCGAACTCACGACCTCTCAATCGCCAGGCCGACGCCTTAACCATTAGGCTATTGATGGTGATGATTGATGAATGATAATGAATACTGGCTGATGATAGTTTTTTTTTTTTGTAGTGATTCATCTACTTCACGTAGATGTCTCACTGCTATTACAATCTAGCCTTATAATTAGGCTAATAAGTAATTTGATTTTAACTTAATTTACTATTAAAATATTACATCCTCATTTGGTGCATCCCCATAGCTGGACACCATTAAGTCCATATTGGCTTAAGGACCTGTTTATATAATAGCATTTTGTTATGCACTGACAGAGATGAATGTTTTCCAAACAGCCAGTGCATATTCTTGTAGCGAAGCTCTAATTCTTCACGTTTCTTTTTGATATGCAGCTTCCAGCTTAGCTTTGCGTCTAATGTCATCCCTAGATATTTTGCTTTGCTATCGTAAGGTATTGGTAGATTATTTATGAACACCGGATGGTAGTTTGGTCTCTTATTTGTGAAATCTGTGTGTACAGTTTTACTTTCGTTGAGCTTTATTTGCCATTGCTTTGTCCATGCAACTATGGAGTTAATTGCTGTCTGAACCTTTTCCACTGCTTCCTCTTGAGTGAGACCTGTAGCCATAATGGCTGTGTCATCCGCGAAGGTTGCGATAGTGTTATTTTCTAAATGAGGAATATCACAGGTGTATAATACGTACAAGACCGGACCTAAAACACTGCCCTGTGGTACTCCAGCCTTTATCTGCTTTAGTTCAGAGTATGAGTCATCTTGTCTTATCCTAAACATTCTTTGAATTAAGTAAGACTCAAGAATATCTGCAAACTGATTAGGAAGCATATTTGTCAGTTTGTGTATAAGACCCTTATGCCAAACTTTGTCGAACGCTTGAGCTACATCCAAGAAGACGGTAGTGCAAACTTTATTTTCTTCCAGAGCATTTTCTATGATGTTGGTGATTCGATGAACCTGGTCTATGGTGAAGTGATTTTCCCTAAATCCAAACTGGTAGTCAGGAATAAGTTTTCTTTCTTCTATAATGGGTTTTAGCCTTTTCAAGAGCAGTTTCTCGAATAACTTCGATATTATTGGTAACAGAGAGATTGGTCTATATGATGTTGCATCTTGGGGAGGTTTACCAGGCTTCTGGATCATAATAACTTCAGCTATTTTCCACAAGTCGGACACGTATTGAAGTCTGAATGACGCATTGATGAGTGTTGTTAGTTTAACTAGCGCTTTTCGAGGAAGATTTTGGAGTAATTCACCTGTAATCAAATCATATCCCGGCGTCTTTTTCTTTTTAAGCTTTTTGATTTCATTGTAAACTTCTCTTGGTGTTGTAAGTTTAATTTCAATATCATCTTGGGATGTTTCATTTAGCGTAAAGTCATGCTCCATATCCTCATTAGGCTGAAATATCAACTCTAAGTGTTGTGCAAATCTAGAAGCTTTCTGTTCATTGCTGACGGCCCAACTCCCGTTAATTTCTTTTAGTGTGTAATGTTTAATAGGTGGGACCTGCAGAGTAGGTTTTTTAAGGTTTTTAGTGGTTTTCCAATATGAATAGTTGGTTGAACGATCACTTGTCAGATGACTCAAGTAAGTGTTCATAGATTCGTCATTGAAAGGTTGTATTGTCTTGGGAAGTTTTTTTGTTAAGTTGTTCAGAAGCATTTTGTCTTTTGGACATCTTGTCATATGCCATTGCTGTCGCTGTCTTCTCTTATTAGCTATCATATCTCTTATTTCTATAGGATAATAATTACCTCTAATTTTCTTTTTGTATTCTGGTGTATTTTTCCAGGCACATTGTTGAATGTCAGTTATGAATTTTTTTAAATCTATATCTACTTCATTTGGACATTTTAATGAAGTTTTTAGGTCAATTACATTGTCTAAATCTATCTTGAAGCCAATTTGCCAATTTCCCAATCTGTGTTTTTATTTGCCAAAGATGGGCTTGTTTCTTTCTCAATTATGTTCTCACTTATCGATAGAATTATCGGTGAGTGGTCAGAGTTCATATCATAACCTTCCTGAATATGCAAAAAGCTTGGTGATACATTTTTATAAATAAAAAAATCTATGAGGTCAGGAATCTTCAAAGGATCAGTGGGCCAGTAAGTTGGCTTGCCTGTTGATATGACATCGCATTTGCATTCTCTAATAGCTGTTAATAGTTCTTTTCCTTTGGTGGTAGTCAGTTTCGATCCCCAGTAGGTATTTTTAGCATTAAAATCACCTCCCAGTATAAATCTGTTACCTAGTTCTTTCAGAAAACTTTTGTACTGTTCCACCTTTAGTGCGTGCTTAGGCGGACAGTATATCGATGATATTGTAATGGGATACCTTTTAGTTTCAAGTTGAATAGCAACGGCTTGTATATTTTGTTCTTCAAACTTATGTTTTTCGAAGTGATTGATATTATCTCTTATGATAATAGCGCTGCCTCCTCTTGCGGTATTATCCGGGTGCAGAGCATGGTAAGTTTTATATCCTTGTAGTCTGATGTAGGATTCACGTGTAAAATGTGATTCAGAAACAAGACAAATATCAATATTTTCTGTATTGAGGACTACCTGTAGTTCGTTTCGATGATGAAGCAGTCCATTAGCATTCCACGCCATTATATTTAGTGATTTATTCATGATGCATGTTTTGAAGTAGCTATTTTAGTGCTGTTTTCTAGTTTTTTCAATTTACTGTCAAATGAGGTCATAAGTGACAAAATTTGATTAATTTTTTCGTCAATATTGGAACTTTCCTGCTGAGTTTGATGAGGCTGTGGTAATCTCTGTTGCTGAGTCCCTTTAGTCATTTGAGCGTACGTGATGTTTTTAGTTACGCTTTGTGCCTTTTTGGTATTATTTGCACTTGGCGCCTGGGTAGTGGTAGTTGTGACATTTTTCTTAGTTTGCTTATTTTTTAAGCTTTGTAATTCCTTGGCTACTTTGCATCCTCTGTAGTTAGCGGGGTGCGGTTGACCACAGTGAACACATTTCGGTTTAGCATCAGCTGGCTTCTGACAGTCTCGAGTCAAATGCTTGCCTGTACATTTAACGCATCGTGGTTCCTTGGAACAGTACTTTTGTGTGTGCCCATATGATTGGCACCTCTTACATTGGGGGAGTAGTCTGGAGGTTTTTACAGGTTCGATCTCCACTTTGCATCCTAATATTATCCTTATATTGTAAATTTTATTTATATCTTCAGTTTTTTCGAAAGAAAGCAGAAAAAAATTAAGTGGTTCCTTCTTCCTCCAGCTGAGTTTGTTGACCGCACTAAGAATTTTAAATCCATTGAGTGCCAGGTCACTCACTATTCTATCAGGCATACACGAAGAATGAAGATTTTTAGCCATCACTCTTATAGGTCTATCCTGCTTGTTTTCGTAAGAATGCCAACGTAAGCTATTTTGTGACAGCAATTTCGTAATACTTCTGTACGAATCTTTTTCGTGCGCATTTATCTTCGCACATTCACTGTTCATTACTTTTATGGTAAACGTGTCCTTAGGAACGCTTGTCAGTAGAAAGTCGTAGAACGCCTGATAATTTCGGACGTCTTCAACAACAATTGGTGGAGGTTGAGAAGGTTTCTTTATTTTTTCTTTGTTGATCTGACTAGGGGGATCATCTTTCGTGGGGGAGGGAGACTTTAGCAACTTCCTTTTCTTCCTACCTTTTTCTCGCACTCACTCGGTTTCTTTAGCGAGCTCCTCTTCGTCGGTCTCGTACTGGACTGCGGCTGTAGGTTCCTCATTACTAGGCTGTTTAGTTGGAACAGTGTCATTCTGCTCCCGAACATGTTTAAGATGGCACTGAAGCTCGTGGATCTGGTTTTGTAGTTCACCAACAATATCCTGTAATTTAATACGCTGTCTTCTTTCTTCTTCGAAACGATCATATAGCAATCGCTCCGTTTCCGTTGATAAAGTTCAAATCTTTGTAGGTGAAGCCATAGTTATTAGTTGCTTCGCCTTAACATTTGTTTACACAAAATTAGCTTGTTTCACTCACTAGGCGTAACTGGGTCATCGCGATGACCGTATAAGCAATGCACTCGCGACGGCTAAGTAGGCTGCTGCGTCAGCGCCTTACCCGAGTGGACTAGAGCAAGCGCGACGCGAACGCGACCTTTCTCTACGGAAGTAGCAAGCCCACTCTAGCCCAATTAGGCTATTGATGGTGATGATTGATGAATGATAATGAATACTGGCTGATGATAGATGATGATGATGAAGTGTACAAACAGATAGCTAAACAATGACCCACCTTTCTAAGAACCAGTCCATGCGAGATGTTCTCAGCCAGCAGGAAGCCCGCGATCAGATGAGTGGACGGTCCCGCCTCCCCGCAGTGAGGACGTAGCACGAACGTGTTCAGACCCTGCTCTCTGCAAATCAAATCGCGAGTGAACAGGTATCTACTAGGTGCTACATCATCAGCTAAGCGTGCTACATCGTCGATCGCATCGTCACTTAACATCAGGTGAGATAGTGGTCAAACGCTTACCTATCTTGTATAAAAAAACCACATCAACATTATGTTTCTCTAAGTGTTTTTAATACTTTTGTACATTATTACACATAATCCAAAATTTCATCGTAACTTACCAACCCTATCTTAACATTTTATCCGAATTATTAACGTGTAAAATTTAGCCTGTAACGTGACGTCGCCGACCGGCATCACAGGAAGACCAGCGTTGGTCATTAGACCAACAGTTATGCTGAGGTGGGGCCGATTAGTGACACTTTTGTCAAAGATGTATATGCACAAATCTTAACTTTTTGTACTATTATTTTGTACCTTTTTATTATAGCTAAGTGTCATAAATAAACTTTTTCACTTCACTTTTTTCCATTAGTAACGAGACGAGTAGGTACTTTTAACCGGTACCCACTCAGTATCAATTCCAAAATTATCGCTAATAAAAGTAACTGCAATCCAAAGAAAAGTATCCCTAAGAAGTATCCCTCTATCCCTAGGAAGGTTTGACGACCAGGTTCACACTAGGCTAGGCGCCAGATATAAAGAAGAAAAGAAGTAAACTAACTTCCGAAGCTGGTTTAGCATGACCATATTAGCGTACATGTAGTACAGATAATAGGCATACGGCGGGTTGTCTTCGTCGTCCCACAGCTCGGGGGTCCTCATGTTGCCGTCCACTATCGGCTTCTCAGGCTTGGACTCGTCGTCCACGCTGTCGAACCCGATCACGTGCTGGAGATGTTACAACTTACACTTTACAGTTACTACAGTAATTTTATATACCTACATCATATTAGCTGTGCCTCGCGGTTTTACCCGCGTAGACATCGTCCCCGTGGGAATATCAGGATGAAAGGTACCTTACGTGTTATTATCAAGGTCTAGGCTATCTACATACCAAATTTCAGCTCAATCGGTTCAGTAGTTTTAGCGTGAACAAGTAACAAACATACAAACTTGTGCCTTTATAATATTAGTAGGATAGTTTGATTACCGTGCACTAACTACAGTCCGGCAAGTATAACTTGGCGCGGCTGTGCGCCACTGTGCTTTTACTTTGTACTTTGATAACAGTTTCTCTTAAACCACTTTTAATTACTTTTGGCATTATTGAACTATATTAATGTAGCAGATTTATCAACAATAATGTCGCGGTAATCTCTCAAACGTCAAACTCACAGTTTCAAGAGAGCGGAATTCGTTCCAAAAACCACCACCGCCAAGTTATACTTGTGGCACTGTATACAGTACGACGTTAGCACAACCGTAGATAAACAATTTAAAAAAAGTTTTCTTTATTCTATGGCAAAACGTAGCAACAACAACTAATGTGATATTAGAAAGAGGTCATCCGTTTTTAGTTAATAAACTGGCCAAGTGCGAGTCATGCTGGCAAACGTTCGTAGTAAACAAAATAAAGTGTGTTTCAACTCCGACGCTCGACTGGAGTTTACTCTTTATAAATTATTATTATTGTGGTCAAGGTCAAGGTCAATGGGGCTAAATATGAAAATCGTTTCTTAAGTAGTAAACTCCATTATACTTTGTATATCTTCTAATACTATAAGAATCTTTGTCCTGACATACTGACTGACTGACTCACTGACAGACAACGCACAGCCTAAACCGCTGGTCGTAGAGACTTGAAATTTGGAGGGTATATTTGTCTTAGTACGTAGGGGTGTACTAAGAAAGGATTTTTCAAAATTCACCCCTTAAGGGGATGAAATGGGGGTTCAAAGTTTGTATGGAGAAACAAGATTAGATAGTCTATTCTATCCGAAACTTCACACAAGTGCTTCAGTACAAAAATAAGTAAACACGTGTTTTAGGTTTTTTCGAAATTCCACCCCTAAGAGGGTGAAATGGGGTAACAAAGTCTGAAAATCAATATTGTTTTAGAATGCGCTGAAATTTGGCATACAGGTGGTTATTATGACGTTAGTATCAGCTAAGAAAGGATTTTGCAAAATTCACCCCTGAAGGGGATGAAACGGGGGTTCAAAGTTTGTATGAAGAAACAAGATTAGATAGTATTTTCTATTTGAAACTTAACACAAGTACTTAAGTAAGTTAATACGTGTTTCAGGCTCCACCCCTAAAAGGGTGAAGTGGGGTAACAAAGTCTGAAATCAATATTGTTTCGGATTGCGCTGAAATTTGGCATGCAGATAGGTATTTTGACTTAGGTATCCGCTATGAAAGAATTTTTCAAAATTTACTCTTCAAGAGGATGAAGCGATGGTTTAAAGTTTGGATAGTCATTTTATTCGTCATTTCACACAAGTACTTTTGTAAATAAATAAGTAAATACGAGTTTCAGTCTTTTACAAAATGCTCTTCTAAGTGGATAAACTGGGGTAACAAAGTCTAAAAGTCAATATTGTTTCGGATTGCGCTGAAGAAGCTTTAGAATGCAGATAGTTATAATTATGGCGTAGGTATCCGCTCAGAAAGGATTTTCTCAAAATTCCTCCCGGATACGGAACGGGGATTCAACGTTTGTATGGCGAAACAAGATGAGATAAAGTACGTGTTGTAGGATTTTTCAAAATGGGGTAGGCAACAAAGTCTGAAAATTTGGGTTTTTCGGGTAAAATCAAAAAATCTGTTCTCGAGTTCTTGCAGCGTTGCCAAAATTTTCATACCGCGAGATTAATATAAAAATCGTTAAAATATCTATTGTGGAATGTAGTGACAAGATAGAGAAGAGGTTACCGCAAGAAACTTGTGTAGATCAGGGTTGGAGCTGGGGTCGATGGTGACCTTGAACAGCGGGTCGAACAGGTTGTTGAGGAACTCCTGGAAGTTCTTCAGCAGTTTGTTGATGCGGTAAATGTCACTGCGGAAACAAAAACAATGCGGTTAAATGTTGATATTCCGATACTGTACGATCTCTGGTTCAGTCGAATATAGTATTTTGTAATATCATATACGCTAGCATTTGACCACTATCTCACCTGCTGGTAAGTGATGATGCGGTCGAGGGTGGTAGCACGCTAGGCTTATAATGGGAACTGGCACTTAAGGATTGCTGCCGGAACACATTCGATGTTTGGCAATAGCTTTACTAGCTTGAGGTTGGTAGCTGGCCAGGTGGACACTAGATTGTGTTCTACCACCACGCGGGAGTTGGAGGTTTCCTAACGATGTTTTTCGTTTCATTCTAGGCCTAGCGTGCTTACTATCTTCGACCGCATCATCATTTACCAACAGGTGACATAGTTGTCAACTCTACTATATGATATATACCTCAGCTGCGAGAGCAACAAATTTATATTTATATAAGCATGCTACACCTTCGTCATCATCACATCGTCACTTTCCATCAGGTGAGATGGTGATCCAATGCTTGCTTATCTGCAATAAAAAAGAAGGCACGTAAAGTTAAGGTAAGTATCAATAAAAAAGAAGGCACGTAAAGTTAAGGTAAGTATCAATTTAAGATCGTTTAAAAAAACTAAAACAACCGGCCTCTATTAATTTTCAGAACCAAGTTTGAGGTATTTATCTCCATATCTCTGGAGATACTGAACATATATCGATTAAATGGGTTTTTTATACCCTTTTTTGATACCCTTTTAAACAAAAATATAATTTTCCAAATCGGTTCACTTGTCTTCGAGTAATCGGTGAACACTCATAAAAAAACTGACGAATTGAGAACTTCGAAATAGTTATCATAGATGGCGCCACCAATGCATAATTAGTAAAAAATGCAATCTATTAATTTTGTCGTCTCAATAGGATCGCACCGTGGCTTAGTTGGTCAGAGCTCGTGACCATGTTTCCCAGAAGGTGCAGGTTCGAATCCCGTCGGCACATTTTGGAAATTGTGTATAACAATGTACAAAAATATAAAGTGTGTAACACTTCAAGAAACTTAATATTAGAATAGAGAACCTCCTCCTGTCTTGTGAAATCAGTTAAAAGGGGTGTACTCACTATAACCTGGGCACCTGGATCAACCACCGTATGTGTGGCGAGTGCACATTGTTCTGCACGGCCCAGTTGGCCAGCTTGCTCCACTCGCTGTTGTTCTTGCAGTAGATAGAGATGCGAGGCTCCGAGTACGTGTATTTACCATCCTCCAGGTCTGCGCTCACCTCCTGACACAAATAGACGGGCCTCATGATGGACGGCGATCTAACACACTTCATCGTTTGATCTCGTGATGAATAACAACGATATAAAAAACAAGCGTACTACTATGGATTGTAAAACTGCGGTAGTAAACGCCGGAACACACCCACACGCACACACAACTCATACACACACACACACATGCCCACCCACGAACACACACACAAAGAATACAGCAAGATGGAATCGTGCTTTTTTTCTTGTCCATCGAGGTATATAAATGCATCGTAATACAAATGTTGATATATTAAAAAACGGGAATTATATTAAATGGGACCATCTGTGAAGGGTACCCCCTTTGAAACAAAAAAATATTTTCCAAATCGGTTCAGGCATCTTCGAGTAATCGGTGAACATACATTAAAAAAAATATTCCGACGAATTGAGAACCTCCTTTTTTGTGAAGTCGGTTCAATGACAGTGGTTTAGTGACAGCAGCTTTTGCTGCTGCCACTAAATCACCTGGAGAAATCCACGACTAAAACTTGGAAAAACTAAAAGCCCAATAAAGAAACTTCCATCAGGGTCCAGCATAATTTCACTTGAAGTAAATATATAACTAGCTTGAGTATCCTATATAATATATCCTATATACTAATATTATAAATCAAAATCATTCAATGTAACTAATCTTTCAAGTCATATGTATACACAATTCCAGGCGAATCAATAAGGTGAAAATTTGTGAGTGTGTAAGCATGTTTGTTACTTCATCACGCTAAAACTACTCAACAAATGGAGCTGAAATTTCGTATGTAGATAGCCTTAGACCCTGGAATAACATATAGGGTAGATAAAATCTAAAAATATTGGTGTAAAAACACCAATATTCCCCCGGGAACGATATTCACGCGGGTAAAAGCTAGTATTGAATATAACTTGAGCTCCAATTCAATAAGTTAAGTTCATAATTTTATTAAACGTATCGTGAGTATAATCCATTATTACTACTTAACCTGTAAACTACTCACGTTATAAGGTCGAAGTTGATATTTACGCGACCGGTTTCAGAGTGATCCGCACTCCTTCATCAACGGCGAGTACGTGTGCTTTCGGCTGGCACCACACGCGTACTGACCGGTCTGAAACCGGTCGCGTATATATCAACTTCGACCTTATCTCGTGAGTAGTTTACCGGTTAAATGGTAATAAGTTAAGTTCAGTTGTGTACCTTGATAATCCTTGCAAAGTAAGTCCCGTTCATATAGTTGTCAGTCTTCAGAAATACTTCCCTCAGCCTGCTTTCACCGACGGGGTTGTACTTTGCGTTGAATTTATCGAACCGGTGGAAGGTGTTGCGGTCCTGGAAATTGGGAATTTATCTGTTTTTTGAGGGCCCAGTGGTGTACCTTGTGGGAGAATGGTCAGCTTTGACGCCAGAGGTACCGAGTTCAATCCCGTGCACCAATGGATTTTTTTAAAGAAGTGTGCGCTTTTCACTGTAGTCCTCCGGTGAAGGAAAAATATCGTTAAGAAACCCCCAACCCTCGCATGGTGGTAGGCGCTAGTGTCCGCCTGGCCAACTACCACCATCAAGTTAGAAAATCTGTCGCTAAATATCTAATGTGTACCGGCAGCTTACCTTGAGAGCCAGTTCCCATTGTAGGCCTAGCGTGCTACCATCCTCGACCGCATTATTACTTACCAACAAACGCTAGATATTTAAAACATCTATTACCGATTTTATACTGTTTTCTATCCCGGGAAAATACATTGCTCACGTAAAATACTCGAAAGATAAATGCACGAGTATAATCTCAATGTCTCAGGTACTATATAGGTAGTAGGTACTACATACAGAGCGCCCCGATGGCGTATAGGGTAGATGGTTTGACCTCTAAGCGAGATGTTTCCGGTTCAAATCCAAGGTGTACGTCCCCTGGTAGCAGGAGCATATTATATCGATGTTCCGCCTGAATTGTTACCAAAACGTAGCTTACCATCAAGGAGAAAATCTGCCGCCATAACCTTACGGTGTTCCGACAGCATACAGCCCTTGAGAGTCAGAGTTTTCTAGGCCTAGCGTGTTCACCATCTTCCACCACCATATCATCGCTTACCACCAGGCGAGATAGTGGTCAAACGCTAGCCTTTATAGCGTTATATGATATTGAGGATAGGCTATTGGAAATGAGCACACAAGCAACGTTGGCGATGTCAACTGTTCACTATAAGGCCAGGCTAACTACGTAGTGGTAATTTTTAGGGTTCCGAACCCAAAGGGTACCGCTGTCCGTCTGTCTGTCTGTCTGTCTGTCTGTCTGTCTGTCTGTCTGTCTGTCTGTCTGTCTGTCTGTCTGTCTGTCTGTCTGTCTGTCTGTCTGTCTGTCTGTCTGTCTGTCTGTCTGTCTGTCTGTCTGTCTGTCTGTCTGTCTGTCTGTCTGTCTGTCTGTCTGTCTGTCTGTCTGTCTGTCTGTCTGTCTGTCTGTCTGTCTGTCTGTCTGTCTGTCTGTCTGTCTGTCTGTCTGTCTGTCTGTCTGTCTGTCTGTCTGTCTGTCTGTCTGTCTGTCTGTCTGTCTGTCTGTCTGTCTGTCTGTCTGTCTGTCTGTCTGTCTGTCTGTCTGTCTGTCTGTCTGTCTGTCTGTCTGTCTGTCTGTCTGTCTGTCTGTCTGTCTGTCTGTCTGTCTGTCTGTCTGTCTGTCTGTCTGTCTGTCTGTCTGTCTGTCTGTCTGTCTGTCTGTCTGTCTGTCTGTCTGTCTGTCTGTCTGTCTGTCTGTCTGTCTGTCTGTCTGTCTGTCTGTCTGTCTGTCTGTCTGTCTGTCTGTCTGTCTGTCTGTCTGTCTGTCTGTCTGTCTGTCTGTCTGTCTGTCTGTCTGTCTGTCTGTCTGTCTGTCTGTCTGTCTGTCTGTCTGTCTGTCTGTCTGTCTGTCTGTCTGTCTGTCTGTCTGTCTGTCTGTCTGTCTGTCTGTCTGTCTGTCTGTCTGTCTGTCTGTCTGTCTGTCTGTCTGTCTGTCTGTCTGTCTGTCTGTCTGTCTGTCTGTCTGTCTGTCTGTCTGTCTGTCTGTCTGTCTGTCTGTCTGTCTGTCTGTCTGTCTGTCTGTCTGTCTGTCTGTCTGTCTGTCTGTCTGTCTGTCTGTCTGTCTGTCTGTCTGTCTGTCTGTCTGTCTGTCTGTCTGTCTGTCTGTCTGTCTGTCTGTCTGTCTGTCTGTCTGTCTGTCTGTCTGTCTGTCTGTCTGTCTGTCTGTCTGTCTGTCTGTCTGTCTGTCTGTCTGTCTGTCTGTCTGTCTGTCTGTCTGTCTGTCTGTCTGTCTGTCTGTCTGTCTGTCTGTCTGTCTGTCTGTCTGTCTGTCTGTCTGTCTGTCTGTCTGTCTGTCTGTCTGTCTGTCTGTCTGTCTGTCTGTCTGTCTGTCTGTCTGTCTGTCTGTCTGTCTGTCTGTCTGTCTGTCTGTCTGTCTGTCTGTCTGTCTGTCTGTCTGTCTGTCTGTCTGTCTGTCTGTCTGTCTGTCTGTCTGTCTGTCTGTCTGTCTGTCTGTCTGTCTGTCTGTCTGTCTGTCTGTCTGTCTGTCTGTCTGTCTGTCTGTCTGTCTGTCTGTCTGTCTGTCTGTCTGTCTGTCTGTCTGTCTGTCTGTCTGTCTGTCTGTCTGTCTGTCTGTCCGTCTGTCACCAGGCTGTATCTCATGAACCGTGATAGTTAGACGGTTGAAATTTTCACAGATGATGTATTTCTGTTGCCGCTATAACAACAAATACTAAGAACAGAACAAAGTTAAAAATTAAAGAAAAGTTTTAAAAAAAGTTTTTAACTATAGCGCCGCGCCATCTAGATGATCATTAAAGATGGCGCTATCGTCTTTACCTTAATCTGAATCTAGGAAGCGGCTCCAACGATTAAATAAAATTTAGTATATATAAATCTACTAAATTTTATTACTATTTAGTATCGATAAATCGATCTAGCTAGGAATCATTTTCAGAAAATGTTGTTTTATTCGTGTTTTCAATAATCAACTTTATTGATAATCAACTTAAAATATGACTCTTCCCGACATCTATTGGCGAGTAGAAGTAGCTTTAGTGTTACTGTGTGGGTAAAGCAGTTAGTTGCTCTCAATAAAAAAAAATAGTATTATTATTCGTCAATAGATGTCGGGAAGAGTCATATTTGTCTGTTTAAGTGGCAAAAAATACCGAGCAAAGCTCGGTCAACCAGATATTTAATAATATTAATTACTACTATTACTATTACTACTATATAATACTATTCAACCTTTGTTTTAACGTTTACTTAGTTGGTGTTCGGTTTGAAACCCTCCGTGTGCGGGACAAAAGTCTAACTCGCACTTGGCCAGTTTTATTAATGTTATTTAAGGTTTGTATCTCACTGCGTGCACATCCAGGATATCCACGCTAAGATCATAGGCATCCAGCTTCAGCTCCTCGAACAGCGAGCGCAGGGTGATGGGCTTTCCGTCCTGCAGCGCTACCAAGTCCTCAGGGTACCGCCGCAGCGTGCGCTTGATGAACCGCAGTAGGTGCTTCTGGTTCATGCAAGACGCTGCGTGGATGTGGGTGTCTACTTTGCTACAATTAAAACATTACAGAAATAATTTAAATCGTCTGCAAAACGAAAAAAAATACCCTAATAATTTTCAGTACCAAGATGAGGTGTTTATCTCCTTATCTCTGGAGATACTGAACATATCTCGATGAAATTTAAATGGGTCCACCTGGGAAGTAAGTATACTTTTTGATACAAAAATATTTTTTTAAGATTCCGACGAATTGAGAAGCTTCTCCTTTTTGTGAAGTCGGTTATTAAGTAAGTTTTGTTGTCGGTTAAATATACTTAAGGCTTTATAAATTATAATACTCCCTTACCTTACTACCTTTTAGATACTTACCGTATATTGTAGAAGTCTCTGTGTGGTACAGCTTTCTGCAAAGCGAGCTCATGCAACTCATTCAGTAGGACGTGCATCTTGAACTTGGATGACAGGTAACTTAAACGGCGGTAGCAAAACGACTTCCTGAAAAAACTCAACAAATGTATCTACTCGTGGGAAGGTAGCCGTGAGATCAGCCTCCAAGCCTGCTATTCTAGTAGCGTCTCAATTTTTCACATAGACGTGTCAAGGTTTCTTGTAAATAAATAAAATTTTGAGAACCAACAATTATAGAACCCACAAGTCAACACGAAAATAGATAATGCAACCATCTATAACAGTATAGAGGTCGTAGGCAAATAGCTTATTACGCCGTTAAATAACAGCCTAGCCTCTTTACTAAACAGCGCCGTTCAACTAGATTCCTGAATGTATCATATATATATATATGCCTATACATTTATATCAGGTGACGCGCGACCGCTGCCGCGGCTCCCCTCCTCGCTACGCTCGGCGGCGCACGTCACGCGCGTCGCGCACACTGTTCCTAGTGTGTTGCCTCAGTGTCAGACTAAAGACATTATTTGAATGGCCCAAGCATTAGCCAGCTAATTTATTAAATGTTGTAACAAACGCTACGGCTGGATATCATTTAAGGACGTCGGATTGTACTTAACAGGACCAACCATCGCTAGTGGATAAGCTATACTAACAGCGGTCCATCTGCGACCATGTCCTCGAGCATGTTCATATCATCAGCAAACTGCTTGAAGGAGACCCTGTCGAAGGACATCCGTTCTCCTGCATCCAGGTCAGCCTTGTTCCTGTACAGTGCCACCACCCCGCCCTCCCAGCGGTACTGGTAGTGACGGTCCGGTGGTAAGGGGCAGGACCACGGGTCCGCGTATACCCCTGCAGATGATGGACTCATACTTATAAATATTAAACTACGGGATATAGAACTAGAACATTAATTTTATTTACCTCGACGTTTCGACCAAGTTGCATTGATCGTGGCCACGAGAAGACTGGAACCAGTCTTCTCTTCAATAGTCCATTTGAACACAGTCATAGTACAGTATTATTATCTGTTCTGTGACATAGTGTTATACAGTGTGGAAATTAAACTCAGGCCCTGGAGGGAAACTACTTTAAATCCTTAAGCTAGCTCATTTTACTTAAAGGAGATATTCCTTTATTTTTGAAAAGAAACAAATCTGCATTAAAAGATTTTTTTAAACTCGTTTGCTTCGCCCGGGACTCCAACCAACTAAAATTTAAAAAAAATAACACTCTTTATTTTAATATACTAATCGGTAGTATTAATATTCAGGATAAAGTTTCTCTAAAAAACATTAGGTCTTAAAAATAAAAATAATCGTTAAATCTAACATCAACTTTATTTTACTATCAATTTTGTAACACTTAAATTATTTAACTGATAAATTGTTCGAAATGAGCCCCGTCGTTCCGGCTACACAACATTAGTCGCCGTTGAAATTCATTTCTTGTAGCCTTCAGCAAAGTGTTGTGGTGTATGCCCCTAATAACATTTTCTATCGCAATCCTTAGCTCTTGAACGGTTTCATAGCAAGTTTCATAAACAACATTTTTTACATGACCCCATAAAAAGAAGTCCATGGGCGTCAGGTCTGGACTTCTTGCAGGCCATCTAATCGTCCCGTTTGTACCTATCCAGGCTCTCCACTGAACGCCTCGGATCATGTAAGAAGGAAATGTGCATAGAGGTATTACCACCATTGAACAATTTTCTTATCGAAGATTTCAACAAGGTACTTAACGATAAATTAGCAAGCGTGTACTTCATACGAAGTCTTTGAGTGTTGGAGAGATAACAGAACTGTTACGTGTCTTTTACTTGTTAAAAGTGAACAGTAACCAAACATTTTTTAGAGAAACTTTATCCTGAATATTAATACTACCGATTAGTATAATAAAATAAAGCGTGTTTATTTTTTTTAATTTTAGTTGGTTCGAGTCCCGGGCGAAGCAAGCGAGTTTTAAAAAATCTTTTAATGCAGATTTGTTTCTTTTCAAATATAAAGGAATGTCTCCTTTAAGTAAAATGAGCTAGCTTAAGGATTTAAAGTAGTTTCCCTCCAGGGCCTGAGTTTAATTTCCACACTGTATATTATGCATTGATCGTGGTCACGAGATGACTAGTTCCAGTCATTTTTTTTCTTCTATGACTGTGTTCATTTGGACTATTGACTATTATAATGGACTATTATGCACTGTTTACAAGCCTTCTGGCTAGCGTGAGAACAGCAGAAGTAACTTTCTTCTGCTCTGTTGTTTATAATAGTCTTAATAGCTGTGCTACGTGGCTTTGCTCGCCTTAAAAAGTATGCTATAGCCTATATAATCTATAATATTGGTTATCCGTCTGCAAAATTTCCGCGAAATCGGTCCAGCTGTTTGGCCTCGAGGAAGTACCAAAGAAACAAATATACACACTCGACTTTCGCATTTATAATATTGGTGTAGATGTTGATAATGGACTTTACAAGTAGGTTTACCTTTGTAGAGACGTCTTACTCTCGCATTCCACAAACGTGTACATCTCATACGACACTTTTTAACCGTTCTGTTTTCATTCAAGCAAACGCAAGTTCAAAATAATTGCGAATGACATTAGTTTTTTCACCACAAAGTTGTCATTCCTTTACATTTTTAAGCTGCGTTAGCGTGAATGAATACAGAAATTGGATTTTGTCTAGGGGCCCAGCGCAAGGTTTTGTAGAGTTCAAAGACGGCGGTAACCAGGGAGCCAACTTCTTGTTATTCCGTTATTACCTACTGAAAAAGATCGTTCAAAAAACTAAAAGAACCGACTTTAAATGCCGCGCTATTAATTTTCAGTACCACGTTTGAGGTGTTTATCTTCATATCTCTGGAGATATAATACTTATCAGATCTCGATGAAATTACAATGGTACCACCTTTGGGATATCTCCATTCCAACAAAACAAAAACAATCAAAGAATAGGATACTATGTAACTACGTCTCTAAAATATACAAAGTTAGAACTACCTGGTAAGAGTGGTACCAAGAGGTCTTCTTGACTTTCGATAGACAATTTTACGGAGTCATCTGGCTTCAGCATTTGGTTGGTGCTTTTAGGTCCTACTGAAACAAAGGGGCGTCTTTATCAGGAAACCTTTTTTGTAGGGTGCCCCTAGGTAGGGTTCCGTACCCAAAGGGTACCAAAGAAACCCTATTACTGAGACTTCGCTGTCCGTCCGTCTGTCCGCACTTTACAGGGCTGTAGCTGTACATACTTGAAATTTTAAATAATTGTTTTTCAGATCCCCATACAAAAAACGTGATTTTTGGCATTTTTTGCTTGATCTTAATGAATAATACGTTTATTACCAAAGAAAAACTAAACATGTTAATTGAGCTCTGAGTTCCACACTAGGTTAAAACCTGTTGTGGGACACAGTATTTCACGTAAAAACACCATTAGCTAATAAATCTTAAGAACCATAATAGATAGAGATTTGAAATCTTTACGAAGTTTAATACTCGGGCCGTTATGTATGATAACAAATACTAAAAACAGAATTAAATTAAAAATAAAAGGTGGCCCCCATACAAGAAACGTGTTTCTTCGGGCGTTTTGTGCTAGATCTTACAAACCGTAACAGATAGTGACTTTAAATTTGTTGTGTTGTTATAATGGTTGCTACATTTAACATTATAATAAATAAAATTAAAAATTAACGGGGGTCCCCATACAAAAAAAGCTTATTTTTCCGGCAAATGTTGATCAATTGGAACCCTACATGTGCGAGTCCGACTAGCACTTGGCCAGTTTATTACTTAGATACGAGAATTCGCTGTCCGTCCGTCCGTCCATCTGTCCGCCTTTCAGAGGGCTGTAACACCTAAGCGTAATAGTTAGATTCTTGAAGGTTAACAAAGTATGTAGGTTATGGCCGCTATAACAACAAATACTAAAACATAATAAAATTAAAAATTAAAGGGTCCCCCCTACATGAAATTTAGTTTTCCGGTATTTTTTGTTTAATGACTTCCGTAGTAGGTACTGCTTACTGCTTACTGCACAACAGTAGTCATTAAACAAAAATTAACTTATATTAAAATTTGGCACGGAACCCTGCGTGTGCGAGTCAGACTCGCATTTTGCCAGTTTATTTATGAATATAAAAGAATCAATAGAATTTCTCACCCAATCTTATGGCTGAGACTTGGGGACTAAATTCCACGTGATCGTGTCCTAACAATGAATCGGAGGAGCAGGATGCGATCTGAAGATATGTTTCTGCAGCAGTACCTAAAATCATAATGACTTAAATACTGAGACTGAGAAAAGAAAATCAGCAAACCTTAGGTACCACTAGGTAAACTAGGTAGGTATACAGTCCCACAAGTATAACTTGGCGATGGTGGTTTTTGGAAATAATTCCGCTCTCTTGAAACTGTGAGTTTGACGTTTGAGAGATTATAGATCCGCGACATTATTGTTGATATATCAGCTACATTAAAATAGTTCAGTAATGCCAAAAGTACCTAATTAAAAGTGGTTTAAGAGAAACTGTTATCAAAGTACATAGTAAAAGCACAGTGGCGCACAGCCGCGCCAAGTTATACTTGCCGGACTGTACTTTTGATTACGAAGACAGCATACGAACTAAAAAGATGAATCATCATCATCAGCCGGTGTCAGTCCACTGCTGGACGTAGGCCTCTCCCAAGACACGCCACTGAGCCCGATCTTCGGCTCTTCTTTTCCAGTCACTGCCCACCGCTTTGCGTATGTCGTCGCTCCACCTGGTCACAGGACGTCCTGCGCTTCGTTTGCCGATTCGCGGTCTCCACTCTAGGACAAGTCTACCCCAACGGTTATTAGTCCTGCGGCAGATATGACCAGCCCACTGCCACTTCAGTTTATTAATCCATTGAGCTAGGTCGATAACTTTAGTTCTTTATATATGAATAAATATTAATAATAATATTTATAACATATATCAATCTACATATTATCAACAGGCGCGGACTGTTTCCAATAAAGGCCAAAAACATGCAACTTTTAGCATCGGAGCCCGGCTATCTGTATAGTAGGTATGTAGCTAGGTATTCGGAAACTCGATTAGACGCTGAGTCGCCAAATCGAGATTCTGCATCGACGCAGTCGCAAAATCATTATTCGCACATTCTGAATGCATATTGTGTGTTTTAGCCCTAAGTATTTTTTTTGTTTGTTTCAAACTTAATGACATCTCTCAGTCACCGCCCTTCGGAGACTTTGTCACTTTACCACACTTACTTGTACTTACTATTATTTATTCTGTGCTACTAGACCAGCTGGTATGTCAGTTTTTGATTTTTTTTCAATTGCAATATTTTAAAATATGCAAATAAGTCCTATGTAAGTGCCAGTAATTTAGATACTGCGGGTGATGTTCATTTGACTGTATGTTTTTGTTAGTAAAACGAATAACTTCTTTTGTACGGTACGAATTATTATCATAATACCAGCAGCACTACAGGACTTATGCCTAATACTTAGTAAATATATTGTTGTCGTGATTGTTGTAAATAAATACTTGTAAATATTTTTACCAATAAATGAGTTTTTGAATATTGAGACCTTTCAACCAAAAGGCCTTACGTCAATACCACATAACAAATATGTACTTGTGTAAACAATACTCTCAATTTTCTGTGCTTATACTCTAGGTATTAGTACTAACTGTCCAAATGCAGCAGCCCTTTACTGAATAAAGTAGACTGCTCGCCCTTGGTCGGCATGCGGTGGGACGTCTCGTGGGAAGTGAGGAACTCCTCCAGAGTGGTGGAGAAGGATTGTGAGGAGGTCGACATGTACCGACGACGCAGCAATAGACCCTCAACCAGGATGCTAGACGCTCTGATCAGATCTTCCATGGGGACCTGGCAGGTTACGTTATTTTAGGGAAGAAATAAAAAAGCGAGGTGGCGGGATGAGGTTAAAGATTTCATCAGAACATTCCCCGTTATAGTATCGGTAGATAGAAGAGGCTAAGTGAGCCAATATCTCGTCGTAATGCTAGTGGCTCTAACTTACCAGCTCTCACTTGACACAGCCACAGACATACATTGACACAGAATAACGGCTACTCTCAGCTCATCATCATCAGCCTATATTAGTCCACTGCTGGTCATAGGCCTCTCCAATTTCTCGCCACTGAGCACGATTTTCAGCTACTCTCATCCAGCTCTCTCCAGCCGCCTTGCGAAGATCATCGCTCCACCCTATCTGAGGGCGTCGTACACTACGTTTGCCGATTCGCGGTCTCCACTCAAGAAGTTGTTTACCCCAACAGTTGTCGGTTCTTCGGCACATAGGGATGTTTGGGAGTACAAAACCACTCTCAGCTCATTCTCCAGGAACTCTTTGGTACTTGATCAACGTGCCTAAAACCTACATAGATGTATAATGAACCTCCTTACACCACTAGTATGAATGCCTTGCACCGAGACTCGCTGAAAAGGCACCTTTTCTGTAGGGGAGTCTCCTGGACTTCGCACGAACAACTTGGCACGCCCGTCGGAAAACCGCTTCTGTTGTTGTAAACTACACGGGACAAAACTTTGCAGTCAAATAAGGGTATACGTTAAACATTGTAACATTTATGAAAAAAAGATCACAGTGTTTTTTAGACCCAAAAAAGTGACATTCGCTTATAATTGAATATTTCTCTCAAACTCAAGAGTGCATTAAAAATACAAGAGTAGAAACTCCCAGATGTCAATTTTTTCAATCAATCAATCAAAATTATTTATTTGCGAACATAGGTATATAGTGTTAGCACAATAAAATTTTTAGTAACCGCTACATTCTGCCATTTGGCGTGCAAATATAAAAAGTATTACAATAATAATAATTTACAATAATTAAAATAGTAATAATACAATTAAATTTCAAATTAAAGATTTATCATTTAAAAATTCTTGCACCGTATAGTATGCCTTGCTAATTAAAACATTATTTAATTTATTTTTGAACACATGAATATTCGATATGTCTCTGATTGATGCAGGCAGCTTGTTATATAAAGTGGGAGCCATGTTGAGAATATTGTTTTTAAATAGTGTTGTCTGAGAGCCAGGATGACGTAATTTAGCTTCTCGTCGCGATCCTGCGGGATATTTTTCATAAAGATGAATATTTTTTTGAACAAAAAGAATGGACTCACATATGTAGAGACTTGGCAAAGTTAATATTTTTAATTTTTTAAAATATTGTTTACAAAAGTCAGTTTTTTGTAAACTACACATCGCCCGAATGCATCTCTTTTGCGCTTTAAATAGCGTAATCTTGTCAGTTGAATTGCCCCAAAATATGACGCCATATCTTAATAATGAGGCTATATATCCGTGGTAGGCTGTGAGTAATGTCGTTTCATTGGAAATTTTTTTAAGTTTATAAAGAGCATATGAGAATTGCGTCAGTCGATTAGTTAATGTCTCTATGTGTTTTTTCCAAGTCATCTTATTATCTATGTATAACCCTAAGAATTTAGTACAGTCAATTTCCTCTATAGATTTACCTTCATAGTTTACGTCAAGATTGTGCAGCTTATTCGGTCTTTGTCTAAAATTAATTATGTTAGTCTTATTTATATTAACTTTTAAATTATTCATGTCTAACCATTTAATTATAGATGTCAATGTATTGTTAATGTCAATGTTTAGCTGTGGGAGATTTTGTTTATCACCCTTAAATAATACCGTACTGTCAACAGCGAATAGAGTCATTGAATGCTTCGTAATTTTTGGCAAGTCATTTATGTATATGAGAAAGAGTAGCGGTCCCAGTATGCTACCTTGAGGAACCCCAGAACGTAGCGTCCTCGACTGAGATGAGAAGATTTTATCAATTTTGCTTCTAAGACATATGCGATTTATCTGGATCACTTGGATCCTGTTACTCAGATATGACTCTATAAGCTGATTGGCTTTACCTCTAATCCCATATAAATGGAGCTTTTGGAGTAATATGGTGTGATTAACGTGATCGAATGCCTTCGACATATCCATAAATAATGCTACCGTTGGTATTCTTTTGTCCATATTTTCCAATACACAATTTAAAAAGTTGTAGATTGCCATATTTATGTTTCTGTTTTTTCTAAAACCGTATTGGTTTGGACATAGCAGATTTTGGTCTTCAAGATAAGAGTATATTTTGTTGTATATAACTTTTTCAATATTTTTTGAAAATATGGGAATTAGAGCTATAGGCCTATAATTGCTTAGTATATCTTTTTCCCCGTTTTTGTGTAATGGCTTCATAATCGACATTTTTAGTTTCTCTGGAAATACGCCCTCTTACAGAAACATATTTATTAAATGACTTAGTACTGGGGAGATTATGGTTGAGACACTTTTAATAGCTTTAGTTGTTATATCGTCATAGCCAACGCTGTCAGTATTTTTCAGTTCAATAATTATATTAAAGATGTCAAATGGAATTGTAGGTGTCATATAAAGTGAATTAGATTTGTCATTATTTATTAATTTACAGTTATAATTATTGCATGTCTCGTTTTGATCAACAATGTCAATAAAGAAGTCATTAAATTTCTGGGCAATGTCACCAGGATCTGTAATAATGTTATTGTTTACTTTTATTTTTTGTATTTTTTCTTTTGGGTAATTAATTTTCGTGTTATTAATGATGTTCCATGTAGCTTTAGATTTATTTTTAGCACTTTCGATATAATAGTCATTTTGTGATTTCTGAGTTAGATTTATTATTTTTCTAAATCGTCTTGTGTATTCCTTAAAACGTGCCTTATTGTTTTTGTTAGGATTGCGTCTGTAATTCCAAAGCATTTCTCTTTTCTTCTTACAGCACAGTCGTAACCCTTTAGAAATCCACTTTGGGCGTTTAGTCATTAGCATTTTAATTCTTAATTTAGGGAAACAAAGGCGGTAAATCAAGATAAACATTTCATAAAAGTTGTTAAATGCTTCATTAGGTTCATGACAATCATAAACATCAGAAAAACTAATCATACTCAGATAATATTTAAATATTTCTAGATTTTCTTTAGAGTAGTCACGTCTTTCAGTATACCAATATTTGAGAGTGCAACTTTTTTTTACCGGTACTGTCAAAATTTGTGCAGTGTGATCAGAAAGTGCTAATTCAGCGATTTCTCCTCTACATCCTCGGATGTTATGAATGATGTTATCAATACAGGTCTTACTTTTTATTCGTGTAGCTTCTTTAAATTCGAATTTCATGTTATGTGCAAGTAATATATTTCCAAATTCATTAACTAATTTGCTCTTTTTTAATACGTCAATATTAAAATCACCACAAACTATTACTTTTGATTTTGATTTCAGAGATAGTTGTTTTAATATATTATTTAATATACTAAAAAATATCTGGGTTTTTTGTGATAGGTTATTAGGGGGCCGATAAATACAAACTATAATAATTTTGTGGGAGAGCAATTCAATTGCAGAAGTTTCAATTATGTTCTGAACTGATAGTTTTACGATGCTGTTTAAGTTTTTAAAATCATAACCATTTCTGACAAGAATGCAAGATCCACCGTGTCTATTTTCTCTACAAAAATGAGAAGCTAGTTGAAAGTTCGCTATGTTTAGCCTCCCTAAGTCACTCAGAGTCATATTGTGTTCTGTGAAACATAGTATATCCATATTTTTGTTTTTGTTTAGATATTCATCAAGGCATACCATTAACAAATCCGATTTATTTATAAGTCCATTAATATTTTGGTGGAAAACATTAATAGTATTAATTACGAAATAAATTATTTGGTGCATTTACTTGATTTATCATGTTATTATTGCTCGAATCGTTGTTATATTTGTTCTCAGTGATGATGTCACTATCATTAGTTTGAGTGCTGACACTCACGACTGTCTTTATGATCGAAGTTAGTTTTGTCCGGCTTAGTCGTTTCCTAAACAGTTTTAATCTAGTTTGATAGTCAATACGCAATATTTCTCTATGGAGCGATCGACTTATATTCAGGACAAACATCCGGCGTTGTGGCATTCTTCTCTCGTAGTTCATATCCATGAAAGTGACATGATTAAACTTGCTGCATATGTATCTTATCTCATAGTTGAGCTTGTTTTCTCGATTTTGTATACTTAATTTTTTTTTAATCTTAAAGATTTTGTGACCGTGAAACGTGATTTTATATGCGCCTAGTATTATGTCATAACCCTTGTAATACAAACAAAACTCAATTGTATATAGTTATTTACGAATTATTTTCAGTATTTTTACCTCAATGTCACAAATTCTTTAAACTTAAAAAAAAAAAAAAAGTATACAAAGTTGACATCTGGGAGTTCTACTCCTGTATTTTTAATGCACTTATGAATAGGAATATTCAGTGAAAAGCGAATGTCACTTTTTTGGGTCTAAAAACACTGTGAAGATGTAGTAAATATATACCTACTAATTAAAAGTATATCTACGTCACTCATACTACAATCATTGAACATCAAGTAGCACGAAGCTTTGAAAAAAATTAAGCATTTGTCAATATTTGTTGTTTTCGAGGTCTTATAATAATCTCCTGATATAATACGATCCATAAAACTATGTGCTTCTAGCAGCGCCTAACGGTTTCACCCGCGTGGTTCTCGTTCCCGTGATAATACGGGGATTAAATATAACTTATGTTACTGGCTGATAAAATGTAGCTTTCCATTAGTGAAAGAATTTTTTAAATCGGTTCGGTAGTTTTTGATTTGCACGTTGTTCGAGCACGTTGTTACAGTTACTAAAGCTGCGCTAGCTCAATCTCTTTTACTTCCTATCCTTGACTATGCCGACGCCAGTTACCTTGATCTCAGGGAGGATCAGCTAAATAAGCTTGAGCGACTACAAAACTTCTGCATTCGATTTATTTTCGGTCTTCGAAAATTTGATCATGTCTCAGAATTTCGCGCAAAGCTCAAGTGGCTTCCCATTCGTCTTCGCCGGAATACTCATATTCTTTCGTTTCTCTATGGAATTTTGTTCAACCCCTCGACTCCTCCTTATCTAAAAGCTCGATTCCATTTTCTTTCTTCCTCTAACTCCCTTTCCCTAAGGTCATCAGAGAACATGCTCCTCGACACCCCGGCTCATAGTACGAATTTTTATGACTCATCATTCACTGTCCAAGCCGTGCGCCTGTGGAATGAACTACCTATTGTTATAAGACGTGCACAATCCATAGATAGTTTCAAAGAACAAGTTCGCAAATTCTATCTCTCTTCTGTCAGATAACTTTTCCTATCATTTCGCAACAAATATATTATGTATGTATATAAGTGTATTGATTATGTATATGTAAGTTTATGATGTGCATATGTATTCGTATATAATATTATTATATGTAACGTTTTTATGTAGTCTATAAATATAATCATTCTAAGTAAAATGTTTAAAATACACACCACCGTCCTTGTTCTATCTATAATGTTATGTCCATCCAAAGGTTGTCTGGAAGAAATCGCTTTTAGCGATAAGACCGCCCATTGTACCTAGTATTAGTTAGTTAAGTCCTATTCAGTATGTATTTTCTAAATTGGTGTCAATAAAGAGTATTTGTATTGTATTGTATTGTATTGTTGTTCCGGAACCGATTGCCGTAGATGGAATCCCACTCGAAGTTGTCACACAGTATGTTTACCTAGGGCAAACGCTCCAACTAGGCAAACACAACTTTGAAAAGGAAATCCAGAGAAGAGTTCAGCTGGGCTTGGCAGCATTTGGAAAATTCCGTCGAGTCTTCTCGTCGCCTATACCACAGTGCCTAAAGACAAAAGTCTTTAATGTGCGTCCTACCTGTCATGACATACGGAGCCGAGACGTGGACACTCACGGTTCGACTAGTCCACCAGTTTAAAGTCGCTCAGCGAGCTATGGAAAGAGCTATGCTCGGTGTTTCTCTGCGGGATCGAACCCAGAACGAAGTAATTCGGCAGAGAACTTAAAAGTGACCGACATAGCTCAGCGATTTAGCAAACTGAAGTGGCAATAGGCTGCTCATATCTGCCGTAGGACCGAGAACCGTTGGTGTGCGGGTCGGAACACCTCCTCGTGGTGTACCCTGGGTATCGGCCGACAACTTTTCCTAGTCTACTGGGTTAAGTTGTCGACCGATAGCGAAGTTCCGACGTGAGGGGCTCTTCCGCTTGTCCCTCTGATACTTAGCAGAGGGCACAGTGTGACGGGGCAGGGCGGGCTCGGTGGTGAGAGCCGCCCGGTGGTGGGTCTGAGCATAATGCTCAGACTAAGTGGCGGGGCCGGTAACGGCTGCAAGAGGGCTGCTCGCATGCCTTTGACATGTGAGCCAGACGGTGGACGGTGTGCGAATAGGGGCAGTTGCCTTTCGCACACCTGTCATGTGAGGCATAGAGGGTGTGGTGATTTTAGGAGATGTGATTGATTTTGATTGTGATTGATTGATTGATGTGTATTTTAGGTGATTTTACGAGCCACACTCCTCTTAAGCTGTGGGTCCGACATGCTCGGGCCGAGTGGTGGGGCCGGTGACGGTCGTGAGTGGAGTCTCGTATGCCACTGGCACTGGCATGCGAGTCGAACAGCGGACGGTGTGTGAGTAGGGGTATTTGCTCTTCGCACACCTGTCATCAGAGGGACGGAGGGTGTGGTAAGTTTGACGGGAAGACGAGCCACACTCCTCTGTCATTGTGGGGTAACTGTTGGAGAGTCGGGGGACTCTCCAACGGCTTGCACTCCCCACATGACGGTTGAGGGTTGACTTTGTTGAGCAAGGTCAGCCCTCCGCAGCGGCAGAGGCCCATTTGCGTCTGCCACCGGGGCAAGTTGGTTAGCTAGCGCAACCCTATCTTGCCCCACCACGGTGGATGACGGCTCACCCCAGGTTTTTAAAGCGGTATCCTGCCTTTCAGGCAGCGAGTCCCACATAATCATCTCGCTGGTTCTAGAGTGGAGACCGCGAATCGGCAAACGTAGAGTTGGACGCCCTGTGACTAGGTGGAGCGACGACATTCGCAAAGCGGTGGGCAGTGACTGGAAGCAAAGAGCCGTAGACCGGGCTCAGTGGTGTGTCTTGGGGGAGGCCTACGTCCTGCAGTGGACTGATACCGGTGTGGCGACCTTACGCCAACCTTAAACTCTTTTGATAGTTTTAATCTTGGTGGTCAATCTTTTTGAATTATGTTTTATGTTCAAAATCGATCACCAATGACAGAAGAGTTTTGACAACAAAAATTTTCATTATAGAATAATATATTTTTCCTCAAACTGGAATGCTTTAAAAATATAATAAAATATTAAGAAGTGTTGCGTGTTCTCAGCATGTAAAGTTGTTGAGGTATGTCGACTGTATTATTATTATATTATACTCCAGGCGTTATTATTACGCGCTGCCTAATCAAATGTGTTGATCGGTCCACTTCTGAGTAAAGGACCGCGCCCCAAAAGCTAAGTACACTTTCCTTATTAAATCTGTAAGAGGACCCCGCTCTGTTCTCCACCGGCTTTTACGCACCAGTCGTAAAACGCCGGAACTGCAAGTGCCATCCCATTCCTGTCTCAGTATCTAAGCAGCAGTCGATAGGGTTGGCACACGTAAAAGTAACTGGGATTATCCCGGGAAATTTCCCGGAGGTCCCAAATTGGTGACCAGCGACGGAGAGCTGAACAGTGCAGAGCTGCAACTAGACGACAGGAGCCTAGAAGATTCCGTCGTCTTACCTCTTTTATTTTGTGAAGGTGTCAAATTACCCAACTTACTAAAGATTCGTCAGTTCCTGTCCCGGATTGTCGCAAACGACATCCCGAGGTCCCTGTTTTTTAAGCGGACGCTGCCGGCGCATTCTTTTTAAGCGGCGAAATTAATTATGTGTTTTTAGCATTTTTGTTTTTCTATATCGTAGTTAGGCTATGCCTACAGGTGTAGATCGCCGTACACGATCATTCTAGCCCAGAATAGCCTTGTAGAACCTAGAAAGGAATAAAAATTAATTTCCTTTGTTTTTTTTTCCGCTTGTCATTGTGCAATTGTTTTCTGTGCTCTAAAATTTTTCAGATTGGCACCTTCTAGAAGCTTTTTCTTCCGGACGTGCAGTTGAAATATAGAACGTGCGGACAATGACGCAATTCGATGCCCAGGTGTCCGGACAGATTCCGGACGGCGGGAGGCATTTCGAGGCGGACAATAATCAGAATGGTCAAGTATCCTTGGAACAGGTGAGTATTTTACCACGCTGTTGCACAGTTTGATGTCAGTTGTGCCAGGGAGGTCGAAGCATTGACTATTCGACCCCTGCCGATTCCCCGTACACTAAGTTAAAACAAGCTATTGTCTCGAGTTTCTCGCAATCGTATGAGGAAAACATCAGACAATTATTAGGTGGCGAGACAATCGGTGACAGGAAGCCGTCCTCGTTTTTACGACATTTGAGGACGCTCGCGAATAAAAACTTTCCGGAGGAGGTTCTCAAATTGATTTGGCTTAGACAACTTCCTCTGCAAATCCAAATTGTTTTAGAGGCGCAGCCATTGCAAGAATTAAATATAACAGCATTATTAGCGGATCGCTTATTTGAAATTATATCGCAAGATCCGTCGCAGTCTTGCAGTGTGCGTACAGCTGAACCGTCCAACCCTTCCGAGATTTCGGAATTGGACGAAGTTAGAAGCCAGCTTTCCACGCTGGCAGGGATGGTTGCATCGGCCATGGATAGTAGTTCTCAAGATGTCCGGTCGCTTAATAAGAATCATTCCTGTAACAAACAAAATTGCGGCCGAAGTCGTAATAATAATAATAGTAGGTCGCGTGTTAAAAATCAGAATTTGTGCTGGTACCATAATCGTTTTGCCGGTAGGGCTTCGAAGAGCGTTCGGCCCTGCAATTGGAAGGCAGCAAAATCTGGGCAACGCATACCGCGGTCGGTAGCAACTATGAGCGACCGCGGATTTAAAAGTCGTAGGTTGTTCGTTAGTGATCGTGCAACTAAAATATTTTTTTTAGTAGATACAGGTTCGGATATCGGCTGTTTCCCGCGAAGCTTAGTAAAGGGTCGTTTAGGGGAGAGCGGGTTCGAGTTGTTTGCCGCAAACCAGTCATCTATTAAAACCTACGGCACAACCACTCTTCATTTAGACCTCGGTTTAAGAAGGGAGTTCACTTGGAACTTTGTAATCGCAGATGTTAGCACCCTAATTATTGGCTCAGACTTTTTGAGCCACTATAATTTGTTACCCGACTGCCGTCGACAACGGATAATCGATGGGGTTACCAAACTGAACGTTGTAGCAACTGCAGCAAACGTTGCACAGTCCAGTGTTCGGGCCATCGTACTCCCGAGTAACAGTTATACGGATTTGCTTTCAGATTTTCCCGATATTACGCGCCCACCAGGTATTGATAGGGTAGTCAGGCATTCGACTAGGCACCACATCGAAACAACAGGGACCACCCATTTAGTGCAGACCACGACGGCTGGCCCCCGATTAACTTCGTGTGGCGCAGCAAGAGTACGACGCAATGGTTCGAGCTGGTACAGCTAGGCCTTCGGATAGTCCTTGGCAGCACCCTTGCGCCTTGTTTCTAAAAAGGATTCAATCTGGCGTCCGTGTGGCGATTAACGGATATTGAACGCGCGAACTATCCCGGATAGATATCCGGTTAGGCATATCGGTGATTTTGCTAGCAACTTACCTAAGTCAACGGTATTTACGACCGTAGATTTGGTTAAAGCTTACAATCAAATTCCCGTGTTTAAATGGGATATTTGCAATAACACCGTTCGGGTTATTCGAATTTCCCTACATGACATTCGGTTTACGAAATGCAGGTCAGACTTTTCAACGATTTATCGACGAAGTCGTGCGAGGCCTCGATTTCTGTTACGCATACGTTGATGACATTTTGGTACATTCCGTGGATAAGCCGAGTCATGCGGAACACCTCAAAATACTGTTCGGTAGGTTACGACAGTTCGGTGTTGTTATTAACCCGGCAAAGTGCGTTTTTGGTACATCTGAGGTTACCTTTTTAGGTTATCAGATCAATGCAAAAGGCACAAAGCCACCTAACAAGCGAATACAAGCGCTCGCAGAGTTCCCGCCTCCTAAACCTGTGCAGGCAATGCGACGTTTTTTAGGCATGTTAAATTTCTACCGCAGATTTTTACCCGGTGCAGCAAAATATCAGGCACCTCTGGTTGATGGGATTTCATCCACTCAAGGGAAAGGTACACAACCATTCCCTTGGACGGATGACTTAGAAAAGACTACATAGCTTGTAGGGATAGCCTCACAACAGTTACCTTGTTGTCACATCCTGATAGTAACGCGCAGTTAGGTTTATTTACCGACGCGTCAGGTACTCATGTAGGCTCGTGTTTACAACAACGTAAGAGCGAGAATGAGAGTTGGCATCCCTTAGCCTTTTTCAGTAAAAAATTAACAGAAAAGCAGAAGGAGTGGCCCGCTTATTATAGGGAACTTCTAGCTGTTTATGAGAGTGTTCAGCATTTCAGACATTTCTTGGAAGCGCAACATGTGACCATTTTTACGGATCACAAACCTCTAATTTTCGCGTTTAAACAGCGAAAAGTTACCACCGGTTCAATTAAACCAGTTGAGTTTCATTAGCCAATTTACCACTGATTTCGTGTACGTTAAAGGCGACGACAATGTAGTGGCAGATGCGATGTCGCGCATAGAGGCAATTTCTCTCACAGACGACTACGCTGCTCTGGCTGAAGCTCAGAAGGTGGACGAGGAACTTGTTACGTTGCGAGCAGATTCTTCCTTGAAATTAGAATCTGTTCCTATTCCAGGAACGGATATTTCTGTAATATGCGATGTATCAACGGGGAAACCGAGACCGTATTTACCCGCATCCTTTCGACGGCCTGTATTTCTCAGATTGCACAATCTCAGCCACGCGCACTAGCGCACGCCTGGTCGCAGATCGTTACATCTGGCCGTTACTTAGGAAAGATTGTATGTCTTGGGCACGTTGTTGTGTCTCATGCCAGCGTAGCAAAATTACCAGGCATGCTTCATCTCCGTTAGGCAATTTTGCCAGCACAAGTTCTCGTTTCTCGTTCAGCAGGTACATTTAGACATAATCGGACCGATGCCGCATTCAAACGGTTTTACGTACTGCCTCACCGCAATCGATAGATTTACGAGGTGGGCAGAGGCATGGCCGATGTCGTGTATCACTGCTGAAGAGGTAGCAAATACCTTTGTCAACGGGTGGATTTTGCGATTTGGTGTACCACTCGTTGTCACTACTGACCAAGGCAGACAGTTTGAGTCTACCTTGTTTAATGAGTTGTTACAGTTTTGCGCAACTAAGCGAATTAGGACAACCAGTTATCATCTGCAAGATAATGGGATGGTAGAACGTTTACACAGACAGCTTAAGGCTGCTTTAATGTGCCATGCAGAGACATGGAGTTAAGCCTTACCGCTGGTTCTGTTAGGTATTAGAACAACACTCAAGGAAGACTTGAAATGTTCTGCTGCCGAGTTATTATATGGAGAGCCTTTAAAACTTCCAGGGGATTTCGTGGTACCATCCTTGCCAACCAGTGATAGTAGTGCGCATAATTTTTTGGCACAGCTACGTAAGGTTGTGGCAGATCTTCGACCAATTCCTGCGTCTCGGCATTCGTCTCCTTCAGTTTTCACTTTTAAAGAGATGTCGACCACTACGCACGTGTTTTTACGAGACGATACGGTCCGAAGTTCTCTTCAGCCACCCTATACTGGACCATATAAGGTCATCAGTAGAGGGGCAAAAACCGTCACGATTGATGTGGGGGGAAAAGTGTAGGAGGTAAGTGTGGACAGAGTTAAACCAGCACATCTCGAGGCTGAGGATGATCAGGAATCGACCTCAGTGCAACCAGGCAGCAACCCATTGGACGCACCTCTCACGGTGCCTGTTCCTCCGGTCGGAAATTTAATTCCATTGCCTGCCTCGAAGGAGTCTCCTCCACCAGCCTTGGATCCTGTCGTTTCGACGCGTTCTGGACGTCGAGTCAAATTTAGGGATGTTTTGGATCTGTGAATCCTTAGTCCCGAGATAATTTGAGTTTGAGTTAATGTAAATTGTTATTTTGTATAATTTGGTTGACCTGACGTCCCGAATTTCAACTTCCTCTATGGTCATCTCAGATTTGTTTGATTCTGAATGACTATGGGACAATTGGTGCATCCTTCCGTTCACGGGCGGTCCCCCTTTTTGGTGGGGATGTTCGTCTTCGTGGGGGGGTGATGTGGCGACCTTACGCCAACCTTAAACTCTTTTGATAGTTTTAATCTTGGTGGTTAATCTTTTTGAATTATGTTTTATGTTCAAAATCGATCACCAATGACAGAAGAGTTTTGACAACAAAAATTTTCATTATAGAATAATATATTTTTCCTCAAACTGGAATGCTTTAAAAATATAATAAAATATTAAGAAGTGTTGCGTGTTCTCAGCATGTAAAGTTGTTGAGGTATGTCGACTGTATTATTATTATATTATACTCCAGGCGTTATTATTACGCGCTGCCTAATCAAATGTGTTGATCGGTCCAATTCTGAGTAAAAGACCGCGCCCCAAAAGCTAAGTACACTTTCCTTATTAAATCTGTAAGAGTACCCCGCTCTGTTCTCCACCGGCTTTTACGCACCAGTCGTAAAACGCCGGAACTGCAAGTGCCATCCCATTCCTGTCTCAGTATCTAAGCAGCAGTCGATAGGGTTGGCACACGTAAAAGTAACTGGGATTATCCCGGGAAATTTCCCGGAGGTCCCAAACCGATTATGATGAATGATGATGAAACAAACAATCAAATCTTTCCTCTTTATAATATTAGTTTAGATTTAGATAATCTGAATTAACGATACTTTTTACCTCAGTAAATGTAAGCAGGTGAAGTCGCGGCTACATACTTAACTAGTAAATACTAATAATACTGATATTAACATGAAATGATACTAACCGCATTTTACTCGCACCATTGGTCACTAATTTTTGACCTCTTGGCTTGGCCATTTTAAGAGATAGTTTTGGATTTGATTTTGGTATGTTCGAATTGAGGGGATAACGCGGACTGGGGTTAAGTTTGTGATCAATTGATGATTGATCTGAATTTGAATCTTGTTGATTAGGATTATTTAGTGGAGCCATTTTTGTAGACGATTTTAATTTATTATGTATGGTATTTGGTGTTTTAATGTTTATGTTTATGTTAATGTTTATGTTAATGTTTATGTTTTATGCTGGATTACTTTATTCCATATCTTTACTGATATCTTTCGTTATTAATTCAAGTAGTTACAGCTTTACTTGTTATGAAGTGTACACGTAATTTAAATTAATCTTTATTCATTGCAGAGAGGAGATCGTAGGGGGGAAAAATTACTCTTTGGGGGAAGCTATGTTTTTATAGGTGAATATCGTAATTATTTGTTTATTTTCATTTGTTGCATGATTTTTGATTACTTTAGATTATTGACTAAATAACTCAAAAACCGTGTCAAAAACTTTCAGACATGAGAAATGATGACTCAGTGACAATGACACCAATGCCACGATTGACACCGTATCTTTGCAGAATTGAATGTATCCTTTTTCGGTATATGGGCACGGCGGAAGTACCTCTGCCTATTGAGCAAATAAAATTAACATAACCACGACTGTTAGTACCGTCCATTCAGGGCATAAAAAAATGATTTTCTGTGATTCAGGGTAAGTGGTAAGTCTCTTCTTTACAACCACCGACGCAAAAACTACGGGGAGTGTGTCTGTCTGTGGCATCCTAGCTCCCGAACGGATTAAACCGATTTTAATTTTGTTTTTTTTTTAGTTTGAAAGGTGAATTAGTCGGGAGTGTTCTTAGGTTTGATTCATGAAAATTAGTTCAGCCGTTTGAAGACTATTAACATTTTTCTAGATAATGATGCTATGAAATAAATATTTTGTAGGCCTGTTATATTCGAAATTTGGTATCCTCTTACTTCAACGATATTGTAAGAACATGGTAGCATTGACTTGATGCTGGGACAACTCCTGGAATCTACAGAATACTCTACTCTTCACAAATTTACAGCAGAGATGTCAAATTTGGGCACATTAGAATGGTCTAAATGATCAGATTATATAAAGATCAGTCCAGGGCAGTTTATTTTTTTATTTTTTTTAAATTTAAATATTATATAATTATTCATTGCACAGTGTATTTTGCACTTAGAACTCGGATGACGCTGCTTATTTCATAAATATACATTGTTGTCAAGAACCTAACACAGTAAACTGACACCGCCGCCCATTGACATCATTAGAAATAATTTGTTAGTCTTAAGTTGTATCCTTTCTGTAAGTGGTGTTCAATTAAGAGTTATCTATCTATCTACATGGCACTTGACAGTACATTAAGGTACTTTGATGTACTGTGAAATAATAATATGACTTAGTAGGATTGTTAGCTAAGATTTGTGTAGCCCTTTTCTTGCATAATGGCCAATAATGACTCAACGGTGGATCCAGGGTTCATGGGGGTCATGACCCCCTTCCCCCCCCCCCTGAGCTGGTTCCAGGACTTAGGTGGACCACTAATTTAACATAATGATTTTTTATCTATATATGTTGTCACCATACAGATTTTATGTAACTACGTACCTTCAATATGATGGCAAACGTTTGGACCCCCCCCCCCCCTCCACCGACTATGTGACCCCCTCCTGGCGCCAATCCACCCTTGTAATGACCCCAAAATACCCTCTGAGATCTCCTCAGCATGGCAATGGTTTTCTCCATCAGGGTCTCCTCCCAAAATGGGGCTCCAAACAGGGCCATGGAGCGCACCACCCCCATATAGAGGCGGCAAGTACTCGCCTCAGGCCCCCTAAGGGTGGGCAACAATAGCATTAAAGCAGCCCCCACACCAATCAGTCGAGGAGAGCGATGATTAGCTTGACGTGCTCGTGAAAGCTGGGTCAGTGTAGCCCTGCCCCAATGCCTAAATAAATCTCTGGAGGAATCTCAAAAATAAAACCAAATATTCAAGATAATATGTTTATATTGTATAGGTAAAAAGTAAAATATTTCAGTACAGAATCGTGTAATAGGTAGGTCTTCTTAATTGGTACGTGTAATATAAATCATCCAGCATTTAAATGAAAAGGTAGGTAGTTCATTAATTATATTTCTATCTTACCTAATAAAGGGTCACATTCTTATGAATAGATAATTAATTACGTATTAATAAAATTAAAAGAAGTCTACTTAAATCGAAGGAAACAAGTTATACAGAACAAAGGGTAAATACACAGTAAAAACTTTTTGGTAAATAACTAGTTATCTGGTGCATTATTTTTGAAGTGAAACTTCTTTAGGCCCACTAGAATAAAATTTAACGGATGTGACGTAGCGTCATGGTCCGAATGAACGGAAGTGACGTAAGCATCATGATATACTTTATATTTATAAACTCCCTCTATTGTAGAACGGCGTAACTACGAAAACGTATTCGCTATCATTCGGGAATTCCTCCCTCTAACAGATGTAGTTGTACAAAACATTCTGTGAAGGAAGTTTCACTCCTAACGCGTACCTTTCTACGCACTTTTTTTAGGGTTCCGTACCCAAAGGGTAAAACGGGACCCTATTACTAAGACTCCGCTGTCCGTCTGTCTGTCTGTCTGTCTGTCTGTCACCAGGCGTCTATCTCATGAACCGTGATAGTTTGACAGTTGAAATTTTCACAGATGATGTATTTTTGTTGCCGCTATAACAACAAATACTAAAAACAAAATAAAGTTAAAAATTAAAGGGGGTCCCCATACAAAAAACGTGTTTTTAAACGCCATCTATAAGACCTTCGTAGGTGTGATCTGGGTGTTAACAACTCATTCGTGTTTGTTAAGCTAACAACCTTTCTAATTAGTTTCGGCAAAGTGACATAGATGGCGCTAGTAAACGAGACCCGTCTTTCTAGATCGCGACCAAACAAAATATTCTTGGTAATAATATCAATTAATCAAATATATGAGGTTGAAACTCTGTTATGTTTCGTATTGTACGGAACCCTCCCTAAGTGTGAGATAAGAGACGCGATTCTGACTCGCACTTGGCCAGTTTTATTTCTGAAGAGACAAGTATTTGACAATTATCACATTTGATGAATGCTGAATGCAGTCCTAAAGTTAGGTACACACATACAGCAGCGACTTTAATCAACGGCGATTCGATTTCAAAGTTGAGATGTGAGCGTGAATAATATTAGCTGCCATGTGTATACCTAGCTTAAAATATCTGGAAGAGATAATAGCAGGCAGTGAGACCTCAGAAAAATGACTAAAATATTCTGAGTGTAAGGCGAGTCGCTGGACAACTATAGTTATAAATATTAAAATACGGGACTTATCGCGATTAAAACATTAATTTTTATTTAACTCGACGTTTCAACCAAGTTGCATTGATTGTGGCACAAGACGACTCAAAACATCGAGTTAAAAAAAATGTTTTAACCGCGATAAGTCCCGTACTTTAATATTTATAACTATATGTTCAAATCGCGAAAGCTAAAAGTTTACAATTGCTAAGCGCTCGATAACTGTTTTTAACACAATCTACGCGGAGCAACTATCCCAAGTTATTTCTACACTACATTTTCATTTTTTTTTTTTGCAATATTTAATCAAGACTTTGTTCACTATATGACTTAATTCAAGTGACGATAGAGGAAGTAAAGGAAGCCTAGACGAGTGAAGGTCGTTTCACGATAACCATGGGGCCGATATCTGCTGGTGGTGTGGTAGCTGACCAGGCGCCGTTCATCAGTGTCGACTCTGGGTTGGCTCCGTTTGGCATATTCATCGCCTGGAATTTTATACATTATAATAGGTTTTGCTTTAGAAATGATATGCAGAAAACGTGGTATACATGATCACTGATAGTTATAAATACTTACGTAGTTTTCGCCTTGAAGTACCACACGGAAGGTATGTTAATACATACCTTCCGTGTGTCTTAAAATAATTTTTAAGACCTTGATCTTGAAAGATATTGCGGCTACTTGATCATGATAAAGATAATAAAAAGCAGTAATAATACATATCGAGAGGTCGTTAGGTCGATCCCCACCCCTTGCACTATTAACGTGAACCGACTCCAGACACAAGCATATTTAGCTTAGTTGGAGGGGTTAACAAGACTAATGGTAATGTGCAACCCACATTGCTGGTAAGCTTTGATACTTACAAAAAAATATTATGACAGATGGAAATTTCAGGTAAAATAGAGTACCATAACCGAATGAACGGAGCTGGGATGCAGCTATCAATAAATTCATAATCAACTTTAATATAATGATTAAGTTCTTCAAATAACACTACCCAAGTGTCCACTTTGTATAAGCTTCCAGGCTTTTAACATGAAATGTTTCTGCGGAATGGAATCAAGGAAGACATTTGTTTTACATTTACAGTGTTAGTAATGATAACTGTAATACTTTAAACTATTACTTATTATTACTTTTATGAAATGTATGAATACATTGTATGTAACAATTTCGCCCAAGGAAATGTTGACGAACAAACACAAAATGAACACACACCGGTACCTTAGAATAATAGAGGGGTTCCGCAGCGTTTTATCTACGTCAGAAAACAATATATTAATACAAAACTATAAGAGCTGATCAGCCCAAGAAGTTTCTGGAAAAGGGAGATAATAATCAGGGATACTTGTATATAAAAGAAGTTTAGAATTGTAGATAATAGTCTCTCCTGTAACCCTTAGTGTACGAGTTTTCATCGTAAACGCTTTTGACAGATCTCACATAGTTTTGGACTTAATCTGGCTCCCTGATTGGTCTATTTTTAGTAAAGTGTGGAAACCACTAGAGGCGCTGTACTTTTTGTCATACAAAATTTGTTTGATGTACGATATCGAGTTTATAGAGCCGAAGATCGGGCTCAGTGGCGTGACTTGGGAGAGGCCTATGTCCAACAGTGGACTGATACCGGCTGATTATGATGATGATGATGACGATATCGAGTTATGAATGAAAACTCGTACTAAGGGTACTGGTCAGTTCTTCCCAGAATAATTCAAGAAACTGTCTTGTGAAAATCAGCTTTTATGAGATGCCATTGTTTCAATCTGGTGTTGCTTATTTATGTGTCTTTTAGAAGGAATTGTGTAACCCATTGCATTTACGATTTATAAGAATGATATTTCATTGATTAATTCATGTTGTTTTTATAAGAATGATATTTCAGTAAAATTTTTAGTGAAAGTCAAAATATTCTGTGTGATTTCAATATAAAATATGGTTTTAGAAAGTCAAAATAAAGAATTGTGTTTGAATTTCGGTGCATTATGTGCCCCAAAATTCAGTAAAATTTTAGTGAATTGATTAATAGTTAGGATATTAAACAAAAATCACAGGCGATGTAATGAAATGACTGTATGAAATAGAGTATATATAATTATATAGAAGTCTACTTGAATCTCAAAAAACTCACTGACTTATATATAAATCTAAAAACTTCAAAAAAATGTCAAAGACAGGAGTCAAATGTAAAGGCAATTTGCGAATGACGATTTTATTTCCAACAATAAAGTTAACATTATTTGTATAATCATATGTTTTAAACATTTTAAACGTTGATTGTATAAATATAACTTATTCGTAAAACATGATTTCGATTAGAAGCTTAAGAACTATTGCAGAAAGGATTCAATTAAATCAACCAATGCTACAAATATTATAGAAAAGGTAACAGAGCCACACTTTAAAGGGCCACAATTTAAAATAGTTACAACATGATGAGAATCTTCCCAATAACAAACGTTAACTGCCCAGATATATACCATGGAAAGCAGAAAAAGGACAATTTAATTAAGAAATTCTAAGATAAGTTAAATAGTAACATCAATAGCTACTTAACACTAAAACCGATATATGATATATCTCTGAACATGATTCAATGACACTATCGAAAGACAAAAGTAGTAACTTAATAACAAAACAAACATAAGCGTAAAAGCTAAGCACACTTATAAATACAACTATGTGGATATTGGAGGTCAACATTGCGAGCATTCGAGAACTGAATAAAGTAAGTAAACTTGTAAATAATGGTTACGACAATATTTTATTAATTATTTATCGTCTATTATTATTATGAGATATAAGAGTGAAAATCGTAAAAGCTAGATTCTATAAAGACCTATTGAGAATCAGTTGGAATATTATTAAGGCAGCATTTTAAAGTTACGTCACTACAATAAATAAGCTTGTTAGAAAATCTGAATTAGAAACCTTATTTGATAAAGTTAAAATGAAAGCTCCTACTTCAAAGATTATCATAACAGTCTGGGTATCTAATATGAGGCCTAGTAAATTTAGGAGCGGGATATAACAATGAAATGGCACTTTCAATCTTTCATTTTTACCTAAATATCACAAGGGGCTGCTAATTCTTATCTATTAGTTACTAACTACGTTAGTTAATATTTGGGGCAATGTTTTCCCTATTTATACAAACTATTCTACGAGAGTACAAAGTGCTTACAAGGTTAAGAAAACTAGAACATTGAAATACTTACTAGATTACAAATTAATATAGCTAGAATAAAGAAAATAAGAAAATTAATTTAGATCATAATGAAAGTAAAAAAAAAGAAAATATATTTAACTTTCTTACTGGCTATATATTGGTTCCCATTTTTAAATAACCTTAAGCACAACGATATTAAACGTATAAAATTATTATTACATTAAAAACTATAGTTTACTTTATTAATTAGTCACGGCATCCACGAAACTGCGTGTGGATGTTATTTAACTTCTCGTAGACATACCATCCTGAAATATTATTGTAGTATTAGATACATCTATCATGGTAACTAAACGTAATATTATTTTAGGAGTGAGAAGTTAGTAAGGAGTAAGACAGACATTGACCAAAGCATGACAAAATAGTACATATCCCAAATAATGTACCCCACAATTTGTGTTGTGTGAGTGTATGTTTATGTACAGATACAAAAGGTAAATTTACTAGTCTTGTGTACGTGTGTGTTGATGATATTATGAAATATGAGTATGTCATCTAGGTAAATAAAGTATTCTGCAAGTTCACTCAGTGATTTATTAATATTCATGTTAAAAAAGTGTTACTTTGTAGCTTTGGACCCAGCAAATGTTTTTGTATTTAACTTAAATTGCACAAAAACAAATTGACTCATAGTGACAACAACAAAAAAAAATAAAAAAATATGACTATACCCCTTGACCAAGTCTAGCAAGGAAATTATTTTGCAACATATTTAAACATCAGAAATCTTTGTGTGCAAGTATGAGTCGTTTGTGTTGTTTTAGGCATATCTTACCTTGAAGATGTTAGTAAGTTCATCGAGCAGAGTTTCATGTCGGAAGGAGACACGAATATCGGGTACGTTCGTGCGAGTGATATCGTTACCGGCCACTCCCTCGCGGAGATAGTATGGGCCGAGCCAGTACTGCTTCATCTGGGGATAGCATAATTCTTTGTTTTCATCTAACCACATGAGAGGGGATTGTTTTTTATTTGAGCACCCTACGTCATGATTTGAATATGAAGTTATTTATTTCTATATAATTCAATATTTATGCAATCAAATAAAAAAAAAAATGATACATAATACAAAATGTTTCTTTTTAACCGACTTCAAAAAAAGGAGGAGGTGTCTCAATTCGACCGTGTATATATTAAAGGAGAACTCCGGCGATGTGACGGCACGTGGCGGTGAATCATGTAAAAGCAGGTGACGGTCACGTGGCGGTGAATCATATAAAAGCCGCCTGCGCCTACAGCCCGCTCTCTTTTCTACACCAGCCTCCGTCGAGGCAACATCTCTCCGTCCGTACTGTCCGTAGTATCTGACATTTTTCATGTTACTTTGTTGGTTAACTTTTAAACTTTTGTTAGTTTTGGGTATTTTGAATTTGTTAAAATAAAAATCATTTTAGCTTGTTGTTAACTTTGTTTTTATTTTTAGGCAATTTTACTTCAGATCCACTAGATCAGAAGTGGGATACAGTCCGTTTCATAGCGTGATTGTATCCCGCCCACTCTGTTTGGCTTACTTGACTAGATTTTCATGACTTTGATGAGAAATGTCGGATCACGAATGTCGTGGTAAGCGACGGGATAGTACACTGCACATAGGATCTGCGCGCATTCACCACAGCGTGCCTGTGCGCGCTCCAGCGACGAGCCTGTCTGCGCGCACTCACCGCGGCGTGCCTGTGCGCACTCCAGCAGCGTGCCTGTCTGCGCGCGCTCACCGCAGCGTCACGCTCAGCTCTTCAGCCAGTTTCGTGTTGGTGCCGGGTGCAGCCCAGACCGCCGAGCCTCAACCACGTCACGCCGCCATTGACAGCGTGTCGGCAACGCAGATGGTAAGAGATCGCATTGTAGATGCGATCCGATGCATCTATACAGCGGTAAGATCCACCCATAATTTCTCTAATTCTTGTTTTAATCCGAGTTTACACGACATAGATAATTGGTGCGCGGAAGTAGATATAGGGCTATTTGGAGTTACTATGAGTGCCTTTCGCGTACAGGTAGTTGCCTAAGGGACGTCCGAGTATGGTTAAGTGAATGAGGTTACTAGTGATCGGACATGGAGTCATTTTAAGCGTGAATTTAAACCCGTGTCCGAGATCGCCCGTTGCAGCGAATAGCTTGTTCGATGTCATGACGAAAAATTAAAACGGTTATGCGTCCTGTGCGGATTACCCGCCGCTCTCTGCTTCGACTACGCAGAGTACAGGGAGTTAGTGACGAACTTATTTCTGCTATTATAATATGCGGTATCACAGATTCAAGTATCAGCTATCAATGCAAAACTTTTGCCATTCGATTTGGTTTAGTTATTTTCTATTCACGTAAAACCGAATGTTTTATATAAGACTAGTGTCCGTCATGTGTCTCAAGGTATAAAACCTAAACAAAAATCCGTCGCAACGATATAAAACGTAATTTCGAAAACGGTAACTGTTTTTCTTGTGGCCTTCCGCAGCATAAACAAGCTGTATGTAAAAAAATAAATTAAAACTTCTTCGAAGGTAGAATCAGTTGTTGCAATGACCAATTCGAAACCTTCATTTGTGCCCAATAAATCCGAATCATGTACGTTCTGCAAATAAAGTCACAATGTATAATGTGTTTTGTAAAACAAAAGTCACGCAACATAAATGACATTAATTTTTGTCGGAAAAATTTTACTACCCTCAATAGTGATATAGTTGCATCTGTTATTCAGGGCATCCCTGTTGACGTTTTGATCGATAGTAAGTCGACTAAATCACTCGTGTCTTTTCGATGTTAAACATTTTCGTTGTGCACACAAACCGACATTTCGCGAATTGAAAGTTTTTTTTTTAAGTCAAGAGATTGAGAGTACTTCTTATATTACGTTATTGGTAGAATTTGATGGAGTGACACTAGAGGTAGATTCGTTTGTTGTGAGTACTGAGTTCATGAATACGGCGATTATAGTTAGGACAAGAGAGGGGATACGGTATGTTCGTACACGTAATTCACAACTTCTTACAAGAGAAATAGGTCAGTCGATTGTTCAATCTGATGCGCGTATTTCAATTACAACGCCATTAATGAGCGATCAATTAAAGAAATTATTTGACATTGTTGAAGGGTTTTCTGAGTACCTCATTACCGGTACTGCAACTGACGGGTTGAACAGCAGTACTCCTGTCAACTACCGCTCTTACCTGCTTTCTTATTCTGAGACACTTTAATGTACGCTTTTTGGTAATTTTGTGTTCTGTAACCGATGCGTATCATGACTCTGATGAACTAATGAGCCACGTCGTCACGGTTGTCTCGTTATTTGGTACTCCAAAACTTATTGCTGCCGATAGAGGACGAACGTTAGAAAGTTCAGAATTTCTCGAATAGGTTCAGGGTATGAGTTGCGACATTCATCTTATAATGCCAGAAATGCATGAGGTCAAGCTGAGAGATATTGTCGTATAGTACTCAATATGGTGTGAATAGGTTGCAATTACCGACAATGAGAATGGCCGAACGTCATATGGAAGGTTTAGCTGGTTTTGAACATCATTAAGTACTGAGTCACGCAGCAGTCTGCTTTCTGAGCAACGACTTTCTGAGTGACTACGGCAAAACCTGCTGAAGCAAGACGCCTATGTCAATAAATTCAGGCATCCTCCTCGGGCTTTCTGATCTAAAAAATTTTTGTTTTGCTCCCAGTCAATTGGAAACCTGGACTCCTGCATGCGAGGGCTATACCGTGTGACGAAACTCCTGTTGGTCATCAATGGTACGAGCTGCAACTCCTGTCTGGCTCCCGTGGGAAGTCTACGCAAGTGGCTGCGGAATCCATCACCCCGTGGCGTGGAGAGTAGACAGCCGAGGTTTGCGTTGCTTTCTTCGATGGTGAGCAAATTTTTTTTTTTGTTCTTGGTGTGGTTGGTTTTTGTCTCGCCTCACGTCGTGTTTCTTGACTAGAGCCATCCCGGTTGAACTGTTCCTCATATTGTGGGGTTAGTTTGACTTCTGTCGTTGCTGTGCTAAACTATTGCCTCACGTCGTGCCTCCAGTTTTACACAGCATAGGATATTCAATGTCTTGTTACCGCCTCACGTCGTGCCTCTTGCTTTACATTGAATGTGAACGGAATAAAACTCAGTCACGCCTCACGTCGTGCTTCTAGACTTGAGTTATCACGGTTGTTCTTTTGTTCTTGGGGTGGGTGGTTTTTGTCTCGCCTCACGTCGTGCTTCTTGACTAGAGCCATCCCGGTTGAACTGTTCCTCATATTGTGGGGTTAGTTTGACTTCTGTCGTTGCTGTGCTAAACTACTGCCTCACGTCGTGCCTTCAGTTTTGCACAGCATAGGATATTCAATGTCTTGTTACCGCCTCACGTCGTGCCTCTTGCTTTATATTGAATGTGAACGGAATAAAACTTAGTCACGCCTCACGTCGTGCGTCTAGACTTGAGTTATCACGGTTGAGCTTGAAATGTTTTAGGGATCACTTGACTTCCGTCAATGCAATGCTAAAGTTCTGCCTCACGTCGTGCCTCTTACTTTGCATAGCATGGGACGTTCAATTCATTGCTACTGCCTCACGTCGTGCCTCTTACTTTGCATTGAACGTGTACGGGCTGTTACGTGTACAGTTCAAGCTTCACGTCGTGCTTCGGAACTGTTATTGTTAATGGTTTTGACTTTTTCATATTTTGTATTTTGCTTAACATGGCTATTTTGTATGCTTTTGCATAGACTTAGCTATAGACTATTTTTATGAGATACAGAAACTGAAAATAAGTAGTCTACTGAAGCTGCTGCTCAGCTGTCTGCAACAGTCAGCGAGCAGTCGTCTGCGAGCGACGATCAGCAACCCTGCACGTCCCGAGTGCAGCCCGTTGTCGCAGTCATCGAGTGCAGACGCGACCACTGCTGTAAAGCCGTGTGATCGATCGTCACACCTCAAGAAGACGACGAGCTAGAATTAGGAGCCAGTCCAAGCAGTCAGGGACAACACGTTCCAAAATCCAGGGAAGACTTGTCCATGCCGGTGCTGAACACTGATGAATGGAGGAATTTGGGGAGTTCGAGGACGGACTCCAGTCAGGAGAGGCCGTAAAGGAGAACTCCGGCGATGTGACGGCACGTGGCGGTGAATCATGTAAAAGCAGGTGACGGTCACGTGGCGGTGAATCTTATAAAAGCCGCCTGCGCCTACAGCCCGCTCTCTTTTCTACGCCAGCCTCCGTCGAGGCAACATCTCTCCGTCCGTACTGTCCGTAGTATCTGACATTTTTCATGTTACTTTGTTGGTTAACTTTTAAACTTTTGTTAGTTTTGGGTATTTTGAATTTGTTAAAATAAAATTCATTTTAGCTTGTTGTTAACTTTGTTTTCATTTTTAGGCAATTTTACTTCAGATCCACTAGAATATATATATATTATGTTTGTTCGCGGATAACTTTGTCGTTTAAGAACCTATTTTGATTATTATTTTTTTGTTGGAAAGGAGATATTCCGAGTAATACCATGGTAATTTTATAGAGGTCTGATAAATATCTCCAGAGATATGGAGATAAACACCTCAAAATTGGTACTGAAAATTAATAGCGCGGCATTGATTTTTAGTTCTTTTTTGTTTTAACGATCTTATTATTGGTAGAGTTAAGTTACACGAAAAACTACCAATTTAGATTAAAGAGGTAGAACGTACAAATATTAATCAAATATTATTAATAAACATATTTATTTTATATTTTATTTCATGACATCTACGTCAACTTTTTTTTGAGAATAAAAACATTTATGTGCATTTGCTAATAAAACATAAAAATCACCTGATATTCTCAAAATACTTTAAAAAATAACATAGGGAATCATGTTTCAAAATATATTTTATGCTAAATAGCGTATTTTAACTATATTTTGGGAATCTGGTGCTTGCACTTGCAATTAGAAGTATTAGAACCCTAACTCTGACCTCAAAGTATATCTTACCTCATGCGGGAATCCCGACATAAGCACGGAGTTTCGAGCCAGTTCACACATGTCACATGAGCTAAGCTTCCACACCTGCGCTGCGATGCTGTACTCCTCCATCAGCGGTTCCTGTTGTCAAAGTTAAATCATTCATTGATGAAGTGGAAGCAGTTAAAGAGAGTAGGAAGTTATCCTGATCTCCCTTTATGTTTAGTGAGGATGTGGTCTATAATAATAATATAAAAACAATCATTTATTTCATCTCATTAAAAGGTTCTTAATTTTAAAACATACAAAAGATAGAAGTAAGATATTAGGCTAGTTTAATCAATCTAAGGACTGGGAGAACAACAGACTGGTGCCTAAAATAGGTTTAAAAAAAACCTGTAGTACAGGTCACCAGTACCCCAGCGGGTCGTTATTCATAACACAAAAATGTTTATAGTCCTAACAATATATCACGGTAATGTTATCTTTTACAGTGTTGTGGTGAGAGTATTATGACTTTTAACTTAAAGGACATTGAAAATCTATGTATGGATGTTGGACCGAGTGCTGCCCTGAATTAGCATATAGTGAATTTTGTTCCGTACGTCAATACTTACCTATAAACCGAAGAGCATCAAATTCTGTTTTAGGAGTCCAGAGAAAAAAAGTTTTTCATTGTGATTCTAATTTGAGGTGGGGGCGATACGTCCTGCACTAACGTCCCGCTTGGGGTGTATTGTGCATCCCCCTGACAGCGACTAACTGAGCCAACCTAGCTCCTTTATGAAGCGTAGGTAGGCTTGGGGTCGCTGTCATCACGCTCCCAGTGAAGAAGATGGTGATGGTGTTGATGATATCGAAGCAGATGACATGATGGAAAATGGTATTAATTGTGGTTATTTATTGACCAAAAATGAACTTGAAAACAAATAAATGGGCTGACTATTTATAATCATTACTTACGATAAATATAATAAATAATAATCACTATTATTGATGATTTTTAATCATCACTGACATTTAACTATTAGTTATCACTGTACTCGTAATCTGTTAATACTAACTATAGACTCCCTTAGTGTGTTATGTTAGTCATTATTTTGTTATTACGGACAGGGTAGGGTAAGCAAACAAGCCAAGGTTCGGACAAGACAATATCAGCCGAGTCTACTAACTAGTGTACAGTAAAAAAGTTAAAAAGTCACCTTTTTTACAAGCTTTTATTTAACTTGCAATGTATGTATGTATGTATGTAGTATGTATGTATGTATGTATGTATATATGTATGTAACTATGTATGTTCGAGTGGAATCTTGGAAGCTAAATTAGACCTACTTCCCGATGTCCGATTGGACTCAAATTTAGCGTACTTTTGTATCTTCGGTGACAATACAATGATATGGTACCATGGAGCTGGTCTGATGATGGAGACGGAAGGTGGCCACGGCATCTCTGTGATAAAATAACATAACTTGTTAAGTTAGTTTAAGTTAGTTAGTGTTAAGTTAAAAAGTCGCCTTTTTTACAAGCTTTTATTTAACTTGCAATGTATGTATGTATGTATGTAGTATGTATGTATGTATGTATGTATATATGTATGTAACTATGTATGTTCGAGTGGAATCTTGGAAGCTAAATTAGACCTACTTCCCGATGTCCGATTGGACTCAAATTTAGCGTACTTTTGTATCTTCGGTGACAATACAATGATATGGTACCATGGAGCTGGTCTGATGATGGAGACGGAAGGTGGCCACGGCATCTCTGTGATAAAATAACATAACTCCATCGAGTTTGGGTTCGATTGATTTGTCTTGAAGAGAACTTTACAGCTAGATGATATCCAGGGTCTGATGATGAAGCTGGAAGGTGGCCACGGCATCTCTATGATAAATCAACATAACCCTACCGAGTTTGGGCTCGATTGATTCGTGTTGAAGAGAACTTTTCACCTAGATGATATCCAGGGTCTGATGATGCAGCTGGAAGGTGGCCACGGCATCTCTGTGATAAATCAACGTAACTCTACCGAGTTTGGTCTCCATTGATTCGTCTTAAAGAGAACTTTGCACCTAGATGATATTAAGCGACTGGTGATGAAGCTGGAAGGTGGCCACGGCATCTCTGTGATAAAATAGCGTAACCCCAGTGAATTTGGGCTCAAATTATTCGTCTTGAGGAGCACTTTACACTTAAATGATAGCCAGGACCTGATGATGAAGCTGTAAGGGGGCCATGGCATTTCTGTTATAAAGCAACATAGCCCCACCGAGTCGATTGATTTTCCGCGAAGAGCACTAAACCCATAATCACATCAAATATCCGTGGAATATTTTAAAACATCATGCCTTCTCTTAAATACTTAGGTAGTAGGTAGGTAGTTGGTATCTATACCTACCTACTAAAAAGTTAAAAATAAATAATAAATATTTTTAAAAACAAGCTTTTATCTGGGACAATGAACTAAAATGTTAAAAATAAATTCTAGTAAGTATTTGGCGAGTAGGTACTTACCTATATTTTTAAAAGCTTGAGGCACTGAAGTATGGTAATTACCTAGCCTGAAAAACGGGTAGTGCTTCAAGCTTTTAAGAATATAGGTAAGTACCTACACGCCAAATACTTACTAGAATTTATTTTTAACATTTTAGTTCATTGTCCCAGATAAAAGCTTGTTTTTAAACATATTTTTTATTTGTAATTTATTTTAGTTTCATTATGGCTCCACAGCACTCTCTACCCATTTTGAAATCCAAGAGAATTACAAGAGATTTTTTTTTAAATATTTTTTTCTTAAGTAAATTGATCTAGGGAATCATTTGGAACTCACTTTGGATCACTCGGGCAGCATTTGGTCCAAACTCTGTCAATTTCCTTTTTAAAATGAAACTACTGAGTTAAGTAAGTAAATAACTATAACTATCAGCAAACGCTCAAGTAGTAGGTATATCTAAAGGAGATACCGAAAATGTAAAAGCGTTGGGTAGATCCTATGTTAAACTAAACAAGTTAAACTAATAAACTTGCCAAGTGCAAGTCAGACTCGCACTAGTAGGATTCCGTACCACACTACAGTATTTTATAACATCGAGCAAAAATACCACTATCATTTTTAAAATAAATAAAAAATATAATAAAAAATAAAAAAATAAATAATAATTAATAAACATTTTATTTCTTATAACGCCATATAACGTCTAACAAAGGAGTTAGGGATCAACATTTCAATATAACGCCATCTATGGGACGTTTACTACAGTATTTTATAACATCGAGCAAAAAATACCACTATCATTTTTAAAATAAATAAAATATATAATAAAAAAATAATAAAAATAATTAATAAACATTTTATTTCTTATAACGCCATATAACGTCTAACAAAGGAGTTAGGGATCAACATTTCAATATAACGCCATCTATGGGACGTTTACCTGACTAAGCGTTCATAGATGGCGTGAAATGACGAAGAAAACACGTTTTTTGTATGGGGACCATCTATTATTTTTAACTTTATTCTGTTTTTAGTATTTGTTGTTATAGGGGCAACAGAAATACATCATCTGTGAAAATTTCAACTGTCTAACTATCACGGTTCATGAGTTACAGCCTGGTGACAGACTGACAGACGGACGGACAGACAGACAGACAGACAGACAGACGGACAGTGGAGTCTTAGTAATAGGGTCCCGTTTTACCCTTTGGGTACGGAACCCTAAAAACCATAAATATGAATGTGCGCAGACGCGTGTATGTATGTAGGTACCTATAGTATATTGCGGTTTGTGATTGAGATAGGTTAGAGTTGCCGTGAGTTTTTAACCGACTTCACGAAAAAGAAGGAGGTTCTCATTTCGACTGTATATTTTTTTTATGTTAGTTACCTCAGAACTCCGTCAAATCTTAACCGATTAAAAAAAAATTTTTTTGTTTGAGAGATTAGGTACTAACGTTAAGTCCCATTCAAATTTTATCGAGATCTGATTACCATCACCGGAGATATAGAGATGAACAATATAAACACATAATTTGTATAGCTTGATGACATGCTCATGACTACTGGCTACTTTGACTAACGCGACATGTGAATTCGGTTTTCTACGATCATCAATTATATTATCAGCATTGTTGTTTATTAGGTATAATCACAGAATAAATCATAGGTATCATGTAGGTAGCGTTTGAGTGTTTGTTTGTGGGTGAGTTTGCGTGTATGTGTGAAGCGAGTGCGAGTAGGATGTGAATGCAAAGGGCGAGGCTTAAGGCTTAAGGCTGTAATATGATATTGATATTATAATTGTAAATTGTTACACGCAATCCAGAATTTCATCGTACCGACGGCACTTGAACCCACACACCTTGGAAAAAAATTTCACATTGAAATTTTGGATTGTGTGTAACAATTTACAAAAATATAAAGTGTGTCTTCAAGAAACATAAAATTTGATTTACGCAGTGCAACATCTCGCGTCGGATTTGAAAACTGTAATAATATTTCTTCCGAATAATTAACTTTTCAAATAAATTATCATAAATGGCGCCACCAATGCATAATTGAGTTAAACATTTTCCACTAATTTCGTCGTATCGATAGTATCGCACCATAGCTTAATTGGCAGAGCACCTGGACATGTTTTCCAAAGGGTGCGGGTTCGAGTCCCATCGGTGCGATGAAATTTTGGATTGTGCGTAACAATTTACAAAAATATAAAGTGTATAACACTTCACGAAACATAGTATTTGATATTATGATTGATTTGAAATAGTGAAGTGGGAAAATTGTAAAATTTATGAATTTATGGGTGATAAATATTACCTGATTTAGATTTTTAAGGAAGAATAAATAAATACAGGTTTAGGAAATTATGGCCGGTTTAGGTGATTAATTTTAAAACGTTTTCAGTGTCATCGTAATTTAGTTTTAGTAGATAATTTGTTACTAATTGTTTGCATGTGTATGTCGGTAGGTGAAAAATTGTGAGATTGTTGTTGATTTTATTGTATAAGTATTGGCCTTGAAAACAGAAAAAATGTCGCGACAGTGATTGAGGTTCCCACTGGAGACCTTTTCTGCGCCTGTCTCTTAGAAAAACTGGGTCGTACTTTAAAGTTGAATGGTACTTGAGCTCTGTACGAAGTACATCCATAGTCGTACCGGCAGTAAATCCCATTTTCTTTAGAGATCAGACGTAGGAAGTCGGTATAGCAGTCCAGCTCCTACCTTGAGGATTGCACGCTGGGCTCTTTCCACTTGAGTGAGATGCGTCTTTGCCGCATCACCCCATGAAGTAACACAATATTCAATTAGTGAATGGCATAGAGCAAAGTAGACAGAATATTATTATGACTCCAAGGTCTGCAACATGTCGGAGTGTTTTTAAAATGTATATGAACTTACGAAGTCTACCTACTAGTGTGTCTAATGGCCAGTTTCTGAGTACATTTATTGAGAGTTTATCTATTCAATAACGGTACATTTGAGTAGATAAACTCACTCACTCAAAAATAAATGTACCTCAGAAACCGACCATAAGTGAGGTTTGAATGTTAAAGTTTGGTCAATACTAACCCCGAGAGATTTTATTACATTAGTGCGTATAAGCGATGGATAGGGACAGACTTGGTTAACGTGGTCACACTCACCAGCTGTTATCGTAACATTTATTGGGGGAAGTGAAGTTGTGCGGAGTTCAAAAGCAATGTATTTCGTTTTGGACACATTTAAACTAAGGACATTGGTTTTGAGCCATTCGCTGCCCTTGTTAATCCCACCTGCGCGGTAGAATTTACCTCTTCCCAGTTACTTCCTCTAAAGAACAGTGCTTTATCATACGCGAAGGTGAGTATTCGTCCCCCCACTCAGCTCCATCAGACACAGATCATTTATATAGACCAATAATAGGGTCGGGCCAACTATACTTCCCTGAGGAATGCCGTGTTTTGCTTTTTTTTTTTCTCACTAAGCCAAACATCAATTTTAGCTAGCTATTTTCTATCTTTTAGGTAGTCTCTAAAAAGTTGCAATGGTAAGCCTCTCACTCCCATTAACCCTTCGTATACCGGAACGCAGATCCATACGAGACATAACAGGATTGTCATTGTTTCTGGGATCCCGGCATACGAAGGGTTAATTCCAGCTTATGTATAAGTCTATGATGTCATCGTGCTTATCTGGAAACAGTGGGTGGATGGTAGTGAGACGAGGCGCAAGACAACTGACTTTAGTCCTATTTTCTTTGCACAACTATCCCAAACCATCTTCGATGCTGGTTGGTACCAAATATCATGCTGGGTCTCGGCGAACCGATTGTCATCATATCTTTGTCCAGTGCACTCACTGGCTCGAGTCACGACCGAGAGTGGCTCAAGTCACGACCAAAACCTACCAGTGACCACCAGTTTTTCTTGGTTGTACGTAAAATAATTGTAGAAGCTGATAGTTGAGTCTGTTATTAATTCATCATTAAAGAACACCTAAGTGTTCTTTAATGATGAATTGAATGAATGAATTGAAAATTAATAACTTTCATGGAATTATTTTTCATTCCGTCTAGGCCTAGTGTGCTGCCGTCCTCGACCGCATCATCACTTGCCAACAGGTGAAATAGTGGTCAAACGCTAACCTATATGATATTAAAAAAAAATCTTAACCATACCTTGGTGAAGTGGAACTGTAGAGGGTCATCAGTACTGAGCGTGATGCAGAGACCTCGAGCGAGGAACTCGGGCAGAGGGTTGCGGTGGTAGTTCAGGAACAGTGAGTTGTTGCTGAGAGGAGACATCGCGATGGCTATCTGGGCTAGGTAGTACAGGTACTGAAGGACTGGCACCTGGAAATAAGGGGATTTCTTCACTTACAAGTTTCTAACATTATAAGTCTAATGTGTCATAATTGCTTGACAAGCACACTAGGTACTTGATAAAAAAGTAGGTATATTCGTGTATATGTGTATACCTTCTATGTTTAGATGCACTTGGCAAGCAACAACACATTCAGTGTGCAGTGTGCTACGGAACGACATGTCAACGTCAAAATGAAATTGAGTGCGTATGTTTGACATGCATGCTTGACGTCATGTCACATATAGTAATCTGTGCGTCATGTCAAGCTTCTTGTGTGCAGGAAATTTTATTAGACATTTTCATTAGATATTCGGGGCATTATTATATGAAAATCTCAATTGAAAAGTGACGTTGAGTCTCACAATTTGGCTGTGACATTGGTTTATTTAGAGACAGAGATAACAGTACCTTCCTAAGCAGCAGTCCGTGAGATATATTCTCAGCGAGCAGAAATCCACAAACTAAATGCTGCACCGGGCCCGCCTCGCCACAATGAGGTCGGAGCACGAATGTGTTCAGACCTTGTTCCCTGCAAAACATTATCAAATCTATATATAAATATACGTAAAATACAAATAAAATCGGTAAAACAATTGCGTTATTTTGCTTAGCTCGTAAGTTGAATCGTGGCTATAATTATACCAACGAAATTCGGTCATTCACCCAATCAGTGGTAGCAAACGATTTGCTCTGACAGTTTTATTATTCAGTGTCCCCCAGGGCATTACTCTAGGTCCTATTTCTTTTATAATGTATACACTTACTTGCGGAATTGGTTAAGCACGGTGATGTTAGCGTACATGTAGTACAGATAGTACGCGTACGGCGGGTTGTCCTCGTCGTCCCACAACTCTGGAGTCTTCACGTCGGCGTCTAATATCGGGTTCTCTGGCTTAGACTCGTCGTCTACACTGTCAAAACCTACCACGTGCTGGGGAGGTAATTATTAAGATTTAAATCTAGTGTCAGTAAGACAACAATCGGAGGATTCATTCAAATTATGTTCTTAAGGCCGGAATTCATCAAAGTGGAGCGGAGATAAGTAGATAGATAGATAAACACTTTATTGATCGCCACTTATAGACGATGGATAATAACTTAAGACTAAACAAATTATTTTTAATTATAGTGTCAATGGGGTTCTATAGCGATCTCTGCCAGAGAACCATGTTAGATATGTGTCAACAACCATGAGTTTTTTTTGCGTGAAGCAACAATTTTGGAGATACTGGCCATATCAGACAGCCGCAATTTTTGAAGTTTGCACTGTGTTATCCAAAACAAGAGATTTGTTTTGATGGAAAATTAAGGTATTATTTATTATTGATATGGGTAGTACATCTTGGTCTGATTCTACTGTTAGAAGGTAGATAGTGCCGATTTACTTTGATATAGAATTTAGTAAGTCCGCCGCGTCGCCTCTTTCGTTTATTGCCGTCTTTTACTTTCATACAAGCCTCATTACTTCATTTCAATTTGTATCGTCACCAATAAGCAAGCGAGATGATAATCAAGTGTTCATACTTTAAAAATAAAAGCAAACTTAAAATCCATAAAGTTAATTACTAACATTATTAAATTAATGGGGTAATACATTATTTTATAATTGTTAGACCTGGATAAACTTACAGTAAGGAACTTATGAAGTTCGATGTTGCTGTTGGGGTCGTTGGTGACCTCGAACAGCGGCTGGAAGATGTTGTTCAGGAACTCTTGGAAGTTGTTCATTATCTTGTTGGACTTGAAGATGTCACTGGGAACGAAATTGTTATGAATCTAACAGTGAATATATTTGTCCTCAACGTCCTTGGTAATTTTTGTTTCGTTGACAAAATATATATTTTTTTTTTTTGGAATCTACCCTTTTGTCGGAACACACCTTTGATTGTAAAACTGTGCCTTAAGTTATTCAGTAACAGATTTTCCAATATTTTGGACAAGCGAACCATTGACATTGCCGTACCACCAAAACTTCTAAAGCTGTAAGTAAGGTACTCACTAGAGTCTAGGTATCTGTATGAGCCAGCGCACGTTGTCAGAGTACACCTTAAACTGCACGGCCCACTTGGCCAGCTTCGCCCACTCGGTGGGACTCTTGCCGTAGATGGAGAGTCGGAGCTCCGCGTTTTGGTACTTGCTTTCCTCTAAGTCTGATGCTACTTCCTGTTAGAGTAAGGGAACTTAAATAAATAACTGTTAAAAGTATAGGAACAAATCCTGAACTTTGTAATAATGGAACATTTTATACGGCAATATAGTGTTATTAATTACCTCTGCATATTTAGGGAAAGCTAATAATAATTCTACCAATGATTCTTTCTGTATAGATACAAGTAAACTCGTCAAAAAACGTCAAATTATTGCCGGTTTCCAATAACAAAACAACAACAAATATCTGAATACGTAGTGATGGCTCGATTACTGGACATGCAAAGTCAAGAAAGACCTATGAGATTCGAAGACTAGAAGTTCTAACCTTGATAATCCTGGCGAAGTACTTCCCGTTCATGTGGTTGTCAGTCTTGAGGAACACCTCCCGAAGTCTGCTCTCGCCGATGGGGTTGTACTTTGCGTTGAACTTGTCGAAACGGTGGAACGTGTTGCGGTCCTAGATAATGTTGATATGGTTAGAGTTTTGTAAAGGGAAATCGTCATCATCATCGTCAGGCTACATTAGTACACTGCTGGACATAGGCCTCTCCAAATGCACACAGTGTCCAGTGGGACACGATCTTCAGCTACTCTCGTCCAGCTCTTTGAGAATTGATCAAAGAGGAAATAGTAAACCAAAATTCTTTGCCAAATGCCAACCTATGAAATCATTATGATTATACGGTATATTATGTTCACTACAATTATGATTCATAGAAGATACAAAAGGACACAGAATTTGAGTTCAAAAGAACGTCAGGAAGTGGTTCTACATTAGCTTCCAAGATTGGACCCACACAAACATACATACTAACACAGAAAGCTTGTAATAAAGATAACTTACAGCGTGCACATCCAGCATGTCGACAGTGAGGTCATAGGTGCTGAGGTTCATCGACTGGAACACTGCCTTCAGAGTCATTGGGGTCCCCTTGTGAAGAGTCACTACCTGGAAACGACTATAACATAAGGAAACTCCAGAATAGGCTCATCTGTTTATGTCAAACTAACGGCAGACGTAAAAATAGTAAAAAAAATAATTTAAGCATCATAATTTATTCGCACATAATTCCCGAATGAGACCGGAGTGTACAAAAATTTAAATTGAAAACATTGGTTACGATGTAAAATGATGATTATTAAAAAGTTTTTTTTTAATGATGATAATTTAAAAATTATTTTTCAAGACTGATAGATTCTTTACCTCATCAGCATGGTTCTTGAGCGTCTTCTTGATGAACCGCAGCAGATGTTTCTGGTTCATGCACGACGCCGCGTGGATGTGGGTGTCGACTTTCCTATTTAGTAGAAAAATATTCGTTTTATCAATGTGCAATATTCATTGGCACCAAGTCAATTTCACAATAATATACATACAATCACGTCTTTCTCCCGTAGGGGTAGGCAGTATACTCAACATCTTTCCACATGCTACGGATCCTGACATACCTCTTTCGCTTCTTTCACTTTCATTAGATCCTTCATACATGCGCGCTGGTTATAGGTACTTTTGACTTGGCCTTTCTTAAAAACGTCTCTGATCTGGTCGTGATACGTTCGCCTAGGTCGGCCTCTACCGGCTGGCACATTCACACTCGTCTTATAAACGTGTTAAGTCAATCTTTCTTCATCCATCCTCTCTACTTTACAATAAGCTTATAAATATAATTCTACTAGTTACGAGAATAGTAGAGGAGATTCTTTCGGTGTAATCAAAGCCTCGCAACTTCATGGCGTAATGCTTTATGAAGACATCCGCCTGTCTTCCTATCGACGAGAATATTGGCCAGAGATTTGATCGGTTGGATCACTTTCGGCTTTTCTTCTTTGGATTCTGTGATATCTACGGTAGATTCGGCAGTTGGTGGTGGTGTTACAAAGCGAAAATTAAAGTTTTCTCAAGCCCTATAGACCTGATCAAAACCTTTACTTGAATACAGTCAATCTAATACAAAGGACGGTAAACGCTATAGTTCTAAGTCCAATGCTGGCCGTAGGCGTCTCTCAAAATACGCATCTAAGCGCGCGCGAATTTTTGGCTGTTCTTTTCGAACTGTGCCACCACTACTGCATAAATCGGCCGCCTAGCTAAGAGTCCTATTACACAATGATTTTGGATTTGTGGTTTCCACTCCAAATTCATTGGTACCAAGATCTCATCAGTTAATATTCAAAGTTACATTTAAAAAGGTTTGAATAACTAGCAGAGTCTCGCGGTTTCACCCGTGTAGTTCCTGTTCCGGTGAGAATAAAGGGATAAAATATAGTTTATGTTACTCGTTGACAATGTAGCTTTCCATCAGTGAAAGAAGTTTTGAAATCGGTCGTAGTCGTTTTTGAGTTAAATCGTTAGAAACAAACTAACAAAAAATCAAATCTTTTATCTAACTTTTTTTTAATTTTATCTTTATAATAATAGTTTAGGCAAGAAGTATAAGCGAAGTGAAGATGGAAATGACACCGAATAGAGCTATGTATGTATGTCAGTACGGATCACTCTGTAGATTGGATTAATACAGTCAGTTGTCCAGTACCTCTTCTCACCATTTCCAGGCAAGCACGATCCATCTTAAACCGCATCATCACTTCACATCAATTGAGATAGAGGCCAATTGCTTGTCTATCAGAAAAACATTTGAAAGATGAGATAATGACATATTGCACCGCCCGGTAAGTTCCATTAGGATAGGAAGATAATGCTGATAAATAAGAAATAGGAAAGGTATTAGACGTTACCTGATGTTATAGAAGTCGCGGTGTGGCACAGCCTTCTGCGAGGCCAGCTCTCGCAGCTCGTTCAGCAGCACGTGAAGCTGGAACTTGGAGGAGAGGTACGAGAGACGCCGATAGCAGAATGACTTCCTGGAAATATTCATGGGGACCTTAAGGTCTACTCAACTGTTTTGTACTCAAACTTGAGGTTATGGGGATCGAAAATAATAACACCAATCACTCTCGTAAGAGATAGTCTAGAATATTAGTGCTGCCTTGAAATATTGAGTAGGTAATTAACCAAGTTTTTTTTAAACGTTATCATAATGTAATTAAAAGTACTGATGATATAATACATACTAGCCCAAATACGACTGTCCTACCATCTAAAATTACAGAGATCTAGTCCCTACAGCCCAACTCCATCATCAGAAAACTACCAATAAAGCTCCCTAGTTCTGTGTCGGCAGAATAGTCTGACTCTCAAGGGCTGTGTGCTGCCGGAACACCGTAAGGTTATGGCGGCAGATTTGAACTCCTTTGGTGGTAAGCTACTTTTTAGGGTTCCGTAGCCGAATGGCAAAAAACGGAACCCTTATAGATTCGTCATGTCTGTCTGTCTGTCTGTCCGTCCGTATGTCACAGCCATTTTATTCCGAAACTGTTAGGACTACAGAATTGAAACTTGGTAAGTAGATGTATTCTGTGAACCGCTTTCCGATTTTTATACAAAAATAAAAAATATAAAAGTTTAAGGGAACAAAAAAAAAATTTCTTCAAACCTATGCGTGTCGGGTGTCTATGGATAGGTCTTCAAAAATGACATTGAGGTTTCTGAAATCATTTTTTCTCAAAGTCAATCATTTGAAAGATAGGCGCGTCTAAAGTGGTAAAATGTGTGTCCCCCCCCCTCTAACTTTTAAAGTATGGGAGTGAAAAATCTAAAAAAAATATATGCTGTACATCCTAATAAAAACTAACAACGAAAATTGGTTTGAACGAGATACAGTCAGCAGTTTTAGAGATAGATCGCAAAGATAACTTTGTTTTTCATACAAACACTATGAAAAACAAAGTTAATTTTGTAGTTGCGAAAAATCATAGTTATGGAATACTTAACTGTGTTACGGAACCCTACGAGTGCGAGTCCGACTTGCACTTGGCCAGTTTATTGATAGTAAGTCAGGCAGAACATCGATATAATGTTCCTTCCATCTGCGAAAGATATATTTCCTATCCTTTTATAATAAGACTGCCCTTATATAATAATGAATTGTAGAGCTTGTGCAAATCTTTTTCAGCTCTCTGAACTTAGGTGCGAGGACCAAACCGCACAGTCTTTAGCTTTCTGTCGAACCGCTTCCGCGTCCCTATGGCATCTATATTATGCGTACTGCGCAGCCATACGCGCTAACTTCCGAGAGCTCATAAAGTTTTGCACGATCTCTACCATCTCCATGAAATACTTACAGAGGTCCATCAGCAATCATACTACACATGGTATTCATATCCTGAATGTACTGCGTGAGGTTGATGTACTCGTAGGGCACTCTCTTGTCCTGGCCCTCTTCCTTCTTGTACAGGTTGAATACTCCGTTGTCTATCTTGATGGAGTAGCCCTTGGGCTCGGGTGTAGGACCCTCCCACGGGTCCTTGCCTTTTATAAACGGTGGGTGGACCATGTGGTCTGGAAATATATAGAAACAAAAGAAAAACATAAAAAAACATTGAAAGACATAAGATAGACATTTTATCGCAGAAATATAACACAAAAGGTAAAGGTAATGGCATTGGATATCTAGAGTTATTTTTTTGCTCGTAATACGTTTACACATCATTTATTTATCTTTATGATATTTAAGATAACAGGACAAGCACGGCGCTCGCCTGATGGTAAGCGATAACGTCTATCCTATCACAGACTCAGCCGTATGCAATATTGCGGATAGCCAGAATTTTGCATGTCACTGTACTGCGCCTGTTACCTTACATAAAGATATTAAGTCTCTCATGTCCTAGCTAGAGAAGGAAATCGCTAAAGATGAGAGTTTTTAACCGACTTCAAAAAAAGGAAGTGGTTTCTCAATTGAACCACATATATATATTTTTGTGTGTTCGCGGAGAACTTCGTCGTTTATGAACCAATTTTGATTTTTTTTGTTGGAAAGAAGATATTCCAAGTGTGGTACCATGATTATTTCATTGAGATCTGATTAGTATCTCTGGCAACTGAAACTGACTCGCGCGGCATGGAAGTCGGTTGTTTTAGTTTTTAAACTATCTTATGTTTCCTTACCTGCAATATACTTAGTTTTAGCCGGCGGTACATTGTTGGGCGGCCACTGTGCATCTGCGTCCATACTCCTCAGGAAGCGGGAGGTGATCCCAGCGAAGCTCTGATGAGACATCTCCATGTAATGCTTCCGCATCTCCAGTGCTTGCACCAGGAACGAAGATGCTACTTGTAAGTCTTCCAGGGGCACCTGGAATGGAAATCTTTGGGTGATTTTCCTGCACACACGTGCCGAAATATTATGCTTGTTGTATTCTCGATAAATATCCCATTCTAGGCCTAGCGTGTGTTAGATTATTTTCATAGTACATACAGATTTAAGACATATTTCCAATGTTTGATGATTATTTAATTTATAAATTATTAACATTGCCTCAAATAAGGGTATTAATACTGTGATCTATACTTTGAGGGTAGTATAAACCTTACAAGATGTGTCAGAGCCGCCAACTTGGTTTTCTGTTTGACTGATGCTTTAAAAGGGCGGTAGAAACGTTTATTGAGACACTTTTGCTCGAGCAGCCTTCGGACTAACATCGTCACCTTTTCTCTGTCAGGAATATCGTTCAGACGACAAAGTGCTGTCCAACTCAATGAAGCTAAGTATTTGTATTACATAATGTGTTGAACAATTGTGGCTAGAATTTTTTACTATTTCAAATTTTAATTGCTTAAAAACAAATATAATAATTTACATTTAACACTCATTACATCGATATAACATAAAATACAAGTCAATTATAATAAATTAAATTAATACAATACAATTTCAATTGTCTGGCAATTCGTTCCTGATCGTTCCCGGTGCAAAGGTGCCCATAACACTAGCAGCGTTACCGCGCTGTATAGTAACGGCTAACCTTTGCACCAAGAAAGAGCAAGAACGGGGCTCTCCTATCTTGTCCCTTATTCTACGCCCTAACTCTTTAATTAGAGCCTTGGCGTCTGCACCCCAACAGCCCATTGTCTCCACGGCTATGGGCACAAAATAATAATGTGACTCCATAGCCGCGTACTTAGTGCGCTTGTTTTTAGCGGCTTCATTCGCGGCCGCTGCCGCCGTGAGTGTAGTGCGGCTTAGGTGACTGGGGGCGACTGTGCTAACGCACGTCGCGTCCCAAACCAGACATTTGCCTTTCTGCCAAGGCACCAGGGTCAACCCATCAGGCCTTTTACCGTCAGACCGACTAAGTCCCGGTGGTTCTAGCACACAGGGGACGTTGGCTGAGACAAAAGCTCTGCGGACTATGTCGTTGAGTGCATGGTGACGTGGGAACCTACCTGTGCAGCGACGACAACTCAGTGCGTGATGGCCATCGGTGTCCACCCTGGAACCGCAGATGCATATGTGGGGTTCACACACCTTGCAGCCCAGGCGGAGAGCCACCGCTACCCGCAAAGAGTCATCGTCCAAAAGTGTGCCCAGGTGAGGCGATGGAATAGCGTGAAGCCATGCACCGGATTCTGACTGCGACACAGCCTTAAGTCTCGCCAACTCTGCCCCTGTGGCACGATCCACCATCTGACGTAAAGTCCTTTTCGCTCCTACATCGTCCCACGCTCGTTGAGCACAGGGAGCATCCGGGATTGGCTCGCTAGCATTGTGGTCCGACCAGGCCGATACTGCCTCGGGCACATAGGGTATACTCGCCCTGTCACCATTGGATGAAAGAATGACAGTGACAAGGTCCGCAACCCCATATGCAGATGCCAGAAAAGCCGGCAAGCAAACATCACCAGCGCACCGTATCCCAAGACCCCCGTACCGTACCGGGAGAGCTGCTTGACTCCATTGCGTATTGTTCAAAGAGACGTTTCCGGAGGAGGAGGACCAGTTCAACGGCAGATTTCAGAGAACCGTCAAAGGCAGAAATTTCTTCCGAACACAGCCAGGTAGGTGTAGTTCGTAAAAAGTAAGTAATTTTGGGCAGTGCAAAACACATACGCAACAGCGTAATAGCAACGTGAGATGGCAAGCTTCGCAGACGTATCTTGAGCAGAAAGCAGAAGCTGTTGGCGGGAAGTTATAGCTTAAGGAACTGCATCAAGAAAAATCGGTGAACCTAAAAGGGTAAGCGTATTGGTCGATAATTCTTTAAGGCCTGGCAAGGACGAACTAAAGTGGAACATGCACAACTCTCGGATACCAACCACTACATCCGGTTCGACAAGGCCTCCGTACTAGCAAGAGAAAAGTTCTTCATACCTCGTAAAGTACGTGAGGCCATCGAGATCACCCGTTATCCGAATTTTAACAGAGACCGTGGTTGGTGCTTACCTACGACATGGATACCAATTCTTAATGCTTCCTCGAAGAAGAAAGTGCTCACCAGTCTAGAACGTGACACAGTCAGCTGGATATGTAACAATACTGTCGGCGATAGTGACGATGAAGACCTGTCTAGCATCGGACCAGCTCATTCTCCCGCTATCATCGAGCCACGCCGCTCGCCGAGCCCCCCTCCCCCGACGAGCCGCGCGCGGCGAGCGGCGGCCCGTAGTGCTCGTCGCGATCTCGCAGCGTAAACTCCCGAGGAAGTGCATCGGACATGCACGAAACCTAGGTCGAGACATTCGACATCAAATCTTAGTGAGTATAATAGTCTGTGGCGTTTTGCACAACCATTCAGGTGGCAAAATGCCTCTGATGTGCGAAGCCCAATGTCATAAAACGACAGCACGCGTTCTCACGTCAAAGTGACGTTGACGGGAGAACGAAATATGTTTTTTATAAGGGAGTGAATCGCCAGAATTATTAACACATAGACAGCAACTAAAAATTCTAATAAGAACATCTTATAGTGCAACAACCATTGTTTTATTTCGACGCGACCTCAGACCTCGTCCTAACAAAGGCGATAGGTAGCCCTACCTACCCGCGCCTTTAATGGTGACCCGACTTCAGCCGTCTGAGCAGAAGAGTTCAACTCTACGTGTATCGACGTATCTACGTATCGACGAGGTCAACAATCCGCGTTTCCCAATGCATCCTCACATAACGAGTCTTTGGATTCACGACGACCACATTGGGCTACCACGACGTGTCATCGCTTCGTAATTAGTATCCTGATCCCCGTGATACGACGCCAGCTGCGACGAGTGTCTATCACATTCGTGGCTATCTCGACGTGTCTTCGCTTCATCGATTCATGGTATCAGTTTTCTGGATTCTACAACGAAACGACGTGTAGAGATACGTGTGCCCGAGGCCTGTCGCTGGAGACCAATACTGCGCTGGAGTGATTTTAGTACGTGCTATTTTTCCTATACTAATATTGGTGCCTGGACTTACTAAAATTTTGGACATTAGCATAACCTTAACAAAATTGCATTCGACTTCGTTTTTATATTATTATTTTGTGTGGTTATTATTAGTATTATTTAAACAACTGTGGACATTGGCATTTACATAACAAAATTGCATTTGAGTTTTTTTTTATTATATTGTGTGGGAATTATTAATATTTAACTTTTTTTTACACCGGGGCTGTTAATTTTTGATAACATTAACTATATATTTTATCTGTGTGTTTTGCCTTTTATATTGCCGTCTTGTTTATTGTCTTGTGTTTGTATTACTGTGTGTGTTTTATAGCTTATAACCATTTATATTGTACGGCTTTTTATAGTATACTAACCCAACTACGGAGATGGAAGCTAACTTGCAATCCGCACAAGAGCAAAACTCATTATTACAGCAACAAAATGCTTTATTGCTTGCTGAATTGCAAAAATTAAAAGGTGACAGCACTAACACACCCACCTCGGACCCCGTTTCCCCCGCAATATGTAAAGTTGCTGTTAAGCTTCCTCCTTTTTGACCTGACCGGCCCGCTATCTGGTTTGCTAAGGTTGAGGCTCAATTTACCATTTCAGGTATCTCCGCTGATCTAACAAAATTTAATTATGTTGTTGCTCAGTTGGACACTCGGGTTATTGGAGAAGTTGAAGATATTATTCTTCATCCACCGCCCGCAGACAAATATGGTAGGTTAAAAGCTGAGCTTATCCGTAGGCTTTCCACATCTGAGGAGCAACGTGTCCGAAAGCTTGTTAGCGATGAGGAGCTGGGCGATCGCCGCCCCTCCCAGTTTTTAAGACATCTTAGGTCTTTGGCTGGGAACACTCTTTCGGATGAAAATTTGCTTCGCCAGCTTTGGATGCGCCGCCTCCCACAACACCTTCAGGCAATTTTGGCTTCTCAGTCTGAGCTTGCTTTAGATAAAGTTGCAGAGCTAGCAGACAAAATTTTAGAAGTATCGCCCGGTGTTGCAGCTCCTCGGTCATTAGCTGTTTTCTCAGCGAGCACTTCTGCCGTCTCGCCTTCATCGCTAGACGACATTACACGGCGCCTTGATGATCTCACGCGCCAGATCGCTGCACTATCAGCTGACCGGAGTAGGGATAGGTCACGGAGTAAATCAAACCAGCGTGAACGCTCACAGTCCGCTGGTAAATCCAAACTTTGTTTTTACCATAGGAGGTTTGGTACTAAAGCGGTTAAATGTGTAAAACCATGCACTTGGACGTCCCCGCCGACGGGAAACTCAAACAGCAGTCATTAGCGGCGACCACTGACTGCTATTCGGAGAGTCGCCGATTATTTGTCACCGAAAGCGTTTCGAAACGCCGGTTTTTAATAGACACAGGGTCGGACCTCTCCTGCTATCCGTACCAATGGCTAGCGAATAAGCCAACGCGGTCAAACTACACACTGGCTGCTGCCAATGGTAGTGAGATTCGCACCTTTGGCCACATACAAATGACGCTCAATCTGGGTCTGCGACGCGCCTTTCAGTGGCAGTTTATCGTCGCTGACGTCAACACCGCCATTATCGGTTCCGACTTTCTGGCACACTATCGGCTTATGCCAGATTGTGCCAGTAAAAGGCTTGTCGATAGCAGTACTGGGTTGTCATGCATCGCTGCCGTTGCAACACTAGATCAGACCAGTGTTAAAGTTGTTTCTGCTCCATCGTCCGGATGTGGTGCGCTTCTTGCGGAATTTCCATCAATTACAAAGCCACCAGGACTCATTCGGGAGCCGAAGCATAACACCGTCCATCATATCCTGACTACTGAAGGTGCCCCCGTCTCTTGTCGTCCTAGGCGCCTGGCTCCTCAAAAACTTCAGGAGACTAAAAAGGTTTTTGATGACATGGTCCAGTGTGGAACAGCAAGACCTTCAAAAAGTCCATGGTCCTCTCCCCTTCACATGGTACCTAAAAGAGACGGCACCTGGCGACCTTGCGGTGACTATCGCGCACTGAATGCACGCACAGTGCCCGATAGATACCCAGTCCGCTATATTGGTGATGTTGGTCATAACATAGCTGGTTGTACTATATTTAGTACAATCGATCTCGTCAAGGCATACCAGCAGATTCCCGTTGCGCCTGAGGACATATGTAAAACGGCCATCATCACCCCCTTTGGCCTGTACGAATTCAACTACATGACCTTTGGTTTGCGCAACGCAGGCCAAACTTTCCAACGGTTCATGGATGAAGTTGTACAGGGTCTGGACTTCTGCTTTGCCTACGTTGATGACATTTTAGTGTACTCTCGCGACGCCACTCGGCACGCTGAGCACCTCCGTATACTCTTCAAGCGACTTGAAGATTACGGCATTGTCATCAATCCTGCAAAGTGCGTGTTTGGTGCTCCTGAGGTAACTTTCCTCGGGAACCGCATTTCCTCTGAAGGAACGCGGCCACCAACTGAGCGCATTCAGGCTCTCAAGGATTTTCCCTTGCCCAAGACCGTTCAGGGACTCCGCCGTTTTCTTGGAATGGTCAACTACTATCGACGTTTTTTGCGAAACGCTGCAGAGTTGCAAGCACCGCTGGTCAATGCGATAGTGGCTTCCCAAGGCAAAGGTTCCACACCGGTTTCTTGGACGCCTGAACTTGAAGAGAGTTTTATGGCCTGTAAAGACAGCCTGTCATCCGCTGCTCTTCTAGCTCACCCATTGCCGAATGCTGAGCTGGGACTCTTCACCGACGCTTCGAACTCGCACGTTGGTGCCTGCCTTCAGCAGAAAGTTGGTGATGCTTGGGAACCTTTGGGTTTCTTCAGCAAAAAGCTGAAGCCCCGACAGTCCGAATGGCCAGCATATTACAGGGAACTCCTTGCGATTTACGAGAGTGTGCAGCATTATCGCCATTTTCTGGTTGCGCAGCAAGTCACAATTTACACGGACCACAAGCCGATCATTTACGCTTTCTCGCAGCGTCGCGAGAGGCTTCCACCGGTCCAACTAAATCAACTCTCGTTTATCTCCCAATTTACCACGGACATTGTCCACGTAAAAGGGGTTGATAATACGGTAGCAGACGCTATGTCCCGCATCGAAGCCATTAGTATCGAAGCAGATCACTCTGCACTTGCTTCTTGCCAACAACTCGACGACGAGTTGAAAAAGTATCGTAACGATAAAGATTCTTCTCTAAAATTAGAGAACATCGTTGTTCCCGGCACTAACACAACTTTGGTCTGCGATACTTCCACAGGACGACCGCGACCATTTGTACCGGAACCTATGCGGAAAAGTATTTTTGACAAACTGCATAACCTGAGTCACCCAGGTACCAAGGCGACTGTTCGTCTGGTCTCTGACCGTTTCGTTTGGCCAGGTATTGCCAAGGATTGCCGTCGCTGGTGCCAAACTTGCATAGCTTGTCAGCGAAGCAAAGTGACTCGGCATACTCAGTCTCCGCTCGGACATATCTCCAGTCCCACATCTCGGCTCAAGCATGTCCACATAGACATTATCGGACCTATGCCTTCTTCCTCTGGCTTTCAATACTGCCTCACTGCTGTTGACCGTTACACTAGGTGGCCCGAAGCGTGGCCTATGAGTGGGATAACGGCAGAGGAAGTAGCCAAGACCTTTGTGGATGGCTGGATAGCTCGATTCGGCGTCCCTGCGGTCATCACGACTGATCAGGGACGGCAGTTCGAATCTGACCTTTTCAGACGCCTTACCAATCTGTTTGGTTCCAAACGTATTCGTACCACCAGCTATCACCCTTGCGCTAATGGGCTCGTTGAGCGCATGCATCGGCAGTTAAAAGCGTCCCTGATGTGTCATGACAGTTCCTGGTCGAGTGCCTTGCCTCTTGTTTTGTTAGGCATGCGCTCTGCATTTAAAGAGGATATAAAATCAACCGTAGCAGAAATGCTGTATGGTGAGACATTAGCGCTCCCAGGGGAACTTTTAACTGTTTCTCCCGAAGCTACTGGCTATGAGGAGCCTGCGGATTTTGTCGTCAAGTTAAGGCAATATATGTCCAAATTGCGACCCACTCCGGCTTCTCATCATTCTAAGCCATCGGTTTTTGTTTTTAAAAACCTATCCACTGCATCACACGTCATGCTGAGGGATGACACTGTTCGTCGGTCTTTGCAGCCACCCTATTCTGGCTCTCATCGCGTGATATCTCGATCTGAGGACGGAAAAACTTTCTCGATCGATTTAAAAGGCAGACAGGTGAATGTCAGTATCGACAGGCTCAAGCCAGCGTACATCGAACAGCCGAGTCCTGTTGATCCAGTATCGACGCCGTCTCTTCCTGCACATCATCCAGTGTCATCATCACATCCTTCTAGAGTTCTCTCTCCTCATTCTGGATCCTCTTCATCTTCTCCCGCTGCTCCTTCCTCAAATTCACCACAATACACTACCCGGTCAGGTCGTAAAGTTCATTTTTGCAAACCTTTTGACCTTTGATTTTTTATTTATTTTTTCTTTTTCCACGGATTCTCCTTCTCCGTAGGGGGGTGGTGTGGCGTTTTGCACAACCATTCAGGTGGCAAAATGCCTCTGATGTGCGAAGCGCAATGTCATAAAACGACAGCGCGCGTTCCCACGTCAAAGTGACGTTGACGGGAGAACGAAATATGTTTTTTATAAGGGAGTGAATCGCCAGAATTATTAACACATAGACAGCAACTAAAAATTCTAATAAGAACATCTTATAGTGCAACAACCATTGTTTTATTTCGACGCGACCTCAGACCTCGTCCTAACAAAGGCGATAGGTAGCCCTACCTACCCGCGCCTTTAAGTCGGTATTTTATAATCATGAACTAAAGTGATCGAAATATGTACGAGCTCCAGCGCTGCATGGGAAAAACTCGCATTTAGTGGGATTTACCACCAAGCCCATCTCTTTGAACCGTGGTAGAAGAATACTTAAATCCTGGTCTAGTACTTCAGGCATACCGCCGATGGTTCCGTCATCTAGGTACCACAAGTTTAAAGGCGACTTCAGTACTAGAATGACTTTGTGGATAGCTGAAAATAAGCGGCCCGAAAGGATCTCCTTGTTGAGCTCCCACTTGTGAAGGTACCAGATTGTTTTTATAGAATAGATTCGACGGACATTGATACATTTGATGGAGAAAGGAATAGAGTGATGGGATTCTATCATTGACCTCGCTTAGCAGAATATCTCTCTCTAACGTGTTGAACGCGTTGCGAATGTCGAGTTTTAGAACTACACAGTTAGAGTTGTTAGTATTCATCACGAATGCGCGAGCGGCATGGATAGCCGCCTCACATCCTAAATGGGTACCGAAGCCCAATTGGTGTGGTTGCAGGTACTCAGACATGTCATTTTTTACGACACGACATGCAACTTTCGCAGTCAATCGTCTAAAAACGCTACCAATGGCTATAGGCCTCAACCCGCCATCTTTTTTAGTTAAGGCACAAAGAGCTGCTCCGTATAAATACGGGCAGACCACTGGATTAATTTGGCCACTAAGCATAAAGTTGGAAAGTCTTGTTAAACATCCTATTAAGCGCTGTCCGCTTTCGCCGGAGGAGATGGATGTTAGTTCTTTCAAATGTCCTGGACGAATGCCGTCTAGGCCTGCAGCAGATCCGCTATAAAAAGAACTAAGTGCTACAACCACATCATCCACCGAAACGGAAGCAGGGGTATATGATGAATCCGGCACCGGTGGAGGATTAAGTGGACGCGACGGACCCGGATGTTTCAGCTTTAAGGCGGCTAAAGTGTCGGGGCCTTGCTGTGCAAAGGAGTCGTCTGATACCAAGAGGTGAACGGCCCCTTTCAAATCGCCCTCGAACACCTTAGTCTCTATGGTTTTTCAACCGCTCGTGACCCGGACCTGGCTTTTGTGCTGTCAGACTCGCCCGCGTACTGAAAACTTGCGCATTCAACGTTTGCCTTTCCTTGGTCGTGACATTACCAGGCAAGTGGCTAGAATGTAGTTTTCTAGGATATGTTTATAATAATGATGGTTTCACCTAGGAATGGTGATGATAGTGTTTTAGCTTCGTTGAGGGTGGTAAGGAAAGGCTATGAGGGGTGGTGGAGGCCTTTTGGGGGAAACCCCATAATATTTTGTATAAATTAAGTAAATCAGTATAGATTTTCATGTTATGTCTTGTTGAAAGTTGTTATAAAACCTGATGATGTAACATTAAATACTTATTGGTATATATTGCTGTTCTGTTTGTTTTAAAAGTATCCTTAACAATATTATCTATTATAATGGTCCTGAGTTTCCTGATGGTACATAAAATGTTGTTATTATTATTTTCTTTGTTTTTGGCTTTTGCGATAACACCACCACAATTTCGCCAAATGTTGTTATAATGATGAAGTTACAAATAAAATGTTTTCTCGGTGATTTCCTGACTTTACTATTTTATTAATAAGTCCTACCTATTAGCTGAAGTATAGGCAGGTAGTTTTGGACGTGGTTCCAAGTGAATATTTAGCTCCAGACATATTAAGTTTATGGTAGATTACTAGACTACCGATTACCACCCATCTTGTTATCATATGAGTAAGCTAACACGTGCATAATAAAGGCATAATAAAGCTCATTCAAGGGTCGAAATTGCTCCAATTAGTTTCCGACATATTTGATTTCGAACAACCGTTAAGACTTAAGCTCCAGGGTGGAAGTGTGAAAGACATAAAGCCACTAGTAGCGTTTTGTGAAAGTGCAGCAGAACCTCTCGATATCCTAAGCCATCCACGCCAATGTTGCCCCTTGGTGCCAATATACCGACTCGCCTTTATGGAGAGCCCATTTAGTGAATGGCAAGTCACCACTTGCCTAAATATTTTGAAATGAAATAGGAGAATGATGTTTGAAAAGAAGGCCCAAAGAAGGAGCTCAAGAAATGTCGCTACTGTCAAGGTGCCAAGTTTGGACAACGTTGTTCCACTACACCACTTACCCCCGAGGCACATCCCGAGGTATCCTCCCCGCTGATGGCCACCCGCTAGAAGTGCGGCAGTACAAACTCCACATCGTCATCATCGACGTCATTACTATCGACATCAAGTGAGAAACATCGTTGTTCCACTAGAGCACTTACCCCCGAGGTATCCTCCCCGCTGATGGCCACCCGCTGGAAGTGCGGCAGTACAAACTCCACGTCATCATCATCGACGGCCGGCACCCGCAGCCGCGCCGCCTCCTCGAACACCGCGTTGGCTCCGTGCTCGCTGCCAGCGAACGACCGCACCGACTGACCGCATTCTGCTGCCCTGAGGGACAAATATATCACGTTTTTTTTAATATCTTATAGGCTAGCGTTTGACTACTATCGCACCTGTTAGTAAGCGATGATGCGGTCAAAGATGGTAAGCACGCTAGGCTTAGAATGGGAACTGGCTCTCAAGGATAGCTGCCGAAACACAGATAGATGTTAAAAGTTTTTCCTTCACCGGAGGGCCACTGTCAAAAGACATCAATTTTTCGATTGAAAAATCCATTATTGCACGGCGGGGATTGTACTCGGTACCTCTGGCATCAAAGCCGAACGTTCTCCCACTTACACCACCGGGCCCTCAAAATTTTACGAACGAATCGACCAAGTACAAGTTTCGCATGTGCCTGGTAAAGTTTCCGTTATAGCATAGAAAAGATAATAATAATGTAATAGTTCAGTACCCTTAGTACGAGTTTTCATACCAAACTCGATAGCGTATATCGAGCAAATTTTGTATGAAAAACAGTACAGCGCCTCTAGTGGTTACTACACTTAACTAAATTTAGACCAATCAGGGAGCTAGAATAAGTCGAAAACTATGTGAGATCTGTCAAAAGCGTTTACGATAAAAACTCGTACTAAGCGTACTGATATATATACAGGATTATATGTACTTAGGTTAGGACGTCGCTGGTACGTCTATTAGTTGAGTTGGTACCATTTCTCCCCTAAGTAACCGAATGCCATTGAAGACAGAAAATATTGAATCAATATCTAAATAGAGAGTTACCATAATTAATGCCCGCGTGCCTTCTGCCGGTGTTTGTGATGGATGTGTACAAATGACAAGATAATATTTACTCAGTTGACTGCAATTAAGGGCCATCATTCATTTCATGTTGACTTATATTTGGGCAACTTAATTTGGCGAGCTCGGTTATTAAATTATTGCGTTTTGGACAGTTTAGTCCACTGTTTGGTTTGACTCACTACTCAAACCAATATTTTCCATTGGGAAATGGATTCACCAGGGGGTTGATCACGAAAGTCATTGAATGAACGAAATGATCGAAATGACGGGGACGCAGCTATGTAGGCTGTATAGCTCCGTCCCCGTCATTTAGTTCATTTCGTTCATTCAATGGTTTCCGTGATACGGGTGCAGTTGTGGGTGTATTAATTAAGTAGGTATAAGATTTAAAAATTTAAAAAGGCAAGATACGTCTTTAGTTTTCAACGATTTACCAATCTAACTGAAATAACCGGCCAAGTGCATGTCGGGCCACGCGCAGTGTAGGGTTCCGGAGTAGCCCGTTATTCAATGCAAGTCTTTAATAAACAAACAACTAGGTACTTCGTCTTTGTCACTTTAAATTATATATTCTAAGGATTTTGTATTTGGTACAAAATTATCTAACAAGTTCAACGACAATTACTGCTAAACTAATAGAGTTATCTTAACCGCTATAGTTTATCAACTGGGTATCAAATTGATATCCAGTTATCAAAGCTTTTAACTCAATACCTACGCTATCTAAAGACGCGTGCGCGAGCTATTAACGGATTACACGAATTAAATATAGAGGTCCATTAACATTAAATGATATTCCATCATATTTTAATCATGTAGAACAAATATTGCGATGCATATATTCAACCGACTTCACAAAAAGGAGGAGGTTCTCAATTCGTCGAAATCTTTTTTTTAATGTATGTACCTACACCGATTACTCGAAAACGCCTTAACCGATTTGGAAACATTTTTTATTTTATTTCCAAGTGTACCCCTCCTAGGTGGTCCCATTTAATTTTTAACGGAATCGGTCGAGCGCTTTTTAATATATCAACATTTTATTTGTATTTGTATTTTATTTGTATTACGATGCACTTATATGACCTCGATGACATGCTACTTACTACTGGCTGCTTTGACTAGCGCGATCTTTGAAGTCGGTTCTTTTAGTTTTTTAAACGATCTTAAATTATATCGTCACTAGACACAACAGAACAGAAATAAAGGCCCTATATTGACCCTGGGGTTTGTACTGTACTTACGTAGTATTTATATTCTCTTTGTACTGTACCCCTTATGATCTGTGAGACGATGATCTTACCTGCCTATGTTACTATTATTTATTCTGTCTCAACGATACATCAACCTTCAACAAAGAGGTTATATTGAATCAAGACGTCAGACATGCGCCACCGATACATGGTAGGATTCCATCATACAAAAAAAAAAAAACATGTCGCACAAAGCGCTTTGCATCCACATTCATATCATACCGTGCCAGTCTGTTTCCGGGTTCAAATCGCGAGTGAAGAAGTATCTTCTAGGCAAGCTACATCGTTGAGCGCAGAGTGCCTAGCTAGAGCGAGTACCTATCTTTGATTTATTAACTTACAGTAAATACCGATTTGTGTGTTGTGTGGAAATTATAATGTTGCCTTTTATGCACACTAGATGGCGCTTTTTAATCATAGTCTCGTAAGTAAAACAGTCCAAGAAATTCTCACTAGGCACTCAAATGCAGTCTACCGAAACTGCAGTACAAAAAAAAGATCTATGAAAACTAATGAAAAGGGGGGCGCGTCCGATGGAAGTCTATATTCGTCTCACTCGCTATTTCTTACTTTGACGTCGTTACTTCTCGTTTTGACATTTCGCTATTTGGTCAGTTTGCTCTATGGGAGTCCCGACTCTTCTTAACGTAGTGGTTATATTCTCTTTGCTCAAATGAGATAGTGGTCAAACGCTTGCTCATGTAAAGATAAAATAAATAATATTAATGAATGCTTACTAAGATTCTCACACCTCTGTACTTTTATCTGCATCCGATGACAGTTATGTCGAGGTCACACCACGAGATTTTTATTGTTTGTGCAACTTTCTAAGGATGTACTTTTTTTTTCGATTCCATGTACTTTTAGTATCGATACTTCGGAATTGATACTAACTAAGCGGTAGCAGTTAAAAGTACTCGTCTCGTTACTCAATTATTTGTCTCGGAAGCACACTACATTGGCACTAGCATCTGCCCGCGGCTTCGCTTGCGTGGCTTACATGAAACAAATTATATATTTTTACAGGACCAGTGGTTTGGGCTGTGCGCTGATATCTCAGTCAATCAGTTCCATTCAGTCAGTTAGGACTTTGGATTTTATATTTATAGATTACTAGCTGTTCCCCGCGGCTTCGCCCGCGCTAAAAAGTATCCTATAGCCTAATCCATACTACGGCTATCCTGGTACAAAATTTCAGCTAAACCGGTCTTCCCGTTTGACCTCGAAGAAGTCCTAAACAAACAAATAAATAAACTGACTTTCCAATTTATAATATTAGTGTTGATAGAGCGATAATAAGGTTTAGAAATAAGGTATTTAATTGACTAATCAAGCGCGATTTTAATCGATAGAAAAGTATCGAATGACAACCAATACGGTTGTAACTCGTATCGTACATCCCTAGGAACTTGAACAACAATAATCGCCTGTTCTGAACTTGGTATTACTACGAGTCATCTTACTACTCGGAAAACTGGTAAGAAGCAACTGCGACACATACCCGTATTATGATGAGAAAAAGTGCGACATCTACAAGCATCGTGTAAGCGGAAGTTTGGGAGACAGAGAGAAGGGAGTCACCAGACATTCCGGAAATAAGAAGTGTCGCGTGTTCCTGGATCCTTCATAACGAAATACTTAGGTATAACAAGAAATATTGCATTACCAAGAGTTATTCCAAGAAGACGTCCACCGTTGACACTCAATTTTACTTCCAAACATTTTCATTTTTTATCACATAATCACAGAAATAATAGTACACAACTCAAATTCTAATCTTTCCCGCCAAATCAAAACATTTTTACGCCCCATTATTTATTATAACCCAACCACAGAACACACTATCAATTTTCAGTAACGAGACGAGAAAACATGCACAAATTTTTGTCATTGTCAAATATCAAGGATATTAGGATAAACTTTTAAAATTACACAAAATTAAATTAACTTTTTAAAGTCAGAACGAGTTTACAAAAAAGATTAAACTCCGAAGCACTGGACACAACCATAGTTCGGCCATACTCCGGCGCCTGCAGTTCACAAATGGTGGCCACTGGCCAGCCAAGGGTAAGTGCGACGTCAAGGTTTATCCAATTAATGACGTACAGACATCACTAGCACCCTGTCCAGTCGTCTGTTGCATGATCGTGCGTGACGTTTTTCACCCCAGCCTGCCTAACCACAGAATAAATAATAGGGACCTAACTTGGCGGGTGAATTTAAACTTTTTAATTTACTCTAAAAAAGTTTTTTACGTTACTTTTTTTTTGTTAAATAATTATAATTGTTCATCCATACATCATGCTAACCCGCCTGGGGCGGTACCAACACGACCTATGTAGTTTGTTGATTATTCAGCCGTGAAATATAAATGTTTTTCGGTTTGAAAGACAACATTATCAGTGAAATTACAGGGCATGTGGTCGATGCCCTAACTAAAGTAACAGACGCAGTGTAGTGATGCTGATTTCAATCATAAGTTTTGCCTTTACAGAGTCATACTGACTGGCACCGAACAGCATGCCGGAAAATGGCGAATCCATTGGTGTTATGTTACATCAGGTGGTTCGAGCCACGGCCGAAGCCTACCACCAGTGGTCACCCATTCAGCACCACCCAGGGATCACATGTAGGATAGATTAAGTTATTTATTAGATTTAGATTAGATTAAGAAGAAAATAAGATTAAGATCGGACGCTAGAAAGCCAACAGTGAGCTTCCCATGCATGGGTGACCAAGACCCTTATCAGTACCCACCCTTAGACCTTTAGGAAAAAGGTCTAAGTACCACCTACAGTAGGTATATACTTAACGTATGATAAATGTGAAACCAAAACGCAAATTTAAACATTTATACAGATAAATAAAGTTCTTACTGTCTGTTTGTTTACTAAATGCATATGAATGTATAGGCGGTACTTACAAAAATAACGATTTTGAAAATGTTTGTCTGTCTGTCTGTGTGTCTGTCTGTTTGTTCCGGCTATTCTCTGAAACGGCTGGACCGATTTTTACGAGACTTTCACTGACATATAGCTGATGTTATAAGGAGTAATTTAGGCTACTTTTATTAAGAAATAAATATAGTTCCGTGGAAACAATATTGATACCAATGTTTACTACCGCGTACGGCCCACGCGCATGTCGCCGCTGTTATTAAACGCGGGCAAAGCCGCGGGACACAGCTAGTAATAATATACAAGACGTAACCAAAGGATGTAGTAATATTTAAACTGTGCATACCTAGCCTGATGTATATCATTAACAGCCAGTATTAGCCCACAGCTGGACATAGGCCTCTCCTATAGTACGCCACTGAGCTTGATTTTCGGCTCCTTGTTTTAACCTCTGCCAGCCAACTTGCATATATCATCGCTCCACCTAGCTGGAGGGCGTCTTACGCTTTGTTTTGAGCCGTGGTCTCCACTCTGGAACTCGTCTACACCAATGGTTATCGGTTCTGCGACAGATGTGACCAGCCCACTGCCACTTCAGCTTGCTAATCCTTTTGGTTCTCTGTCGGATGACTTCATTTCGAATTCGATCTTTCAGAGATACTCCGATCATAGCCCTTTCCATAGCTCGCTGAGCGACTTTGAATTGGTGTATCAGTCGCACCGTCAGTGTCCAGTGTAAAGTCTCCCTTTCCTATTCCAGTTTTAAATACTGGATCGATAAGAGCTGTCTACACGTGCCGTTGGTACCTAACTATATAGATAGTCTAGATGTCATTTAAATAAGTTCAAGGTACTGACTGACTGAAGACGTAAAATTATGTAACCACATGTCATCATATTCTAGACCGCATTGCCGTCTCATAAAATAAAACTTGGATTACAAAAATACGCTAAATGTAGATAGGCTGATCTATATATATATATATATATATATATATATATATATATATATATACACACTAATAATATAAATGCGAAAGTCAGTTTGTTTATTTGTTTGCGATTTCTTCACGGTCAAACGGCGGGACTGATTTAGCTGTAATTTTATATAGGGATAGCCAATACTATGGATTAGAATATCGGATAACTTCTTAACGCAGGCGATGCCGCGGGGCACAGCTAGTAGATCTATTAATCGAATGTTGTTGGCCTATAGATACCAAACATACCCAAAGGAAGATACGACATAGATAGGTAAAACAACTACAAATTAGAATAATTAAGATAGTTTAAAAACTAAAACAACCGACTTAAATGCCCCGCAAGTCAAACTCAGTATATATTTTCAGTCATATCTCTGAAGATACTTATCAGATCTAGATGAAATTACAATGGGACCACCTCGGAAACGTACCCTACCGATTACAAAAATAATGATTCGAATCGGTTCAGAGTTGACGGAGTAATCGCGTAACATACACACAAAAAAAAGAAAAAAAACAGCGACGAATTGAGAACCTCCTTCTTTGTGGAAGTCGGTTGAACAATGAGTATCACCGGTATTTGTGTGCGGGATCGAATCCGATACGAAGTAATTCGTCATAGAACTAAAGTTCAGTAGTAACATAGCTCAACGGATTAGTAAACTGAAGTGGCAGTGGGCTGGTCATATCTGCCGCAGGACTGATAACTGTTGGTGTATACTTGTCCTAGAGTGGAGACCGTGAATCGGCAAACGTAGCGTAGTACATCCTGTAACCAGGTGGAGCGACGACATAGGCAAAGCGGTGGGCAGTGACTGGAAAAGAAGAGCCGAAGATCGGGCTTAGTGGCGCATCATGGGAGAGGCCTACTACTGCCTACGTCCAGCAGTGGACACCGGCTGACACCGGCTGCTGATGATGGTTTTAACTTAGGTAGGTAGTTAGGTACTCCAAAATCCAAAAGCTAATAATGAATAATAATGATGTTAAGAAAATAACTACCTCGTGCTGTACAGTCGGTTAAAAATATTAATATTTTACAACCAGCCTCTTTTTTAGGGTTCCGTAGCCGAATGGCAAAAAACGGAATCCTAATAGATTCGTCATGTCTGTCTGTCTGTCCGTCCGTATGTCACAGCCATTTTATTCTGAAACTGTTAGGACTACAGAATTGAAACTTGGTAGGTAGATGTATTCTGTGAACCGCTTTCCGATTTTTATACAAAAATAAGAAATATAAAAGTTTAAGAGGGGGCATCCCATACATGGAACTGAAACAAAAAATTTTTTTTTTCTTCAAACCTATACGTGTGGGGTGTTAATGGATAGGTCATCAAAAATGACAATGAGGTTCCTAAAATCATTTTTCCTCAAAGTTAATCATTTGAAAGATAGGCGCGTCTAAAGTGGTAAAATGTGTGTCCCCCCCCCCCCCCCTCTAACTTTTAAAGTATGGGAGTGAAAAATCTAAAAAAAATGTATGCTGTAGATCTTAATAAAAACTAACAACGAAAATTGGTTTGAACGAGATACAGTCAGCAGTTTTAGAGATATGGCGACCGCAAAGATAACTTTGTTTTTCATACAAGCACTATGAAAAACAAAGTTAATTTTGTAGTTGCGAAAAATCATAGTTATGGAATATTTAACTGTGTTACGGAACCCTACGAGTGCGAGTCCGACTTGCACTTGACCAGTTTATTAAACCATCTGTTAATTTCTTATTGATCAGACCCATGAAAGTGGCTCACGTAGCCTTTTCATCTAAAAGAGAGCTCTTAGTCTTCAAACAGCTGAACGGATTTTCTTAATAAATATTTTTTTTATAATACCGTTAAGAACACATTTTTTTATGGTAAAAGGTAACAGGGCAAGTACGACGCTCGCCTGATGGTAAGCGATGACGTCTACTTAAAACAGATACAGCGGCATGCAAAATTCTGGCAGTCCAGAATTTTGCATATCACTGCACTGCGCCTGTTACATTGAGACATAAAGATGTTGAGTCTTACATGCCCTGTAATTGCACTGGACACCTTGCAGTTTAAGCCGAAAATCATTCCCATTTCACGGCTGAAAATTAATTGGCAAAGTGGTGGTACCGCCCCAGGCAGACTAGCAGAAGTCCTACACTACAATAACTAAATCAAAATCGGTTCATCCGTTTCGAGCTTCGATGCCACAGAAAAATACACACCTTTTAGCACTCCTCGTTTTGTGTTGGGGATACAGAATAAATAGTAGTACTCCGGAGTTATAAACATGAGGTAACTATACCTATTCATTATTCTGTGACTATACAATGGTAAGGGTGACCATAGGTTAAAATATAATGGACATTGTAGCCAAAACAGTGTTGCCAATATAGAAAACGGTTGGACCAGTCTAAAATAATATATATTTTTTTAAATTTTGTTTATTTACAAAATTAATTAAAACTGAAAAAAAAAATATTATGAAATATACATAGAAAAAAGTTTGTATACTTAAAACGTTTCTGTTGAAGTTGACTTTTAAACTAATACAATTAAAAAAAATGAAATTAAAAAAGCTTTAATTTAAGTAAGCCTCTTTAAATCTTGATGAGAATTGAGATTTTTTTTTATTCGCTAGATTTAGAGATGTATTACATAATTATGGTATAATTACGTGCTAAATTTACTAATAACGTGATGTGAGAATGTGAGCAGACGTGCTAGTGTGACTCAAATAGCGGCCAAGTTCAAGGACTAGGATATAAATAAATATAGACATGTTTACAAGTTTAGTATTAACAGTTCCAACATTACGAGAATGTGCCATTAAAATTTGTACAAAATAATCAGCATTTTTGGATGTATAGAATGTTAAATTGAAATTACAATTTGTGTTAATTGAAATCATCGTCATATTTATAATTTTTATCATTAACGTTATATTTTAAATGCAGATATTAAAATATAATAGTACTTATTACTGCGTTTCTCCCAGGCATTGCAGCAATATGTAAATACAGGTGGCAGACGCCACCGGCACGTGTCTCGACATTCCGTCAAGTTCAAGGTCTGACACGTCGAATAACTTTCGACTGACATGACATGCCTTTCTGTAATCAGTTGCCAAGTGGACGTGTCATGTTCAATAATTTTTAAAGTTAAAGTTAAGCAGCTCCCACGGTTTAGTTTGCATTAGCGTAGCGTATTGTAGCGTAGTCTGAGGTTTGAGATTGAACCTCTGTGTTTAAACGACGGAGTTCAGAGTTAACACACAACAAAAAAATACAATCTCATTGTAAACCTCCTCCTTTTTTTAAGTCGGTCAAAAATACATCTTCAAATTATCATATTTATAACAATAAGTGTCATGGGATACTTATTAAAATTCACTACAGACCCTAACTCAAAAATATAATAAATAATAAGGTAGGTACGTACTTACACAGTTAAAACACTGTTTAGAATTAGTAGTATTGGGCCGTAGCAGCACGCGGCACGTGCCTCAGTACCTACTTTGAAGTTCAAGGACTGACAAATTGAATTACGTGTCACACAAATTATACCGTATGTTGCTGGCTTCCATTCTAGCGATAGTGTGCCGCATTGAATTATGCAGTGTATGTGTCGCGTGTTAGGCTATTACTTACTGGGTAAATAATCAACCTAACAATCTAACATTAAGTGAAAGATTGTTTCTTAGAACGATGGTGCTAAATAAAATGTTAGCTTGTCATTCCACAGTAATTTATGTGTCCCAACTCCCAAACTAAAGGTGCGGCCACACCGCGGCGTCCTGCGATCTACGGGTGCGACCTCGGTACTATTCAATTGTTTTCTCGCGTTTGATGTGAAATAGTCGGTACAAATACTACTGCGTTATCTGATCGCCGCCTAGATCGCGCACGCACGACGCTGCGGTGTGTCCGTACCATAATAGACGCGGTACCTAGTAGTAAAAAAAAAAGAGTGTGTGTACTTATGTACACGCGTTAGAAGTTATACTTCTGTGGCGTATGGAAAAAAAATAACTAAAATGCAGTAGTGATTAACGATAAATATTAAAATTAATCAAAAAGATTTTATTTAAATAAAAAAGGTTTTATTAACGTAAAAATATGACGTTAAATATGACATATACAACTTGAACATAGTCATGCCACCTAGAACTAACTTCACGGTGTAGAATTTAGGTGTCGGTGTGCGCGCGCATCGTAACCACCTAGAACTAACTTCACGATGTTCAATTTAGGTGTCGGTGCGCGCGCGCATCGTAAAAATTCACTCTCATCATTTTTCTCTATCGCGCCAATAGAAGTATAACTTCAAAAATTGGTTTTGTCAAATATTTTACAGTCCGCTGCTGGCCTGATATAACGATAGTTTAAATGTCAGTTTGTATTGTGACGTTATTCACAAAATACTAATAAATACGGTAAAATTGCCAAAATATTGAGAATGTAAAACAACGATCTAAATGATCCGCTGCTATTTTTCCCATGGAAATCCTAATTATACTTGGATTATGCAAAGTAGAAAATTAACTTACTTGACATTGAGCTGCCTTTGTATTAGGAGCTTCTTCTCAATCTGTTCTATGGGGAACTGTGGGACCTCGTACGGGGCAGACAGCTCGTTGGGCAGCTCTCTTGGGGCATCAGCACCCACCGCAGTGGTGGGACTTTCACTACCTGTCAAATTAAAACAATATTTATGAGTATTTTGAAAAGATGAGTCGAATGGAAGAAGGAGGCCTTTGTCCCGCTATGGAACGATCATCATAACTAAATATGAATAGCCATTTCACCATTTTAGTAAGTTATGCATCTGTATTACTGTTACACGCAACATATAATATGGCACCTATTATGTATGTGGTTATGTTGTGAGTAAATAATTAAGATAAAAAACTAAAACAACCGACTTCCATGCCCCGCGAGTCAATTTCAGTAGCAAGTTTGAGACGTTTATCGTCATATCTCTGGAGATACTTATCAGATCTAGATGAAATTACAATGAGTTCATCTCTGATACAAACCCTACCGATAAATATAATCATTCAAATCTGTTCACAATTGACGGAATTATCGCGTAACATACATACAAAAAAAAAGAAACGAAAAAAAACATACAGACGAATTGAAAACCTCCTTTTTTGGGAAGTTGGTTGAAAATAAACCTACCAAGTGCGAGACGGACTCGAATGCTAAGGTTTCCTCCCCAGAGAGCTGTTCCATTAGTTATTATGTTTTCCTATTTATTATTATGACCTATTTATAATATTCGTTAGATAGGTAGTGATATATAAAAGCTAGTGAAGCTAAGCATACGTCTGGCATGCGAGTAAACATGCGAGTAAACAAGTTTAAAATAGATTAAATATCGGACCTATGTAAATAAGCAGCATCCATCGATCAAAGCCTGTTATTTGCCACTTCAAAATAAACGTACATTTTGGCTGTGTTTATTACTATGAAAATGTTTATGTTAAATCTTATTACAGCAAGTTCACCAAAGTGAAAATAATTATTAAAATATAATACACTATCTAGATTCTAAAGCATTCAAAGGGTGCGAGTTAAGGCCGTAGAATGCTTTGGACTTTGTGGCAGGCCCGTCGTTATCATGCCAATGTTCACTACTGCCTACTTGCTAAACATATTCGAAGTATAATTAACAGATCTCAAAATTAGTACGGAAAATGTTTTAAGTACGAATAAATAGTTACTATTTATTGTAGATTCGTAAAGCATTTTTCTAATACAGGAAAAGCGTTATTGCGTCACGTCTCTAGTTGTTGATAATAATATCTTTGTAATAGTTATTATTCATTCATGTTATTAAGATAATGTTCTTATCTGCTCCTGCTTTTATTTTTCGTACTATGACTAATCTACAAGCATATCAAAGGTTTAAGTTTCGTTTATAGGGACCAAATTTTGGAAATAGTCCAATGTCACGTCACCTGAGTTTTAAATCAAACTGTAAGTAAATGTACGTAATTTTTACATTTCTAATTAGTATAACAATTAAAATTAGGACTAAAATTAGGAGTTAACTTTACGTTATAGTTTAGTAGTGGAAACGCAAAACTCATGCAAAATAACTCAAAGTTTTGATTTAGAAATCGTGTGCTAATAACTGGACTAGTGTAAATATTTGGTTCTTTTACCCTAATTTTCTTTCTGCACTTCGTATAGAATTGAATTCTACGTTAAAAGTATTTTAATTTAACCACTAAGCTCGATTTCTGTCTACATATTGAAGTTGAACACATCGTATAATGTCGGTCGTATCAAATTAATTATTAGTCTACGATTGTTTACGATCGAGGCGAGGTCGCGGGGTCTGGCAGAATGTACCAAGTTACCGACGTCAGAATTACTCGGGTATTGATTCCATCAATTAGCATTCCAGTCACAACACTAGCTATGCGAACCATTTAACTCTCATAACGAGTCACTTGGAAAATATTCAAAGCTGTGCTAATGTTTTTATTACTCTTTACGAATGCTTTACACTTTGAAAATGTATAGGTTTTTACTTGACCAAGGTGAACAGCTAAGGATTGGGTAAGTTTATTATGTGTACAGATTAAGTGATCTAGGATTGACTGTAAGAATTCGAGAATATGGTTTATATTGTGCATTAAAAACGACAATCAGCTTGCAGATTTGAATTGGATGCCTTTGAGATTGGAATAAAATTTTACTTTGATTCGAACGCATCTTTAAGGCCTTGATCGAAATAAATAAGTGCTCACATACTGTATGACGTCATTTAATTGTCTGCCTGCACAAATGGAATAGCCCATATTTCTAAGCCAGGGTTTTTGGTCTTGTCTAGTACCTCAGCATCATATCCAAATCAACTGTGGATGTTACAAACAAGTCAAAGTATCAAGTTTTAATTTGATAACGCGCAGTCATAACATGACAATGATGATGAATCATAAAGAAGAACGTTGTCCTACCTCAAAGTCGTACACGTTATGACAAATGGCTAGGAAGAACAACACATTATACCGCCTCTAAGTGGCTGTTGCCAAATGCGCTAGCCATTATAGTATAGTGACTACAGCATTGCGCACAGCCAATTGTATAAATTCGCAATCACTAACAGGATATGGCTTACTTCCCATAGATTTGTTTTCAAACACTCCTTAAATTAGGTACTGGGTTTCATTAACTATTGAAGCTATTTTAATAACAGTACCTCAACAGTTAAACTTTAAATTTAAGTGAATTTACTTTAAAGAATTAGTTAAAATATAAATAATTTTAATTCTAGGTCGAGAAGTTAATAAAATAATGCTCCAGACGACGGAGAACACAAACGCTCTATCAGAGGTTTAATTGCAAGCCATTGCGCCACCAGATAGGCAACTTGTGGCCAGCAAGTAGCTGATAGAACTTTTATACAGAAAAGCTATAAAGACCTAGTGGTAGGTACGTAGATTATTATCTGTTCTGTGCTATTGGTCTATAGTGGCAATAGCTCATTAGAGAGTTTTTAACGCACCGTTTATAACGCACCAGTCCAGCACAGCAGAAAACTGAGCATCCAAATACGGGTAGCGATAGCTCGCCGTCAGCAAAGCACTAATACTAATACTTTTATTTTATGTATTTTATTTGGCAACGTCTCACGATCTCGGCAATACACACTAGTATTTATAGTAAATTTTTAGCGTACAACACTGTAAAGTGTAAATAAATCTCTCACATATTGACAAAAAAGAACCAAAATGTTGATCCTAATTTTCATACTATTCAATCAAATTATGTAGTTAAATATGCACAGAATAATGAATAGTACAAGTACCATATGTAAATACTTATACAGGGTGACTGGTAAAAGATTGTACATACTGAAGGAGGGTATTCTATTCTGATACCGAATATGTAAACAAAACAGAGTTTTACCCAATTATCCTATAAACATATTTATGTACAGACACTCGCATACATTTCTAAGTTGAGTGTTTACAAACAATGAACGAGCGAACCAAGAACAATAGAAGTGATTTCAGTGCAATTTTTGCTCCATAATTGTGCATATAATTTTGAATGGAATCGTACCTATTTAAACTGTTCCTATTATAAAAACTCACGTTCATTTTAAACTTATAGATTTAAAAACGGGAATTTAACGTGACTTACGCGATGTCGATGTAGCGATCGACATATGTTTCGGCCTCATCCGGAGGCCTTCTTCAGGATCTTGAGATCTCTATATCGACATCGCGTAAGTCACGTTAAATTCCCGTTTTTAAATCTATAAGTTTAAACTGTTCCTGCTATGCGATAGATTTGCTGTAAATATAGGTAATAACTACAAACCATGTAGGCCGATAAAATTGTCTATTTATTAGATAACTAGCAGCCCGCCCCGGCATCGCACGGGTAGAACATGCCTACAAAATTTGCATCAGTTTGTTGCATCACATATAAAATATTAACATATTTAACAATCATCGTCATATTTCAACCAATTTACACAAAACCTTAACGAATTATGCACCTAAACTTTCCTCATAAACACTCTGGCTATTGGTAAAAACCGCATGATAATCCGTTCAGTAGCTATTGAGATTATTGTGAACAGACAGACAGACGCAGTGATGGACTTTGTTTTATAATACTTACGTAGTGATATTGGACGGACCTTTGGCGTGATTTTGACCCGACGGTCGTTGGTTCTAATCCTAGCTATATACCTACCAATGAAAGTTTTATGTGCATTCATGAATCATGGGTTTTCGTACAGAGGTAGTGGGATAATTGAATCAAAATCAATCAAATCATGGGATCAAAGAAGGGGTATTATACGTTTAACGTGTGTATCTGTGTCTGTCTGTAGCATCTTAGCACCCAACCGGATGAACCGATTTTGATTTTATTATTGATATTTTTTTTTTGTTCGATAGATTACTTCATCGAGAGTGTTCTTAGCTTTGATTCATGAAAATTCGTTAATTGTTATAAAACTATGAGCTTTTTTCTAGTTAATTGCGCTATGAAATCAACTTTCATTGGTCTGATTCAAATTCAAAAATCTTCTTCTTCAACGATATTGTAAGAACATGGAAGCATTGACCTGATGCTGGGACATCTCCTGGACTAGAGTCCAGGAGATGTCCCAGCATCAGGTTGGTGAGGATTAGAGTATTCTGTAGACAGAATACTCTAATCCTCACCAACTTACAGCTCAGAGTTTAAATGTCGTGTTTAGAGTCATTGGAATGCTTTTAATGAAAAGATTATACATAGATCAGTCGGGGTGGTTTATATATAGATAATAACTATATTATATATATATATATATATATATAAATTGTCTGAAGTACTGAAACACACAGTTACATGTATGTTTGGTTTTAACCTACTTTAATTTTTTTTTAATATTCTGACGTAAACGATTGGATGACAGCTGAATGGTTCATTACTTTTTTTTCTAATTCAAAGCGTTAAATTCTGATTTTGCTATGTTTACTTGATAATTGGTTATGATTTATTTTATGATTTATGATTTTGACGTGTATATGTGCGTATATTTATACTGCCTACATACTGAATAAATGCTTTGATTCTTGATTCTTGATTCTATACAATAGAATTTTATACAGTAAAAATATATTATTATACTATATTGACTTCAAATTGATTGTGATCGGTAGGGATCTACAGCAGCGCTAAGCTTATAATAATATTTTCGTAGTAACTATGACCTAATCTGTAGTTTCACTGCAGATATTTTATTAATTTTGCGATGCGTGTATGTGAAATCCGTGATATCTTCTAGAGTTTTCATTTGAATTATATACTGTAAAGAACAATTTTAATCTATAATATGTGGCCAAGCTAATTAACGTAATTATTTGGATAAGGATTGATACTATATACTTGAAAATAGCCTTGGAAGTTATGTAATATGTTTTAACAACAAATTAAAGATTAAAATGGTTACTGTGTCAACCTTAAGAGATAGACATATGCTGTCGCGGACTTTTTTGTAGATCTTATTAAGTTGTACAACTCTTCCATAGAAAATATTCTTCCATCTATTTTTAATTGAGCAGCGTTCGTAAGAAACGTGTTTTCTCGACCGTTTTTTAGTCGACTTAGGTTACAAATTAGGTCTCCACGAATGTACCTTTGATTTAAACGGGATAATATATAGCCTATTTTCATTCCGAAAGTCCATTCTATACATTAGTGAAAGAATTTTTTTAATCGGTCCTGTAGTTTTTGAGCCAAATCATTACAAACATACAAAAATACAAAAATACAAATGTTCTCTCTTTATAATATTAGTATAGATATTGACAGATTTATAACTAACACCAAAAGAAAATAAAAGAACTAGGATATTTACGTCTATTCTCCTCCTCCTCCTCATCCCGTTGATCTGGTTCGGGTTCTGAAGGTCTCCTGACATGCCAGAGGTCTTTATCAAAGCTGTACATTTTGGAGGCACTTCAAGTATCACAGTCACGAAAATAAACACAGATATTGACCATCACGTTATCTAAGGTTATCACAATATTACATTAATTGTTTTCTTACTCGATGATGTAAATTACGACAGAGTGGCAAACAGTGGAATTGTTGGTAGGTTAGAATTGTTTGGTTATTTACAAATTCTATTCAAAACGTTTTTGAAGGTTGGTAGCTGTTTGCGGCTGTTACGAGCAAATGTCTTGATAATAATGATAATATTGATGAAATAAAACGTAACTTAATAAGTGCGGTTAACAATAAACATTAAGTAAGTACCTAATTAGATTTAAGCAATAACTACTTTGTTACGTGTCTCTAATTCCAGACAAATGTTAGAAAGTGATGCTCTCTTCTTTGTATTAAAATAACAATAATGTAGACCGACTATCTGAAGTAAATGTATGTAATCAATATCCAAGTAAGTACATAGACAAGATTAATCTTCACAAACTACAATACACGATAGCGCATTTCAATAGCAAAAGCTGTTGGCTATCTAGAAAGGCAACCATGAATACCATGATACATCAATCTGGAGTAAGTCGAAAAGATTACCTTAGCAACAGATAACCGGTATCGTATAAAAACAGTTTAAACATTCAAACGCCTGACCTACATGTAGCCCCTACATCATCAAACAAAGGAATGGCAGCTGAGAATGATGTCATAAATACTCAAGCATTCAAGAACTGAGTTGCTTTTTATGCGATTTAAGCACTCTCAAGTTGATCTTCTGCATCTTGTTCTTTTGCAGTTTAAGAGGCTCTTGTACTACGGCCATATTATACGTGTTATATTTAAAACATTTTTCGACAAAAACAAAAACTTAAAATCAAAAATCAAAATAAGTACTTAAATTGTAAACCAAGGTTATTAGTATTGGCAGATAAAAACTTTCAGGGACATAGAAATAAGAACTCATACTCAAAAACGAACACGAAAATGGGGACTAACCCTTTCTCGCTCACCATAAGTCACCACTGAGTGATGGTCCTGCTAGGTTATTCTGTAAGCTATCTCGACAGCGGAATCCGCGGTGAGATTCGAATTTCGTACTACGAAATTCAACCGTATTACGAACGCGATACGATTGAATTTCGTAGTACGAAATTCGAAACTCACCGCGGATTCCGCTGTCGAGATAGCTTACAGAATAGCCTAGCTGATGACAGCTGTCCAGCTTTACAATTTATAATGAAATGTAACGATATGTCAAAGTTAGTTTGGGATAAATCCTAAACTAAAATTAATGTTCCACATTAACGGACCTTGTAGTCCACTAGCGCCCCTAGCGGCAAATCTACAATTGATAGCCCCCGTTGGATGATTGTAACGTTGAGCTTGAATGTGCCAGGCTTCCTATTCTATACTTTTCATTATCGTCATAGTAGAGTAATAGGCAATAACTGTGAAACTGTCCAGACACTAGGCGTGGCATGGTCAACACTCCAATGTCTGCTTAGCCGTTTTTATTGGGCTTACATTACACGTCCTACACGCCACAGGGCCACAAATTTTATGAAACACGGCTGTGCTGCTATATCCAGTTATGATTGGTTTATCGACTTTCATTTATTTTACGACTTGCTTGAATTATTTTGTGTCATACGTAGTATCTCCTTAGTAGTCTGTGTTTATGTCTATAAAGATCATCCATTGGAATTATAAAAAGATTTCGTAATTTTATATTTTCTTTTGGACACAGGCTAACATTCGGCGAAACATTCAAGTTAACAAGATTCAGCAATATCTTGTACTTTTATTTATTCTTACGTCTATTAGTAGAACTGTTTTAATGAAATTGGCTCATTCTATATAATAAGTACCTAACTATCTTCATATGAGATCCTATAAGTAGATAGGGAATCTCCTACATATTTCTTGCCGAAGGGCGCAACTAAAAAAGAAAAAAGACAAGACCTTGGCCCTGAAGCGAACACGTGGAGATGAAAAACCCTTTGATCGAAATTAAACTAGCGCAATCAGATACAAATAATATAGAATGCGGTCATACGATGAACTTGCGGTTATCAACGAGAGATAATTAACTGGCTGGCGTCACACGGTCAATATTGAAACCACAAATTATATCAACAAATGCGTGGATCGTATGCGCTTTCTCCATTACCATATTTGTCTCAAGTTTCGTTTCAGCTTATTTTCACTTCTCTAAATATATTTTCGTTTTATTTTTGTTTTATTCATAATATTATGATTTTTATCTTACCAGCTTTATCTACACTATTAATTTGTAGAAAAAAGAGGAAAGATTTTATTTTTTTGTTCGTTTTTACGATTTAACTCAAAAACTATTCGACCGATTTTAAAAATTCTTTCACTAATTGAAAGCTACATTATCACGGAAACGAGTAGTTTGCGGTTGAAACCGCGAGGCTGCTAGTTATCCATAACTATATAGCTCATCCCAAATTTGAAAACTTTGAAGAAGAAGGAATCAATAAAATCAGTTGCATGTTTTTGAAAATATTAATGATTAACCAATATGCCCTTCCAACTACAAAATTAGTTACTTAAAAGAGACTTAATATTATAAATTTAAATACTTATGTATTTAAATTTAGCTGCCTGTAATATTTATATATTACAAGCATGAGCTATTTATAAACCTATACGAAATTGATAAGACTATCGTATATTTCAATATTTTCCTGTTTCTAACGTTTAACTTTAATTCATAACATTTTATTCAGAATACATAATATGATAACAGTAATAAGTTCCTACGTGGTACTTGTTTTGTTAGCCGACTATGGTGAAACAGAAAAGAGGAATTTAATTTTGACCGGTATGTATGATATTTATCTGTTCTCTCGTTTATAATGTGACAAATGAGGTAAACATTGGAAGCTTCTTGATCTTGATCGTCCGCTGGTTATAATAGGCTACACATTATATATGATAACACATTAAATTGAATATAGCGCCCTCCTAGACGATAAAGTCACGAACCAAAATATAATAATTTAATATTGCCGTGTTGGCTATCAAATGAAATTAATATTTATTACTTTTCTTATATATTTGCAAATATATTGTAATATATTATTACTATTGTTAGCTATTGTTCACGTCTTTGCTTGCATAATTGGGAACAATTTCTAGAAATTAGTTTTTGAATTTACTTTTTTTAGTTAAATAGGTACTTGTTTAAATATGAAGTTACTTTATAGATTTAAAATGCCTAAATTATAATACTCGTAACTAAAGTACCAAAAACATTATAGCATACCTATTACTAAGATTACATTTTTTTAAATACATCAAAACTGAATTAGTAATGAATTCAGGTATTGTTTACAAAATGAACAACGCTCTAATGATATCACAATGTGTATACCGGTATTATAACAAAACTTTTAAATCGTAAACAGCTGTTCAGCGAAACACAACTTACGTACCGAAAGAAAATTAAATGCTATGAAAAATACCTAATACCATCCAATAATATTTAAGTTTGATATTAAACTGTTTGCCACGAAGTCGAAGAATGCTTAAACTAAAAAGTCGACCGATCGGTTTTCAATATGGAACGCCACGCGGCGTGGCGTGAGCGACGAAAGTACCACCGTATGACACTCGACCGGGCCACACTGCGAATGAGCGCGGACTGACGGCCCGAAGGCAGACGTTTGACGGCAACTACGGCAAGCAAAGACGGCTTTCGCGTGGTGAATATTCGGACCCACGTTTTGCGTCACATAATGTAACAGCATTCTTGAGTGCCTAGACTCCAACCTCTTTATCCTACTATGAGTTTAGCACACGCGACCATCACGGCGCGGCGGTGCGATGTGGACGTATTATAGGTATATTTTATAAAGATACAGATACTACGTATAGAATAGTGTCTGGATTTTTTACAAATAATATATTTTTTCAATTCCTAATTTTAAAAAAAATGTTGTCTAAATTAAATCTAGTTTACGAAATTTAATGTTTCACAACATTTCTTATTTAATTAATATAGGCATCCTACTAGTATTCATTAATCGTAGTAATGATTTAATCAAACTTCATTAAATGATGTCATATTTTAAAATACATGTAGTACCTAAAGGATACCAAAAAAAACTGTACATAATTGATAAAAACATAAAATTTTACGAAATTATTTTAATTTAATAAAGTAAATGTGTCTAAAATTATTGCTGCAATGTAGTTCTTATGTTACAATGTACTAAGTATTGCAGCAACTCGGAATTATCTACTTTTTCCAAAACGTCATCGTCACCCTAGAATTGGCCTTTATGTAAGCGATTCGGAATTGATGCAAAATTTCGCCGCACACTGTATGCCTTCGATAGCTCAGTTGGTAGAGCGGTGGACTGTAGAGGAATAATCACTGACATCCATAGGTCGCTGGTTCAAATCCGGCTCGAAGGAATCTTTTTGTTGATTGTGACTAACAAATATTTAATTTTATAAAAACTAATGAATCAGAAATCAGATGCCATACAATAGTCAGAGAACAGATAATCAATCGTAAAGGATTTTAGGTTCTAGCGGTTAGGGAAGATGGCACATCGTGGCCAAAAATTCTCTGAACACCACAATATTTTGGGATGGACTCAGGGGACTTAAGGAGGGTGGATTTATAGAACGGGGTACTTGTAAATCAAAAAGTAAGGGTAAATTACCTTATTCGAAGTGGGTAAGTTTACTATATAGCTGTTATAGGTAGGTTATAGGCACCTATATTATTTTTAAGTAGTCATAAACTACAGATTACTGTAAAAAAAAAAACCAGTAGCATAAATAATAAATCTGACATTTCTAGTACGTCGTGTGCTCTTTCTTACCTCAGTTTATGTCCTTTTTTAATGATATAAGGTAACAGGACAAGCACGACGCTCGCCTGATGGTAAGCGATGACGTCTACCTATTACGACATGCAAAATTCTGAACTGCCAACATTTTCACTGCACTGCGCCTGTTACCTTGAGACGTAAAGATGTTGAGTCTCAGATGCCCTGTAATTTAACTGGACATGTTGCCAACAACCGAAAAACATTCCTATTTCATGGCTGAAAATTAATTGGCAAAGTGGTGGTACCACCCCAGGCGGACTAGCAGAAGTCCTAACACTACTAAACGTAGTATTTTTATCTGTTCTGTGTTATAGGATTTATTTGATCCGTTTTAGATACAGGGTCAAAAGGCAACAACTATATTTTGTGTGAATTGCTATTTTCTTACTGACTGTAATATATATTTTTATATGGTAAAAGGTAACAAGACAAGCACAACGCTCGCCTGATGGTAAGCGATGACAGCTACCTATAACAGATACAGCGACAAGCAACATTCTGAACTGCCAGAATTTTGCATGAACCCAACCTATGTAATTAAAAATCTGTGTATTCAAAATTAATGTACGGAGAGACTAAAAGGGGTATTACACTACACTGAATCAGGGTCCCTAAATAAAGTTGTGCGAGGTCCTTAATTAGACGCACTAACTCCCTAAGTGTCATTACGCTGCACATAGTATAGGTTACGTAGTAACTATTATATAATCTGTGGTATAGGCGGACCGGGATTTCTTCTGCTCGCTAATTAGGGACCTTTACTGGCTTACTCATCGACATCCTACATGTCGATTTTAGATAGATGGCCTTACTCTTATTACACCTCCCTGATTAAGGAATTGGGAACCCTGATTCAGTGAGGTGTAATACCCCTTAGAACATATAACTGTACGTAGCCACAAAAGAAGTGTTACCTACCCCTACTTACGTCGTAACTATAATATAATCTGTGCCCCTACGGTCTTTCTCAGAAATCTGTAAAAGGAAAGTTAGTAGATAAATCTAATCCTTATTTGTATACTAATAATATCCTAATCCTAACTTTATATCTAATATATAAAATTCTATATATCTATGTTGTGTTTCACTATTTCACTTTTTTATTTTTTTTATATAAAAATTGTCTGAAGTACTGAAACACACACTTACATGTATGGTTGGTTATAACCTACTTTAATTTTTTTTAAATATTCTGACGTAAACAATTGGATGACAGCTAAATGGTTCATTACTTTTTTTTTCTAATTCAAAGCGTTAAATTCTGCTTTTGCTATGTTTACTTGATAATTGGTTATGATTTATTTTATGATTTATGATTTTGACGTGTATATGTGCGTATATTTATACTGCCTACATACTGAATAAATGCTTTGATTCTTGATTCTTTGATTCTTGATTCTCGTGTCACAGTTTTCGTTGCCATACTCCTCCGAAACGGCTTGACCGATTTTGATGAAATTTTTTGTGCTTATCCGGTATCTATGAGAATCGGCCAACATCTATTTTTCATCTCCCTAAATGTTAGGGGTAGTCCACCCCTAAATTTTTATTTTATTTTTTAGACAAAATTTTTAATTTCTATTTTTTTATGATACAACATACAAAAATACATACAATCCTCAATTTTCACCCTTCTACGATCAACCCTTATTTTTTAATAGCCATTTATTTATATGGCAAAACAACGTTTGCCGGGTCAGCTAGTAATATATAATATTATAAATGCGAAAGTAACTCTGTCTGTCTGTCTGTGTCACTTTCACGCCAAAACCACTGAACCGATTTAAACGAAATTTGGTACACAGATAGTCTAGAGCCTGAGAACGGACATAGGCTACTTTTTAATGCGAAAAGAGGGTTGTAAGGGGTTGAAAGGGGGGATGAAAAGTTGTATGGAAGTATCGTCATTTTTAGAGCTAGAAGCTTGAAACTTATTTTTAGGCTGTTAATTTGATATAAATAAATATGACATTCAAAGTTTGTAAAAATTTTACCCTCAAGGGTGTAAAATAACAATAGGAGATGAAAGTTTGTATGGAAATATGTAAGGTTTTTGTGAATGTTCTACTGAACGAATTTAAATGAAAGGGCAGGGGAGAGGGAAGTGAGGGAAGGGGAGTTGGGGGAAGAGAGGGGGAGGGGAGGTGGGAGGGGGGAGGAGGAGGGGAGGGGGATTTGCATGGCGTGGTACGGTGCGGTGTAGGTGGGATACGCATGTGTCTTATTTGTAAAATAATTAGCCTAAATATTTTAAAATGCTACCCAAAGACACTATTCCACGCGGACGAAGTCGCGGGCACAGCTAGTACTATTATAAATGTGAAAGTTTGTATGTTTGTGATTCTTTCACGCTAACGCTACTGAACCAATTGAGCTGAAATTTGGTATGAAGATAGCCTAGACCCTGGAATAACACATAGGGTACTTTTTATCCCGATATTCCCACGGGGACGATGTCTACGCGGGTACAACCGCGGGGCACAGGTAGTATTAGTAATAAATGAATGCTTGCTTACCATCATCATCATCAAAGAAGGACTCCGTAAATATCCTCGGAGATCGAGACCCGTCCTGCACACCTCTTATAGACATTTTCCTCACTCACTTTTCACTATTTATCATGTTATTAAATCACTGATGTTCTATATTTTGTTTCTATATTCCTATAGATTCACCCATTATACATAGACGTACTACTAATTTTACTTTATTTGTTACATACTAGACAAAGTGGCCAGTATCACTTTGATACAAAAAAAAAACATCGAATGTGTTCCGGCAGCTATACCTACTTGAGAGCCAGGTCCCATTGTAGGCCTAGCGTGCTACTATCCTCGACCGCATCATCACTTACCAACAGGTTGAGATAGTGGTCAAATGCTAGCCTAAATGATATAAAAAAAGAGATCATAGAGGGAACGAAAATCCAAAAATCTAAGGTCTACCGGAAGCTTGTAATATTATTTATTCTGTGCCGGAAGGTCATTTTGATATTACTACGGCAAGGAAAGGACAAAACTGCTTTTCATATAGCCTGCACCCCCTTCTTATCTGCGCAATAAAAATGTTACCCAATTTCTGTGTTCATTCACGCTAACGCAGCTTTAAAATGTATGGGTATGACAACTTTGTTGCGGAAAAATGTCATGCCTATACATTTTGAATTCGCGTTAGCGTGAATAGAAACAGAAATTGGATTTTGTATAGGGGGGCAGGTCGAAGACTAAAAAGACATTATTTTTAACGAAATTTCCGCGTACATTTGACCACTTACATTGTGTCCGACACCGTAGTTTACGTAAGATAATCTAGACTACATGAACAATTTATTGTACATTGTAACAAATACTTTAAAACTAGTAGTACCACTATATTAATAATCAGGTTTTGAAGACATGTTGGCGTGTGCAGCGCGTGACCACGATTAGATCGAAATAAGTCGAGATTTGCAGTTGTCATATTCATATCTACCCACTTAAGTTTTGTTGTTAATAATAATAATACGTAATACAGTAAATCAATGTAAGGCAGTCTGTTTGTTGTTAATATTTCATTTTCAGCAAGTACATTAACTGTGTGTGATATTCTAGATAGATTCTAGATCTACTTAAATAAACGCGGGTACTAAAATACTGCGGGCGCCGGTACATACGGATAATAGTACGGTTGGCAACCGTACATTAATCAGGGGAATTAAACATGTGTTTTAAGTGTGACGTTCGACGTCTAGATGAAAGCTGAATGGCTCCAATTCCTTTGTTTTTTTTTAAATTCAATATGTTTCTGTTATATCTAATAAGAATGTTTATTGAATATGATCTATTTAATGTTATTTGACGTGTGTAAGTGCTAATTTTTAATTTCCCCATATACTGAATAAATGCTTTGACTTTTGACTTTTGAAACATAACCAAAAGATACACTCCACTGAGGAAATTGCTCGAGTCGAGGCCAGTGCCGTCTTAAGTCTTTTCGGCGCCGGGGTGCGGGGCTCAGCCTGCGCCCTCGTTTTCTTTTAGAGTGCAGCGTGGCACGCGACCAAACAAACAATGATTATTGGTGATGACTATTTTGTTATATTTAATTTTGCGCATAAATATTTGTCGTAACCTGCATATGAAACTGTGTAATGCCGTTAAGTTCAATGAAATATCTAAATATTCAGCGCTCGGCAGGCGCTTTGCGCCCGGGTGCACCGCACCCCTTGCACCCCCGGGTAGAGACGGCCTGAGTCGAGGATTTTTTAAAATTCTGCATACCGATTTTATCCTTGAGGTTGAGTCAAATCACATTCGAGTGGAGGAATAGCATATGGGTGTAAGCCACGGTACGATCCCATAAATACGACGAATGGAATGCATTTTTTAACCAATTATTCATTGGTGGCGCCATCTATGATAACTATTTAGATGTTAATCATTCGAACGAAATGATTACAGTTTTCAGTGTGTGTGTAATAATTTACAAAAATATAAAGTGTGTAACACTTAAATAAACATATTTATACAACCAAAAGAATTTAATTATAGCATAGGGTCAGATTCAGTGACAAAAACTTGATCGAGATATTAAATTCTATACAACTATTTAGAGTTTCAAAGTCTCAATATAACTATTTAGTTTCTTTGAAGTGTTTCACACTTTATATTTTTGTAAATTGTTAAACACAATCCAAAATTTCATCGTACCGACGGGACTTGAACCCGCAACCTCCGGAATAACATGTTCCGGTGCTTTGCCAATTAAGCAACGGTGCGAAGTATCGTTACGACGAAATGAGTGGATTGCATTTTGTTAACCCAATTATGCATTGGTGGCGCCATCTACGATGAAAAAAAAAAAATAAATAAAAAAAAATTTTGGATTGTGTTTAACAATTTATAACTATTTAGATAATGTTTTTTTTTAATATATCTTATAGGCTAGCGTTTGACCACTATCTCACCTGTTGGTAAGTGATGATGCGGTCGAAGATGGTAAGCACGCTAGGCCTAGAATGGGAACTGGCTCTCAAGGATAGCTGCCGGAACACATTAGATGTTTGGTGACAGATTTTCTAACTTGAGGGTGGTAGCTGACCAGGCTGACACTAGGTAGTGTCAGCTACCACTTCTTAACGATGTTTTCCTTCACCTGCGTGCCACTATGAGAAGCGCACATAATTTTTTTGATAGAAAAATCCATTGGTGCACGAGGGTGCACACATTAGATGTTTTGGCGACAGATTTATTTGTCTGTAATAAAAATGAGAACATAACACAAGTAATAGCATGATTGCGTAGGTATTGACCGGTATTTGAGGTCACTCACACCCAATTTCTATTAGAGCGTAAGGAAAGGAGAATGGGTCAGCATTCAGCAACCAATAAAGATACAGATATAAACATTTTATTTATTTATCGGTTAACCCTTTGCGCCACAGAACAGATAGTTTCACTGCCAGATTTGTCAGCGAAACCAGAGACAGAGAATATACAATAATATGCTAGAGATTAGCTTTTATCTATGCCGAAACAAAACTCTATAAATTAAAATCGTTTTCAAAAGTTCTGAGGTAAAATAAAACTGGCCAAGTGCGAGTCAGCATCGCGTCTCTTATCGTACACTTAGGGAGGGTTCCGTACAATACGAAACATAACAGAGTTTCAACCTCATATATTTGATTAATTGATATTACCCAGAATATTGGGTTTGGTCGCGATCTAGAAAGACGGAGCTCGTTTACTAGCGCCATCTATGTCATTTTGCCGAAACTAATTAGATAGATGGCGTTTAAAAACACGTTTTTTTGTATGGGGACCCCCTTTAATTTTTAACTTTATTTTGTTTTTAGTATTTGTTGTTCTAGCGGCAACAGATATACACCATCTGTGAAAATGTCAACTGTCTAACTATCACGGTTAATGAGCTATAGCCTGGTGACATACGGACAGACAGACAGACAGACAGACAGACGGACAGCGGAGTCTTAGTAATAGGGTCCCGTTTTACCCTTTGGGTACGGAACCCTAAAAAAGAATAAGAATATAGTCTAATTGAGAACCTCCTACTTTTTGAAGTCGGTTGATTAGTTTTTGACAATATCTGCCTCACCATCACCTCTTTCTTCGCTTTGATGGATTTTTTAATTGTTTGTTTAATAGATTCTTTTGGGTTATCCGCCCAAAAGGGAGGGGTGCTCCTCTAACCTCCCCCCCCCCCCTTCTATTGTTCCTCTCCAGCCTCAATATTTTAAAATATTCATATTTTGAAGGGTGGGGGGGGCTCCTCAACTTTTCCTTCAAGGGGAGGAAAAGTTGCGGAGCCTGGAGCCATATAACATGTTGTGCACAGAACTGAGGAGCTATTCTGTGATAGTATGAGTCATATAGTAAAGTGTGAAGTTGATGGTAACCAAGTCACTATTTATGCATATAATAACACAATGATGCATCCTACTTAAAATCAATAAAATTGTTTTTTTTTTTTTTTTTTTTTTTTTTTTTATATAATATAGATCGGCAAACAGGCAAGCGGACCACCTGATGGTAAGTGGTCACCGCCGCCTATTGACATCTGCAAAACCAGAGGTATTGCCGGTGTGTTGCCTACCCTTATTAGTGAGCACTCTCATTACTCTTCGTTTGAAGCTACCAAGGTTGAAGGTTTCAGGGAAAGTTTCAGGTGGGAGATCATTCCACATCTTACAGGTACGTGGGAAGAACAGTCGTGTGAAACGAGTAGTATGTGATGCCCACGTATCTATAATGTGCGGATGTGCTTTTTGACGGTGTCGGGAGTTCCGATGGTAGAAACGGGACGGAGGAATGATGTTAAAAAGCTCTTCAGAACATTCCCCGTGATAGTACCTATAGAAAAGGCTAAGAGAGCCAACGTCGCGACGAAGACTCAAAGGTTCCAATTTATCAGTTAGCTTGGGGTCGTCGACAAGTCTAATAGCTCTTCTCTGAAGGGAGTCAAGTTTGTTTATAATTGCTATCTATTTAAATAATGTAGTTTCCATCGATTTAGCCAGTATTGACATCATAAATGGCAGGTGATGCGAGAAAAAGAGACTTATAGCAGTTATAGCTCACATTGCAAGTTATCGTATACTTTTGATTGATGAGGTGTTGTTATCGATGGCTATATTGCTTATAATAATCGTTAATGATTACGACTGCATTGATATTTGCTGTACTTATCTACAAATTCTACAAAGATAGAGAAAGAGATGCTTAGATGGTTTGGACATCCAGAGAGGATGGATGAAAGAAGATTTATAAGACAGATTTATAACAAAACAGATTTATAAGACGAGTGTGAATGGGCCAGCCGGTAGAGGCTGACCTAGGCGAACGTATCACGATTACATCGGAGACGTTTTAAAGAAAGACAAAGTCAAAAGTACCTATAACCGGCGAGCATATATGAAGACGCTCATGAAAGTGGGAGAAGCGAAAGAAGAATGTCAGGATCGTAGCATGTGGAAAGAAGTAGTCTCTGCCTACCCCAACGGGGAAAAGGCGTGATTTTATGTATGAATGTGTGTATGTACTCGTATCTACAAATTTGAGGTGCAAACATCTGGGATGATAAAATCATTAACCTTATATGTCGATTAACCCTGTAAGAACTGTCACAGTATCTAGGTTCTATGTTCATTACTCGATGAATACGAAAATAGAAAGAAGACTTTGACCTAATACACATGGTGACATAAAGCGGTGTGCGGTGGTATTCGACACGGGTTCTTACAATGTCTGGTGCTGGCAAAACAATAAAAACTTTCAACGAAAATTGGTTTTAACGAGATACAGTCAGCATTTGTTGAGATATAGCGACCGCAAGTATAACTTTGTTTATCATACAAACACTATGAAAAACAAAGTTATTTTTGTAGTTACGAAAAATCATAGTTATAGAATACTCTACTGTGTTACGGAACCCTACGAGTGCGAGTCCGACTTGCACTTGGCCGAATTTTTTTTTCCTATAGGACGACTATCCAATTATAAACCCCTACTATTGCTATTTAGTGGAGTGCCTGGAGCATCAAAAACATAAACACCTTGGATTTCTGCTGCTGTCAACAAAATTTAAAATAATTAAGCTGGTTTAAAACTAAAACAACCGACTTCAATTTTAATAGCAAGTTTGAGACGTTTATCGTCATATCTCTGGAGTTACTTATCAAATCTCGAAGAAATTAAAATGGGACCACCTTGGAAACGTACCCTACCGATTAAAATCATTATGTTCGTAGATAAATAAAATAACTTTTTTTTTTTAATAGCTGATAGGTTTTGCCACTATCTCGCCTGGTGGTAAGCGATGATGCTGTCGAAGATGGTGAACATGCTAGGCCTAGAATGTTCTTTCAAGGGCTGTGTGCTGCCGGAACACAATTGTGTTACTCTACTTTCTTGGTAGAAATTCAGGCGGAACATCGATATAATAATCCTCTTATCACCCGTGGTAGGACCTATTTGAGTAAGACATAGCCGGATAGGTGATTTGAGACTTGCTGTTGTAATCGCTATTACAGCAAAGCGAATCCATTATACTGTTTTTATCATTTTCGCATCAGACTCGCAATACAATAGCAATTTAGCGCGGCTTATTGCCTATTGACAACTAAGTAAAAACTGCGACAAACAGCCATTGTGTTTTTTTTTTGCGTTTCAATATATTCTCTCCAACCAAGAAAACAATCAGATTAACTCTTATTATTTGTAGTTGTTTTTGGAATATATCTCACTTGTCGGCAATATCTTCCGGAACCGGTAAGTACACGAAGTGCGTACGATGCCGGCGCGTGCGCATCTCAGAGCAAATGACTCGACTATTTACACCGGGATTCGGGACCAATGCCAGACGCCCACCAACTAATACATGACGAGCGATGTCAAAGACCCTGCTTGCCGCGGTCATGGCAGCCGTAGCCATGCCATTTCTAATTGTTTTGATCTTCAGTCTCTAGCATGTCATTGCAATTTCGGGAAACGGTGCAAAAACATACAAAACAATGTATTTTAATCGTTCTGCAGAAATGCTTTGTTGCAAAATGCCTCGTAACTGTTAGTTTATCGAGTTTATCGAGCTTATCTTATGTGTAGCATTCTCTGATCTTCATTGTTCACTAAAATTCGGTGGATATGGCTTGAATTAAGGAATCATATTGGTCATCATGGAACAAAATCGAACAACAACATGATTTCACCTACATACGTAGGTACTCTTAGGACTTCAAATATAGCCTTAAAGATGGGTACTTGGGTAAATACTTTAATCTGTCTGAGTAATAACACAAACACAACATATCACTCGACAACTGCAAAGGTCGAATTATTCCCAACAACTTCAATAACTCATCGACCTGGACGCAGGCGACACACCTGCTGCAATAAACACTGCTGGAATATTCCAGAGCAAAATGGCGACACTACGCGGTTTCGCGAGCCCAAACAGTCTCTATTCGCGATTTTCTCTATATTTCTTGAGACGAGAAAGACAATGTTATTGTAGAGAGTTTGGGAGTAGACTGAGTGAGCTCGTAGCTGGCACGCGGCCGCAAGGTTGCGACATGCTTTGTTCAGTAGTTCAGTACGCTTTCAGAGGTTGACTGTCGTCACGCACGATAGATGTCTCGGAAATCATGGATCACGACACGGAAAGCGTTAACTATTAAACGCTAAGTGAACGAGTGATTATAGCATCGGTGCAGCTCGTAAACTGTGTAATGGTCCAATGCAATTAGGCGTAACCTAACAGCACAGTTTTACAATATGATTGTAAAACCGTGCTAGCAGCATCCACGCTGAGCCAATCATGAAACGCATGAAATCACGGTGATACATTGCCTCTTTTTTGGTGACCATGGAATGTCATTGCTAATCTGTTGTTAGATGCAAGATCTTGAAGATCAAAGACAAAATAAATAGGTATATAAAAGTCACGCCAATCTCTGTATGTAGATTTGTCGTGCATATCACAAAATATTCCATGAAGCGTATTCTAAGTTTAGAGAGTGACGTGATATTGACAAAGTCATAGGAAAGGAAGAGGTAAACGATACATCGGAATTGGGTAATCTAATTTTAGGAAAGTACCTAGTCGGGTTTGCGGTATTTTTAGTCGCGTAGGCTTTACGGAAGATTATATTTGACGGTAATGGCAGACCAATGGCTACTTTGAATTTATTTTCAGATCATTGGCAATTCGTTTGAAGTCCGATACCTATGAGGCTATACATTAAAATAACCAGTGATTGAGGATCGAGAATTCGAGATCATCGGGACATTATATCTATCTTAGTATATTTGAGCAATATGCTTGATCTTTGGAATTGGATAGCTTGGAAACCAGAAACCATCTGTTGCATGTTGGACTGAATTATACGTGATTTGTAAGATCCGATCATATAGGTACTTTTACTTGTAGGTATATTACACAGTGGCGTATCTTGGGAGAGATCTATGTCTAAATTATGATAATGATGATCATTTATAGTGGGTACATATTATTTGTGTTTAACTAGTGTGGGTAAATTCTAAACTATAGATCGTAAAGACGCTGAGAGAAATGGTCTTGGTTTTGTTTCTGATACTATTCGATTTGATATACCTAGATCCTACTCCTAGATATTAAAAGCTAGCAAACCCTTCTCGCGTCTTCGACCGCGAAATATGGCCCGTAATACTCTCTGATAGTGTAGCTTTTGATATGTAAAAGATTTTTTAAATTAAGACTGTAATTTTTTTTGTTTATCCATTACAAACTATTTGGTGAGAAATTTCAGATTTTTTCATGTAGGTACTAGCGAAATATCTATCCACCATCCATATATATTGGTAGGTAATGTAATACTAATTACGTAGGTATAGGTAAACGAGTCTATAGATTAGGTGGTTAGAATGAGTATAACCTCACTATAAACACGACTGTAAACTTGATTAGCCGAGAAAACCTAATTAAAATCTCGATTTAGCGACTAATCCTTGCGCAATATTAATTAGGTCAGTCCACTTCACTGCATTGACGTCAGATGGTATTGCACGATAAATTCAAAAGGGGAAAGTTATTTTACCAAATATTAACAAAGAGTACTTCGGTCACATTGCTAGGAACGACGGTGACAATCTCGAAACATTGATGGTCACTGGCAAAATAGAAGTAAAGAGTCTCGTGGTCGCAGTCCGAATGTGCTGGTCGGACCAGATTCGCGCTACTCTTGAGACTCCAGTATATGAGACTCTACAAGTCGCTGCAGATAGACCTGAGAGGCGAAGTAAAGTGGGGAATAGACTGACTGGTGAAGGAGGTCGCGACCCCAGTAATGGGCTTACGAAGAACGGAGGGAGGGAGGTTAGTTACAAAGTCTAAACTCTAAAGCGTCTTATTTCAGTCCTAATAGGCCTGGGAGAAGGAGATGCTGCTGGCAACTCTTGGTTTTTAGGGTTCCGTACCCGAATGGCAAAAAACGGAGCCCTTATAGATTTGTCATGTCTGTCTGTCTGTCTGTCTGTCTGTCTGTCTGTCCGTCCGTATGTCACAGCCATTTTATTCCGAAACTGTTAGGACTACAGAATTTAAACTTGGTAGGTAGATGTATTCTGTGAACCGCTTTTCGTTTTTTATACAAAAATAAAAAATATAAAAGTTTAAGGGGGGACATCCCATACATGGAACTGAAACAAAAACGGTTTTTTTTCTTCCAACCTATACGTGTGGGGTGTCTATGGATAGGTCTTCAAAAATGACATTAAGGTTTCTAAAATCATTTTTTCTCAAAGTCAATCATTTGAAAGATAGGCGCGTCTAAAGTAGTAAAATGTGTGTCCCCCCCCTCTAACTTTTAAAGTATGGGAGTGAAAAATCTAAAAAAAATATATGCTGTAGATCTCAATAAAAACTAACAATGAAAATTGGTTTGAACGAGATACAGTCAGCAGTTTTAGAGATATGGCGACCGCAAAGATAACTTTGTTTTTCATACAAACACTATGAAAAACAAAGTTAATTTTGTAGTTGCGAAAAATCATAGTTATGGAATACTTAACTGTGTTACGGAACCCTACGAGTGCGAGTCCGACTTGCACTTGGCCAGTTATTTTCTGTTTATAGAGCGACGATATACACAGAGCGGTGGGCAATGATTGGTGAAGATTAGCGAGCAGAGTGGCGTGCTATGTGTAGTGGACTCATACAGGCTGATTATGATGATGATGATGACGGTATTGACAGTAGTATATCCTCTCTCTGGCGTGGTAAGACTAAAGCAAGAATGTTATATACCTTGTGGTAGGTAGGTATGCAACAGAAGTTAAAATAAGAACGTTACTACTTACAAAGTGGTAGCTAGCCATATTTGCAAACATTACACTGACTCATTAATGAATGAACCGTGATAGTTAGACAGTTGAAATTTTCACAAATGATGTATTTCTGTTGCCGCTATAACAACAAATACTAAAAACAGAATAAAGTTAAAAATAATAGAGGGTCCCCATACAAGAAACGTGTTTTTTTCGGCATTTCACGCCATCTATGAACGCTTAGTTTAGGTAAACGTCCCATAGATAGCGTTATATTGAAATGTCGATCCCTAACACCTTTGTTAGACGTTAGATGGCGTTATAAGAAATAAAATGTTTATTAATTATTAATTTTAGCTGGCGAAAAATGATAGCGGTATTTTTGCTCGATCTTATAAAATACTGTAGTGTGGTACGGAACCCTACGAGTGCGAGTCCGACTTGCACTTGGACAGTTTATTTTTTGTCTTATTTGCAGACAAGACAAATACGTACCTACTATAAATATATACTACTAGCAGCCCGCCCCGGCTTCGCACGGGTAGAACATATATGCCTACAAAATTTGCATCAGTTTGTTGCATCGAATATAAAATATGAACATATTTAACAACCATCGTCATATTTCATCCAATTTACACAAAACCTTAACGAATTATGCACCTAAACCTTCCTCATAAACACTCTGGCTATTGGTGAAAACCGCATGATAATCCGTTCAGTAGCTATTGAGATTATTGCGAACAGACAGACAGACGCAGTGATGAACTTTGTTTTATAATACTTACGTATTGATATTGGACGGCCCTTTGGCGTAAAGGATAGTTACCTTGATTCTGACCCGACAGTCGTTGGTTCTAATCCTAGCTACGAGGGTCGTTCAATAAATACTTAGCCTACAAAAGAAAAACGAAAATTTTCGAAAAGTGCCGATTTATTTTTCTACATAATCTCCTTCTAACTCAATACACTTGGCCCTGCGATGCTCCAACTTTTTTAACCCGTCTAAAAAATACGTTTTCCTGAAGTCTGCAAAATAGGCCTCCGTGGCGGCGATGACCTCGTCATTCGACCCAAATCTTTTTCCGGCGAGTGACTTTTTTAGGTTTGGAAACAAAAAGAAGTCACAGGGGGCCAAGTCTGGAGAGTAAAGTGAATGGGGCAGCAATTCGTAGCGCAATTCGAATAATTAGGCCATGGCGACGGCAGAGGTGTGAGCCGGCGCATTGTCGTGGTTGTTGTCCAGTGTGAGCAAACGCGGCACCCATCGCGCTGACAGCTTTCTCATGCCCAGTTCTTGTGGAGAATATGATGCACCGTTCCTTCTGCAATGCCCACAGTGTCAGCTATCTCGCGAACCTTCAATCGGCGGTCTGCCAACACGAGATCGTGGATTTTTTTTATGTTTTCCTTCGTAGTAGCCGTTTTCGGGGCACCTGGGCGTGGCTCATCAAAAACCGACTTGTGGCCACGAGCAAACTCGTTAAACCAATTCTTGACGGTTGCCATCGAAGGAGAAGAGTCACTGTACACAGCTTTCAAGCGATTTTTAATTTCACTGCGCGTTTTCCCTTCCAAAAATAAAAATCGAATCACCGAACGATACTGCTCTTTTTCCATTTTTGTTAAACTGACCGACACGTTCGCTTTCAAAGGCTATTAAAACAAAACTAATAGAGGTCATTGTGTAAAACTTTGACAATAGGCTTCAAAAACATTGCACTGTACTATGTAACATTTTTTTGTAATCGCAGTGCCATTGGGCGATAAGGCTACGTACTTGTTGAATGACCCTCGTATATACCTACCAATGAAAGTTTTATGTGCATTCATGAATCATGAGTTTTCGTACAGTGGTAGTGGAATCATTAAATCTACCAAAAAGTAGCTTACCACCATGGAGTACATCTGCCGCCGTAACCTTACGGCGTTCCCCGACGCAAAATGTAGGGGTAATATACGTTTAACGTGTGTATCTGTGTGTCTGTCTGTAGCATCTTAGCACCTAACCGGATGAACCGATTTTGTTTTTATTATTGATAGTTTTTTTTTTGTTTGATAGATGTCTTCATGGAGAGTTTTCTTAGCTTTGATTCATGAAAATTCGTTCAATCGTTATAAAATTATGAGCTTTTTTCTAGTTAATTGCGCTATGAAATCAACTTTCATAGGTCTGATCAATTCGAAAATCTTCTTCTTCAACGATATTGTAAGAACATGGAAGCCTCCTGGACTCTACAGAATACTCAAATCCTCACCAACTTACAGCTCAGATTTTAAATGTCGTGTTTAGAGTCATTGGAAAAAGCTATTATACATAGATCAGTCGGGTGGTTTAAAATATTATATTATATTATTATATATATAGATGAATATTATTTTATACAATAGATCATATTATTATACTATATTGACTTCAAATTGATTGTGATCGGTGGGGATCTACAGCATAGCTAAGCTTATAATAATATTTTCGAAGTAACTATGACCTAATCTGTGGTTTCACTGCAAATATTTTATTAATTTTGCGATGCGTGTTTGTGAAATTCGTGATATCTTCTAGAGTTTTCATTTGAATTATATACTGTAAAGGACAATTTTAATCTATAATATGTGGCCAAGCTAATTAACGTAATTATTTGGATAAGGATTAATACTATATACTTGAAAATAGCCTTGGAAGTTATGTAATATTTTTTAACAAAAATTTTAAGATTAAAATGGTTACTGTGAGTCAACCTTAAGAGATAGACATATGCTGTCGCGGACTTTTTTGTAAGTCTTATTAAGTTGTACAACTCTTGCATAGAAAATATTCTTCTATCTATTTTCAATTAAGCAGCGTTCGTCAGAAACGTGTTTTTTCGACCGTTTATTTGCCGACTTAGGTTGCAAATGAGGTCTCCACGAATGTACCTTTGATTTAAACGGGATAATATATAGCCTATTTTCATTCCGAAAGTCCATTCTATGTATTAGTGAAAGAATTAAATCGGTTCAGTAGTTCTTGAGCCTACTCATTACAAACATACAAAAATACAAAAATACAAATGTTCTCTCTTTATAATATTAGTATAGACTATGTATATATATATATACTACTATAATAATATATATATAATACTATAATAAAGGTGCATTTCTGTGCCCCAGGGAAGCTACCAAATAAACTATATAGCAAACAGACGAATAAACCTAACTAAAATATGCGTTGGCATCGCGTGTTGCCGCTTTTCAGGCAGTCTAATACATTCACAATGTGTTGTTATCTGATAACGATAAGATAGGGACATCTGGATAACGCATGGCAACTGTGCTAGGTAGATACAATTGATATGTGGGGACGAAGGGTGATTTGAGAAGTCGCACACTTTAAGAACATGGGCTTACATTCTTAGAATTAGTACTGCGATATGACATGAATGAGAGATTCGGGAATTATACGATATGATTGATGATGTAGCGCGCTAACTTAGAAGATATCTTTTTATTCGTGACTTGAAGACCCCTAAATTTTACTAATACCGGGTTCTAGTACGTCATATATAAATATTATATATATACGAGTACATATGCCACAGAAAAGGCGTTGCAGAGAGTACGGTATTACAGTTTAATGACAAGTACTGTTAGTGCTGCCGGCATTTATTGCTCTTTGGTCAGACGAGCAACCATATTCAAAACACAAGCAGCGCCTCGCGTATTCACCCACGTAGTTCCCATTCCCGTGACAATACGGGGATAAATATAGCTTATGTTACTTGCTGATGATGTAGCTTTCTATTTGTGAAATATTTTTTTAATCGGTCCAGGAGTTTTTGAGTTAAATCGTAACTTGTTAAACACAATCCAAAATTTCATCGTACCGACGGGACTTGAACCCGCAACCTCCGGAATGACATGTTCCGGTGCTTTTCAATAAAGCACCGGAACATGTCATTTACATGTCAATTTACAAAAATATTAAGTGTTGAAACACTTCAAAGAAACATAATATTAAATCGTAACGTTCAAACAAAAAAATAATTTTTTCCTCTTAGAAATCTGATATCCAGACACAATCCAATGGAAAGGTCATATGACGGAGGCTTAGTTAATGTCAGTCGTGCCAGACCCTGTCAAAGGCTTTCGAGGGCCTATTCCGTGTAGTTCTGACAGTTTAGTTCTACTGTAGAACTAAACGGAAATTAATTCCACTAAGTTCTATTGATAGAACATAATGGAAATAAAGTTCCACTTAGTTCTAATGATTGAACAATACGGAATTGAATTTCCGCCAAGTTCCATCGAGATATCTAGAAAGACATCAAGCGCCTCTACATATGATCGACTAGCAGTGCCCTGCAGCTTCGCCCGCGGTAAAAAGTATGCTATAGCCTAATCCATATTACTGGCTATCCGTGTACAAAATTTCATCTCATTAGTTCATCTCGGTAGTTGGTACAGCCGTTTGACCGTGAAGAAATCCCAAACAAACTGACTTTCGCATTTATAATATTGGTGTTGATTAACATTCCAGAGTGTATTTTATTAAAGTCTTTTTAGGGTTCCGTACCCAAAGGGTAAAACGGGACCCTATTACTAAGACTCCGCTGTCCGTCTGTCTGTCTGTCTGTCTGTCTGTCTGTCCGTCTGTCACCAGGCTATAGCTCATTAACCGTGATGGTTAGACAGTTGAAATTTTCACAGATGGTGTATTTCTGTTGCCGCTAGAACAACAAATACTAAAAACAAAATAAAGTTAAAAATTGAAGGAGGTTCCCATACAAAAAACGTGTTTTAAAACGCCATCTATCTAATTAGTTTCGGCAAAATGACATAGATGGCGCTAGTAAACGAGCCCCGTCTTTCTAGATCGCGACCAAATATTCTTGGTAATATCAAATATATGAGGTTAAAACTCTGTTATGTTTCGTATTGTACGGAACCCTCCCTAAGTGTGCGATAAGAGACGCGATGCTGACTCGCACTTGGCCAGTTTTATTTAATACTTTTATAAATGCAATAAATACTGAATACTGTGTACCTACTATAAAACAATGTCACTTTCCTATAAATAAATGCAACCATAACTAAATGCATAAACATAAATAACCTATGAGGCCCAGAGCTACGGGTCTACGACACTTCGTAGCCTCATAGGTTTGACCTCGTAGCCTCTTAGCTTAGACCTCGTAGCCTCGTAGGTTATTTTCTTAGTTCTTCAATTATATTATATTACACTCATTGAAGAGTAACATTGATTCATTATAATATCGTTTAAAAACTAAAAAAGAACCGACTTCAATGTTCATTTTCAGTACCAATTTTGAGATGTTTATCTCAATATCTCTGGAGATACTTATCAGACCTCGATAAAATTACCATGGTACCACACTTGGGATATCTCCTTTCGGACAAAAAAATAATAATCAAAATCGGTTTATAAACGACGAAGTTATCCGCGAACAAACATAAAAAATATATATATATGTATATATATATACGGTCGAATTGAGAAACCTCCTCCTTTTTTTGAAGTCGGTTAAAAATGATCTCAACATATACAATAATATGTTTATTGCGGTCGAAACAATGGGCCCATGGGGTCGAGATGCCCGAGGTTTTGTTAAGGAGTTGTCCAGACGCCTAATTGACATCACCCGTGACCAAAGAGCTGGCGCTTACCTCGGCCAACGTATTAGCCTAGCTATACAACGAGGTAACGTCGCTAGCTTTTTGGGAACATTACCGGCAGGTAGCGACCTAGGTTCTGTCTTTTATTTATAGTATAGATATTATTATTGTAGTTTATATAATCTTGATATTGTCATATGTTTATATTATAGATAAGTACTACGTACTCAAGTATTAAATCTTTCTCAAAGAAAAGTTTAATCAACCTCAATATAGTAATGCTATTTCCAATTATCAATTTCGTTCTTATTCAGTTTTATAATCAATCAGATATATCTGATAATTATTATCATTAACATTTCTATTAAAACGTCCACCGTATTATCTTTCCATTAAAATATCCGATAGCTGCCATTCACAGCGACTATTATTTAGGTCAATTTCGCCAATAAATTGTTAATTGGGTCATTTGGGTCATCCACGAGTGCCCTACATAAAACTAACTATAGCCCATTCACAGCCATTTAACCTTTTGACCTTCGCAGTTATTTTTCCTCTCACAGTCAAATATTATAAGCCGGCCAAGTGCGAGTCACACTCGCACACGAAGAATTATGTAGGTACCACAATATTAAGTACAAATAAAGTACAATCGAGCCAAAAAATACTGTAATAAACACGTACCTTGTTACTTAATACTATTAATTATTCTGTGACCTTGTATGGGGACCCTTTTTAATTTTTCTTTTATGTACGCGTTGTCAAACAAAACTTTTAAGGAAATTCTTTCGTTTCTGACAACGAAATTAGGAGCGGCAATAGCCCAATGACTAAGGCGTCGGCCTGGCGGTCGTGAGTTCGATCCCCACCCATTGCACTATTGACGTGAATTCACTCCAGACACACGGATATTTAACTTAGTTCTACTAGTAATGTTCAACCCACATTTTTTTTTAATAAGTAAACGTTGGCAAACAAAGTCACCGTCGCCTACGAACATATGAAAATATACGTTTCTTGTATGGGGGATCCCTTTGATTTTTATTTTACTTAGATTTTAATATTTGTTGTTATAGCGGTAATAGTAATGCACACATTATGAAACATTTAAGCTTATATACGGTTCAGAAGATTAGCCCTGTGACAGACGGACGGACGGACAGCAGAGTCTCAGTAATGCTCCCTTTGGGTACGGAACTCTAAAAATGACTCGTGCGGTTCTTTCGTCTTTTACGACAAAATTAGAAGCGACCATAGCCCGATGGCTTAAGGCGTCGGCCTGGCGATCGGGAGGTCGTGAGTTCGATCCTCACCTATTGCACTATTGACGTGACCCACTCCAGACACAATCATATTAAGCTTAGTTAGAGCGGAGACTACTAGTATTGTGCGAGTGCACCTACATTGTTAGTAAGCTGTCAAAAAAACTGAATATCAGAGGCAAACTAACTGAATGAACTACTTATGTCGTATAATTACATTACAGGTGTCTGGGTTATGTCTCAACCAACAATAGCACGTAGTAAAGAAAGTAGTATGATTTGTATATTATGTAATTACCTACCTACCTATAAAATACTTACTAATATTATAAACGCGAACGTTTGGAAGTTTGATAATACATAAGATATTATGAAATAACACATATTGATACTTTTTATCCCGATATGCCCACGAGATCGATGTCTACGCGGGTAAAACCGCGGGGCACAGCTAGCATGTTTATATTATGCTGCGGTAGCCTCACAGACGCCGCGCTGGTCAGCTGTGCCATAGTAACTAGTAGATCGTCTGTGGCTGGGCTTTCATCGATCGGACTGCGCTACTAAAGGCGAAAGTAGGTATATGTAGTTACCTCTAACCGTCCTCTATGGAGCGCTAGGTCTAATCTAGGTAGGTATACAAGTCTTTCCATATTTGGTTGATTGGTATTGGGTGGTGTTGTTATAATACAATTTGTTAATCATAGGAAGAAGTTGTTATTAATTAACAACTACCTAGGTAGGTACCTAACCTACTAATAAGTATTTTTTTTACATCTGATAGCTAGCGTTTGACTATTTTCTCGCCTGGTGATAAGCGATGATGTGGTCGGAAATGGTGAACACGCTAGGCTTAGAATTATCTGTCTCTCAAGGGCTGCGTGCTGCCGGAACACCGTATAGTCACAGTTTTACTATTGAGGTTATGACGACAGATTATTTTCTCAAAAGTGGTAAGATGCTTTTTGGTAGCAAGTCAGGTGGAACATCAATATAATACTCATTGCTTCAACCACCTGTGTAACTATTCCTAAAAAAATGTCATAAGTATTCGTACGAGGTTAGCTTTTTTATTTGATATCAAGTCCCCTGAAGCCCATAAATACTACTTTATTGTAGACTAGCTGACCCTGCAAACGTTGTTTTGCTAAAACCCAAATATCTTACGGAACCCTATTTTTTTCCAAAATAAAATTTAGCCTATGTTACTCGTGGATACTGTGGCTTTCGAATTGTGAAAGAATTTTTAAAAACGGTCCACTAGTTTTTGAGCCTATTCATTATAACCAAACAAACAAAGTTTTCCTCTTTATAATATTAGTGTAGATTGCACCATATACCATTAATATCTATGATATTACTGTACACAGTAGATAGTTACTTAGATTTTACCCATGTCCTATTACACTGTACACATATATTCTGTGCATATTTTCTACTTATTAGCTTAGTCAAATAACAAATTCTAACTATAAGACCATATAAGATATAGGTGGGTGGTTTACTCATGGATGTCTAAAACAAAATACCATCCTATGGTATGAAAATTGCGAGTAAAACGACACCAGCGGAGGTGAGTACCGACACGCGACACCGGAAAGAAATCATTGCGACATTGACATGACACGCTCAAACAGTGCCATTGTTTGGTTTTAACACTTTACCACGCTAATGTTCAGTGTTTCACGATTGTTGCCTCTAAAGTCTGGTAGGTATAACTCGTAGGTAAAGGTATAACTCTGTGGTATCAAGAATAGACTAATTATTTGTAGCGGCATTTTCCGCAATTGCCTTTTATTGGTAGGGTAGCGATACACTTTTATTACATTAGGTCCAGTCCAGCAAATAGAAAAAATACCTAAGTAAGGTAGGTTATGTAAACTCACTAGCTACACTAATAAACTTATTAGGTCTACCTCATCGATATGAAAATCTTTTATTTTATATCGATGGTCTACCTAATAAGTAACTATGTGGTTATGTGATATACTAAGTAAGTCATTTCTTCTTAGAAATATTTTTTATTTGATATTAGGACCTTATCATCATCATCATCGGCCTCTCTACATCCACTGCTGGACAGAAGCCTCACCTATGTCACGCCACTGAACTCGATCTACAGCTCTTTTGTTTCCAGCCTCTTCAACAAACAAATTACTCTATAAAAGAAATTAAAATTAAAACTAAACGGAAAGAAAAACTTTATGCACAGGGTTCTGATAATAAGTCCGTGTTTAGTAATGTTTACCAACTGCGAACCTAAATGGTTTTATCACAAAATTAGTCACCGTCCTCGTAGCATAATTTCATTTGAATAGTAACCGCACCAATAGACTTAATTCTATCAGCAATTCTACTATGTACATAAACTAATTTATTTCTTTCAATTGCAGAGACCGACAACTACGCCAGGTGCGAACGGAGCCACGCTGTAGACTGTAAACAATCATCTACTCACCGATTCTTTTGCTCAGATGCGGCGTATGCCTTCCCGGATCCTCTTCTTCTTCGACATCCACGTCGAATGAGAAGGGGAAACTCTTCGTGGAGCCTACAAAGCCGGTCGCCATGGCAATAGGGCGAGGAAAACGGCACGCGTCGACCCTCCCCCACTTTATAAAACACACTGGCTGCGGATTCGGTCGGATACGCTGGAAGGACTGAGGATTCGACGCATACCTAAAGATACGTAGGTGTCTAGAGTACGACGCTCGATAGCTGAAAGCTACGCGCAGTTTTTGACATCTCTGTAAGGAAAAGTGTTTATTTTTCTCTGAAATACTGAGCATGATTAGGAGGAAAATATTTGTAGCTATGGTAAGATAACAAGAGTTCAAATCATCTGAACGTTTGGGATTGCTTAAGCTGTAGGTAAATAAAAGTCAGAAATGTAGCACAGCAACGTTTAGATCGCTTGGCTATATAATTAGATAGGGAGATAACGCTATATTTTAATTGAATGGTAGATAAGAATGCATTTGTTTGACCAATATCTAGCAATGTAAAATATATATTATTGTAAGTACGTATCCACAGAAATATTAATAATAAGGTAGGTAACCTTATTATTAATATTTCTGTGTACGTAGGATACGTGGGTAACTTCCTCGATCACTAAAATTGAAGCAGTTTGTATTACACTAGGTGTTGGAAAAGATGAGATTGTACGTAGGCTTAGACCATTCAGAAAGGTTTCAGAAAGAATTTTTGAAAGGTCTAAGTACCTAGGTATGTAATTTACTCGTCCGCAGATAAAAATAAATCCTCACGTCCTTGAATTGTGAAACAAAGAGTTCATGAATAAGGTGGTTGATCTTCGCTCGCATTCTTTATTGTTTATTTATATTTTATGCTTGATCCGGTTGTTAACCCAAGTTAGTACCTACCTAAAAATATATAAATCTCCTTATTTATTACCAATCTTGTTATATGCATTACGCACATTATTTATATGCACAGCTATAGATAGGGTACAAAAGACAGAATTATCATACTAGTGAACAAAATGTATTTTACTGTGCGAAAAATCCAACCCACTTAGCCTTCCTATTATGAAATCTGTTTAGCGTAAAAGAATGACCAGCAAAAATGTGCGATAAAAATAAATTGTTGCTACATAAACAAATTTTAACGCGTAGCAAAATATATCGCGCTATCCTTTAAACAAATTTGCTCGGTTATAAAGGTAAGGCGCTGTTATGCAAGAATAGTATAGTAACTATCAAGTCGATCAGACTTTGTTTGACTTATCTATACAGAACTAATTTATTGATTCTCAATAAAACTATAAAATAAAATAATAATAAAATTGATCTACCGATAAATAAGCATTTGTGCCACATAGGTACCTATTTCAAAATTGGGGTTTTCTGACGAGAAAAACCATCATGGATGCGAGTGGACATAGATTCAGTGTAGCATACAATTTTAATGCGCCTGGTGGTAAGAGATGATGCGGTTAATTTATCACCATTCAGCAGTAGACTAGCATGCAGAGCAAAGACATACAATAATGTATGATCGTATAAAACGAAAAAAAACCGACTTCACATGCCGCGCCAATAGTATCATGTATACAAATGTATACAGTCAAGGTATACAAATGCATACGTCATCAAGGTATGTAATGTGTTTGAGATTTTTATCTCTATATCTCCGGAGATAATTGTCATACTTCGATAAAATTTGAATGAGACCAAACGGGAGGCATAATCTCTCAAACGAAAAAATATTTCAGTCAAGATTTGACAGAGATCTGAGGTAACAAACATATTACTTTTTAAATATCGAATTGCGAACCTCCTCTTTTTTTGTGAAGTCGGTTAAAAAGCAGTAGCAGATCACTTGACAAGAAAAGATTGTGGCTCAATGAACTGGCCTATAGTAATGGACTAATATAGGCCAATAAAGATGATGAATAAAGTAATAAAAAACAACACAGACTGTCTAACAATAATTTATTGATTACTCCACAATACAAGCATTCACAGATGATTTATATCTATTCTTTGTTCATTTCTTGGCAGCAGGGGCCTGTTCATCAATGGGGTCCAGTTTGGGCTCCTCGAACTTGAAGGAGGGGAACGAGGTCATGTCCACCCCAGAGCCACCTCCATACTGTTTCTCCAGCTTTTCCAACTCGGTCTTGAGTTCCTTTTCAATAGCTGGGCTCGGCTCAACCAGTTTGCCACCACTGGAAGTTGAGAAATGGTTACAAAATGATGACTGAAAATATATATGTTTGTTTTTATATATTAATTATTTAACGAAGGCGCTCGTGAAAGCGGAAGAAGCAAAAAAACATATGTCAGGATCTTAGCATGTGGAAAGAAGTAGTCTCTGCCTACCCCAACGGGAAAAAAGCGTGATTTTATGTATGTATGTTATATAATCTATATGGCAGTGTTTGACTACTATCTCACCTGTTGGTAAGTGATGATGCGGTCGAGGATGATAGCATGCTAGGCCTAGAATGGGAACTAGCTCTTAAAAACAAATTCAACATGTAAACTTAAATGTGTGAGCGCAAGTTCCACATACTTTATATTAAGACTCCTAATATTATTATCAACATAAAATGTTAACTATTATTTTAATCATTTTTAAATATTTATAAAGGCAGCATTAGTCTGAAATAGTACATTATACAACAAGTTAATAAAAAGGCAATTTAATTCGAGGGACTAAGTTGGATCCCGAGAGCAGCGAAGGATTCTATATTAGAATCCTGAGCGGAGCGAGGGATACAAGGACCGAGATTAAATTATTTTATTCACGAGTCGTGTTATCTTCTTTTTACCACTGACTGCGAGAAAATAAATAGTAGCACCAGCTTATAGTACCTATTTATATTACTCAAATGTTATAATTAATGTGCAATAAATAGGGATTATTTACTATTTAGTGCCAGTGAATGTGTGTATAGGGAAACAGCACAATCTTAAAAAAACATGCTATTTGCGTTTTCACCAAAATTGCACTAAAAATCTTTAGTGAAGTTCACATCTTTATTAAGGGTATGACTTGGACTAGACTGTGACTTCAACTTGATCAGAAATGTGAGTTTGACTCAACTTTATGACTTGAATTTATAAAAACTTGAATATTTTTTATACTTTATTCTGGCTGAATGCACTAATCGTGTAGAGCAAAATGAAAACAAAAAAAAACAACCAAAATTGGCGGGATTTTTATTTTTATTTAATTATATAGCTTCTATGGTATAGCTTCATTTTGCCAGCTGGCAAAATTAAGCTAGTAGTATGAAGAAGTAGGAACTTTCAGCAAATTTTATTTATTTTCTGTACATAATTCGTATTTCGTGCTTGTTCCAAATTCAAAATGCTTTTATTCACCGAGTGAGTAAAAGAGCGTTTTATTTACTGTTATCGATGAATAAAGTGCTCTTTTTTTGAGTGGCAATGGTAAAAAATAATATTTTTATAAGATTGTTGTGCATAATATGTAACTGTATTGTGTATTACTTATACTTAGTGTTTGTTATATTGAAATTAAAGATATTTTAAAATCAATAAAATATTAAGGACAGCTGCCAGAACACATAAGATGTTTGGCAACAGACTTTCCAACTTGAGGGTAGTAGCTGGACAGACGGACATTAGATCATGGTATATATTATTTCTTAACAATATTGGGGAAAAAAAAGAAAGAAAGAGGATAACCTGATGATAAAAAATGACATCTGCTATTAGTAAAAAGTATATAGCACTCAAGTCTCCAGCCAGTATTCTCGTGTTATATCACAACACCCTGAGACATAATAATAAAATGAAACATTTAATTGTTAGAACATAGGTGCATTAGTATATGATTAATTGATTAGAATTGATTAGTATCACTGTACTCGACTAGTATATCAGTCATACAAATATTTTGATGGCTTGTAGGTATTTAAAAAAGTCACCTACAGAGTAAAAACATCTATCACTTCGCCCAATAAAAACTATTTGGTTACATTTTGAGTACATATAGATGTTAAGTCTCACATGCTCTGTTATTTTACTGAATACCTTGGCCTGCAATATTTTTAATTTCACGAATTTAATGACAACCATACTGTAGAATGTTCACCCATGTTAAAAAGTATGCTATGTGTACAGGTGAACTATCTGTGTGCCAACTTTACTTCAAATCCATGCATGATTGAGTAACAAACATACTTATTTACTTATACTAATAAGGTCTTTACAAAAATGGGTGGGTATCACTTTTCACTGATGGCTAATTATCTTGTTGCTTTTAGCTTCTATATGTTCTACTAATAATTTGTAATGATACATTAATTAGTTGTAAGAATGGTGGATTCATTCTCCCATTCTGATTAGATTTTTTGTGTTATTTGCATTTAGAAAACCACCACACAATAAATCTAATCAGAATGGAAGGAAAGGTCCACCCTTCTTACAACGAATTACTGTATAATTTACAAATTAATAGTATATAGATGCGATAAGTTTGGACATAAGGTAGGTTTAAGACTTGCAAATATGTACTTTACCTGCTCTTGGATTTGTATTCGCGGATTTTGTCAAGGAACAATTGCTGAATGGGGTCTGTGGCTTTTTGGGCAGCCGCCAGATTCCTGGTGACCATTACGGAGGCGCGGGCCGCCCGAAGACCAACAATAGCGGAGGTCAGCATCTGAAAAATCGAAAATCTAACCTCAAACAAAAGTTACATAACTTTACACAAAGATCTCGTATTTATCATACTATAAATGTAAAGAACTTAGAAATATAATATACATCTAGATTTAGAGTGTATTTAGCAGTAAAAATTGTAAAATATCACCTTTTCTCTATTTTTACTTTTCCTCGCAATTTGATTTGACTTGAGACTTGACAGTACTGACTGACAGGACAGGACAGTATTTTTTTTTTGTAGCACACAGCTAACACTGACAATCACAGAATATAGTGAAAGTAATCATTGTTGTTCATCTAGCTCTCTCATACTAGTGATTGTATAGTTTTATCCTTCTCATATTATTATTATTATTTAAATGCCACATCCGATTAATATTTAATCCATGTCACAGAAGAACAGAATTAACTAGGCAGAACCAAAGACCTTCCACTTAATATTAAACCTCGACTGCGTACACCAGCCCTAATGAGATCGACCTTGAACGGAGTTTGTCTCTTTCTTTTATATTGACAAATTCCATAGACGTAGAAAGACGTATAAATGATAGTGCAATGCAGATGTTTTGACAATCAATTTAATCCGTATACTTTAACTATAAGGTTGTAATTGCTTTGTAGAACAAAACGGCCCAAACGAAAGGCACCCGGGTGAGAGTGTGTCCTTGTCTAACAACCTGCTACTGCCATATATGTACCATATATATATATACCATATATATGGTATAGAACATATATGTCAGTAGCAGTTGCTCTTTAATGTTTCATGGCAAAGTGTTTTCGAATCGAACCACCCACATGACGCAACACAATGTTTCTATGACATTGTGTATGATATTTTTAATGCATGTATGCCTAGGAAACACCGCAGGACAAATACTGACAACCGCTATCCAGTCTGGTTCACGCGGGATATAATTATGGATATAACGCTGAAATTAAAATTGCATAAGGCCTGGAAACTTAACAAATCCGATGAAACGTATAAACAGTTCCATGGTCTTAGAGCATCACTAAAGAATAGAGTTTCACAAGCTTATAAAACACATATAGCTCTGATAGAGGATAATATAAAGGTTAACCCCCGTGGGTTCTGGCGGCACGTTACTAGCTTACGGTCGAAGGGTGGCTTCGAGTCAAGTGTTACCTACAAGGGAGAACCTTTTTGTGGAGTTACAGCTGCAGAAGCGTTTGCCACCTTTTTTGCTAGTGTTTTTTCACCGGATATACCACGTCTGAATTATACCGCAGTTAATTCTAAATCTAATACCATTTGCAACAGCAACTATGTCACTATATGCAAATTTGACAACTCAGACGTTAGATATGGTATCAACAAATTAAAAACTAGTAGCTCAATTGGACCAGACAACATACCCTCAGTTATAATCAAGAATGCGAAAGAAGCTATCTGTGATCCACTATGCCATATTTTTAATAAATCATTAGAGTCTGGTTTATATCCTCCGCAGTGGAAAGTATCGAGAGTTACACCAATACCTAAAACAGGTAACAAATTTTGTGTCGAGGAGCACCGACCGGTAGCCATACTATCGTCACCGCCAAAAATTTTTGAGAATATTCTTCATCGACACATTTACCTTCAGGTTGAGAAATATTCATCAGACTCTCAGCATGGTTTCAGGGCAAGACGATCGGTCAATACCAACCTCTTTACCTTAGTGAATTTTATCTCGATAAGTCTAGATCGCGCTCATCAAGTTGATGTTTTATACTTCGACTTTCGCAAAGCATTTGATAGAGTTGATAATGACGTGTTATTGGATAAAATGAATGCAATCGGCTTTACGCCTGCACTTTTAAGACTTTTAGCAGATTATCTACGTGACCGCCAGCAATTCGTCAGGCTTGGTATTTACGAATCCTCACCATACCATACACGCTCTGGAGTGAGTCAAGGCTCAGTACTAGGACCTCTGCTTTTCCACATCATGGTGAACGATCTTCCGGTGATTCTTAGGCATGCTAAGTGTCTTCTGCACGCAGATGATTTAAAACTCTTTGCTGAAATAAGATCAGAAGCGGACTGCTTGGCACTCCAGGAGGACGTTCGTGCCGTGCATGAATGGAGTATCAAAAACAAAATGGAATTCAACCATTCGAAATGTTGTGTTATGAGTTTTGGTCGAGGACGGCGCCCAATTTCGTTCGACTACAGAATTGGTGAGACCATCCTTCCTAGAACTTTAGTAATGAAGGACTTGGGTGTCGTATTCGACCAAAAGCTCACATTTCATGAGCATATGCTTTTAGTCGCAAAGGAATCGTTTAAGCGCCTAGGTTTCGTACTCCGGAACTTGCGTGATTTCAAGAATGAGCATGTAATACGGCTCCTATATAATACGCTTGTTCGCAGCAAACTTGAGGCGAGTTCGTGTATCTGGAGTCCTTATGAGTCCACATACGCGCTCTTACTTGAAAAAGTGCAAAAATCATTCCTTAGGTACCTATAAAAACGAACTTTCGGGTATTACCCGTTCATGTACCCCACAGCGTTCCTCCTGGGATGCCTCAATTATAACTCGCTCGAGACTAGGAGAGCAAATGATCAGCTGGTTACTATGTTCAAAATTTTTCGGCACAAGATTGACGCTCCTTATCTCCACAATGAACTGGTTGAATTGTTTGTCCCAAACAACTATCTCCGGTGTCGGAGACACAAACTGTTCGCCGTGCCATCGAGTCGCACGGTGGCATGCCAAAACTCGCCTATTCCTCGCTCCCTCTCTGCACTCAATGCTATGCTTGAAGCAACTCCTGAGTTGTACCTGTTTGCGGACGAATGGAGGGTATTGTTGACTGCCTCCCAAAAATTTTGTGAGACTTAAATCTATTTTTAAGGATGAACTTTGTTGTGACATTTTAAATTTATTATTCTATGCTATACTTTGATCATGATTATTTTGTATTATTTCTTCCTATTTTATTTTTTTATATAATTTTGACGTTTCTCTATTGTTTGTATTATCAATGTATGACTTTAATGATTGAATGATTAATGATTTTTAGTAATTAATTTGTGTTAATTAGTGTAAGTGGTTTGTTACCGTTCTAATTATCAATAACTAAATAAATAAATAAATACATAAATTACGCGAGAAATTCAAATATCATATATATTACATACACATCACATCACAGAAACATTAGGAACATAAGTCCGTTTACAGAGAAGAGAGAGACGTAAGAAAGATGACTTGGACGCCTCTTGCACATCTAGCACACAGCACGAGTGCGATCATGGTGCGAAAGAAACAACAATACTCATTTCACGTTGATTGAGTGCTTTGAGTATACAGCCACATTATTTATCTGAGAGTGAGTGAGACCTAAGCATAAATAATAAGATAATACTAGACGAGCGTGTAAGGTGTTATATTTGGATTTTGTAACAGGTTTATTTTTGTAAGACTCGGCAATGACACGTGCTATACAGTACAAGTATGCAATCATTCGATAATTATATTTGTTTCATGAGGCCATAGGGCTAAATTTATTTTATATTAAGTTTAGATCTCAGCACAACATGGTTTAAAAATTTTCATTTCCATGAAACAAGAAAAATACTTTTACTATATTACAGTGAATTATTATCCTATGAACTAGCAAAATGATAATTAAAAAAAATTTGAACTGCATTAAACAATACTTAAACTATAAATAATAACCGGCCAAGTGCGTGTCAGGCCACGCGCAGTGTAGGGTTCTGTAGTAGCCTGTTATTCAATGCAAGTCTTTACCCGTTATAAACAAGCAACAAGGTACTCCGTTTTTGTCACTTTTGTCGTGACAGCCACACTGGTCACGATAATTTGTACAGGTAACACCTTATACCATTTCCGCTTCCGCGCGTCTTTGATTTAAACAACGTTAAATGGAAAGCGTCCCTACGCCATTTTCTTCAGGCGGCATAGCGATAAGGGACGAAGCTATCATCGGCATCCAGCTAAGTAGACTGAATCATGCTCAATTATTAATTATAATTTTAACTTTGTTATTAATCATCTAGATATAGATTAATTTTTGCTCTAGATAAAATGTAACTCATATTTCCCTTCTTCTTGCGCGCAAGGTGAAGCCAATAGGATTTCGCGTGGAGGGAATAGCGAGACCAAAGGTGTCTCGCTTGATGCTGAACATTGGGCTGTAAGGACAGTGCCAATACGATGCGCAGGGCTCTAAGGACAGTGCTAATGCGATGTGCGGGGCTGTAAGGACAGTGCCTATGCGATGTACGGGGCTGTATAAGTAGACAGCGTACCCGAATGACAAATTCACAGTAAACAGTAGGTGGTGCCACCGAGTTCTATACCGTGCGGGTCTCGCATAGATCGCGTATGGTACGCCAACAAGGGCAAGCGTGGGAATGGCACGGGCTCGACGGAGTCTGCTCATGAGCAGATACTATGGCCCACAATAGATCTGCAACCCCACGCGAATAATGGTTAGGTTCGTGTCTGGTAACCTGACCGCTATGCCTGTTTAATGTCAACCGCATGTGGGCCGGTAGGAGATGCGGGGGTTCACACGGACGATAGGTTTAACTCTGATATTATGACATAGATCTTATTATTAGATGAAGCTCAGTATATAAATGTGATAGCATGTTTTAGTCTCTTAGTTGCCAGTTAATGGTATCCTAACTTTACAGAAGGTGAACGGGAACGACGGATGGGAGTGGAGGACTGTCCATGATCTATAGTCGACACAGCTGTGAGTGAATGCATACCTCGACGGCTCTGTTGCACCACTACACGCCTGGGTATACCTGCTAGCTCGGTGAGTGAGCTCATATTGTCTTAAATACTACAAAGTTTGTGTGGGAGATCCAAGCAAGTGATAAGCGAAGCAGATAATATAAAACTAGAGAATATGTGACCAGCTAGGCATAAGCGATGGTTAGTTAACAATAGGCCAATGGTTCCCCCACAACTTTAAAGGATTTATTCTAAGGATTTTGTATTTGGTACAAAATTATCCAACACCCAAGTTCAACGACTATTACTGCTAAACTAATAAAGTTATCTTAACCGCTATAATTTTCCTTTAAAGTTCATAAAATGCGCTATTATCACGAATTTTTCCAGATTTTTCAAGCCAGCAGTTTAGCTTTAAGAGGGGGGGGGGGGCACGCCCTACTGCACTTTTTACTTTAATTTACACTTGAAAGTTTAATATTTCGTAAATAAAGCATTCAATCGAAAAATGGTATTAGCAACCCTTAATCATTTTAAAAGACCTATTCAACGATACCCCACACGATGGGGTAGATGATGAAAAAAAAAATCATCCCCACTTCCCATATAGGGGAGCTACCCTAGAAAAAAATGTTTTTCAAAATTTTATTTCATTTCTTTATTGGCGTCATTTATTTACATACCCCCACAAAATTACAGCTTTCTAATATTAACGGTCTCTTAGCAAATCCTCGGACAGACAGACAGACAGACGGACATGACGAAACTATAAGGGTTCCTTGTCAGGACTACGGAACCCTAAAAAACGGAATGAAGGCCAATGGATTAGACGCTAAGTATTATGTGTGATGTGATGATTCAAAGTAATATTACTTTTTCGAAAGTAATGAGTAACGTTGCATTAGGTACATATTGATGGCAAGTTGTCAGATAAGGACACACTCTGTATTACTATCCTCTCGCTCGGTCCGTTTTGATGTATCATAGCAATTACTACCAAACGTTCAGAGCATACATATTAAATTGAATTTGTCCAAAATCTGTTGTGCAGATGATAATTAAAAGGATTCACCTTTGTTGTGCACAGTCACACCCCGGACACTTGCTAAATCTCCATACAAACTAGCGTTTTAACGACCGACACTGTGACACCGACACAGACACTACACACATGTCGTTTTCCTATACGTGCATTTATGTGCGTGATGTCTAAGGTTGTCGCCCGTAATCACCGTATCACAGATTATATAATAGTGTTACATCGCGTCGTCGAGTCGCGATGTTTCGCCAAGCTTCTCGAACAAAAATACCGTGGGAAAGAATAGACTAATTAGGGGCTATAAACACCCGACCCGACCGTCATAAAAGTTAACCTTCCGGGAATTCAGACCCTAGTCAATGTACCTAGTTTTGTAGTTAAGATTGAACCTTATTCATAAGTAGTTAGAGATCAAATTAGCATGTATGGTAAAGTTGTTTACGTCAGATGCTCAAAGGAAAGCCGCCCCTTTTGTTTGTGATTGTTATTGCTTTGTTTTGAACGTCTTTTGTCTATTGTTTCGAGACAATACTGGAAAGTTCTGTAGAAATATTCTCGTCCTATATAAGACGTTGAAACCGCGGCTTGAGTCAGTCTTTCTCTGGAAGCGACAGTGTAACTATCTAAGCGCGGATAGCGACCAAGTGATCGTTAAGTGTTATCAGTGAACTAGTGTTGTGAACTGTGAACAGTGAAATCAGTGATTGTGATTACCAACGACCTCAGTGTGTGTTAACGGACTTTTGATAATTGTGCAAGACGATTTGGACAACTACTGTGGAACATTGTGCTAACCTAGTGATCAGTGGAAATAAACGTTCATCTCATCGGATTGGCATTTTAATACCACCGCACGTAACAATTGGTGTCAGAAGTGGGATGCCAATCACTCTGAGGGAAGATACGCGTACTCCACGCACCAGGCGCCAGGCGTAGATGGATGCAACCCGGCAGAAGGAGCTCGAAGCATCGGGAGCAGGAACATCCACATTGGAAGAGCCAGCAGCAACACCGATGGCACCCACCATGGCAGCGCCACCTACAGCACCGCCGGTGAGTCTAACTAAGGATGGAGGCCTGGAGGCCATGCTAGCCGCTCTCCTAGCTGGACAAGAAGCTGCACGCCAGGAACAAAAGGCTGCACTACAAGCTGTACGTGAGGAACAACAGGCCGCACTACAGGCAGTACAGGCAGCACAACAAGAAGCTCGCCAGGATCAACAGGCTGCACTACAGGCTGTACAGGCAGCACAAGAAGAAGCTAGCCGTAAACAGGAAGAAGCTAGCCGTAAACTGGAAGAGACAATTGGACGTCAATTGCAGAGCGGGCTTGCCGGCATGGGAGAAAAAATAAAAAAGGTGGAAGCCAGCGTCAAAGAAGTGGAAGGACGACTCGACGTACACGAACAGACCGTGAATGACCTGGCTAATAAGGTCCAGAAACTGGAGTTACGAGGAGTTGGACAGAGCAGCCAGGTGTCCGCTACGACTTCGCCGTTCAAACTGGATCTGCCACACTTCGACGGAACGTCTTCTTGGGCAGCATACAAGTTTCAATTCACGACGCTATCTAAAAGCTGTGGCTGGACAGACGAGCAAGCAAATACAGCGCTTACATTAGCGCTGAAAGGAGACGCTCAGCTTATTCTGGAACGCATACCTGAAGACGAAAGGACGCTGAAGACCTTGCTGGAAGCCCTGGAAACGCGCTATGGGGACAAACATATGGAGCATGCGTACAGGGCACAACTACGAGAGCGCACCCAGAAACCCACGGAGACATTGCAACAGTGGGCAGACGAAATCGAGAGGTTGGTCCGACGAGCCTACGTGTCGACGCCATCAACCATTGAAGTGACATCTCTACAGCACTTTGTGGATGGAATCAGGGATGGCGAAGTACGCGCTGCTGTACGACTGGGACATCATCAGACACTCAAGAACGCCCTGGTTCATGCTTTGGAAGTGGAAACTGTGCGACGAGACACCAAACCGTATAGGGTTCAAGAACTGGTTACTGAACCCAGGAAGCCCCGTTATGGACCGACATGTTACGGGTGTGGAGAAAAGGGGCATATTCGGATTGATTGCCCGAAGACGAAGAAACAGGACCCAAGTGGCAGAAGAAACGTCGTCATAGCTGCGGGACGGGCGCCGTCTGATCGAGAAAGAGCCCCTGCCATCACTGTGACACAAGTATGCAACGGGAACAGCTTAATCGTCGAGGGCACCTTGAACAACAAGACCTGCAAGTTCACAGTGGACACAGGAGCATCGCGCACCATTGTGAAGCCTGAATTCCTGCAACGATTTATATCACGGAAACATCGATCTGCAGAATGCTCACTACGGACAGCAACCGGCCAGTCAGTTCCTATCCTTGGCGATACCGACGTGGAGATAATCATCGGTGAGCACTCATACATTCATCCTGTACTGATTGCCAACATAACTGATGAATGCATTCTGGGATTGGACTTTTTGGAGAAGCAGCATTGCATATTGGATGTGGCCCGTGGTGTACTCCGGTTTCCCGAGCAAGAAGTGTTCTTTGAAGGGACGGCACCGTGTAAACTGTACTGCCTCAAGGACGTCGTGTTGGCTCCAAAGTCGCAAAATATTGTTCGAGTGAAATTTCCAAATACAGTCAAGAGTGGACTATGTGTAGTTGCCGAAGATGAGGGCACACATCCGACCTGGATTACTGCAAGAACATTGCTCATGACAAACAGAACGGCCAGTGTGCGAATTCTCAACCTTGGCAATGAAGAAGTTCATCTGAAGAAAAACAGCATAATTGGAAAATGTCAAGAAGTGAAGTACCTGCGACGAACGGATATTACTTCTACGGAACCAAGCTCGGAAGACCAAATATAACAGCTGCTGGAATCATCCAAAGACAACTTAACGTACGCTTAGCTGTCACAAGCAAAACGTCTGTTGATGCGGTTTAAAGACGTCTTCGCCGCTGGAAACAACTGTGGACGTACCGGACTTGTTAAACACAAAATTGACACTGGCGACGCAAGACCTATACGACAGAGGCCACGAAGGATTCCATGGGCGAAAGAAGCTGAAGTTGCAGACATGATACGAGACATGGCCAAAGAAAAAGTCATCGAACCATCTACAAGTCCTTGGTCATCGCCAGTGGTTCTGGTGAAAAAGAAAGATGGCTCCACCAGATTCTGCGTAGATTACAGAATGCTTAATGAAGTCATAAAGAAGGACAGCTACCCCTTGCCTCGAATAGACGATACACTGGACATGCTCAGTGGAATGAAGTGGTTTTCAACGGTTGACCTGAAAAGTGGCTACTGGCAGGTAGAAATCAGTCCAGAAGACAAAGAGAAGACAGCATTCAGTACGGGCATTGGAAATGGACTCTGGCAATTCAACGTCATGCCATTTGGACTGTGTAATGCTCCAGCAACGTTCGAACGTCTCATGGACAGAGTAATGGTTGGATTACTGGGAGACGTATGCTTGGTGTACCTGGATGACGTCATCATTTTGGGCCGTGATTTTACTGAACATCTGCAGAATCTGGAGAAGGTTTTGAACCGTCTACGTGAAGCAAACCTGAAGCTAAGTGCCAAAAAGTGTGACTTCTTTAAATCCAAAGTCAGCTACCTTGGACACATCATTTCGGAAAACGGGGTACAAACTGATCCTGACAAAATCAAGGCTGTTCAAACTTGGCCTACCCCGAAGAATAAAACTGATGTAAGGTCGTTTTTGGGACTATGCGCTTACTATCGGCGGTTTGTCAAGAACTTTTCTGGAATTGCCAAACCCTTACATCGGCTGACAGAAGAAAAGCGCACATTTGTATGGGACTTGGAGTGTGAAACCGCCTTCAACGATCTAAAGCAGCGACTGTGTGAAACGCTGATCTTGGGATACCCTACCAGAGATGGAAGATTTATTGTGGACACTGATGCCAGCAACACGGGAATTGGAGGAGTTCTCTCACAAATCCAAGGAGACAAAGAAGTGGTCATAGCATACTTCAGTAAATCATTATCCAAACCAGAACGAAACTACTGTGTCACCCGCCGCGAGTTGCTAGCCGTGGTAAAGACTCTTCAGCACTTCAACAAGTACCTCATCGGAAGGGAGTTTACGCTCAGAACTGACCACGCTGCTCTAAAATGGCTTCTACAGTTTAAAAGCCCGGAAGGTCAAGTGGCACGATGGATCGAGCAACTTCAAGAGTTCAACTTCGTGACAGAACATCGCAGTGGAAAGGGCCATAGCAACGCCGATGCCCTGTCAAGAAGACCTTGTGCAGATAACTGTAAACACTGCGAAAAGCACGAGTCTCGAGAAGAAGTCAGAGTCATCAGGATGGACAGAACAGATGACGAATGGAACGGCGAAAATATGAGACAAGCACAATTGGAGGACAGAGATTTACGACCTGTACTGGATTGGATAAAGTCTGGAAACAAGCCCCAGTGGAGCGACGTGTCAGCCTGCAGCCCAATCACAAAAAGTTACTGGGCTCAGTGGGACAGCCTGACTCTGGAACAAGGAATCTTGTACCGAAAATGGGAAAGCAGCAATGGAAAAGAAACTACGATGCAGGTCGTTGTTCCCCGGAGCAAAGTGGCATCTCTACTACGACACATTCATGATGGAGTTTCTGGTGGACATCTAGGAGTCAAGAAAACTCTTGTGAAGGTTCGTCAACGATTTTACTGGGTACACAGCCGCGAGGATGTGGAAGATTGGTGCAGGAAGTGCACCGCGTGCGCATCAGTAAAAGGACCGAAGACAAGAAGTAAAGGACAACTAAAATTGTACAACGTTGGAGCACCATGGGAGCGCATTGCCGTGGATGTTGCCGGGCCATTTCCCGAGACTGAAGAAGGCAACAAGTACATCATCGTAGTACAAGATTACTTCAGTAAATGGCCTGAGGTTTTCGCGACACCAAACCAGGAAGCAAAGACAGTCGCAAATAAGTTGGTGCAAGAAGTGATCTGTCGATTTGGTGTACCGATGGAACTGCATTCCGATCAAGGAAGGAACTTCGAGTCTGCCCTATTTCAGGAAATGTGCACCCTCCTCGGGATCCAAAAGACGCGGACAACGGCAGCTCATCCACAGTCAGACGGAATGGTTGAGAGATTTAACCAGACGTTGGAGAATCACCTGGCTAAAGTCGTGGACGCACATCAACGTGACTGGGATCAGTACATACCTCTATTCTTGTTGTCATACCGTTCCGCTACCCATGACAGCACTGGTATGACTCCTGCAAATGTGAATTTTGGACACGAACTAAGACTTCCTATCGACGCCATCACCGGTTCCCCGCCAGATGCTCCGAAGCCTGTAACCGACTATGTCAGTGAACTTCGTAGTCAGCTGGACGAAGTGCACAGGATAGTTCGAGAGAATAGTTTAAAAACTGGTGAAAAAATGAAGACCCGGTACGATCGTAGAGCGAATACGATGGGTTTCGAAGAAGGAACTCTCGTCTGGTTGCACAACCCACTACGAAGGAAAGGAAAAAGTCCGAAGCTGCAGGCTCATTGGGAAGGACCATACCAGATTATCACGAAGATAAACGACGTTACCTACCGCATTAAACGAGGCCAGAGAGGTAAGCCGAGGGTAGTACACATCGATCGACTTACACGATACCATGGAACAAATGATGATCGGGACGATCATAACTAAGAAGGGGATAATGTTACATCGCGTCGTCGAGTCGCGATGTTTCGCCAAGCTTTTCGAACAAAAATACCGTGGGAAAGAATAGACTAATTAGGGGCTATAAACACCCGACCCGACCGTCATAAAAGTTAACCTTCCGGGAATTCAGACCCTAGTCAATGTACCTAGTTTTGTAGTTAAGATTGAACCTTATTCATAAGTAGTTAGAGATCAAATTAGCATGTATGGTAAAGTTGTTTACGTCAGATGCTCAAAGGAAAGCCGCCCCTTTTGTTTGTGATTGTTATTGCTTTGTTTTGAACGTCTTTTGTCTATTGTTTCGAGACAATACTGGAAAGTTCTGTAGAAATATTCTCGTCCTATATAAGACGTTGAAACCGCGGCTTGAGTCAGTCTTTCTCTGGAAGCGACAGTGTAACTATCTAAGCGCGGATAGCGACCAAGTGATCGTTAAGTGTTATCAGTGAACTAGTGTTGTGAACTGTGAACAGTGAAATCAGTGATTGTGATTACCAACGACCTCAGTGTGTGTTAACGGACTTTTGATAATTGTGCAAGACGATTTGGACAGCTACTGTGGAACATTGTGCTAACCTAGTGATCAGTGGAAATAAACGTTCATCTCATCGGATTGGCATTTTAATACCACCCCGCACGTAACAATAGTTACTTCGTACATACGTACTACGTACTGGCCGTATGAATATTTTTTTTTTTTTGTACACTTACCCAAAAAGCTTTTAACACTAAAAATATTAGTCGCTATTTCGTAAACCATCGTTTACAGAAACATTAAATCACAACACTTCAACAAGCAAAGAGAATATAAATACTACGTAGGTACTTACATCAAGTTCCTAATTGCTGTGTTATAAAAATGTTTTACCGTAAAAGTTTTTTTTTATATTTTACAAACTAAATGTTATTTACGCACGAGTATATATCGTTGTTTCATTTATGAAAATGAATTCTAAAATACGAATATGTAGGTAGTAAGTATATAAGTATTGATAATATACCTAAATAATAAGAACCTACGTAAATTTGAACCTCCGGTGTCTACGGGTCTTAACATAAATGTATGAAGTTGATGTTCTTCTCCTCGAGAGTAGTACCTATTGTTCTGTAGCCGTACGCGTGTGTCCTTGCTCAGACTGACGCCTCGACAAATCAAAATCGGTGGCGAGGTGAGGAAGCCCGGAATTGATGGGGGGAACAGAGTGTCCGTTCTATACGTAGTATTATTATCTTTTCTATGGCACAGTCATGTTTATAGTAAATCCAGTCCCGCGACACTGCATACATAATTAAATAACATAGAATTATGAACGAACTTTGTATCAACCAACACTGCAAAAAAATTATAAGGATAATACCACAGATTATATAATAGTTACTTCGTAAATAATACTTTCCGTTGTTAGGTTGGCTACACAGTGCTTTCATAATTGATACCCATCAACAATATAGGGAAGTGCGAACTCTTATAACGTAGTAGAGTGATTCCGTACTCAGCAGGGCTAGCATGGCGAGGGGATAAAATTTTTGTCCCCTGTTTTTCTCCTCTGAAAAGAGATAAAATTGTTTTCTCTACCTGTCAGAGCATGGCTAAGTGGAAAGACAATATTTATCCCCGTATATCATTTGACGTTTAAGTATTTCCACCTTGTAAAGCATGGACGACAGAGGGAAAGGGAATAACTGCGATATTTGACATTTAAAGAGGACAAATTTATCTACTATCATAAGAGGTGGGTTTATGTTTATCTATCACCGCAATTTGCCTAAAAATGTCTCGTGCGTATTAAATCTACATTTTCTTGTTTTTAGAAACGCACAAAATGGAACGTAAATTACAAATTTTCGGATTTTACCGTTACATGGACATGTAAAAGATATACACAATACTTACTTTTTACCACTCGATCTATGCATTTCTTTTAAATACTTTTTTTTAATCGCGAGGTATTCCGAATAAATTGCCAGACACGGAACTTGACTTAAAAGCAGTGCCAAAGAGTAAGTTAGAACAATGCCTAAAAATTAACAAATAAATCGAAACAGTCTTAATTTCACGATTCTCAAACTAACTTATCGACCTTGTGAACGTTTTCGTAACTGAAAAATATATTGCAATTTAGTAGATTTTTTCTCATGTATTACACTTATCACTCGCGAAAGAACACAAGTTTGAGGAAAAAATACATTAAGAGCATTTTCGAAAACACAAACAATTTTATATATATACTAGATGCGTCCCGCGGCTTTGCCCGCGTTTGGGCCACCCTTAACACTTAGGGGTATTAAAAATTAGTTGTAAACTTATTATCATACCTACTTAATATACATATAAAATTTCATCAAAATCGGTCAAGCCGTTTAGGAGGAGTATAAACACTAAAACCGTGACTTAAGAATTTAATATATATTTACTAGCGGATCCGGCAGACTGTGTCTCGAAGCGCCACCTATCGGGTTCAATTGTGTATCTAAACCATCTACGGACTAACTATAACACACAAACCAAAATTCATCTAAATCAGTTCAGCCGTTTAGGAGGAGTAGTGACATACACACATACAGTAGAATTACATATATACATAAAGATAGAGAAGAGATAATAATGTACTTAACACTGGCTAAATACACTAACTGTGTGGAGTCATAATGAAACTAAAAAGAAAGACAAAACATCAAAACTGACGACTTTAATCAAATAATGATGACTGATAATACAATTTTAATTTATTTTCTATGCATGGCAACAATGAAGGGGACAAGGCTATTCCCTCCATATCCACCGTGAAAAATATATCCACCTGTGCGCCCATGCTCTGAATGTGGACAAAAAGACAGACGGGGAAAAGATTTTTATCTATTCCCCGGGATAAATAGTCCCCTCGCCATGCTAGCCCTGCAGTCCAGTATTATACAAGGTACTCTGTGCCTGCAGTACTCTGTAAGTAAATCGTCAGGGCTGCGTTCACGACCTATGCTAGGAATGCAACCAAACGATCTAACCCCGTTCACGACCTCGAGTTAGAGAGAGAGGTTAGCATTTGGTTGCATAGGTTTCACTCCGAGCGTAGGTCGTGAACGGAGCCCAGTGGTCATTGTCAAAATATGATAGTCATTAGTCATTGTAGTGTCAATGTCATAAATGTCAAAAGACTGTCATAGTATACCCATATAGTAATCTGTGTTCTGTGCCATCATGCTGTCAAAGTGTCATTTAATGTTTTGGTTCGCTCTCGGTGTGTTGTGTGTACTCAATAATTTTGATAATTTAATGAATTCAGCTAAAGTACTGTAAAAAATACTCTGTTGGTTGTTTTAGAAGATGAGCATAACATTAAGTGCTCTATAAAGTATTAGTGCAATACTGAGACGATGGAACGAGGCAAGATGCCATCGTCGGGTCGTGGTGGCAAGAGTAAGGCGCCGCAGCACCCTCAGGACATCTTTGCTTTGGGCTCTAAGTCCACAGTGCCCGTCTCCAGGGATCCAGAGAAGAGGAATATTCATAAACCTTCGACAAGCGGTACTTTCACCATAATATCTTTGACTACAACAACATTCAAATGCGTTATATACATGTCATCCAGCCTTTATGTAGATTGGAGCTTTAGATAATTTTCTCGTCAAGAGATCGTACCAAATCGCTATCGTGTCTCTTCGGCTCAATTCAAAATCTGTCTTCTATAGTATAGAAAAGTGGAAGGTACATTTACTTACACTTTACAGGTGTAGAACGTAAACGAGAGACAACTGGCTTCGGCAGCCAGCCTCCTAACAAGCGTTCAAGGATCGGCTCACCTGCCGAAGCTGTTGGTGGAACATCTCTGGAGGTGGATCCAGTAGACCTAGTCCCCAATGTGCTGCAAGCTTTAGATACACTTAACTCTGATAAATTGGTAAGTTTCTAAAATATGTTCATAACAATGTTACAAGTTCTTTGTAACAATAAAATATATGAAAGACTTGCTAAAACTGCGGTAAGAATGTAATGTGTACTCACTGTGGAGGCAATCACACCTTATCAATAAAATATATGAAGGACTTGCTAAAACTGAGGTAAGAATGTAATGTGTACTCACTGTGGATGCAATCACACCTTATCAATAAATTACTCAATAGTAGAAATGTTGCTTATAAATATATTTTTTTAAAATAATAACTCCTTCATTGTTTATAAAAAACTACTGCACATCTGCACATCATTGCTATATGTACTTGTCTACAAAAGTATCCTAGGTCCTTTACCACCATATTGACTATCTTTATGCTATATTTAATCCAATGGAGCTGTTTCATAAACTGACTTTCCCATTTCACATATTATGTTACTTAAATAGCTCTTTCCTTCAATGTATAGTATCATAGATAAGCTATGATTGCCAATTCTGCTCTTCCATGGCCTTATTGATTTACTGAATACTACTACTAATAATATATATAACTTTCAGCTGGGTCTACTAACAGGCGCAATACGTCTCCTGAAGTCCCAGCGCTCCAAACCAGACCCGATCCTCTGCATGGGGCTGCTCTACTTGACCAAGATCCGTCCGAACATGTTCGCCCATGAGACGGTCACGAACAGCCTCTGTACATTATTGAAGAGGGAGCAAGGAGCAGCGTTCAAGAATAAAGGAAATCCACTGGTGTTTGTGCTGGCTTGTAATATGTTGTATGCTGGACACAGGGAGAGTAATAACTGGCCTGATATCTTCATCAAGGTAATAATTAAATTAAACATTAAATTCCAAACACAAGGCAATAATACTACTGTGGTGGCTGAAAGCACATACTCTTTATAAAGAGCTTTCCATTAGAGAAAGAATTGTTGAAATAGCTCCAGTAGTTTTTGAATTGAACAAACAAACAAAAACTTAAATCTATCCTCTTACAATATAAGTTTAGGTGACTGCCTAGTCAAAGAGACTTGTGACCAAATTTCTGGCCTATGTTTTGTTTTAAAAGCTAAGCATTGCCACTAAACATAGTTACAAAAGAATTCTGTTTTGTGAGTGGAAATACTGCCAGTATTTTGGGTAGTTGGTACAATGCCCAACAAGTAGTATGCTATATAAGATTTATTTATTTTACATATAAATTATTAACTTAAGTACTTTTACTGTGTTTAATTAAAGTTCGTAAATATTTTCACACTAGCTGTACCCGCGACTTCGTTCACGATTCCTACAAAAACTGAACAAAACCTTAACGTTAGTGTGGCAACACTTAATTTTTTATTCATCTCATTAAGGTTCAAATCAATGCCTTACATTATGATTAGACCAAGAGAAGTTATATCTGCTACGCTGTAATTTTTTTTTAATGTATCATTTCATGTCTTAATTTAAATAATCCACACTAACCATCAATATATGGGCACTATTGCATTGCCCAGTTTGGTAGATAGGGTTACAATTTTAATGACAATGGATTTTAAATGGAATACTTAAACAATGTTTAATTGCATATACTATTACATAATATATTGTCTAACGAAAATTTGGCGAATATTGTACTTCGGTATGTAGATAACAACGTCGTTATAATGTATCAATCCGCACAAAAATCCAGCCTCATAGAGAAGCGCTCGTCCAACGTTTGATCTCCTACATTTATAGAAATACCTATAACGACAACTACCCTTGCCTTGATATTCTCGGCATCTCATTAAGCATCAACTCTTAATTTTACTTTTATATCACTACATAATATAAAACAAAGTACCCTGCGGCGTCTTGTAATAAAAAAAATTGTGTTTATAAAAATCTAAACGTTACTAGTTGTAACATGAAGGTTATAGAGTATAAAAAGCTAAAAATTAATGTTAGGTAGACAGTATTTATGAATATCGAGCGCCCTTGTTCTACCAAGATCTAAAACTTACCAGGATAAATCAGCGGTGTCATTGAGACTTTTAATCTCGGACCGGGGGACAGGCAAATGATAACACGGTTTGGGATTGTATGACAAATTTTAATACTTCAAAACGTCCCTTACCTCCAGAATGAGATACACAATATTTAGTTAAAGCCGGAATACTATGTCTAAACATTTGACTATAAATACCATTCGGTTTTCGTTACTTTTTAGGTTAATTTATTTTACATTTTACTACTGAAATTTGGTTATTGTCTTTCTTGCATCTTGCTAATATGAAATTAAAGTTTTAAGGGTAATAAAAAGAGTTATAATGAAATTAGCTTATCTGCAGCGTCCGGTGGCGTCTGAGCACACCGTTCAAAATAGACGACGACATCTAGCGTCGCTCAAACAGCTCAAAACTACGACGAAATCCAAACGTGGTGCGTCGAACAAACATCTCAAAATAACGACGTCTTCCGGCGTCGTACAAACAGTTGACGACACCCATAGTCGCACAAACAGTAGACGACAGTCGTCCAAACAAACAGCGCCAAAGGCTGTAACCAAAAATCCGATTGTAAATATATTTGTCGCCATGAAGGATGACGCGAAACATTTTAGGTTATCAAAAATTGACTCACCGCAAAATCACGACGTTATCATATGGCACTACGCCATAAGCACGCCGAGTATCATCGCAAATTTAATTAACAAGATGGATTAATCTTGTAAAATCTGATTAAGAAAAAATACAAAAAGTTTAGCTCTTTGTAGGCCCCAGGGACAAGAAAAAGTGACGTCTCCGATCGAGAATTGACAGATGTCAAAGTCATTTTTTTTTTGAAAGATTGTCTATAGGATATTGAATGATCCACAGACCAAGTAATAACTCGATTATTTAAAATCGACTAAAAATGGCTAAATACGAAAATGTTCTAAATTATTTAAAACCAAAAGGTAATTTTGTCAGTCTTAGAAGCTGAAATGTGCTTCCAAACGAAAAATATGTAACGAGTCGAAATACCTCGTTACAGTACATACCTTCCCAAAAAAAAATAAAAGAATGAAACTTCTTTTATTTTTGAGAAGAACTCCCAAAAAATTCCTAACAAAAACTTATTCAAAAAAATTAATAAACAGAAAATATTCCGCCACCAAAATATGAAATTTATTCAAACTAAAAGAAGACACTAATAAAGCATAACATTAAATCAGTTAAGCTTCTAGCCACTGACTAAGTTGCTCTAGAAAAACAAGTTATAAAAACTTTCTAACCAAGTGAAAAACAATGTAAAGGTTTACCAAAACTAATCCATCAATATGACTCAATCCTAAAATCCATCACAAATTAATTATACTCAAGAGTGGATAAGCACCATAGCCTCCATCTACCTATCTGTATTACAAACCAAATAAATATTTCTGAAATATTTAACAAAAGTGTAGATAAGCACCATCGCCTCTATCTTTTATAATCTCAGAACGATTCTAACTAAATTAAAAGGTAATAACAAAGTTTATCCATATTGTAGTACGGTTAAGCATTAGCTGCCGACTTTAGATAATTATTCACTGCAAAAGATTCAGTGAACAAGTTTTCAATGAAAAAGTTGAACAACAAAAGTTCAAATTATTCTCATAAAAATAGAGAACCAAAAATAATAAGTAGTGACCGGCTCAACTCTACCGACTTTCCGAACACTAACAAATTAATAAAAGGGTTTGTCAAAAAGACCAAAAATTGTATATTGTGACCGGCTCAACACCACCGACATTCCGTGCACAAAAACAAGTTAACAAAAGTTTGTTGGGAAAACAACAAAGTTGTATTGTGACCGGCTCAACACCACCGACTTTCCGTTCACAATATCTAAAAAGTTTTCAACGCTTGAACCAAAAATGTCAAAGCGAGGAAAAAATGAAGAGTAAAAAACTTACCCAAAAAGGTTAACTGAGACAAAAGCTCAAAAGAGTCAAATCCGAGAGGCAAATCCGGGTAAAAATTATATAGAGCTCTAAGTGTCAAATCCGAGGCTTAGGTCTACAACAAACACAAACTAAATAATCTAAATAATATATAACATGCTTCACAAAGACTGAAACACATTTATATTAAAAATGTATTTACACTATGTGCAGGCTATTTGAAAAGTGGAAAGCTTTTCATAGCAATCTAAAACAATATTTATACTAGAAAAGTGGAAAACTTCTCAAAGTATCTAAAAGAAAGTTGAGTACTTGAAAAGTGAAAAGCTTTTCAAAGTAACCAAAATAATAAAATATACAAAAATATACATAAGATCTTTTGATGCCAAGAAAATTTCTAAAAGAAAATATAATCGTCAGATGTAGCTTTTAAAGTTGGGTAAAAGTTTAAAATTAGGATAAAAGTATCAAAAATAGAATAAAATTATCGAAAATAGACCTAAGTTAGGTTTAGTATATTTAAAGTTGTATTTGAATAAAGTGTTGGTTTCCTTTCAGATAATCATCTTTCATCCTGCACGTCCTCTTCCATACATCAAATCTCATACTTCCACAATCAACGTGCCTCCCAAAACAGAATACCAAAACAAAGTTAAATAAAAGTTAAATCCAAAAATGAAAATTTTAATATTTAATTATATCTTTAACATGGTAACGTCCAGTACTTGTTTTATTAAATTCCTTTAGTACGTAAACGTTAGGAGAAATTCTCTCTACAATTTCACATTTAATAAACTTAGGTGCTAATTTAGCCGAAAAATATGCAGGTGCATTTGACTGTACAAAACTTCTACGCCAAACTACATCACCGACATCAAAAGAAATGACTTTTCTTCCCCTATTATAATAAAGAGCATTACGCTTATAAGCTTTCAAAAGATAAGCTTGAACTTTAACAAAAACTTCACTAAGTGAATTTAAAGAGTGAGCATAAGTATCTCTAGTACCAAGCTCAAGTTGATCTAAGTTATCAAAAGAGTTACTAAAACGGTGTAAAGATGCATCAAAAATAAGTTCTCTACCGAACATCAAAAAGTTAGGAGTGTACTCTGTAGCAAGATTTACACTACTATTTAAAGCTAATTGGACATGAGGCAAAAACCTTGACCAAGTTCGATGATCATTTTTAACAAAACAAGAAATACATGTTTCTATTGTCTTATTATATCTTTCTACTGGATTATTCTGTGGAGTGTATAGTGCATTATAAAATATTTTAGTGATGTTGAAATTTTTTAAGAAATCTACAAAATATTTAGATATAAATTGGGGTCCGTTGTCGGCCACTAAAATTTTAGGTACACCAAATTTAAGAAATATTTCTTTTTCAAAGATTTTACAAATTACTTTAGAAGTAGCATTTATCATTGGAAATATCCAACAATATTTAGTAAAAACATCTACAATTGAAAGAATGAATCTATGTCCAGAATAAGATTTAGGTAAAATCCCAATAATATCAACAGATAACATTACCATAGGTTGATCAACTTTCTTAGGGTTAACCATCTTACCAGCAGGAGCAGAAGTTGAATGTTTATAAGCTTTACAAATGTCGCAAGAAGAAATATATCTTTGAACGTCTCCGAACATTCCTTTCCAATAATAATGTTGTTTTATTTTATTAAGAGTTTTATGTATTCCAAAGTGACCAGAATTAATATCATCATGATTAGAACGAATAGTATCTAAAACATGTTCTTTAGGTATAACAATTTTCCAATTTAAACGACTATTAGGGTCAAATTTATTTTTACAGTAACGATATAAAGTATTATCTTCTACTCGAAGGTTTTTCATTCTAGAAGGGTATTTTTGACAATTTATAAAGACTTTTCTATACCAAGGGTCTTCTATATCTTCATCTGGTGAGACAATATTTATAGCGGAAACTAATATTGAAGTTATATTGATTCTAGATAAAGCGTCAGGAACTTGATGTAAAGATCCTTTTTTATGAACAATATCAAAAGTAAATTGAGAAATACGTGCAGCCCATCGAGCTAAGCATCCACTAGGGTTATTAAGTTTTAAAAGCCACTTAAGACTAGCATGATCTGTCACGACTGTGAATTTCATTCCTTCGACATAAGGTCTAAAATGTTCAATTGAATCTAAAACTGCCAAAAGTTCACGTTCAGTGGTACTATAATTTCTTTCACATTTATTTAAAGATCTTGAATAATAAGCAATTGGATGTTGTTCATTATTTTCGTCTTCTTGACTCAGAACACTACCAATTCCTACAGAACTAGCATCGCAATGTAAAAAGAAAGGTTTCAAAATCAGGACACTGTAAAACAGGTGTAGTTATTAAGGCATTTTTTAAATTAATGAAGGCTTCTTCAGCTTCTTCATTCCAAACAAAAGTATGTTTTATCTTTTTACTTCCGGAAGTTAATTTAGTTAAAGGGGAGGCAATATCAGCGAATTTACAAATGAAACGTCGATAATATGAACATAATCCTAAAAAGCTTCTAAGTTGTTTTACGGACTCTGGTCGTGGAAAGTTCTGGTTCCACCATCTTTTTTATCGACGGCTAATACAGGGGAACACCAAGGAGATTTTGAAGGTTCTATAATTCCTTCCTTTAATAAAACTTCCACTTCATCATAAAGTTCTTTTTGTTTAGCAGGACTCAACGGCCAATATCTACTTTTAAAAGGGTCGCCAGTAACGTTAATTTTATGTTCCACAAGGGTGGTAATTGAACCTGTTTGTCAGTCATGATGAATAATCAAAAATATTAAAGAAACAAAGACAAACAACCAACTAAAAATTCAAAGAATAGTTAAAACTCATCAAAGTTTATAAGATTTTTAGTTAAAACCGATTTAAGTTATTATGTTTTAAAGTTTATGTTAATATTTAATAATGTTCAAAAGTATTTAAAGAAATTTGAATGTACAAAGAAACATTCAAATTGTGAAGTATGTAAGATGCAAAAAAGATTCACAATTTATCTTAATTTTCAAGATTATTAACAACGGCTAAGGTTATATCTATTTGTGAAAAGTAAAATCAATAAACTAGTTAATAATTATGTTAAAAAGCTAGTATTTTCTAATATGAATGTAGCTTAATGCTTCTCAACAGTAAACAAACGTTATAACTTTATATAAGACAAAGATTATATCAATTCAAACAAAAACTTAGCACTTTTAATGTGGTCAAGGTCAGTTCCTTACAAAATGTAAACAACGCATATCTCAAATGTTATTATATAGTAAGTACACACTTAGATTAGTCTATCCAGTATATAAGACATATAAAGAACATTGTATGTTAATTAGTTTTGTTAAAATACAAAAAAAGTTGTAAACAAAGTTACAATTGTGTTTTCAAAGTACACAAAACTGTAAAAATGCTAAAAAATAACAAAAATTGCACTAAATTGTGACAAGAAAAACAAAAATAAGATGCAAGAAAGATTATGTATGTGGAGGTAACTCCGGTCCCTGTTCTCGCGCTAATTGTAATAAAAAAAATTGTGTTTATAAAAATCTAAACGTTACTAGTTGTAACATGAAGGTTATAGAGTATAAAAAGCTAAAAATTAATGTTAGGTAGACAGTATTTATGAATATCGAGCGCCCTTGTTCTACCAAGATCTAAAACTTACCAGGATAAATCAGCGGTGTCATTGAGACTTTTAATCTCGGACCGGGGGACAGGCAAATGATAACACGGTTTGGGATTGTATGACAAATTTTAATACTTCAAAACGTCCCTTACCTCCAGAATGAGATACACAATATTTAGTTAAAGCCGGAATACTATGTCTAAACATTTGACTATAAATACCATTCGGTTTTCGTTACTTTTTAGGTTAATTTATTTTACATTTTACTACTGAAATTTGGTTATTGTCTTTCTTGCATCTTGCTAATATGAAATTAAAGTTTTAAGGGTAATAAAAAGAGTTATAATGAAATTAGCTTATCTGCAGCGTCCGGTGGCGTCTGAGCACACCGTTCAAAATAGACGACGACATCTAGCGTCGCTCAAACAGCTCAAAACTACGACGAAATCCAAACGTGGTGCGTCGAACAAACATCTCAAAATAACGACGTCTTCCGGCGTCGTACAAACAGTTGACGACACCCATAGTCGCACAAACAGTAGACGACAGTCGTCCAAACAAACAGCGCCAAAGGCTGTAACCAAAAATCCGATTGTAAATATATTTGTCGCCATGAAGGATGACGCGAAACATTTTAGGTTATCAAAAATTGACTCACCGCAAAATCACGACGTTATCATATGGCACTACGCCATAAGCACGCCGAGTATCATCGCAAATTTAATTAACAAGATGGATTAATCTTGTAAAATCTGATTAAGAAAAAATACAAAAAGTTTAGCTCTTTGTAGGCCCCAGGGACAAGAAAAAGTGACGTCTCCGATCGAGAATTGACAGATGTCAAAGTCATTTTTTTTTTGAAAGATTGTCTATAGGATATTGAATGATCCACAGACCAAGTAATAACTCGATTATTTAAAATCGACTAAAAATGGCTAAATACGAAAATGTTCTAAATTATTTAAAACCAAAAGGTAATTTTGTCAGTCTTAGAAGCTGAAATGTGCTTCCAAACGAAAAATATGTAACGAGTCGAAATACCTCGTTACAGTCTGTCTGTCAGTTTGATAAAATACAGAATTTGCGGTTTTCACCAATAGATAGAGTGATTCATGAGGAAGGTTTATATGTATAATTCGTTAAGGTTTTATGTAAATATTAATTACTAGCAGCCCGCCCCGGCTTCGCACGGGTAGAACATATATGCCTACAAAATTTGCATCAGTTTGTTGCATCGAATATAAAATATGAACATATTTAACAACCATCGTCATATTTCATCCAATTTACACAAAACCTTAACGAATTATGCACCTAAACCTTCCTCATAAACACTCTGGCTATTGGTGAAAACCGCATGATAATCCGTTCCGTAGCTATTGAGATTATTGCGAACAGACAGACAGACGCAGTGATGAACTTTGTTTTATTATACTTACGTATTGATATTGGACGGCCCTTTGGCGTAAAGGATAGTTACCCTGATTCTGACCCGACAGTCGTTGGTTCTAATCCTAGCTATATACCTACCAATGAAAGTTTTATGTGCATTCATGAATCATGAGTTTTCGTACAGTGGTAGTAAAATCATTAAATCTACCAAAAAGTAGCTTACCACCAAGAAGTACATCTGCTGCCGTAACCTTACGGCGTTCCCCGACGCAAAATGTAGGGGTAATATACGTTTAACGTGTGTATCTGTGTGTCTGTCTGTAGCATCTTAGCACCTAACCGGATGAACCGATTTTGTTTTTATTATTGATAGTTTTTTTTTGTTTGATGAAGATGAAGACATCTCTTCATCGAGAGTTTTCTTAGCTTTGATTCATGAAAATTCGTTCAATCGTTATAAAATTATGAGCTTTTTTCTAGTTAATTGCGCTATGAAATCAACTTTCATAGGTCTGATCAATTCGAAAATCTTCTTCTTCAACAATATTGTAAGAACATGGAAGCCTCCTGGACTCTACAGAATACTCAAATCCTCACCAACTTACAGCTCAGATTTTAAATGTCGTGTTCAGAGTCATTGGAAAAAGCTATTATACATAGATCAGTCGGGTGGTTTAAAATATTATATTATATTATTATATATATAGATGAATATTATTTTATCCAATAGATCATATTATTATACTATATTGACTTCAAATTGATTGTGATCGGTGGGGATCTACAGCATAGCTAAGCTTATAATAATATTTTCGTAGTAACTATGACCTAATCTGTGGTTTCACTGCAAATATTTTATTAATTTTGCGATGCGTGTTTGTGAAATTCGTGATATTTTCTAGAGTTTTCATTTGAATTATATACTGTAAAGGACAATTTTAATCTATAATATGTGGCCAAGCTAATTAACGTAATTATTTGGATAAGGATTAATACTATATTCTTGAAAATAGCCTTGGAAGTTATGTAATATTTTTTAACAAAAATTTTAAGATTAAAATGGTTACTGTGAGTCAACTTTAAGAGATAGACATATGCTGTCGCGGACTTTTTTGTAGGTCTTATTAAGTTGTACAACTCTTGCATAGAAAATATTCTTCTATCTATTTTCAATTAAGCAGCGTTCGTAAGAAACGTGTTTTTTCGACCGTTTATTTGCCAACTTAGGTTGCAAATTAGGTCTCCACGAATGTACCTTTGATTTAAACGGGATAATATATAGCCTATTTTCATTCCGAAAGTCCATTCTATGTATTAAAGAAAGAATTTTTTAAATCGGTTCAGTAGTTTTTGAGCTTACTCATTACAAAAATACAAATGTTTTCTCTTTATAATATTAGTATAGAAGATTTTAAATGTCGTGTTTAGAGTCATTGGAAAAAGCTATTATACATATATCAGTCGGGGTGGTTCAAAATATTATATTATATTATTATATGTATAGATGAATATTATTTTATACAATAGATCATATTATTATACTATATTGACTTCAAATTGATTGTGATCGGTGGGGATCTACAGCATAGCTAAGCTTATAATAATATTTTCGTAGTAACTATGACCTAATCTGTGGTTTCACTGCAAATATTTTATTAATTTTGCGATGCGTGTTTGTGAAATTCGTGATATCTTCTAGAGTTTTCATTTGAATTATATACTGTAAAGGACAATTTTAATCTATAATATGTGGCCAAGCTAATTAACGTAATTATTTGGATAAGGATTAATACTATATTCTTGAAAATAGCCTTGGAAGTTATGTAATATTTTTTAACAAAAATTTTAAGATTAAAATGGTTACTGTGAGTCAACCTTAAGAGATAGACATATGCTGTCGCGGACTTTTTTGTAGGTCTTATTAAGTTTTACAACTCTTGCATAGAAAATATTCTTCTATCTATTTTCAATTAAGCAACATTCGTAAGAAACGTGTTTTTTCGACCGTTTATTTGCCGACTTAGGTTGCAAATTAGGTCTCCACGAATGTACCTTTGATTTAAACGGGATAATATATAGCCTATTTTCATTCCGAAAGTCCATTCTATCTATTAAAGAATGAATTTTTTAAATCGGTTCAGTAGTTTTTGAGCTTACTCATTACAAACATACAAAAATACAAATGTTCTCTCTTTATAATATTAGTATAGAAGATTTTAAATGTCGTATTTAGAGTCATTGGAAAAAGCTATTATACATAGATTAGTCGGGGTGGTTTAAAATATTATATTATATTATTATATGTATAGATGAATATTATTTTATACAATAGATCATATTATTATACTATATTGACTTCAAATTGATTGTGATCGGTGGGGATCTACAGCATAGCTAAGCTTATAATAATATTTTCGTAGTAACTATGACCTAATCTTTGGTTTCACTGCAAATATTTTATTAATTTTGCGATGCGTGTTTGTGAAATTCGTGATATCTTCTAGAGTTTTCATTTGAATTATATACTGTAAAGGACAATTTTAATCTATAATATGTGGCCAAGCTAATTAACGTAATTATTTGGATAAGGATTAATACTATATTCTTGAAAATAGCCTTGGAAGTTATGTAATATTTTTTAACAAAAATTTTAAGATTAAAATGGTTACTGTGAGTCTACCTTAAGAGATAGACATATGCTGTCGCGGACTTTTTTGTAGGTCTTATTAAGTTTTACAACTCTTGCATAGAAAATATTCTTGTATCTATTTTCAATTAAGCAGCGTTCGTAAGAAACGTGTTTTTTCGACCGTTTATTTGCCGACTTAGGTTGCAAATTAGGTCTCCACGAATGTACCTTTGATTTAAACGGGATAATATATAGCCTATTTTCATTCCGAAAGTCCATTCTATGTATTAAAGAATTTTTTTTTAAATCGGTTCAGTAGTTTTTGAGCTTACTCATTACAAACATACAAAAATACAAAAATACAAATGTTCTCTCTTTATAATATTAGTATAGAAGATTTTAAATGTCGTGTTTAGAGTCATTGGAAAAAGCTATTATACATAGATCAGTCGGGGTGGTTTAAAATATTATATTATATTATTATATGTATAGATGAATATTATTTTATACAATAGATCATATTATTATACTATATTGACTTCAAATTGATTGTGATCGGTGGGGATCTACAGCATAGCTAAGCTTATAATAATATTTTCGTAGTAACTATGACCTAATCTGTGGTTTCACTGCAAATATTTTATTAATTTTGCGATGCGTGTTTGTGAAATTCGTGATATCTTCTAGAGTTTTCATTTGAATTATATACTGTAAAGGACAATTTTAATCTATAATATGTGGCCAAGCTAATTAACGTAATTATTTGGATAAGGATTAATACTATATTCTTGAAAATAGCCTTGGAAGTTATGTAATATTTTTTAACAAAAATTTTAAGATTAAAATGGTTACTGTGAGTCAACCTTAAGAGATAGACATATGCTGTCGCGGACTTTTTTGTAGGTCTTATTAAGTTGTACAACTCTTGCATAGAAAATATTCTTCTATCTATTTTCAATTAAGCAGCGTTCGTAAGAAACGTGTTTTTCGACCGTTTATTTTGCCGACTTAGGTTGCAAATTAGGTCTCCACGAATGTACCTTTGATTTAAACGGGATAATATATAGCCTATTTTCATTCCGAAAGTCCATTCTATGTATGAAAGAATTTTTTTTTAAATCGGTTCAGTAGTTTTTGAGCTTACTCATTACAAACATACAAAAATACAAATGTTCTCTCTTTATAATATTAGCATAGATTCATACTCGACGCCACAAAGTGATGCAAACAGATACAGGCTCTACCCAGGCATATGTGCGAAGCTGGGCCGGGTAGCTAGTTGAATTTAAAGTTTAGTCAGCCACTTGGCGTTTTGACTAAAGTTAGACAATATTTCACCCGGGAC